>CM066032.1:546659413-547859413 GCA_033557465.1 Ichthyophis bannanicus
GCATTGTCAGCACACTTTAATAACTAGCCCCCTTAGTAAATGAAACGCTCATACGATTATTTTTGTGTTAACACAAAACATGATGCAGATATGGTCGCCAAAACTGAACAGAATACTCCAAGTGAGGTCTCACCAACAACTTGTTGTTAAGTGCCGTCGAGTCGGAGTCGACTCATGGCGACCCTCTGGATAGCTATCCTAAATTGTGTTCGGTCTTCAGTCAGACGGCTCATTGTTGACAGACTGGTACCCGTAGCTGCTGTTATTGTAGCGATCCATCTCATTGCTGGCCTTCCTCTTTTGCGTTGACCTTCTATCTTTCCAAGCATGATGTCTTTCTCTAATGATCTCTCTCTTCGCATGATGTGTCCGAAGTATGAAAGTCGAAGTCTTGTCATCTGAGCTTCTAAAGAAAGCTTAGGTTTGATCTCCTCTAGTACCGACTGGTTTGTTCTTCGGGCAGTCCATGGTATACACAGTATTCGCCGCCAGCACCATAATTCAAAGGCATCAATTTTCTTCTTCCTGTCTGTCTTTTTCACTGTCCAGCTTTCACATCCATATGATGTTATTGAAAATACCATGGCATGAACAAGTCGAATCTTTGTATGGAGAGAGACATCTCTGCTCTTGAGAATCTTATCTAGGTCTTTCATAGCCATTCTGCCAAGAGCAATGCGTCGTCTGATTTCTTGACTGCTTGTTGCTTCTTTATTGATAGTTGATCCAAGTAGGTTAAAGTTGTTCACGATTTCAATTTCTTCTCCTTCAACGATGAACCTGTTGATTATGCCAGTTGTCATGATCTTTGTCTTCTTTACATTAAGGTGCAGGCCCATTTTGAGACTATGTTCTTTGATTGTGAGAAGCAAATGTTTCAGATCATCTTCACTTTCTGCCAGTAGTGTGGTATCATCAGCATAGCGAAGGTTGTTGATGAGTCTTCCACCAATCTTCACACCTCTGTTGTCTTCATACAATCCTGCTTCTCTGATGATTTGTTCTGCATATAAATTAAACAGGTAGGGGGAAAGTATGCAGCCTTGTCTTACACCTTTGCTTATTTTAAACCATTCTGTTTCTCCTTGTTCCGTTCGAACTGTTGCTTCTTGATCAATGTACAGACTGCGCAAGAGAACGATCAGGTGTTCTGGTATACCCATGCTTCTTAATGTGGCCCAGAGTTTCTCATGGTTTACACAGTCAAAAGCCTTGCTATAGTCGATAAAGCACAAATAGATATCCTTTTGGTATTCTTTAGTCTTTTCAAGGATCCATCTCACATCCGCAATGATGTCTCTCGTTCCTCGCCCTTTCCTGAACCCTGCTTGCACTTCAGGTAGTTCTTGTTCTAGGTATGGCTGTAGTCTCTTTTGAATAATCTTCAGTAGAATCTTGCTGGCATGTGGGATCAGAGCGATTGTGCGATAATTTCCACAGTCAGTTGGATCACCTTTCTTTAGTATTGGTATAAACACAGATCTTTTCCAGTCAGTTGGCCATGATGTTGTCGTCCATATTTCTTGGCAGAGCCTTGTAAGTACGGTAACAGCTGCATCAGATTGCTGCAATACTTCTATGGGAATGCTATCAATGCCTGGTGCTTTGTTCTTTGATAAGTCTTTCAATGCTGCTTCAACTTCTTCTTTCATCACCAATGGTTCCTGATCATAAGGTATCGGTTGAAACGGCTGTTGGTCCACTTGATCTTTATCATATAAAAACTCTGCATATTCCTTCCACCTTTTCTTGATCTTCTCAGCATCATTCAACATAGAACCTTGAGCATCTTGTAACATTCCAATTCGAGGCTGGAACTTTTTCTTTAACTCTCGCAGCTTTAGGAAAGCTGATCTTGTTCTTCCTCTAATAGTTTCTGCTTCTATTTCCTTGCAAGTGTCATTGTAGTACTTTTCCTTGTCCTGTCTAGCTGCACGTTGGAAATCTCTGTTGAGTTCTGCGATTGTCTTTCTTTCTCCTTTGGCTTTAGCTTCTCTGCGTTTCTGGGCAATTTTCAGAGTTTCTTCCGTCATCCATTTTGGCCGTTTTTGTTTTTCACCTTTTGTAGAGACTTCTTGCTTTCTTCCAGCACAACCTTCTTGATGTCATTCCATAACTCTTCCGGAGTTCTGTCATTTGTATCTAAAGCAGCAAATCGATTTTGCAGGCAGTCTTTAAATTCCAGTGGTATATTCTCAAGGTCATATTTTGCTGCATTCATGAGTGGTTTGCTCTTTTTCAACTTTAGCTTGAGTTTGCATACTAGTAGTTGATGATCTGTACCACAGTCAGCTCCAGGTTTTGTCTTTGTTGATGTTACAGAGCTTTTCCATCGTTGACTTCCACAGATGTAGTCAATTTGATTTTTATACAATCCATTGGGTGAAGTCCATGTGTACAGTCGCCGCTTGTGTTGCTGGAAGAAGGTGTTTGAGATGAATAGATCATTGGTCTTGCAGAATTCTATCAATCTTTCTCCAGCTTCATTTCTGTTGCCAAGTCCATATTTTCCAACTACTTTGCCTTCTTCTTTGTTGCCAACTTTTGCGTTCCAGTCACCCATGACTATCAGGATATCCTGTTTGCATGTTCTGTCAATTTCAGCTTGTACTTGTTCATAGAACTCTTCAATTTCATTCTCTTCTGCAGCTGTTGTTGGGGCATATACTTGAATTATAGTTGTGTTGATAGGCAATCCTCGCAGACGAATAGAGATTAAGCGTTCGCTGACTGCATTGTATTTCATTACAGTTCTTGCAAGTTTCTTCTTTATTATAAGTGCAACACCATTTCTTCTTTGTCTTTCATTTCCAGCATAGTAGACCATGTGATCATCTGATGCAAAGTGCCCCATGCCAGTCCATTTCAGTTCGCTGACACCCAACAGATCAAGTTGTACACGTTCCATTTCATTCTTGACCACCTCCAACTTCCCTTGGTTCATGCTTCGTACGTTCCATGTTCCAATGTGTAAGACATCTTTACAGCTTCTGACTCTCATTTCATGCGCAGCTACATCAGCAGTCAGACTTCCCGAGGGCTTTGATCCAACCACATCATAAATGCTGGCTTTACTCTGAAAAGTCTTCAGCTCTTCCCCAGTAGCTAGTTGAGTGCCTTCCGACCTGGGAGTCTCATCTTCCAGCACCATAGCACAATTTGTTTTGTTGTAACTATCCATTGGGTTTTCATGGCAAGATACAGAAGTAGATTGCCGGGCCTTCCTTCTGCGCAGTTTAAGTTTGGTGTTGTTGCCGTTGTCACAGAAATGTGATCCTCCGCCGTCAACACTATCCCATTCTGCTGCTGCCCAGATGGGTGGTTTGTCTTCGTCTGGCACCTCAGCTGAGACCTGTCCATCTTGGGAGACCCTGCCAGTAGTTAAACTACCGATAGTTTAGCTCTCAGCATCACTGATGCACGCAAGCCCTCACAGCACGACAAGCTGCAAACCAAGTGAGAGTACAGGGGCATTAATACCTCCCCCTTTCTGCTGGTTATTTCTCTTTGTATGCAGCCCAGCATCCTTCTGGCTTTGGCTACCGCCTTGTCACATTATTCCACCACTTTGAAGTGGCCTTGTCCACTTCAAGTTTTGCAAGCTGTTCAAAAGCATTGTCTTCTGTGAATGGTGTGGTATCTACTCCCTTACCATTTGTATATTTGTCAGTCATAGGTGGTCCTTCTCCAGGATTTTCTTTCGTGAGTACAGAATAAAAGTATTTGTTTAGCATTTTCGCTTTTTCAATGTCGCTTTCCAGAAATCCGTCCTTGGCACTTTTGAGTTTTGCAATTCCACCTCTGATCTTCCTCTTCTCCTGAATATACCTGAAAATTGTAGCCATGCTTCACAACTTTAGCCATCTTTTCTTCCACCTTTGCTTTTGGAGGAGTGGCCTAGTGGTTGGGGCAAGGTACTTCAGGCCGGAAGGTCGGGGGTTCAAATCCCACTAGAGGACAGCAACCTTGGGCCGGAAGGACTGGGGTTTCTAGTCCCACAGGTGCTCCTTGTGGTCTTGGGCAAGCCACTTAACCCTCCATAGCCCATGTTCCCTGTAAAATAGTTATCTCCAAGTTATAATGCCCTATTCAATGTAATTTCAGTTTGTTCAATGTAAACCGCACTGATGCAGAATAGCGCGGTATATAAGAGAATGTAAATAAATAAATAAATAAATCCTTATTTATCTTTTTCTTCTAGCTTTATGCTGTATTCTTTTCTGTGTTCCTTTTTTTTTGTGATCTTCTGAATTTTGTGAAAGCTGTGTTTTTTGCCTTTATTTGTGCAGCCACTTCTTTGGTGAACCATATAGGTTTCCTTTCCCTCTTGTTTTTATTTACTTTCTTTTATTGCCTCTTTTAGTTTAGCTCACTGCAAGTTCCTTCTATTGCCCCAGTTGCCTATATATTTATTTATTTAACAAGTTTTTTTTCATACCGCATTTTCCTTTAGTCAAAACAGTTTACATTATAACAAATTTGGTGATACATTAACTTGGACTATTGGTAACAAAACTATGGTTTAATATTCTAAGGGTTTGGGTGGAGTATTTGATAACATGAGGAATAAGGAAGGGTGTTATAGTAGTGGAAGTGTTTCATTCCAGGTTATGTGATGGTACCAAAATGTTCAGAGAATAGTAATGTTTTGAGTTTCCTGCAAAAGTCTTGGCTATCTGTCGTGACTCTGATTTCTTTTGATAAGGAGTTCCATATTGTTGGGGCATATAGTGAGGTTGCCCTGTTGCATGTTTGCATCTTGTTTTGATGAGGGTAAGGAGTTAGCTTTTGTTGGTACTTCTTCTATGTCTGAGTTCTGGATCTTTTTGGATCAGTGATTGCAGTGTGTCTGCGGATATGTGGTGTAAGGTCTTGAAAATGGTGAGAGTGGTTATAAATTTGATGCGTGCATACATTGGGAGCCAGTGTAGTTGTTTTAGGAGGGGAGTTACATGATAATGTCTTTAGGGCTCCTGTTATGATGCATGCTGCAATATTTTGTGCCATTTTTAGGGGGGGGGGGTGTTGCATGTTTTGGGAGGCCTTGGTATTTTCGATTGCAGTAGTCCAGTATTGGTGTTATTGTTGCTTGACCCACAGTTCTGAAGTTCTGTTGGCTGAGGAGGGGTTTGAGTTGTATGGACTTCATCTTGTAATATGCTGCTTTTGTAGTTTTGCTTATGTGGGATTGGAAACTAAGGTTTGGTCCAGAGTGACTCCCAAGTATTTTAGGACCTCTGTTTTCTTAAAGTTTATGCTTAGGTTCTTTTGGTTTTTGTTAATGCTTCCATGCATTTGGTTATTTTCGTGAAGTCTGGTTTGTTTATATTGATTGGTGTGTAGATCATTATGTCATAAGTGTACAAGTGGTATAGTAAGCCATGGTCTCTTATTGTTGTGCAAAGTGGTTGTAGATATAGGTTGAATACTAGAGAGGCGAGGGATAACTCTTGGGGGATCCCTTGGTGCTGTCTGAATGGCTTCGAATTATGTGGGCCAATTTTGACTTCTTGTTGCCGATGGTCTAAGTAGGAGTGGAACCATTTAGGGGTGAGGTTGTTAAGGCCAATTTCCATTAATCTCTGTATTAGTTTATTATGGCTGACTGTATTGAATACTGCAGATATGTCAATGAAAATTAGTATGAAGCCTTGTGTGACATTGTCTGTGCTGGTTATGAGTTTGTCCAGTAGGGATGTAAGTAATGTTTCCACGCTATGGTTGGGTTGAAGCATGTTGTTGAGGGTCTAGGGGAGCGAATTGGTCCACATGGTCTTGCAGTTGGAGTTGGACTGTTTTCTCGATTATCTTGATTATGAAAGGTAGACTAGATATAGGCCGGTATGCACTGGGATCATTGGGGTTGAGCAATGGATTTTTTAGGATTGGTCTGATTGATGCCTGTTTAAGGCTGGTTGGTAGATAGCCCTGGGAAAGTGATGTGTGTAATTTTCAGAAGTGTTGTGTCTAGTTCCTTCTTTGCAGTTTTGATCCAGGACATGGGGCATGGTTTGAATGAGGATGTAGTTGTGTTTAGGTTGGTGATAATGTGATCTAGTTGTTCCATTGTTGGGAGGTGGAAGGAGTCCCATGATTTCATGTTTGGTGGGTGTGGAGGGTTTTTGCACATCTGTGGTAGGGAGTCATTGTGGTTGGTTTTGTGTTTTGTTTCCAAGATGTTTGCTATTTGTTGGGGGTTTAAGTTGAGTCCCTTTTTAGTGTAGGGTCTTTTGTGAGCATTATTACTATTTCAAAGAGTTCCCTGGGTTTGTTAAGGGATTTCATTATAATGTTGGTGTAGTATTCTTGCTTGCATTTGCTGATAAGTATGTTGTATTCTTGCTGTTTGGTTTTGTATTCTTGTTGAGTGTTTTGGTCTTTGGTGCGTGTCCATATTCATTCAATCTTCCTTAGGGATTTCTTTAGTTCTTTGATGTCATTTGAGTACCACAGGGCTGATTGTCATCTGTGCTTGTCTGTCTTGGTGACTGGTGCTGCGGCAGCAGCATGCGAAATCATGTTATTCTAGTTGGTTATTATACTTTCAAGGTTCCGTGTTAGTGACGCTGAATATCCTGCTTAGGGGCATTTACACGGTTTACAGCTTTGTAAACCATGTAAATGCCTTTGAATATCAGGCCCACTGTTTCTAGCCAGTGGATAACATCATCAATATTGGAATGCTTACTTTCCGCACTAACTAGGTGAACAATTTGATTTGTGTTCCTGCTGGCTGAAGAACTTGAGAGGCATTTGACCATCTTCCGTTCCTTAGACTCTGTTCCCAAGTTAATCCCTCTGATGATGGAGTCTCCAAGTAATAAGAGTTTCCTGTTTTGTGAGTTTTTATTCACATTTGAGGCATTACCATTAGATTCAGTGTTATACTTCTCATTTAAGGTCACTTCAGTTTCCACCAACTGATCACTCTCATTTTCCAAGGCAGAGAAGGAGTTATGCAGGGATGTCTCTTGATGGGGAGGATGTCTCCATTTTACAGGTCACAACCTACCAGAGTCCACTGTGATCCATTTGTTTCTGGGTTGTTTGATTCTTTGTGGGAGTGGGCCTAGAAGTGTATCAGGGGAATATCGGGGCTCTACCTGGGTCACCAGGGTATTTTGGTGGGGCTGGGGGAGGGTGGGTAGTGCAATGGAACTACTTGGGCTACCAGGGACATTTTGCACTTACATTGCCACAGTTATTATTTCCTGCCTGAAAAAACCTGAGAGTAACTACATATGCCAAAGACTTTACTGGCCCACCACCACATGCCTGAGTATCTTGAAATGGCAAGCTGGGATGTCTCATGGCAAGTCTCATATCATAGACGCCTGCCTTCTGGTATACTCCTGCCGGCACATTCAAGTAACTGGCTTTGAGGCTGTGCAAGTTGGAGACCCGGTCTGGCAACCTGCACGTAACCACTTCCGTAACTGGTTATGGGGACGTTCATTTTTCAGGATGGAGACATAGCAATTTCAGAAGACAATTGTACAAGCTTCCCTTCACTGATGTCGCCCCCCCCTACCCCCTGGTTTTTTAAATGTTCTGCTCTGGATGTTCCTGATTCTAACTAGATGTCCCTTCTAAAATGCCACTTTAAATATTTATGCGGTACTAACGAACCAAATGTGCACCAATGAATACAAATCGCTAATTGACAGATAAATCTGTGTTTTTGTCACATGGATTAGGTTTACATAATGGGTTGTAGTTAAAGTATTTTTAAAATCATTTTTAAATATTCTTCTTATTCTAAACTGTAAATCTGTTTTCAAGTAAATTTTCTATTCACTGATGATGTCCTGATCAATTGAAATTTCATATGAAAGCCTAGATTATAAACTGGCTGGAGATAAGAGAATATATTGAATTTACTTACTTTTTGATTATTCATACACCTAATCCCATGAAATTTAATTTAACTCAAAACACATGCATTCTGCAGCTTGCTTACATTTGTTCTGGGTTTACTTGCAATTTTCCTGTAACTGCTTGGGAATTGTGATATATTTTTTTCCCAAAAGTGAAGACAGACCTGATAATTTTATAAATGAATTACATATGAGTCTTTGTGGTTTGCATTTGGACAAAATTGTGAGCTCTTGGTGAGTTTTTACCCACTGTACTATTTCACCTGACTGTACCATCAGAGTGCCTGATAAAATTATATGTAGCATTTCTGCCTTTATCCCTAAGGAGTTTTTGAAACTAACTTTGGAAAATAAAACTGGAATCATAGAGTGATGCTGTATTGCCTAATCAGACCTGTCAAGCTATCCAGTTCAGGGAGTGAGACATTTTGGCCCGTTCCAGTTTTGAACTTGCATCTCAAAGCAATGTGGTGTTCGTGGTCCCTGGCTTTACGCATCGAAATTGATGCTGCATTTCCCATAAGGAGTCGGGAAATCCAGGACTGCTCTGAAATCTCACTGTCAAGATAGAGTAACTTGGCAGTTCTGCCCGACACATTAAGACTAATATCCCAAAATTGAATCTTTAGGAGTATGAAAGAAATTTATTCTTTTAGAAAAATTATTTTTTTGTTGGACTTTATTATCTACAATCCACCTCAATAGATCTCTCTTAGTCTTACAGTATAAGAGAGTGGTGATACCAGGTGGATTGTAGATAATCCGTTTGGCATAATTGTAATTTTAGGCATGTTCCATTCAAGCGGCAGCACCTATTAGGAAGGGCCTATTAATCTATCTGTCTGTATGCATAGCTTTTTGGCACATGAGCAAAAAAATGTATGTATAGACTTTAAGAAGTAGGCAGAAGAAGCCCAAAGTGGAAAGGAGAAGGGTGACGGGAAATAAAACGCCTCTAAAAATGAAGAAGCTTACACCATGAGAATATTCAGTATGCCAGCGGGGACTCGGCCCTCGCTGGCAGAAGAAATGGAGGCGGGCATTGCCCCAATGCCAGTGTGGCTGAAGAAATGTTAAAAACAAAAAAAGGCCAGTACAGCTGCTGTAGCAAAGATATGGCAGAAGAGGAAGAGCTCATCTGGCTGTTTGAAAAAGGTAGAAAGCCTGGGGAAGGGGGAATAGTAAGGGAGTGAATACAATGGGGGGGGGAGGGGAAGAAGGGGACCAGTGCAACAAGGCAAGAGGGAATGAATGAATCAGGGGGAGGATGGCAATGCAAGTAAGATGGAAATGAGAAAAGAACAGGACTGCAGAGAGAGAAAGTGAATTGGGGAAAAGAACACAATAGGTAGAAGAGGTAGAGAGCACCCTGAAACATACCGTGACATCGCCATATTGCATCACACACACCTTAACCCTCAATCCGAAACCCCCCTTCCACGCACTCTAGTCCCATACATCTCGACATGCAGTCTTCCATCCCAGCATCAGACACAACCTGTTAGCATCTCCCAGACGCACCACACATTTTCAAGACATTGCCACTGGCACCCCAACACACAGATCATACCACCCAGGATTACACAATTCACACACCACCAGTCAGAACACACAGATCCTATATAATCCCTTCCCCCGCTTACCACCGAGTTCTACGGCTCTATCTTGAGAGACTTTACAATGTCTCTTGCCACTGAGTCCCTCACACAGATGTGCCTGAGTCACACTCTAAAGCAGTACTTCTGAACCTTTTTTTATTTTGTGGCACATTGCTGAGTTTGTTTAATCCTCATGGTACACCAAACTGTTTTTGCATGATCCTCAATCCCACTCCCTCCCACCGTTAGGAGGACAACAGCAGCATTTTCTACCTGGGATGGAGTTGGGTTTTCCGGTGCCCCCCTTGCATGCCTTCAATTGGTGCTCTTTTCTCCACCCTGGCACACTGGTGAAGAAGCACTGCTCTAAAGGGCTGATTTTATAAAGAGCTGCAGAAAGACACGTATCATTTACGTGCCCAAGTCATCCATTTTCGTGGCTTGTGCGTGTCAATGAACAGCATGTATTTTAGGTGACCCTATACATGTAAGTTCTATTGTGTGTACTGTCAGTGTGGGCATGCACAAAGGTAATGTTTAGGTAGAGTGTAGGCAAAGTGCAAATTTATGCCATAAAGTTAATACTGTAAGTTATGTGCATGCTTGAAAAATCTCGGCGTGGCATTTACGCCTATCGAAGAGCAGATATCACTGCTATGACTAGTTGGGCGTGTGTTTTTACACCATGCATCAAAATATCCTCCTTCATTCACCTGCTCCATACTGAAGCCAAACTTGCTACCAAGTTTTGCACTTTCTTCTCAGTAAATTTATCAGTAATGAAAACGAGTTTCCGGTGTCTTTCATTGCATTGAGAGAATATAGGACTGAGCTTATGATTTTATGTATATTGTGAAGTCTTCTGATTGGGAAGACTTCACAATATACATGAAACCATAGTCTTCTTTTTCATACTTCACCATTACAATTGGACATCTCCCAGCTTAATCAATGCCTCTCTCACGTTGCCAGCTGGCTCTCAGCTAATTTCCTCCATCTGAACCCCTCAAAATCCACAGCGGCTCATGTCCGACTGTTGCCCCGCAGATTAATTCCATCCCAATTCCCCTCGTCACCTCTTTCCGGTATCTTTATATATACATTGTACAATAGCTCACTTTATAGTATAGCTCACAATATATATAGTGCACCTTTTCCCAAGACATTTAATCATATATTTACAAACTATGTATATATTATCACAGATTTTTTCACTATTACTAATTTTCTCTTTTGTTAAACCGCTTTGATTGTATGATAAGGCGGTATAAAAATCCAATTAAATAAATAAATAAATCCTCCCTACAAGTTCTTTGACCACATTAGTCTTGGCCCTGGTCATTAGCAGGCTTGATTACTGCAATGTCTTTTTAGCCAACCTACTAGCTTACCAGCTCCAACGCCTTCAGTTAATACAAAACACAGCAGCTCGTCTCATCACCTTTGCTCATCGTTTTGATCATGTTACTCCCATTCTCTATCAACTTCACTGGCTACCTCTCTGTTTTCGGTTCCAATATAAGTTTCTCATTCTGACTCATAAAGCCATTTACACTGCCACCCCTCTTTATCTATCTGACCTCATTGCACTTCACACACCATATCGCCAGCTTCGTTCCCTGCATACCAATCGTCTGTCCCTACCCTCCCCATCACAGGCACATTTGGAACAAACCCGTCATTCAGCCTTCTTTTTCCTCAGTCCCGCGCTTTGGAATGCCTTGCCACCTTCCCTCCGTTTAGAATCCTCTTATCCTAAGTTTAAAGAGCTACTGAAAACCCATCTATTCCAACAAGCTTTCGACCTCCCTCCCAACATCCCCCCCTAAGTATTTGTTTGTGTATGTATAGTATGGTTTGTTTTATCTCTGCCTATTCTGTTCTTTCTTTCTTTCCTATTTTTATTATGGCGTTCCGTTTCCTTAGTTTTAATTGCGTAGACTTTTTTATTTTATTGTAAACCGCTTTAATGCTTTGGCCAAAGCGGTATATAAAATGGAGAAATAAAGATAAAGATAAGAATTATATTTGAGGGGCCATGTTTTGAGCTGATCAAAAAGCAGCACTCTGTCAGCCTGCTCAGTATCCCATTAAGATTTGGAGAACTGAAATGAAGCACGAACATCGACATCAGCAGAAATGACTCTAAGACGGAAGCTGGAAGTGTGAGGTCCCATTGCATCCCAGAGAGGGCATCCACGTCTATGCAGGAAACCAGATGCAAGTGTGGTTCTCTCACTGCAGCAGTGTCCAGGCTATCTAGAATAGGTTGTGGCTTATTCAGCCTCATCTGAACTGCTATTGAAATCAGAATGTCCAAAAATAATTAGCACAGTTGAAAAAAAACAGAAAATGTTCCTGTTGCATTCACTAAGTCCTGCATGGTAATATTTAATACCTATATACTAATCTACAGTATGTAATCAGGCCCTGACAAAAAAAACCTCATGCTGTGGGAGATTTTAGGGGAGTATACAGTTAAGAAAAATGTAGTTAGTTAGTTTTTGTTTATTTCATGAATTTTTCAGGTATTTTTCAGTCATTTTGGCACATTAGTTCTAACAGATAATTTTTAGTGTGTGCTAAAGTGATTTAATGTGTACGAACTGATGAATTAAGGTACACTAAGGGCATGTTTACTAAAGGGCATTATTCAAGTAGCATGGGGTAAGCAAGCATTATTGACACCATACTAAAAGCCCCTTGCTGCCTGGGTAGCACTCGGATGGGTGGTGACTGGGTGGGGCGTAGGCATTCCTGCTGCTAGCATGGGCTTTGAAAGCCTGCACTGCTGGTGCTTGGCAGGGAATGACCACATCCAGCACATTGGGTAGTTGCTCCCCACGGTGATTTTCATGCAAGGAGCTGTGCTAAATTCAAGGAGATGGCTGTTGCTGCCCCCTGCATCTAGCCTGGTGCCCCGTGCTAGTTATGTGGCCCAAACCCATGTTACTAGCATGGGCCTTAGTAAACATGCCCTTAAGTTGATTAATGCACATTAAATCAATTTAGTGCACACTAAGAGCCCCATTCCGATCAGGATGTCCATGCCCCTGTGCGCCCGATTGGAATCGGACGCATAGGGGCAGATGTGATTCTGACCCTGTGGGGCACGTCTAACCCCGTGGGATCAGAATTGCGACTAGGCCTGTATGTGCAGGCCGGGACCTGATTCCAGTCGGCCTGCACATACAGGCCTCTACCTGGCTAACTCAGTCAAGGCTTCTGAATGGAGCTGCAGCGCCATTGTGTCTAGTTGCCATGGCACCGTGGTTCCATTCAGAAGCCATGATCCCTGCTGCCAACTTGTTCTTCAATTCCCCACAGCCTGACCCCCAAATCTGGCCTCCCAAGGCCAGGATCGGGCTACAGGGAATCACCTGCACCCCCTCTGACCCATTCTGCTGCCCGAGCCTGTTGTACCCAGGGTACAACAGGCTCGGTGGAATAAGTTCCCGTTTGGTCTGTCAGCCCTGGATGTACAGTACCAACATCAGAATCGGCCCTGTATGTCCGGGGCCCCAGACCGCTCACTGCCTGCCCTAACTCCGCTTCCATGCCGCCCCTTTCCCGCCCCTACATAGCCTTCCCATACAAACACCTTGTTCGTACAGGAAGGTTAGCTGGGGACGCAGAGGTGGCCGAATAGTGGGTATGGACGGGGAGAGAGATGCTTCAGAGGGCAACCAGAGAAGAGCAGGTTAAAATAGTCAAGGTGAGAGGTAACTAGTGAGTGGATAAGGGTCTTAGTAGTGTGAAAAGAAAAGAAGGGATGGATTTTGCTGATATTATAAAGAAAGCGGCAGGTTTTAGATATCTGTTGGATGTGCCCAAAGAAAGAGAGAATAGAGTCAAAGACGACCCCAAGGTTGTGAGCTGAGGAAGCGGGGAGGAGTGTAATGAGTACCTCTGGGAACCAGGCTTCAAACGACAAAATAAGCTCTGAGTAATAAGACCATGGGATGCCAGTCAGGTCTTGGTTCTACAGATATGCTTTAGTGCTCTGGGTCCTGTCTTCCAAAACTAGACTTTCTTAAAAACTAAACTCCTGTACTTAAGTCTTTGTGTTGCTTAGTCATAGCCTCAAGGGTAAAAAAACCTGTTTTGAGGAAACTATCAGAGTAGTCATGGAGAATCCAATTCAAGTTTTCTAATGTAGCTTGCAAGTTCTCCATTTTATTATTTAACAGCTGTGTTATTGTTTTTCTCTCATTTTCAGTGGTGATCATATTCGGTTTGGTTGTTTCTGTGGATATTTAGTTTCAATTTGCTTAAAGCTCTCCTTCCTTATCGTCACTCCAGTCCAGTCCCTTACTTCAGGGTTACGCAACCCTTCCAGCAGCTTGGAGGCTGAGCCCAACCTTTTTGGGGTGGAGCGGTATATATACCACTGGTGCCACCCACCAACTCCAGTATACTCAGCCTCCAAGCAGCTGGAGGGTCCCGTAAGCCTAGGGCTTACTGGAGTCCTTCTTTCCTCTTAAATTCCTTTTTATTTAATTTATTGAATTTAATTTATTTAATTTAGTTGGATTTGATTTATTTAATTCATTTGATTTACAGGATCCTTGGTATCCTATTTGATTCTCTCTGGAGTACTTCCCCCCCCCTCCCTCCCTCCCTCCCTTCCTCCCCGCAGCGTACTGAAACTGATTCTCTGCGGATCGGGCAGCAGCGAAGAGGAAAGTCCAGAGCTCCTCTCACTGCCCGTGCTGCCTATTCTCCGGTCTGCCTGCCTCAGATCCGGCCCGTCCTCGCGCCGAAGCCCAGCTGGCGGCTGAGTGCTGGAGGACGCGCCGTACACGTGGGGAGAGCCAAATCCTCTTCAGCCCCCCTTCTCTTCTTACAGCGACGCGCTGTTTCAGCGGCGGAAGAGAAGCGCGGCGGGCAGCGTGAGCTCCGAAATTGTTCGGGCTTCAGTTTCCTCTCTCCCCCTTACCGCCGGAGCGCGGGGGACAGCAGAGGCCAGAGTTTGCAGGCGATTCATCTAGGGCTCCACGTGGCTGCGGCCTAGCACGTGTTGAGCCCCTAAGGAGAACGGCGGCCTCGGGCCTGGAACTGAAGAGCTCCTGAACCGCAAGTATACAGCTTAAGCTGTTAGCAAATTTATAGAAGTTTTCCTGCTACAGCTTTTCTTGGCGTTTAATGAGATATTGAGGGGGAAATATTGCAACATAGCCCCCCCAGCCCCGGAGAATTTGCTGGGTCTAATATTGTAAGGGGGGGGCCGGTTATTAGCCTAATTTAGTTTAGTTAATTTATTTTAATTTATTTTAATGTAATTTAATTGGATTTAATCTGGTTTATTGATTTTGCTTAGTCTGAGGGGGAAAAGTATCCTTTTGTTGGGGGAGGCAACTAGGAGATCTCTCCCAAGAACATGACGGGCAAACCGAGGTGTCCCTCTTGTGGCACTAGAAGGGGCACTGCATCTGAGGCAGGGGTCTGCAGGGGCTGCGCCGCTGTCGCTTCCTCTGTGGAACAGGAAATCAGCCTGGCCATGTCCCAGGCCTCGCAGGGGTCTTCTGATCCCTTAGAGGGAGAAGCAGCGCCTCAGCTGTCCCCTACCTCGCACTCAGAGACCCTCCTTCCCCCAGCTCCTTCCTTCTCCCTGCCGGCAGGAGAAGGGGGAGCAGTGGACTTCTTCTCCCCTGATTTCATTCTCCTGCTGCACCAGGCCTATTGCCTGCGTAAGAGGGGTCTTGGCCCAGGGGAAGCGGGTCCGTCGTCTAAAGGCAAACTGGTCAGACCCATGAGATCTAACTCCCAGGACTCGGGGATTTCCTCGAAGCGTCCCAAGCTGGCAGTTGAAGAGCCCCTCACTCCACTTTCCCAGGACTTGCCAGAGGAAGAGCCCTCGGAAAAGGAGGAGGAGGAAGAGGAGGAGCTGGAGGAAGGGGAGATCCCGGAGGAGGACCACTCTCGCATAATCAGAGTATTCAGGCGGGAGGAGTTGCCCGCTTTAATTAATGACTCCCTGAAAGCTCTCAACGTAGCCTCGGATACTCCCGCAGAGGAGGAAGCCCTGGAGGATCCCTTGATTCAGGCCGTCAGAAGGTCCCAGAAGGTCTTCCCTGTCCACAGAGTGGTACGTCAGATGATTCAGGAGGAGTGGGATCAACCAGAGTCAGCGTTGAGAGGAGTCAGGGCCATGTCTCGGCTCTACCCTCTCCCTGAGGCAGACAAAGAACTTCTGAAGTCCCCCAGAGTGGATGCGGCGGTCTCGGCAGTAACGAAGAAAACTACCATCCCAGTGGAGGGCAGCGCGGCGCTGAAGGATGCCCAGGACAGAAGATTGGACACGCTCCTTAAGCAAGCCTTCGACGTGAGCGCTCTTGCCTTACAAGCCTCAGTTTCGGGAGCATGGGTGGCACGAGCATGTTTGAGGTGGTCTCAGCAACTCCAGGCGGAGGAGGGTTCCTCCGATGGGGTCCTAGCCACCTCGGCAAGGTTGGAATCAGGTACGGCATTCTTGGCAGATAGCCAGTATGACCTCATCCGGAGCTTAGTAAAGAACATGGCCTCGGTGGTGGCAGCCAGACGCTACTTGTGGCTCCGGAATTGGGCCGCGGATGCCTCCTCCAAAGCTCGCCTGAGTCGCCTCCCCTTTAAAGGGAAACTTTTGTTCGGAGAAGACTTGGACAAGTTGGTAAAGGACCTGGGCGAGTCCAAGGGCGGCAGACTTCCGGAGGACAGGATCAAGCAAACGCGATCTTCTGCCCCTTCTCGGAACCAATCCAGAGAACCCCGGAGGTTCCGCTCGAACAGACCTAACCCTTTCCTCAGGGGTCGTTTTAACGCTAGGGGTCAAGGTGCCAGAGGGTTTCGGGGCAGAGGTTTCTCATCCTCTTCCTCCTCCTTCTCCTCGGGTCCCAGAAAGCAACAATGAGATACAGGGGGTCCGGGAGGACGGATTGCCGGTAGGCGGTCGCCTGAGGCAGTTTCTTCCCGCCTGGTCCCGAGTCACGTCCGATCAATGGGTGCTGGAAGTGATTCGAGAAGGATACTCTCTCGAATTTGCAAAGCAAATACTCCCAGCTTTTGTTCAGTCTCCCTGCGGCTCCGCAGCAAAAAGAGAAGCCGTGGAGTCGACACTTTCCCGCCTCATAGCTCTCGGGGCCGTAGTCCCGGTGCCCCCAGACCAATGCGGTACGGGTCGGTACTCGATTTACTTCGTCGTCCCAAAAAAGGAGGGATCCTTTCGCCCGATCCTCGACCTAAAACAGGTCAACCGCTGCCTCAAGATACCTCACTTCCGGATGGAGACCCTAAGGTCAGTGATAGCGGCCGTGAGGGCCGGAGAGTTCCTAACATCGCTGGATCTGACAGAAGCGTACTTACATATCCCGGTCAGAAGGGCCCATCAGCAGTTCCTCAGATTCGCGGTACCTCGAGGTCATTTTCAATTTCAGGCGCTACCCTTCGGGCTAGCAACAGCGCCCAGAACCTTTACCAAGGTGATGGTGGTAGTAGCGGCCGCCCTACGAAAGAAGGGAATCTTAGTGCACCCCTATCTGGACGACTGGCTGATCCGGGCAAAGTCAGAGGAGGAAAGTCGCCAAGCAACAGCCGAAGTGGTTCAAGTTCTGGAAGAACTAGGATGGGTCATCAATCGAGCAAAGAGCAGTTTGGTTCCATCACAGGAGCTCGAATATCTCGGAGCAAGTTTCCACACAGGCAAGGGCAGGGTCTTTCTGTCCAGCTCAAGGCTAAAGGACCTGAGAACTCTAGTCTCACAGTTCATGGTCAGACGGCTTCCTTCAGCGAGGCATTACCTGCAATTGTTGGGTACCATGGCGGCGGCAATAGAAGTCGTTCCGTGGGCCAGAGCTCACATGCGCCCCTTACAGCGGTCTCTATTGCGGCGGTGGTCTCCGCAACAGCACCCCTTGTCTCGACTGCTCCCCTGTGCTCCTCGGACCAGACACTCTCTTCTCTGGTGGAGGTGCCCAAGGAACTTGAGTCGCGGAATGCCCCTAGAGCCTCCTCAGTGGGTACTCTTGACGACAGACGCCAGCCTGGCAGGCTGGGGGGCTCATTTCGAGGACCAGTTTGTCCAGGGACAATGGTCGGCAGTAGAATCCCTTTGGCCTATCAACCGCCTGGAATTGAGAGCGGTCACGCGGGCGCTCAGGGCTCTTCAGCCTTCAGTGCGAGGGAAAGCGATTCGCGTCCTCTCCGACAATGTCACCGCCGTGGCGTACATCAATCACCAGGGGGGCACCAGCAGTCCGGCATTGGAAAAGGAGGCGGACTCCCTGTTCAAGTGGGCGGAAGTCCACCTGGAGGCGCTCTCAGCACAACACGTGGCAGGTACGGACAACATCATGGCCGATTACCTCAGCAGGTACAAGATAGATCACGGCGAGTGGGAACTGCATCAAGAGGTCTTCGACCAGATAGTGGCCCGGTGGGGTCCCCCAGTAATGGACCTCATGGCACGGTTCACATCCGCCAAAGCAAGCCGATTCTTCAGCAGGAGAAAGGAAAGGATGTCCGAGGGCCTGGACGCCCTGTCTCAAAGGTGGCCCACGGAAGGGCTCCTTTATGTCTTCCCCCCTTGGGCTCTAATCGGGAAGGTCCTCCAGCGGGTGGAAGCTCACCGGGGTCTAGTAGTCCTTATTGCCCCGGATTGGCCTCGCCGTCCTTGGTATGCGGATCTGGTAAGGATGATCGCCGACCGACCATGGCACCTTCCGGCCAGGAAGGACCTACTCAAGCAAGGACCGGTTCAGATGCCACACGTGGATCGATTCTCGCTTACGGCATGGCTATTGAAAGGGCGCGGCTCTTGAAGCGCGGCTACTCAACGGCAGTAATCGCGACCATGTTGAGCGCGAGGAAGCGCTCCACCTGTCTTTCCTACGTAAGAGTCTGGCGTATCTTTGAAGCATGGTGTACAGAACGCCGGAAGAATCCCCTGTCGGCCTCGGTCCCGGAGGTGCTGGAGTTCTTGCAAGCGGGTCTCGACAAGGGTTTAGCTCACAGCTCCCTGAGAGTACAACTGGCGGCCATCGCGTGCTATAGGGGCAAGGTGGGCGGAAAAGCCTTGGGAACAAACGCGGACGTTGCAAGGTTCTTGAAAGCGGTCAAGCGGCTTCGACCACAACGAAGATCGGTCATACCCCCTTGGGACCTTAACCTAGTTCTGAATTCCCTAGCCACGGGTCCGTTTGAGCCTTTGAAGAAGGCCTCCTTGAAGGATCTGACGCTGAAGACGGTGTTCCTGGTGGCCATTTGCTCAGCCAGACGAGTCTCCGAACTACAAGCCCTGTCTTCTCGGCCTCCCTTTCTGTCCTTCCTCAGGGATAAGGTAGTACTTAGGACGGTTCCTTCCTTTTTGCCTAAGGTGATCTCCCCCTTCCACGTCAACCAGTCCATCTCTCTCCCGATTCTCCGACCGGAGGGAGCAGTAGGGGGAGACAGTAAGCTCCATCTGCTAGACGTCCCCAGAGCCTTGAAGCGCTACCTCTCCCGCACGGCGCCCTTTCGGAAATCCGAACGACTCTTTGTACAGTTCGGAGGGCCCCACAAGGGTGAGGCGGCAGCCAAGGCCTCAATTTCCAGATGGATCAGGGAGGCGATCGCTTCCGCCTATATCCTCAAGGGGAAACAGGTCCCAGGGGGCTTGCGCGCTCACTCAACTCGAGCACAGGCTACCTCTTGGGCAGAGTTCAGTCTAGTACCTCCTCTGGATATCTGTAGGGCAGCGACTTGGTCCTCTCTGCACTCCTTCACCAAGCACTACAGGCTGGATGTGCAGAGCTCGTCGGACTCTAGGTTTGCACAGGCAGTGCTACGTTCCGGAATGGCGGATCCCGCCCGGGCTGGTACTGCTCTGGTACTTCCCTGAAGTAAGGGACTGGACTGGAGTGACGATAAGGAAGAGGTAATTAGATCTTACCTGCTAATTATTGTTCCTGAAGGAACGACAGTCCAGTCCCTACTACCCTCCCTAGTTCTGTAGCCATTCCGGCCGTTCTCTTTGTTAGGGGTCTGCGGCCTGAGGGCGGTTTCAGGTGGGTTGGTGGGTCAGGCTGGAGAAAAGGCACGCACCATGGCAGTTCTCCTACCTTCTCCCTGGACCTCCTCTCCTACTAACTTCTCCTGGTTAAAAAAAAAAAAAAAAAAAAAATACTTAGATTGGAGTTTGTTTACTTATGTTTTCTGAGTTATCTAGGTTGGTTATATCTGCTTTGACAGTCGTTTACTGGAGTTGGTGGGTGGCACCAGTGGTATATATACCGCTCCACCCCAAAAAGGTTGGGCTCAGCCTCCAAGCTGCTGGAAGGGTTGCGTAACCCTGAAGTAAGGGACTGGACTGTCGTTCCTTCAGGAACAATAATTAGCAGGTAAGATCTAATTACCTCTTTTTCATCTTCTCATTGATGCAGCTTTGCGGAATCTCTTTTCCCCTATTTTGGACTGTCTTACCTATAAACTGATCTTTGTCAAAATTGTGATTTAGCTCCAGCATCTGGTAGTGATCAAGACTGCTAGAGACCTGGATTTTGTGAGCTAATGATGACCATCCATTTAGGCTGTCACTCAGCGACCTGTCATCCCATGATCCCCCTACCGCTGGTTTGAGTGTACATCACTCGCTGAATGTTCAAGATTATAATAACAAGATAGATGATGGAAGATAAACACTGAAATGGCATATCTTGTTTGCCCACTAAGGCAGTTTAGGTCGTAACTGCAATGTAGCCTCCCTACCCAATGCCTTTGTTTAGGGTTGTATATGCAGTAAGTTTCTCATTGAACCTTGACATGATAAACTGTATAATTCAGGGCTGTCCAAACTATGGCTCACAGGTCTAATATGGCCTGTAGGCTGTCTTGTTTTGTCCTGATCGGAGTGATCCTGAAATTCCGGTGTTAAGGGGTGTACGCTTACCCTCCCTCCCAAACCAAGTTTTCCGCACTACCATCTTTACGAAGTCTCTCTACTTCCAGAACCACTGCCACACTTGCCAAGGTCCCCCCAGTGCATCTGTAGTGGGAACTTCCCTGTGTTTTCTGCCACCGACTGCATCCAGTCCTGCTCTGCAGCCGACATGGTATCATGTTTCATGTCTCCATTAGGATCAGCTCAAAATGGCTTTTTGAAGCTGTCAGGGACAGCTGATGTTATGTCAGATCTTTGTTGTCGCAAAATGAACCAATATTGCTCTATGACAGATAAGTGACTTGTTTATTGACAACAAAATGAAATTTTGAGATGTGTGATTTTTGATTATGTAGCCAAATGTAAAGAATTTTGAGATGAACTGCAACAATTTTTTTTTCAATCAAGGAGTTATATATATGAACAGATAATTATATGAGACCGATGATGATACTTGATTGAGCAGATTTATCAGATTTATTTATGAAATTTTTGCTCTCTGAATGCAATTTGATGGTTCCTTTAAATATTAAGTGAGAATTTTTGGCAAGACTAATGTGGTTTGATACTATCTTGATCTCTTGCAGTTTGGTTTTGTTGATTGGTGTGAATTTATAACTTAATGGCGCATTTGGAGATGGGTAACTCCTCAAATGTTGTCACATTCTCCAGCCATTATATTCTTATTAAAGTAGCCTTAGGTTTATAATATCTGGATGTGTTACTGGGTTCTTAGCTGACACGATACAATAGTATTATGCTCATATGCAGTTGTATTACTCTATGCGTTCCGCGTCCCTAATGGGGCAAATGCTTTATGTTCCGGCTTCTCTGTTGTCTTGTGTATTAAGAATGATGACCAGATGAATGACATTTTGCACACAGGTCATATCTTTTGTGTTTGAAAAAAATATATATGCAATTTGAAAATAAAATCTAAGATAGGAAGTGGCATAAAATCTTGAATATAATCATATCCTTTCTTCTTAAAGTTTTTGATCCCTAGTGAATTTAAATGAAATGATATTAAAGACCAGACTGATTCTCACCAGAACTGTGCCCACTGTATTTAATGCATTTATGTATTTATCTTCTCACTGTACTTTTAGTGTATGTTCTGGTGGATCCTCCTCTACTGCTATCCTGCTCTCAGTTGATGTACCTCTAGGGTCTGTCTTGGGACCTCTCCTTTTCTCAATCTATACCCAGTCCCTTGGTGCGCTCATCTCCTCCCATGGTTTTCAGTACCATCTTTATGCTGATGACTCTCAGATCTGCCTCTCTGCTCCTGAAATCTCTCCAGGGATCCAGGCATCTCTCCAGGGATCTCTCCAGGGATCTCTATCTTATCCGGCATTGCTGCCTAGATGTCTCACGGTCATCTGAAACTGAACATGGCCAAAGCTGAGCTCCTTATCTATCCCCCTAAACCCACCTTCCCCCTTTTTCCCTTCTCTATTTTTGTGGATGACACTGCACTCCTCCCCGTTTCCTCAGCTCGGAACCTTGGGGTCATCTTTGACTCTATTCTCTCTTTCTTTGGGTACATCCAACTGATAACTAAAACTTGCCACCTCTTTCTCTATAACATCAGCAAAATTCATCCCTATCTTTCAACTCACTCTGAGACCCTTATCCACTCACTAGTTACCTCTCGCCTAGACTATTTTAACCTGCTCCTTGCTGGTCTCCCTCTGAACCATCTCTCTCCCCTTCAGTCTGTTCAAACCTCAGCTGCACAGCTTATCTTCCACCAGTGTCGCTATACTCATGTAACCCCTCTTCTCAAGTCACTTCACTGGCTCTCTATCAGTTTCCACATCCGGTTTCCCACTGGCCTACAAGTGCATTCATTCTGTGGCTCCTCACTATCTTTCCTGTCTTATCTCACTCTACACCCCTCCTCGGGAACGTCGCTCCTCTGGCAGATCCCTTTTATCTATGGGCCCTTCTCAGGCACTGCTGACTCCAGACTTTGTTCATTCCAACTCACTGCTCAGTATGCCTGCAACAAACTACCTAAGTCACTGCATCGGTCTCCTTCTCTAGCCCTATTCAAATCCAGGCTAAAGATCCAGCTTTTTGCGGCTTCTTTTGGATCCTGATGCTCCTCCATGTCTTGCCCATGTGTATCTTACCATATTCTAGTCCCCAGTTATGCTATGTCTTTTGTCTTGTTTAGACTGTAAGCTCTGAAGATCAGTAGTAGTGTGAAAGAGGAAGACTTTAGTATTTAAAGGCATAAGTAAAAAGCAAAAATGGAGAGTGAGCTGTGTACAAAGAAGGCATAAGATGACAAAGTAAACTGATGGCTGCAGCCTTCATAATACAGACTAGGGTGGAACAACTCTGTGAATACTTCTGCATGAGAGTCCGATGTAATGAGACGTGCTTTATAGCCATGGGTTGAACTTCACTGCTCACTGTTCTAACTCACGCGCTGAAAAACCTTTTTTATTCTTGATGCAGTAAACCAATGGCATTCAAATCGTGCAAATTACTGCAGCGTTAAAAATGTGTGCTCACCGAAAAAATAGCACACTATATCAGGGTAACATGCTGCTGTTTCCTGCATCGGGCAGATGTTTTTTCTTTTTCCTTTCTTGTCAGTGCATGAGCCAATCCCCAGTCAAGGGATTGACCCGCGCACTGACAGGAGGACAAAATATAATTTCCGGGAACAAGCAGGAATGTAGTCTTCACATATGGGTATCGTCGGTACCGATGGAGCCTGCGCGGGAACGCTCCCCAGTGTCCAGTAGGAAAGCTTTTGGGAGCATCCCACAGCGCCTGCGTGCTGCCTTCCCACCTTTCCCAACTGTCCCTCTCCAGTTCTTCGTTTTCCGCGGAGCCGACAGGTCGCACATCCTGTCACCGCAGAAAAAAATCCCTTCTATTCTTCTTTTTTGTGGTCGCGTCTGCCTTCCCTCGACGCTACACCGGTACCACCGGTTCTTCTTTCTTTTCTTCTTAAAAAAAAAAAAAAATTTCTTCTGGAGTCTTTCCAGTAATTTTCTCTTCAGGTGCCACGTGCCATTTTGGGCACTAGGCCCAACTTTTTCGTTCAAAATGGAAAAACCCGCTTCGGGTTTTAAAAAGTGTTCTAAGTGTGGCGGTACCATCTCTGTCACCGATACCCATGAGTGGTGCCTCAAATGTTTAGGTCCTGACCACTCTATCTCTGAATGTTGCCTGTGGGATGATGTCAAAAAGGGGCCGGCAAAACCGAGCTGCTAAACTTAGCACCCTTTTTCCCTCCGATGCAGCCTCCGTGGCATCGACATCTTCCAGGGCTTCGTCTTCCTCCCATGGATCTCAGGTAACTAAACATAAATCTAGCCAGTCCTCAAAGGGTAGATCTCCTTCTAGACATCGAGATGCCTCTGGCGTTGACCTTGAGGGACTTTCACCGGCAAAATTGCCCCGGTGGGAGGCTTCGGCTTTCAAAGCACTAACGGGGCTCCAGGATGTTCTCGAGGCTTCAACCTCGGCAGAACTACTGGTGCCATGCTCTGGGGTACCGGCCGCTTCATCCGGTACCGATAACCAAGCATTGGCAGCGTCGATAGACCAGAGATTCTTGGCTATTGAACACAGTCTGGCGGCTCTTCTCACGGCCTCGATGCCTCTGAAACCGCTTCAGACAATTCAACCGGTACCGGCACCGACTGCATCGACATCGGCAGGTATTCTACTGGGACTGAGTCATGCTTGTCTTTCCGGCATCGACAAGTCGGTACATGACCACTCCAATGCCGACTTTGATCGGTACCGGTACCATGCTTTGCACAATCACCCGGATCGGAGATACTTAGAGTCCTCGGATGAGTCTGAAGACTCTGAAAGCTCTGCCGATATCAGAGTACTTCTTTCTGAGGATTCCTCTTCTCCTCAGCGTAGGATGTCTCCACCCGAGGATATGTCCTTTCAGGATTTTATCCGAGATGTGGCCCGAGGTCTTTCCATCACAGTGGCTCCTGAAAAAGAGCCTAGGGCAAAGGAATTAGAAATCCTGCAATACCCTAAAGCTCCCAAGGAGGCAGCTACCTTACCTATTCATGAGATCTTGCATGATCTCATGTTAAGGATGTGGAAACACCTCTAACCACATCTCACTCTCGAAGACTCGACACCATGTATCGAGTTTCTCCTTGTCCTGGGTTTCAGAAGACTCAATTACCACACCATTCCACGGTGGTGGAATATGACATGAGAAGGATAAAGAGTGCAAAAAGGCATGCATCTAATCCTCCAGGACGTGAGTGTAGGACTCTTGACGCCTTTGGACGTCGAACCTTCCAGGCTTCCATGCTTTCTGCTAGGATCAGTTCCTATATCTTATATATGGGGATGTTCCTTAAGGAGGTCACAGGAGATTTAGAGCTTATGAGCCCTCTCCTTCCTGATGATAAGAGGCAAGATTAGCTCGCCCTTGTCAAACATGCCCAGGAGTTTTCCAAGTTTGTGAATCGTGCAGCCTTTGACTGCTTTGAGTGCATAAGCAGAACCTCTGCCATTGCCATAGGTGCACATAGGATTGCCTGGCTCCAGGCATCTGACTTGGAAATTTGGGTACAGGATAAACTAGGGAATATTCCTTGCACAGGAGGGAATCTCTGGCAAGAATTGGCAGGAAAAAGCTAATGAGATAGATGTTCACAATATCACTTTGGATAGATTGTCTAAATCTACAGCTGATCCTGCAAGGAAAAATCCTATAAGAAACCATTCTTCAGTAAGAAGACGTTTTACCCCTCCTATACCCAGCAGGGGCATCGTTTAAGTCAGTCCGCCCAAAAGGGACAGCAGCAACAACCTAGGCAAAGAAAGACAAAAGCAGCTAAGCCTCAACCGGCTCAACAGACTCAGCCTCCACAGGGGCTTTGACTCCTATCTAGAGAACTTTGCCTTCCTGGCCCTGAATGGCCCAGAACCCTCCACCATCCCAGGAAGATTGTCATTTTGCCCCCAGATGGGGTCAGATAACAGCAGAAAATTGGACTCTGTCTATTGTAAGAGAGGGGTACAAGCTTCATTTCCTCAGCATGCCCCCTCCTACAATGGTAAGACAGTTCAATTCTCAGGCCTCTCTCAATGACCAGTTAGGTCAAGAGGTCACTGTGCTCCTTGCTCAAGGGGCAATTGAAGAGGTACCCATTCCCCAATGGGGTACAGAGCTTTACTCCCCCTATTTCCTTATTCCAAAGAAAACAGGAGGACACAGACCCATTTTAGACCTCAGAGAATTGAACAAATTTCTGTTCAAAGAGAAGTTCAAAATGATTTTTCTAGGAACTCTGTTGTCATACCTTCAGAGTCAGGATTGGCTTTGTTCTCTAGATCTCAAGGATGCGTACACTCATGTTCTCATCTATCCAACTCACCGAAAGTTCCTTCGCTTTCTGTTTCAAGGGAAGCACTACCAATACAGGGTTCTTCCCTTTGGCCTGGCCTCTGCACCAAAGGTGTTCACAAAATGCATGGCTGTGGTAGCAGCATTTCTTCGCACCCTGGGAATATTCGTCTTCCCTTACTTAGACGACTGGCTCATTCGAGCCCTTTCAGAGCCAGAGGCCAGCGTTGCCCTCTCTCGCACAATGCACATCCTTCAGTATTTGGGACTTGTCATAAACTTCCCAAAATCCAACCTTGCTCCCACTCAGTCCCTAGAGTTTATAGGAGCTTTGTTGGATACCAGACAGACAAGGGCCTGCCTTCCACAGCCCCGCTGCCTTCACATTGTGCAGTTAGCTTCCCAAGCAGTGCTAAGACCTCACCTCACTGTTCGGGAAATGTTACAGTTGCTAGGTCACATGGCATCCACCGTGCATGTGGTTCCTTATGCTCGCCTCCATATGAGGGCAGCCCAGTGGACTTTATCCACTTAGTGGACTCAGGCGTCAGGTTGCCTGTCAGACAAAATAGCAAACTCAGATCGCCTTATTTTGTCCCTCCAATGGTGGCAATCACCCCAAAAACGTTTTGATGGGGTCTCCTTTTCAGCAACCCCCACCCCATTGGTAGATCATTGCCTTGAATTTCAGCATACTTTTGATGATGATCTCACCTGTTTCTGTATAGAACAAGTTTTGACTTCTCGTTTTGGGAGAACACGAGAACGGGCTCTACTGTATGTGGAGCAGCGTTGGATTCACCAATTGGGTACATTGGCTCCGGGGGGCCTGAACGCACGCATAGAATGGGAAGCGTGCTTCAGGTGATCCCGGTTCTCATTGATTGACGCATTCACTGCCTTTTAAATTCTTTTCGCATGCACATTTTTTCTAGCTTGGAACATCAACGGCAGCACTTGGCAAGTTCTTAAGCTCACGTAGCTTCTTGTTGAAAGGTATGTTTCATCTGTTTTTAGAGCGATAAGAATTCTTCAGATATTTTAAAGTTCGTTTGGACACATTGGAAGAAAGTTGTAATTTAGAAGCTTCCTTTTTTTCTTGTTTCAGTCCGGTTTCAAATCACAATTTCCCCTGAAGAAACCTTTAGGTGAAACGCGTATAAACAGCGCGCTAGTTGGCGTTGGGATTTGCCAGCTACAGATTGTCAAGGATTTGGCAGGCCTCTTTTCGATTATTTATCAAACTTCTTCAGAAAAAGCTAAGTAACAGCTTATTATTTTGAAAGAGGATTGCCAGCCTTGAAAGTAGTTTTATGGACTGCACAAGTTGCACTGTAGTTTGAACAAAAATTTTTAAAAAATTAATAGTGGAAGGGATGGTGGTAGGTCGGTGATGTATGCTACAAGGTTTGTTCAGTGAGCGTTAACTTTAGCCGCCGACGGCCCATAATGCTCTGAGACCTTACCCTTCCCAAAAAATTTATTCATTGTATTACAAGACTTTAAATCACATATTTCTTTTCTCACTTTCTACAATAATATTGAGAGTATATTTCTGATTTGATTCTGTTTTAAAACTGACAACTCAGACTAGAGTTCTAGTGAGACATTTATTGTTCCCCCAGTGATGAATCATTTCTCAAAAATCAAAGAAAAGTCTTTATAAACATGTGAAGGCACATTTTAATCTGCCTGTCCAGCCCCCTGTGCGGCCAATCAGAATCAGGACACCCAGAGGTAGAACCGATTCTGATCCTGCGGGTGCTAGATGTGCCCGTGGGATCAGAATCTGGTCTGTGGCTTGAATTTGCAGGTTGGGCCACAATTTTGATTGGCCTGTATGCCCAGCCACATGCCCGGCTACCTCAGTCAGGCTCCTGAATGGAGCCGCAGTGCCATGGTGTCCTGTTGCCATGGCACCATGGATCCATTGAGGAGCTGCAAATGCCGGCCACTGCTAATTTCCTTCTTTTCCCGCAGCTGGACCCTCAATCTGGCCTCCCATGGCCAGGGTCTGGCTGCGGTAAACTTACTTGACCCCCCTACTTTTTTGACCCCCCCCCCCAGCAGCATGATCCACTGCAGAGGGGAACTTACTCCACCTCTGCGGTGGAATAAGTCCCTTATCTATGTTCACAACCCTGGATGTACAGGGCCGACCTCAGAATCGGCCCTGTAGTCCGAGGTCACGGCCCGCCCATGTCCCATCCTCGCTCTGCCTCAGAAACACCCCCTTCTGTTCCTGTCTAGGCCTCCTCATATAAATGCGCTGAGATGTCCATCTCCGCTATTCGCTGTCCAGAATGACCCCCTTAGTGTTTACACCCCAGTCTCTATAGTAGTTTATTGCTGGTAAGGGCAAGTCCTTTTCCAACCTTCTGCTGCTCTACCTCTCTGCTACTTAAGTTTAGCCGGAAAGACAGCCATCACCCTCTGACAAGCAAGCTCTCACCATTTGAGCTTTCTTTTGCTTGTCCCTCTCACAAACTGTCCTAAGACACAGAAGCTTTATTCAAATAAAATTCCTTTCATTTTGCTACACAGCCAAGCAGGAATTCAATCCTGCAAATATGGGTGACATCGGCGCGAACAGAGTCCGCATGGTAACCTCTCCCCAGCTTTCAAGGAACCACACATGCATGGTCCCCTTCCCACCTAAGGGTACCATCTTGCCTCAGTCTCCTTTTTTCCACAGAGCCCATCGGACGTGTGTCTGTTCCTCCTGGAAAAAGTTGGTAATTTTTTATATTTTTTCTTTCTCTGGCTGCGTATCGGTCTCTTCTCGTCCCCGAGTCTGCTTGTCTCGGCGTTGCATTCTCAGGTTCTTTTCTTTTCTTTTCTTTCTACTTCTTTTGATCAGCGTGGGTTCGTGCCTTTTCCATGGCCAGGCCAAGTGAGTTTGACCTCACGGGGCTGTCTTCCCCGCCATGGCCTCAGTCAATGACTTCAAGTCATGGACCTCGGACCCTTGTGGGAACTGAATGGCCTCAGAGCCCCGATGCCACGGAGCCTCTAGCTGGAACTCAACTGACGAGGACTGCCAGAAGAGCCTGAAACCCTTGAAGACTGCATCGGGAGACAAGTCAGGGAAAGTGGGGAAATCCCATGGACCTGTAGCCCTCGACATCAGACTGAGGGCACCAGCTGGGATAGGTCTTCTAAGTTGCCTGAATGGGAGCCGTCAGCATCGAGGGATCGGTCTTGGACTCCCAAGCCGATTCTCATCGAGGACTCCTCCTCGATGGAACCAGCACTGGGCCCGATGTCCTTGGTGCCTGCGCCAAAGGCTGCAGAGCCATCTGGTCTCGAGGCCAGGATGGGGGCCTTGGAGCGTAGTTTGCCTTCTTGGCCCAGCATCAGGCTCTAATGCCCATTTCCTCTGGGTCATCACTCCTAGCCATGGGCCCCTCCACATCAAGGGACTCCCCGGAGGTTGAGCCGATTCTCGAGTGCCACTGGCCTCGAGAGGTCCCTCAACATCAGTCCTGGTCCCATTCCTCAGCACCACAGTCTTTCCTGCTCAGTGACTTCGGATCTAAGTGGGGGGCGACCAGGGCACTGGAGCCCTTGGGGCCGGGGCGCAACCCTGAGACCCAGAGAACACTCGACTCCTCCTCGGAGTTGGACTGGGGGACCGAGGATAATGACTCCCTGGATACCCGCTGCCACGGGGATGTGCTCTTGGACCTGTCTCACCAAGAAACATGGTGCCAGTCCCCTCCTAAAGACATAGCCTTCCTTGACTTCATGAGGTATATGGCGAAGGCCCTCGCCTTCAACACGGAGAATCTAGAGATCCTCCAGTGCAAGGCTCCTCCGAATGAGGCACTCACGGTGCCTGTTGCCCCCATCCTGGAATGGCTGCTTCTCTGCATGTCGAAGACACCTTTCTTGGTGCCCATAGTAAGCAGGCAGCTAGACTCGATGCACAGAGTCTACCAGAGCCCTGGCTTTCCAAATGCCCAACTGCCCTATATCTCCATGGTAGTGGAGTCGGCCATGCATAGGCTCAAGAACAAGAAAACGCATTCCTCGGTGCTCCTGGGTAGGGAGGCCCGTGCCATGGATGCCATGGGCAGGAAGTGCTTCCAGGGCTCAATGTTCATCTGTTGGATCCAGGCCTATCAGCTGTACATGAGCATGTAACTGTGGGCCCTGGCAAAGGAACGCGCTGGGTTCTCGGCTGGTCTCTCAGAGGAACCCCTCCAGCATTTCCAGACCCTGGCCTCCGCAGTCAGAGAGTGCTCCAAGTTTATGACTCAGGCTGCCTATGACTGTTTCGAGTTGGCGACTAGAGTGGCTGCAGAGGGCATTAGTGCCCGAAGCAAGGCCTGGTTACAGTCATCCAACCTGGAGCAATGGGTGCACGACAAGCCTGTCAATGTCCCCTGCCAGGGAGATAACCTCTTTGGCATACCCATGATGGATAAGGCCACTGAATTGGAGTCCGAGTACCTGACAAGGACCTGGCTCTCCAAGAAGAATGCTGATTCTTCCCAGAGGAAGCATTTGGACAGAAAGTCCTCATACCATAAGAACAGGAAGGCCTACAGAAACCACTCCCAGTACCCAGCCTTCCCAGCTCCCCAAGAAAATCAGCATGCCAAGGGACAGGGACATGGCCCATGTAAGCCTAAGGCCCCCAAACCCCAGACCGTGCCTCTGGTGCAACCTGGAGGGGGCTTTTGACTCCTTGGGCATAACCTCTCTTCCATCAGGAGGCGCAGCCCTGCAGCACACAAGAGGTCACCTGGTTCCCTATTCCCACAGGTGGCTGCCCATCACCACTGACATGTGGGCCCTCCAGGAGTTCAGGGAAGGTTACCTCCTCCACCTCCAGCAGTCGCCCCCACCATTATTCCCGGGAAAGCTCCCCAGGACTCCCCTTCACTGGGCCCTGCTCCAGTAGGAATTCACAGACCTCCTAGCAAGCAAGGCAGTGGAACTCGCCTCAGAGGCAAGGGTTTCTACTCTCGCTATTTCCTGGTCCCCAAAAGGACCTGAGGGTTTTTTCCCATCCTAAATCTGTGGGACCTCAACAGATTTCTGTGTGGGAGAAGTTCAAGGTGCTCTCCCTTAGACCATTGCTGCCATACCTCCAGCAGGGAGACTGGTTATGCTCCTTGGACTTAAAAGATGCATACATTCGCATCCTCATCCACCTCCTCCACAGACAGTATCTTCGCTTCATTGTGGGAGGGAGGTCATTACCAGTATAGAGTGCTTCCCTTTGGGCTGGCTGCCGCCCCACGGGTATTCAGTTGCTGTCCACCTCAGGCTCCAGGGGTCTTTCTTTTTTCCCTATCTAGACTGGTTGGTAAAAAACAGCACTGCCACCGAAGCACAACAGACAGTGAGCCGCACCATCCTTGTCCTCGAGCACTTGGGGTTTGTAGTCAACTACCCAAAGTCTCATCTCCAGCCAACTCAAAACCTGGAGTTTATAAGGGCGCAGCTGGACACTGTCCAGGGCAGGGCTTTTCTTCCAATAGACAGTGCCCTGTGCTTCCAGGCTCTCATGGAGAACACCCAGAGCCGTCACTTGGCTTCAGCCCACCACATGTTCTGCTTACTGGGACAAATGGCATCAATGGTGCACGTCACCCCAGACACCCGCTTACAGATGCGGACGGCCCAGTGGGCACTCCGCTCTCAGTGATCCCAGGCCATGGGGTACCTGTGAGACAGGATGATCATCACCTATCCCCTGGCCATCTCTCGATTGGTGGCAACACCTCCCACACCTACTGGCAGTGATGCCTTTCCAGACCTGCACACCTCAGAGAATTCTCAGACAGATGCCTCCAAACTGGGGTGGAGAGCCCATTGCAGTAACCTCTACACTCAGGGCAGTTGGTCGCCCGCAGAGCCTCCAGCAAATCAACTTCCTGAAGCTCCGGGCTGTGGCCTTAGCCCTCCAGGTGTTTCGCCACCACCTGTGAGACCAAACAGTACTGGTCCAGACATACAATCAGGTGGCGATGTTTTATATAAACAAGCAAGGAGGCATGGGGCTGTCCCTCCTGTGCCAGGAGCATGAGTGGAAGCTGGACCCCAGAGTAGCCCACCAGCTATTCCAGGCTAGGGGCTACTACGAATGGATCTCTTTGCCAGCCCAGCTAATGCCTAGCTTCTCCACTTCTGTTCCTGGCAGCAGCACCCCACCAGGGTGGCAGCAGATGCTTTCCTGATTTCATGGGCGGAGGGCCTCCTTTATGCTTTCCTACCCACACCCCTGATCGCCAAGAACCTCTTCAAGATCCAGAGCGACAGGGGCACAGTGATCCTGATAGCTCCATGATGGCCCAGTCAGCCATGGCTTCCCCTGCTCCTCCGTCTGTACACAATGCCCCCAGTTCCCCTGAGGTGTGACCCAGACCTAGTCATGCAGGAAGAGGGCTCTCTCTTGCACCCCAGCCTGGGGTCCCTGACACTCATGGCCTGACTGCTGAGCAAATAACCCTGGCTCCCTTCATCCTCTCTACCGAGGTAGAAGATGTGCTTCTGGCCTCCCCCAAGGCCTCCACACAATGGGTGTACACCTTCAAGTCACAGGTGTTCTCTGTCTGGTGCACAGAGGGACAGATTAACCCCTTCTCATGCACCGTCCAGCTAGGACTGCAGTATCTGCTTCACCTGTCTCAGGCAGGCTTGAAATCTAACTCAGGGTGCACCTTAGTGCGCTGGTGGCATACCACCATCTAATCGATAGCAAACCCTTCTCTGCTCAGCTGTTAGTGACTCACTTCCTGAGAAATCTCCTCCTAGCGAAGCCTCTCATTCACCCTCCGGTGGTGGAGTGGGACTTGAACGTTGTACTCTCAAAGCTTACTGCACCACCCTTTGAGCCTCTCGACTCCTACCACTTAAAGCATCTCACTTGAAAAGTGGTGTTCCTTTTGGTGCTCACTTATGCTCGCTGGGTCAGCAAGATTCAAACATTGGTGGCAGACCCATACATGGTCCACACTCCGCAATTTCCTACCCAAAATGGTGCCTCTGTTCCACCTTATCCAACAGGTGGTACTTTCCACCTTCTTTCTGCGTCCGTACACCAGCAAGGCAGAGGCCGTTCTCCACACACTGGACTGCAAACGGGTGGTATCCTTCTAACTGCAGTGCACCCAGGATCACTGCCGAGCTTCTCAGCTCTTTGTCTCCTTTGACCCAAATCGGGAGTGGTGGTCTCTAAACGCACCCTGCCCACCTGGGTAGCAAGCTGCATCACCTTTGTCTACGAGCAGGTCAGTCTCTCGCTTGAGCACAGTGTCACGATGCACAGTTTCTAGGCTATGGTGGCCTCTGTGGCAAACCTGCATTCCATTCCCTTATCGGAAATCTGCCGGGCCGCCACCTGGTCCTTAGTCCATACCTTCACAGCTCATTACTGCCTGGAGAGGGAGTCCTGCTGGGACAGTGCCTTCGTCCAGGCAGTACTCCATCATTTGTTCGGGTGTAGGCAACTCCTGCCCTCAGGCCCTTTCTGTGTTCGGGCTAATGGTGAACTGGTTCCTCACTGGACACTTGAGTCACTTGTGGGTCTCTTGTCTTCTGACTCAGTTGCTGCTGCGCATGGCTCACCTTTTCTGGTCACTTGTGGCTTTTTACAGTTTTTTTTGGTAGCCTGTAGCTAGGGAGTCCCATATGTGGGGATTGACTTCCTGCTTGTTCCCGGAGAAAGCATAGTTACTCACCTGTAACAGGTATTCTCTGGGGACAGCAGGAATCAGTCCTCACAGCTATCCGTCCCCCATGTGGGGTGGAGGAGTGGCCTAGTGGTTGGGGCAAGGTACTTCAGGCCGGAAGGTCGGGGGCTCAAATCCCACTAGAAGACAGCAACCTTGGGCCGGAAGGACTGGGGTTTCTAGTCCCAAAGGTGCTCCTTGTGGTCTTGGGTGAGCCACTTAACCCTCCATAGCCCATGTTCCTTGTAAAATAGTTATCTCCAAGTTATAATGCCCTGTTCAATGTAATTTCAGTTTGTTCAATGTAAACCGCACTGATGCAGAATAGCGCGGTATATAAGAGAATGTAAATAAAATAAATGGAATTGCTTTCTTTTTGCTGTCTTGTGCTATGATATCATACTGAGGCAAGATGGCACCCTTAGGCGGGAAGGGGACCACATATGCATGGCCATCTCCCAAAGGCTCTTCTTGAAAGCTGGGGAGAAGTTACCACATAGGCTCCATCGATGCCAACATCACCCATATGTGAGGAATGTTTCCTGGCATCCCCAGAGAACACCTGTTACAGGTGAGTAACTATGCTTTCTCCTGCTTAAAGAACAGTCCATGGGCTCAGTACCTTGTGGTAGCAGTTCTATTGATGCAGACTCAATTTCCATTGGTTCCATACTACTAAGCTCCTTTTCAGGCATGGATCTTTCAGGCTCAGGTGTTGCAAAGAAAGTGACATCACCCAGTGGTAGACTTGGCAACTCCTCCCCACCCTTCCTTCATATCTGCAATGCAGGGGCTGGGAAGGGGAGTGAACACTGATGACAAAGTCCTGGGTGAAAGGAACCCTGCCTTTTTCTTCAGGGTCTATCCCTAGCCCTCCCTTTCCTTCCTTGCTGTGGCTTTCCCTTTATCTGGAAGGAGAGATATGGCTGTGAACCTGGAGGGTCACAATAAAAATATGTGTGCATAAATATATACATGCACACACATATCTGCAAGATAGAAAAAGGTGGTGGGGAGAGGAAAGACATGGATGGTCACCGGGGGGCACATCTATGTGGCCCTGCTACAGCTCAGGTCAGAGCAATAAGCAGATTGACCATTCTTCTATGCTCCTGCCTCTGCCTTCACTGCTCTCTAGTCAGGCCGACAAGTGCCTTGGCCATCCTCTTATCCATCTGCCAACATGAACATCCATCGCAATTCCCCCTCTGTGGCTTCTGGGAGCTCACCAGCACCACCCCATACTGTCCAGCACCGACCCTATATGTGCCATAATTCTCCCCATGTGCCACAATTCCCCCAGCACTGCATTGCTCGCCCCCTCTTGCTGTCACTCATGCCACCTTCTCTTCCAGGGAGTCTCCAGGCTTCACTAGGAGAGCACTGGAGTGATTGCTTCCATGTCTGGCTGTCAGTGCTATATGACACTGCAATAAAGTAGAAAAGGGGAGAGATATTCATTGCTCTGACCTCCAGCCAATCCTCACATCTCCAAATTCACCAGATAATGCTAGAAATGTACTCACCCGCTTGCATTGCTGTCTCTGGGGTAGTAGCAGCAGGCTCCTCTGCTGGGTCCATACAGCCAGCATTTGTGTCTGTCTGTATAGTAGTCATACAGCTCCCCCCACCCAAGTCTGCTCCTGAGACTGTTTTCTTTTCTATAGCTCATTTTTCACAGTGAGATGTGTGTCATGCCACCAGTTTTTTATCTGTTTAACTGTGCGCACTGTCACCCTAAGCAACTTGACCTCTGCAGTCGTTTTCTCACAAATTTTAGCCTTTTGCCTTGGAGATGTTTTTGCCATGCAGAGGATAACATTCTGTGCAGACGTGGTGAATCGGCAAGTCCTTCTCCTCCTCTGCAGTGTAATGCATGAATTCGCTTTGCCTGGATTCTAGCCTCTGCCTGTTCAGTCTCCCTGCCTGAACTACAGGAGCCATCATACTCCTTCTCCACCCCTTACACTAATATGTGAAAGAGTACAATACAGAAATGCACAAAAACACAATAAACAGAAATGCACAGAAGACAACATATAAACAATAATGCTCAAAAAACTAACAAGTAACACTAACGTAGCATATATCACAACAAAGGAGAAATTGCCTCCTTGCCTGATATCCCTTAAATACCTCTTCCCTGCATTCACAGCACTTTTACTACACTGCCTCCCTTTCTGGGAAGAAGTGACAAACAACAGGCCCGTGAGTCTTACCTCAGTGGCAGGAAAGGTAATGGAGGCGCTTCTGAAAGAGCAAATAGTGGACTTTCTTAAAACCAACAGGTTGCATGATCTGAGGCAGCATGGTTTTACCAAAGGACGATCTTGCCAAGCAAATTTGATTGAGTTCTTTGACTGAGTGACCAGAGAACTAGATCAGGGGCATGCGATGGATGTCATCTACCTGGATTTCAGCAAAGCCTTTGATACTGTTCCTCATAGGAGGCTTATCAATAAACTCAGTAGTTTAGGGATGGGTCCCAAGGTGGTAAACTGGATCAGAAATTGGTTGACTGACAGATGACAGAAGGTGATGGTAAATGGAGCTCACTCGGATGAAAGGAGGGTGATTAGCGGGGTGCCCCAGGGTTTGGTCCTGGGCCCGGCACTGTTCAATGTATTTGTGAGTGATATTGCTGAAGGACTGCATGGAAAAGTCTGTCTTTTTGCAGATGACATGAAAATTTGCAACAGAGTGGACTCACCTGAGGGAGTGGATAACATGAGGAAAGATCTACAAAAGCTGGAAGAATGGTCTAATGCTTGGCAGTTAAGATTTAATGCGAAGAAGAGCAGTGTCATGCACTTGGGAAGCAGAAATCCAGGGGAAATGTATGCGATAGGGGCCGAGAGGTTGGTGTGCACGGACTAGGAGAAGGACCTTGGTGTGATTATTTCTGCGGATCTCAAGGTGGCAAAACAGTGCGACAAGGCAGTGGCAAAAGCCAGAGGATGTTGGATTGCATACAAAGAGGAATTACCAGCAGAAAGGAAAGAGGTACTAATACCACTGAATAAGTCACTGGTGAGGCCTCACGTGGAATACTGTGTTCAATTTTGGAGACCATATCTTACAAAGGATTTAAAAAGACTGGACACTGTTCAGAGGAAGGCGACCAAAATGATTTGGAGCCTGCGTCAGAAGCCTTATGAGAAGAGACTTGAAGACCTAAATATGTACACTCTGGAGGAGAGGAGGGACAGGGGAGATATGATTCAGACCTTTAAATACTTAAAGAGAACTAATGAACAACAAACCTCTTCCATAGACGGGGAAGCTGTTAAACTAGAAGGCATAACATGAAGCTGCAAGGGGGTAAATTGAAAGGCAATGTCAGGAAATACTTTTTCACTGAAAGGGTGTTGGATGCTTGGAATGCCCTCCCGATGGAAGTGGTGGGGGCAAATACAGTGACAGAAATCAAAATGGCATGGGACAGACACAGTGGAGCCCTTTACAGCAACAGGATAAAATCTAAATAAACTTAACTATCTAATTTCTCAACATACAGGGGTGTCCTACATAGATCGGTGAGTTCACTCCTAAAACAAAGACATGGGGAGGGGTGGCCTGCATGGAGCGGCAGGTGCACCTACTCTTGCCATCTTACTGGGCAGACTAGATGGACCATACTGGTCTTTATCTGTCATCAATTACTATGTTACTGTGCATGTGCTTTACCACAGTTAGGTCACATTTGTGGTCTCATGGAGTCCATTCCTTACTGTGCCTAACAAACATATAGGCATCCTTCAAAAACCACTGTTTCAGTCACTAAATTTAAGCACACAACTTTTCCCACCGTTGTGCTGGTAAACTTGTTACTCGATGCTGAAAATTGTTGTTTTAAATTTCACAGTGACGTGTCCACTGAACTGCCCTTGTGTTAGGTTTATCTCCAGGAACAAGCAGGAATGAGTCTTCACATATGGGTACGTCAGTACCGATGGAGCCTGCGCGGGAACACTCCCCAGCGTCCAATCAGAAAGCCTTTGGAAGCATCCCACAGCGCCTGCGTGCTGCCTTCCCGCCTTTCCAACTGTCTCTCCTCAGTTGTTCTTTTTCCGCGGAGCCAGCAGGTCGTGTTCCTGTCACCGCAGAAGAATTTCCTTTTCTTTATTTCTTTTCTGTCGCATCTGCCTTCCTTGACGCTATACCGGTACCGCCGGTTCTTATTCTTAGAAAAAAGTCTTTTTTTTTTTTTTTTAAATTATTTTTCTTCAGGTATACTTCAGTTTTGGGCCTTGGGCCCAAAACCCTTTTCCTTAAATATGGAAAAACCTGCCTCAGGATTTAAGAAGTGCACAAAATGTGGCGGTACTATCTCCGTCACCAACACCCATGACTGGTGTCTAAAATGTTTAGGTCCTGACCATTCCATTAAAGATTGTGTGTCCTGTTCCATGATGTCTAAGAGAGGTCGACAGAACCGAGCTGCCAAGCTCAGTACCCTGTTTCCCTCTGATGCAGCTTCGGTGGCATCGACGTCTTCCAGGGCTTCTTCCTCCTCACATGGATCTCAGGTAACTAAACATAAATCCAGCCGGTCCTCGAAGGGCAAATCTCCTTCTAAGCATCGAGATGCCCCTGGCCTTGCCCTCGAGGATTCTGCACCGGCAAAATTACCCTGGCGGGAGGCTTCGGCTTCTAAAGCATCATCATCGGGGTTCCAGGATGATCTAGATGGCGTGGCCTCAACAGATCTCCTGGTGCCATGCTCTAGGGTACCGGTGGCTTCCCCCGGTACCGACTTCCAGGCATTGGCAGCGTCGATGGATCAGAGGATTCTGTCCATCGAACGCAGTCTGGCGGCTTTCCTTGTGACATCGACGCCCGTGGTACCGCAACAGACTACTCCGCCAGTACTGGCTCCGGTATTGCCATCGGCACCGATTCCGGTACCGGTGGCATCAACATCGGCATCAGTGTCAGCTATGCCAATACTCTGCCCTCTGCAGCCCTCCGGTACCGATATCCTGGTACCGATGATTCCTGATACCGATCCCGGTCGGTACGGGTATCGGGCTTTGCAAGAGCATCCCGACAGACGATACTTCGATTTCTCTGATGACTCTGAGGATTCTGAAGAGCCTGTCGATGCAGCGATGCTTCTTCCACAGGAGGAGTCCTCTCCTAAACGAAGGATATCTCCTCCAGAGGACTTGTCTTTTCAAGACTTTATCAGAGAAGTGGCTCGGAGTCTCTCTATTACGGTAGTCCCAGAGTCAGTGCCTAGAGCTAAGGAGTTAGATATTCTATAGTATCCTAAAATGCCTAAAGAGGCAGCTACCTTGCCTATTCATGAGATTCTGTATGATCTCATGTTAAGGATGTGGGAAGCACCTCTATCCACCTCTCCTCATTCTCGCAGGTTAGGCACCATGTATCGTGTCCCTCCTTGTCCTGGTTTCCATAAAACTCAGCTTCCTCACCACTCTATTGTGGTTGAGTCTGCAATGAGAAAGATTAGAAGTGCCAAGAGACATGCCTCTAATCCTCCAGGACGTGAATGTAGAACCCTGAATGCTTTTGGTAGAAGAGTCTTCCAAGCTTCCATGCTTGCTGCGAGAATTAATTCCTATAGTCTCTACATGGGAATGTTCTTAAAAGAAGTCACTGACCATTTGCTGACTTTAAGTCCTTTTATGTCGGACAGTAAAAGGCCAGAATTTCTCTCTGGGCTCAAACATGCCCAGGATATCTCCAAATTCTCCAACCGTGCAGCTTTCGACTCCTTTGAATGCGTAAGCAGAGCCTCAGCTATAGCTATAGGTGCACGTAGGATTGCTTGGCTCCAAGCATCTGATTTGGAGACCTGGGTCCAAGATGAATTGGGAAATATCCCTTGTACAGGTGAGAATCTGTTTGGTAAAGATTGGCAAGCAAAAGCAAATCAAATGGATGCTGAAAATTCTGCTTTGGATAGACTATCCAAATCTATTGCTGCTCCTGCTAAGAAAAGGTTGTTCAAGAAAACATCTTTTTCTAAAAAGGGAAGATCCTATCCTGCTTATAGTCAGAGAGCATCTTCTGCAGCTCAGATTCCTTCCAAACGTCAGCAATCCTCCAAACAGACCAAGGCAAAGGCTGTGAGGCCTACTCCAGCCCAGCAATCTCAGCCCCCTAAGGGCCTTTGACTCTCTGCTAGAGAACTTAGCCTTCCTGGCTCTAGAAGGACCAGAGCCCTCCACCATCCCAGGAAGGTTATGTCACTTTGCTCCCAGATGGGGGCAAATCACAGCAGAGCATTGGACACTCTCCATCATAAGAGAAGGGTACAAGCTTCATTTTTCCAGCTTGCCCCCTCTCACAAGAGTGCACCAGTTCAATTCTCCAACCTCCCTCCTCAGCCTGTTAGAGCAGGAGGTTGCCACTCTTCTAGCCCAGGGGGCAATAGAGGAAGTGCCTTCTCAACAACAGGGCACAGGGTTCTACTCCCCCTATTTTCTTATCCCAAAGAAAACAGGGGGCTTCAGGCCCATTTTAAATCTCAGAGAATTGAACAGATTCCTAGTCAAAGAGAAATTCAAGATGGTTTCTCTAGGAACTCTGCTGCCATACCTTCACAGTCAGGATTGGCTTTGTTCTCTAGATCTCAAGGATGCGTACACTCATGTTCTCATCCATCCAACTCACCGAAGGTTCCTTCGGTTCCTTTTCCAGGAGAAGCACTATCAATACAAAGTGCTTCCCTTTGGCCTGGCCTCTGCACCACGGGTTTTCACAAAATGCATGGCAGTGGTTGCTGCTTTTCTGCGTACCCTGGGAATATTTGTCTTCCCTTATCTGGACGACTGGCTCATTCGAGCTCCCACTCAATCAGAGGCCAAGACTGCTCTAACCTGCACAATGCGTATCCTTCAATATTTAGGGCTGGTAATAAACATCCCAAAATCCAATTTGATCCCTACTCAGTCCCTGGACTTTATAGGGGCACTGCTGGATACCACAAAGGCAAGAGCCTATCTTCCCCAGGCCCGCTGCCTTCGCTTGATGCAGTTAGCTTCTCAAGCAGAGTCAAAACCCCTACTAACTGCTCGAGAGATGTTACAGTTGCTAGGCCACATGGCATCCACCATTCATGTGGTACCATATGCTCGCCTTCACATGAGAGCAGCTCAGTGGACTTTATCCACCCAGTGGACCCAGGCATTAGGCTGCCTGTCCGACAAAATAGCAAACACAAGTCGCCTCATTTTGTCCCTCCAGTGGTGGAAGTCCCCTCAAAACCTGTTGCTGGGGTCTCCTTTTCAACAGCCTCTACCCCAGGCAACTCTTACAACAGATGCTTCTCCAATGGGCTGGGGAGCTCATCTTCAGGACCTCTCCACCCAGGGCAGCTGGTCCCCACAGGAGACTTGTCTACATATCAATCTCTTGGAACTCAAAGCAATCTTCCTTGCTCTGTGAGTTTTCCACACCCTGCTCAGCCACAAGACAGTCCTTGTCCACATGGACAATCAAGTAGCCATGTTCTATATAAACAAGCAGGGAGGAACTAGCTCTCTGTCGCTTTGCAACGAAGTTCTACGACTGTGGGCCCTCGCCAGAGAGCATCACATTCATCTTCTGGCAGTCTATCTTCCAGGTGTTCAAAACTCTTGGGCGGACAGACTCAGTCGAGTTCTGCTTCCACACGAGTGGTCCCTACATATGGACAAGGTATCCAAGATTTTTCAAATTTGGGGAACCCCGGACAAAGACCTCTTTGCAAGTCCGTGGAATGCCAAACTTCCCCGGTTCTGTTCCAGAACTCCGGCTCAGGGGGCTCAGGCAAAGGATGCTTTCCTCCTTCACTGGGGTCAAGACTTCCTGTATGCCTTTCCACCCATTCCCCTAATTCCCAAAACCCTGTTCAAGCTTCAGAGAGACAGAGGCCACATGATTCTCATAGCTCCACATTGACCACAGCAGGTGTGGTAACCTCTGCTTCTACATCTCTCTCAAGCCCCCTCCCTAGAGTTAGGGTCTGCTCCAGACCTCCTGTCTCAGGAGGACGGAAAGTTGTGGCATCCCAATCCCCAGTCTCTGCATCTCAGGGCTTGGTTGCTGAAGGCCTAGATCTCCAGGATCTTCCTCTTTCTCAACAAGTGAAAGATGTTCTTTTTGCTTCCAGAAAACCTTCCACTAGACGTTCTTACGCCTTCAAGTGGAAAAGGTTTACCATCTGGTGTTCTGGAAAGGGTCTTAACCCCCGGTCAATACCTCTGGAATCGTTGCTGGAGTATCTCCTGCATCTCTCTAATGCAGGCCTTAAGACAAATTCAGTAAGAGTCCATCAGAGTGCTATTGCAGCTTCCCTCAGGCCTCTAAATGGACAACCTGTTTCCTCTCATCCCCTTGTAGCAACGTTCATGAGAGGCCTCCTTTTAAAAGAGCCTCCCATTAGACCACCTCTGGTGGCATGGGACTTAAATTTGGTTCTTGGTCAGCTTATGAAGCCGCCTTTTGAACCTTTAGCTACTACCTCCTTGAAATACCTTTCTTGGAAGGTTATCTTTTTCATTGCAATCACAATCACGCCGCATCAGTGAATTGCAAGCACTAGTAGCTAATCCACCTTATTCAAGGTTCCATCATGACAAGGTGGTCCTTAGGACTAATCCACACTTTATGCCTAAGGTGATCTCGCCTTTTCACCTCAACCAAGAGGTCTACCTATCTGTCTTTTTTTCCAGGACCTCATGCATCAAGTGCAGAGAGGAATCTTCATACCCTGGACTGTAAAAGAGCTCTAGCTTTTTACTTACAGAGCAACATAGAAAGTCTTCCCAACTCTTTGTTGCTTTTGATCCTTCTCATTTGGGACAACCAGTCTCCAAGAGAACTCTTTCCAACTGGATTGTCCAATGTATTTCTTTTGCCTATCAGAGCAAGAACATTTCTCTGGAGGGCCATGTCACAGCTCACAATGTGAGAGCCATGGCAGCCTCAATGGCTCATCTGAACCCTGTGTCTATCGATGACATCTGTCGAGCAGCCACTTGGGCCTCAGTTCATACCTTCACAGCCCATTACTGCTTAGACAAGGACTCCCGCCGGGATGCCTTGTTTGGTCAGGCTGTTCTCAAACACCTGTTCCATACTTAATCAACTCCTACCCACCATCCCTCATGGGATGCCAGAGATCCAGGTGGGGAAGTGCAGCCCTGTCCCAGGGACACACAACTTCTGGGCTCTCTCCCTGGCATCAAAAGCTAGGGAGTCCCCATATGTGAAGACTCATTCCTGCTTGTTCCTGAAGATAGCACAGTTACTTACCTGTAACAGGTGATCTCTGGGAACAGCAGGAATAAGTCTTCACAACCCACCCACCTCCCCTAGGAGTTGTCTCTCTCTCTCTATCTCTCTTCCTTTCCCTCTCTCTCCGTCTTTGTCTCAGCTATAAAACTCAACTGAGGAGAGACATTTGGAAAGGCGGGAAGGCAGCACGCAGGCACTGTGGGATGCTCCCAAAGGCTTTCTGATTGGACGCTGGGGAGCGTTCCCGTGCAGGCTCCGTCGGTACCGATGTACCCATATGTGAAGACTTATTCCTGCTGTTCCCAGAGATCACCTGTTACAGGTAAGTAACTGTGCTTTCCCATGCATGCTACAGATATGTCATCGCTAATGCATAAGCTTTCTGCACATATGTGTGACACCACCGCTACGTAGCACATAAACGCTTGGCACGTGCATCTGGCGACTGCTACTTATTTAGTGCATAAGTTTGACACTACATTTTGCTATAGCATACCGGCAAACAACTTTTGCAGTATTCTCATGATTCTTAATGCTGGCTTTCTACATCAGCCTGTTAATTATTCAAAGAAGTTAACTCACAAAAGGATAGTGAAAAATTGCAAGAGGATCTTCAGAGACTGGGCATCCAAATGGCAGATTATGTTTAATGTGGGCAAGTGCAATCTGATGCACGTAGGGAAAACAATCCAAACTATAGCTATACGATGCTAGGTTCCATATTAGGAACCACCACCCAGAAAAAGGCTCTTGGTGTCGTTCTGGTTAATACATTGAAATCCTCTGCTCAGGATGTGACAACAGCCAAAAAAGCGAATAGAATGCTAGGACTTATTAGGAAAGAAATGGAGAATAAAACAGAGAATATCATAAAGTCTCTGTACTGCTCCATCGTTTGACTGTCTCTTGAATACTGTGTGTCATTCTCAAAGATATGGAAGAATTAGAAAAGGTACAGAGAAGGGCGACCGAATGATAAAGGGGATGGAACAATGCTCCTATAAGAAAAGGCTTAAAGAGGTTAGGGCTCTTCAGCTTGGAGAAGAGACAGCCGAAGGGAGATATGATGGAGGTCGGCGAAATTATGAGTTGAATGGAATAGGTAAAGACAAATTGGTTGTTTACTCTTTCAAAAAGTACAAAGACTAGGGGACCCACCATGAAGTTACTGAGTAGAACATTTATAACAGAGAAAATGTATTTTCACTGAATGGATAATTACGCTCGAGAATGCGCTGCTGGAGGATGTGATAAAAGCTCTTAGTGTAAGTGGGTTTAAAAAGTTGCTGGAAGGAAAGTCCATAAACTGTTATTAAGGTGGACTTGGGGAAATCCCAGGGCTGAGCAGCATTGAGTCTCTCTACCTTTTGGGATCCTGCCAAGTATTGGTGACCTGGATTAGCTAGGATACTGGACTTGATGGATTCTTGGCCTGACCCAGTATGGTAAGTCTTATGTTGCTATGCTGAGCCATATAGGTCAGTAACAAAGGATGAGAGGAGCATTGAGAAGAGAGGCTCAGAAAATGTGCCGGGGCATGTGCCTGCCTGATCACTGGGAGCAGGAGAGAGAGAGAAATAGACTCAGCAATTAACAGGTAGCACTTTCATCTTTTGATTCAGACTGGAAGGATTATGAATAACAGGTGGGTCCACCCACCTCATTAAATGTAAATGAAACGCAACCTGATCTCTGTTTAAACCATATTTATGTTATACAGAGTTTTAAGTGGTTTTACAAGAAAGGTCGGTGTCGAATTTGTAGTTATTACTTGAAGTGACCTGATTAAAGCTAGCAATTACTGCCCTTCATGGTCGTTTTATGGAAACTCAAGTCACAAGAGTTTATGGTTGGGTCCTGGGGATTTAAAGTGTTTTTCTTCCAGGGAAATTTAACCCCATCTGCTCATCTTGTTAAATCACCAGAGTTAACTGGAAGGCTGCAGATTTTTGTGGCTTGAAACTAGAGGGCAATGCACAAAGATACACTTTTCAATTAATTTAAGCCCTTAATGCTAAATTACACCATACATTGCCGTTTTCAGTTGCATGAATGAAAAACAGTGTTTGAGATGCAGGCCCAATTCATTTATATTCAACATTTTTTTTATCGTTGTGTGGCCTTGTATAATATTGCAGCTCCTAGAGTTAAGAGCTGATATATTCCAATAACTCCTCAAATTTGTTAATCTGTGTAACTGCCTAGTTGGAGCTTTACAGAGATACTGAAGGGGAAAAAATGAGAGAATCTCCATGGGACACAGTAGAATGAAATTAACTTTCCAGAAGGTGGGCTTGAAAAAAGCATTAGTATGGAAATTGTCCATACTAGCCAATGGATAAAGCTGAATAAGATTCTCACGTACCTAAAGATTAGATCTATAAGGAAGCTCAACAGGTGGGAAAGGGTTTCTCAATATTCTTGTGGATGGGAGGGAAAAGTCCTAATCTCTCTGTGGTGGGAGGAGGGCACTCCTCTGAATGAGGTATCTGTGTGGCTGTAAGCTAATGAAATGAATTCCGGAGTGGGAACCTTATTTGCTAGGACTGATTCCTACAGTTCAGTACTGAAAAGCGTCACTGTGAAGAGTCTGCTTCCCAGCACGGGAGAGTGGTGCAAGAGGATTAGAGGGCACACTTGAAACATACTGTTTAATTTTTAGTCTGCTGGAGTGTTGTCTCAGTGCACCAGAGCTTTAATGAAGATGCACCTTTGATATTGATTCTTTGTTGCTTAATCACTTCAAGGCTGCCGGTGTGAAGTATATATGCGCCTGTATGGATTTTCTGCCCTCAAACATGAAAAAGCAGAAGATATGATTGAATCCTTGTGGCCTTGAGCAAGTCACTTAACCCTCCATTGCCTCGGAAGAAAGGCCTGGCAATCTACTTCCGGTCAAACTGCCAAGAAACCCCAGGAGCTGCTGGGTTGCCAGGAGTCAGCACTGACTCCAAAGCACACATTGCATTGGGTGATTGAACACTTTGAGCTACCTTGGTTAAAAGTAGTGTTACATTGGTTTGAAATTGCACTGATAGCTGTAGAAACAATTTACTGTCTTGTCTTCTTTTACTGCTAGCTCCTCTTTAACTAGAGCTCTTGGAAGAGCCATAGCTATGCACGTACAGCCCGTTAGCCACAGTGAACAGGAGAGTGAAGTGTTTTTTCTGCCAGTGATCCTCAAGCTGATTCTACTGAGCTGTTAAAATAGATGTAGACTTTGACATGCTTTGAATCTAACTACCTAAACCAGAGCTATGTATATAAAATAGTTTGAACTGTTAGTGGCATTTCGAATGCTCTTACTATATAGTCCCTCTGTGCAGATCAATCTTCAAATTAAAGTGATTTTCATGGCAAAGTATCACTGTTCCTGAGAGTTAACCATGAACTCCAGATCCAGGGTTACTTTGATAAGCTACTATTCTCAATCACTTTGTTTTAATGACTTTAATATTGTCTTCATTAAAAATGTTTGACCGGTCCCCAGAACTCCCTTAACAAAGGATGTGTAGTGTAAGCTTTGATTTGTTGTCCACGCTGATTACATTGGCTGCACAAAAGGTATGGTACTTAATTCCCTGAACTGGGGTCTTCAGGAAAATATTCTACCACCCCCTGACCCCCCCCCCCCCCAAATTCTGCAGCCCCTGGCAGCCAGTTGCACAGTGGTCTCTGCAAACCTGTAAGGGTAGTTAACTGCTCACGCGGATGGCGCTAGTAGCATAAGATCATCACAACTCGTGAACACTCATGGCGGATGTTGACCATTTCTTCCTTTCCTTGGCACACTTGCAGTTGATGTTTATTTTAAACTGCATTTAGCGCTCACGGCAAGGGGTGAAAGAATCTTTTTCGCAAAAATGTTATCCATGTATACGTTAATTCCTCTAGATAACTGACTGAAAGTGATCTTGTATAACTAGATTTCACAGTACAAATTTGTCCTTCCTTTCCAACACTGTATGTGGTTCTTCCTCAGAGCCTTTGTGAATGTCCAGAAAGTGACAAAATCTTTTATGTTGAGTCATCAAAGGTTACCACAACCAATCAGGAGTAGTTTTAAGCTGTAAACCATTTTACAACAAACAAAACTATAACGTAAAATTTCAGCAAGATTTTAATTCCCATGAAGCATACAGTACATGTTCATGGTCTTTTTAAAGCTCTGCCTGTGTTATAAATTTGAATAAATTGGAGCACAGTGAGAGCCTATCCTGGTCTGATCTCCATCCTCCTGGTTTCCTCAGCCTGCAACCTTGGGGTCAGCTTTGACTCTTCTCTTTCTGCACACATCCAGCAGATAGCTAAAACCTGTTGTTTCTTTCTCTGTAACATCAGTGAAGTGTGTCGCTTCCTTTCTGAAAACAATTCCAAGACCCTCATCTACACTCTAGTCATCTCCTGTTTAGATTATTGCAACCTGCTCCTTGCTGGTCTCCCTTGAATCATCTCTCTCCCCTTCAATCCATTCAAAATTCACCCACGCAGCTATTCTTCTACCAGTATGATTATGCTCACATAACCGCTCTTCTTACGTCACTTCACTGGTTCCCTATCTGTTTTCACATCCAGTTTGAACTTCTCATACTGACCTACAAATGTATTCATTCTGTGGCTACTCATTACCTCTCCTCTTTTCTCTTTCCCTATACTTCTCCTTGGAAACTCTGCTCATCAGGCACGTCCTATCTATCCATGCCCTTGTCTTCCACTGTCAATTCCAGACTGCATTCGTTCCACCTTGCTGCGCCGTATGCCTGGAACAAACTACCCGAGCAGGTATGTCAGGCTCCATTTCTGGTCCTTTTCAAATCCAGGATAAAAACTCACCTCTTTGGGGCAACGTTTGGATCCCGATCCCCCGTATTCTCCTGTTTACCACCCATGTTTGTTATAATCCATTTCCCCTAATCCTGTTTGTTGTATTTGTCTGCCTTGCACAGATTGTGAGCTCCATTGAGCAGGGACGGTGGCTTACATGTAAGTGTACAGCACCGCGGATGCTTTGTAGTACTATACAAATGATAACTAGTAATAGTAGCAGTGCTTAGAGCAATGGCCTGAGTACCAGGAAGCCAGAGTTCAGATCTCGCTACTGTTCCATGTATCTTGGGCCACTTCACTATTCATTGTATCAGGTGTAAACAGATTGTGAGCCCTCTGGGGATAGGGAATCACCTATTGCATCTGAATGTAGCTATACAGTAAAGTCATAAGCTAAATCCTAAACCAATAAATTATAGTTAAAAATATAGAAACATAGAAACATGACAACCAAAAAAGACCACATGACCTATCTAGTCTGCCCTTCCATATCAACCACTAGAGATCCTCTGTGTTAGTCCCATGCTTTTTTGAATTCAAATACTGTCCTCATCTCTATCACCTCCACTGGGAGACTATTCCACGGATCTACCACTCTTTCTGTAAAAAAATATTTACACATATTACTCCTGAGTCTATCCTCTTTCACACTCAACCTATGTCCCCTTGTAGCAGAGCTTGATTTCAACCAAAAGAGGTTCTCCTTCTGTGCATATATGCCAAGGAGGTATTTAAATGTCTGAATCATATCACCTCTATCCCGCCTTTCCTCTAAGGTGCACATATTAAGATCCTTAAGTATGTCCTCATATGCTTTATAATGAAGACCACTAACCATTTTAGTACCCACACTCTGTACCGACTCCAACCTGTTTATATCCTTTTGAAGGTGCGGTCTCCAGAATTGCACACAATACTCCAAATGAGGTTGCACCAAAGACTTATACAGACTTATACTATCACCTCCTTTCTTCTGCTAGCCATTCCTCTCTCTATGCATCTAGCATCCTTCTAGCTTTTGCTGTCGCCTTTTCTACCTGTTTAGCTACTTTAAGATCATCAGACACAATCATGCCTAGGTCCCGCTCTTCTTTTGTGGACAAAAATACTTTACCCCCTATATTATATCGCTCCCTTGGATTGCTGCAGCCCAAATGCATGACCTTGCATTTTTTAACATTAAATCTCGGCTGCCAAATTCTAGACCAAGCTTAGCTAGATCCTTCCTCATGATCTCTACACCTTCCTGGGTGTCTACTCTATTGCAGATTTTGGTATCATCAGCAAAAAGGCAAACCTTACCTGCAAACTCTTCTGCAATATCACTAACAAAGATGTTAAAAAGAATCGGACCAAGGACAGATCCCTGGTGTTTAACATGTAAGAATGGATTTGACTTAAACAACTGAAGAATGAACATAGGGAAAGGAAATTTGTAAAACAAAGCATGTGATCATAACAAAAAATTGAAACTTTTTGATTAAAAAGCCTAAAAATATAAGAAATAACATAAAAAACAAAGATAAATATGATATCTTAATATAAAGTAAGACCAATGTGGAAGCCATAAGGCCAAGCAACAGGTAGGTTGATATTTCCAGAAGTTTAGGTGGACCTTCCTTTTTTTAAAAAAAATAAACAACTTATTACAAATGTTTTCCTTCTGATATATGCAGTTCCTACATTTCAAATTACCTTCATCCTTAAATGAATAATCATTCTGGTCTGTTGCATTGTTGGCATAGGTATTACCAGTGTTTTTAAACCTCTTTCGGTCTATCAGCAGGCTGGTGTTTGAACTGTATTCCTGTATATTTTCACAAATCCCTTTCCTTCTATATCAGATTTGGTAACGTTGAACTTGTCGTCTTACCCCTCTGCCACTCCCTTCTGAATACGAGCTTACTGTCATATGATGAGCGCCTCCAAATGGAAGCTTCTCATCTTTCCCTGCTGTTTGTGCATCCAGCATCCACCTCCTAGGTTGGATTGGAATGTTTCGCTGTCTGTCCATCAGTCTCACTGGGAATAAAACAACTCTCCAAAAATTTAATGGAATAAAATTAAACTTGATACCTGGGAAAATCTTGTGAAAAGACACATCACAATTGAGAATGAGCTGAATCCGACTAGGGGTTCCAGAGAAATGAGCCTCCCCCAATTTCTAGCCCAATGTATTTCTATGAGAGAAGTTCCAGCTTCTGTAGCATTGAAACTTATATACAGCGAAACAGCAGTTAGGGAATTGCTCCTTTCAAACTCTCCCTGATTCTCATTCTTGAAACTGTTTGACCCAGGATGCTGGCAGAGTGTGCAGAATGGTTCTTTGCCCTTGACAAACTTCTTTAAAAAAAGGCAAAGATTCAGTCAGGAACATAATGATCAGGCTTGTGTGTCCATAGCCCAATTGACCCCTATTTTCCCCAGTGTTACTGGTGGAGACCACCAACTTCAAGACATTCCTAGAATTTGGTACACTACCACGTGGTCTCCTAGTAAGCACAGGTGGGGTCCCCTTACAGAGAAGAACAAGGGGATTTGGATTGAGCTTAAGCTTTTTCAGTAGTAGCTTCAGGTAGAGTAGATATTTTCTGATATTCCACAGCTTGGTATAAAAGCATTTCTTTGATCTCGCTTTAGCCTGAGCTGAGAGTTGTGCATTCTTGCTTACGAGCTTAACCTAGTTTCTCCTGCCTTGGAGCATAGAGAATGGGAGGCCTGTCAAAATGGCGAATGAGTTTGCTCGCGCACAAATCCAAAATGCAGGAAGTTTGGCTTACATGCTGCAAATATTTCCTAGAGTGGATAGAAAACTATTTTCTTTCTGTTTCTTGCTCTTGATTTCTTGACGCCGTGGTATGATCCAACAATGCTTTTGAAGCAGTTGGGACATGGAAGATGACAGACCTCTACCTTTCACTCATATATTGTACGTGCTTCAGGTTTCAACTTTGCAGATATGTTATACTTAAGATAATAGGATATTGGATGTTTGATGACTAAAATCAGAGCTTTATTTTTTTTAAAAAGAAAATAAAGACTAAAAAAAAATCTCTAGCAAAGTGTTTTTGCCAGGAGCAAAGGAATGAACATGGTTTCTATAATTAAAAATGCAGAGGGGAAGCTGCTTTTTGGGTTTTCTTTTTTAAAGACATCATTTTAAAATGAGATATCACATATAAGGGACCATTCTGTAATATAAAGCCTAGGGTGATGGCATGTACTTGGAAACATGCTGCTCTTTATTGCGAAATTAACTTACTTCCATTAAGAATTATTCTACTGTCCCTGAGAAGAAGAAGCGATTGAATTTGAAAATCTGACCTGCTTTGATATATTGAAATTGTTTTCTATCTTTTCCTTAGGTGAAATGGAGTTACCAGATTCCAGCGATCCCTTGGGGCAAGCAGATGGCCATAACAGGCTAGTTCCCACACCTAAAGGTAAAAAAGCAAACCCACCGTCATAGCTGTATCACTGTTCCTTGAAGAATACTTTGGAGGTTGGTACTGAAGCAATAACATTTTTTCCTACATAGATTTTACTGCACAAGAGCTTTTGGCGCCTCGTGGGCCCTCTTCAGCTGTCAAACAGGAGATTGCACAGTTCTTCTATGTTCACATGATAACTAGGAATTACTGCCTGGGGTTTGCTTGTGACACAATCATGGTTTGTTTAACTTAGGTTGGAGCAACATGCTCTAGTAGATGCAGACAGATAAGGACAGTCTGCTGTAGAGTGCTTCTTTTCTTAAAACTGCGTGAAGGAAGAGAGCTAGGAAATCACAGTTTTGGTGAAACCAGGAAGGCAGTAGAGGATGGTACCCCTCCTATAGATCGGTTTTGTCTTTCAACCTAATTTCTTAGTGAGAAGCTGCTACTTTGTGCAGCATTCCAGGTGTATTTTTCACACGGGCAGTTGCTTTGTTGTGCATGTGCTGGATCACTTCTGTACTTGATATGTCAAACCTAGATGAGAAATCTGCAAAGCCGCCTATACATGACTGCCGCCTAATGATTTGAGAAGTTTGAGGTGTCACATTTTAACTAATATACAAGCCACAAAGGGAGTCGTTCTTTCAGCCTGTCTAAGAAAGAGCTTTTATCAAATTGCATGACCACATCAATGTATGAAAAGTAGGTTCATGGAATGTACACGCCCACTTTTGCATAACCTGCGTGTAGGTATTCCTGGGAGCGTAGTCTGGACGGAGCAGATGCAGAGTTGTAGTGCATGTGCGTATTTAATAACATATGCAAGCAGGTGTAGTGTTCATGTACAAATTTACACCCTCAGAGAGGGTGACAGATTGGTGCGCTTGGGGCCAGAAATGGGAGCCTGTTAGCTTTATAAAATAGGTACATTGTTGGACTTCTCACATAGGTTTCCTATTATAAAATGATATCCAAAGGTTTAGAAAAATCAAACCCAGTTTTGTTTTTCACTTGTCGCAGTTCATAGTTTCTAGTTAATAGTGAGTACGCATTTGAGGGGTAGTGCAAGGGGTGAGATTGTCAGTAGCATTGCATTGGGGGTTCTGCCCACTGCATGCGTGTGGTTTTGATGTGGGTGGTTATTCCAGTCACACAAGCATGTGTATATTTGCCACCTCCCATCTCCTGTCCACAAGAACAGCTGTATTTCTTTTTAATAAAATGTAAACCTTCCTTACAGAACAAAGTGACCAAAATAAGGGGTAAAAAGCTGTTCCCTCTCTTGCTTACCTTTCTGTCTGAGGAAAATGCGGTTAGTGGGATTTTATCAGCCTCATTAAAAGGTTGCCTGTGTTTTACTTTAGTCTAGCAGTATAAACACATAGATCATCGTATATTTTTACTCCAATAAAATTTCATTCTATTAAACTTGTATAGAAAGTAGGATTTTCAACTCAGAACAGACTGCTTTAAGTAGTAAACATCAAAGATCTATTTTTGCCTCCTTAACTGTGATACGGGGATTTCACGAATGCAAGCAATTCATTAAGAAAGCAGTGGGACGTCTGGCCCAAAATTGTTTGTGTTGCGGTTAAAATTAAATAGACAATAGTACATCTATTTGCTCTAAAGCCTTTTTCATACCATGACTTGTTAACTTCAGTAAGCAGGATTTGACCAGCCCTCTCTTCCAGGAATAAACCCAAGCGGCCCATTACTGGCCAAAATCAACTATGACCTAAACCTGAGCCCTAACAAACAAAACTTCCCCCAGTGATATTCCCTTCCATTATCCTGCTCTTCCCCTCCCCCACCAGCCAATGAACACCTGGGCTACTCCCCACTGCCACATCCCAGCAGTGGTAGCATCAGCCTCCCAGGTTTCAAGTGCTCTGTCAACATCACTCCTCCCCACAGGGTAACTTGTTCTCCCAGTCACATCCCAGCTGTGAGTTCTGACTAAGGAACTCCCGCACTCACAGATCTAACATTGGCTGTATCTGTGCTCCTCTACCTCCCTCATAATAAACAGTTCCAACAAAATGGACTCTGGTTTACTATCCCATCACCAGCTATAACACTATCCAATTTAAAGAACATCAACATGGCTCAACAATGGTTTAATTAATATTTACCTTACAGAATATCAATACCATATTGATCATAAGAATGACAGAGAAGGAGGGACGGTGTAGGGGAGGAAAAAGTGAGTTTGCGGACAAAGAAGGGAGATATATTAGGGAGGCAGTGTAGTCACATTGTCCCAAAAGCCCATGTGACATGCTATCCAACTAGAAGGAATCAAGGGTTTGTGGGGTTAGAAAATGCATGATGGCATGCTCGCCTCTAGCTAGGCCCTGGCCCAACATGTGCACACAAGGGGCAGCACAAGGGGGTCAAGATCTTTATGACCAAGGAAAGAGGAGGAAGGTAAGCCACAGCTCAACCTCCCCTTCCCCACTGAGTTCCAAAAGAGCATTGCTGCAGGTGCAGAGTGGGAAGAAAGGCAGCATGGGCATCTGCAATGTGCCTCTCCCCTCGAAAATGGGATGGCCAATTGAACCTGATGCCATGATAACTATGATGGGCCTGGAACCACCCCTTTCCATTCCATCTTAGATCATTCAGGAGAAAATAAGGTTATTTGAGGGATGGCCAACCTTTCATGCAGCAAGAGCCAGAAGGCATTATCGGAAGGAGAGGAGGTAATGGCCAGTGGTTGCAAGCTGTCTGCTTCTTCTCTCTCTGAGAATCCTCCACCAACATATGGTCCTTCCTCCTACCAGCAGCAAGTCTTGGGTATGGCAGTCTGACTGCACAGATTTATTTTATTTATTTACATTCTCTTATATACCGCGCTATTCTGCATCAGTGTGGTTTACATTGAACAAACTGAAATTACATTGAACAGGGCATTATATCTTGGAGATAACTATTTTACAGGGAACATAGGCTATGGAGGGTTAAGTAGCTTGCCCAAGACCACAAGGAGCACCTGTGGGACTAGAAACCCCAGTCCTTCCAGCCCAAGGTTGCTGTCCTCTAGTGGGATTTGAACCCCTGACCTTCCGGCCTGAAGTACCTTGCCCCAACCACTAGGCCACTCCTCCACTCCATTTCATTTAATCTAGAAACTTTATCTCCCTAGCATGTCCTGCTCTGACACTGACCCAGTCGATACCGGGGTAATTGAAATCACCATTATAACTGTGTTGTAACTTTTGTCAGCTTCCCTGATTTCTCTTAGCATTTTGTCATCCATCTTTTTGTTTTGGCCAGGTGGTCAGTAGTATAACCCCACTGCCATCACCTTCCTCTTTTTACATGGAATTTCTATCCATAGAGATTCTACAGTGTATTTTGTTTCCTGCAAAATTTTAATTCTGTATGATTCAATGCCCTCTCTAACTTAGAGTGCAACCCCTCCACCAATTTGATCTACCCTGTCATTGTGATATAGTTTGTACCCAGGTATCAGTGTCCCATTAGTTATCCTCCTTCCACCAGGTCTCTGAGATGCCAGTTATGTCTAACCTTTCATTTAGTGTTATATATTCTAGCTCTCCCATCTTATTTTTTAGACTTCTAGCATTTGCATACAGGCATTTCAGCTATTATATTTTATTCTTAGTAATCTGGTTATCAGTTGATAGGCGTAATTTGGAGTCTTTCAGCTCTGTACTTAAGGGTATCTGGGTTACTTTTATCTTTATTGGAACTTCTCTGTCGGGATGCCCTACCTTGCCCCAACCACTAGGCCACTCCTCCACTCCACTCCACTCAGATGAACACTAATAGTTACAAAGACTCTTGGTCCATCAGAGTACTCCTCTAGCTGTGGCCATGGATGGCACTTCTGGATGGCACATCCTTCACACATGGTGACCCTTCTCCTCCTTGGCAGCCAGCTCTCAGGAGGAGGAGGGAGTGATGTAGGACACAAACTGCATATCAGCTCCAGGCCTCAGATAGCTTAGGCACTTGTCAGCTACACAGAGGATTTCACAGATCTGTGTTTAGTGCCCATTTCACACTTAAGCAGTTCCAGGAGAGCAGAAAGAGCAGCATTTTGCATCTGAAAAAGCTACATATGCAATGCAAGATGCTCTTGGCCACTCAAGTTGGGTTACTATGTGCAGTGTTTTACATTCTGGTGGTTATTCCTGGGGGAATTCTGCACAAGAAAAATGACAAATGCTGCATGTAGTATTTTAGAACCCCCATAACATAATATAATTTTTATACTGGTTAAAGATGCAATATCAAAAAATGTTGTTACTCAAAATTCAGAATTTTTAGAATTGTTATTAAGAATTCCTCTATCACCAGTCTTCTTCCATCCCTTTCTTCCCCAGGCTCCATCACTCTATATATCTCCTCCATTTGGCCTGATCTCCCCCCAACACATGCAGGATTTCCACCCCCTCTCCCAGTTCACAATCTCCCCTAGCTTTTTCTCTCTCATAAGAACATAAGATATGCCATACTGGGTCAGACCAAGGTCCATCAAGCCCAGTATCCTGTTTCCAACAGTGGCCAATCTAGGTCATACGTACCTAGCAGTTTCCCCAAAAGACACAGGTTCCACAATGCTTGTACTGGGTCAAGCATTGATATCCTGGGTCCCTTCTTAATAATGGTTTATGGACCTTTCATCCAGAAACTTGTCCAAACCTTTTTTAAACCCAGCTACACTAACAGCCTTTACTACATCCTCCGGTAACAAATTCCAGAGTTTGATTACACGTTGAGTGAAAAAATATTTTCTTTTATTAGTCTTAAATAGTTTACCCTGTAGCTTCATTGCATGTCCCCTAGTCTTTCTATATTCTGATAACGTAAACAATCGATCTACGTTTACCCGTTCCACTCTGTTCATTAATTTATAGACTTCTATCGTATTTCCCCTCAGCCGTCTCTTTTCCAGGTTAAAGAGCCCTAACCTTTTTAGCCTTTCTTCATAGGAGTATCCTTCTATCCCCTTTACCATTTTGGTGGCTCTTCTCTGAACCTTTTCTAATAACGCTATATCCTTTTTAAGATAAGGCGACCAGAATTGCACACAATATTCAAGGTGCGCTCTCACCATGGAACGATATAGAGGCATTATAATATCTTTTGTTTTATTTTCTATTCCTTTCCTTATGATACCTAGCATTCTATTTGCTCTCTTGGCTGCCGCTGCACACTGGGCCGAGGGTTTTAACATCTTATCCACAATGACGCCTAAATCTTTTTCCTGGGTGGTGGTTCCTAATTTGGAACCTTGCATCGTGTAACCATAGTTATTCCCCTTTCCAGGTCATTTTTGAATATGTCAAAAAGTAGTGGACCCAGCACAGATCCCTGGGGTACACCACTATTCACCTTTCTCCATTGGGAAAATTGGCCATTTAGCCCTACCCTCTGCTTTCTGTCTTTTAACCAGTTCCTGATCCACAATAGTACACTGCCTCCTATCCCATGACTCTTTAGTTTTGCCAAAAGTCTCTGATGAGGGACCTTATCAAAGGCTTTCTGAAAGTCCAGATACACTATATCAACCGACTCACCTTTGTCCACCTGTTTATTCACACCTTCAAAAAAACATAACAGATTAGTAAGACAAGATCTTCCTTGTCTAAAGCCATGTTGGCTGTCTCCCATTAGGCCATGACTATCTACATGTTGAGTAATTTTATTCTTTATGATGGTTTCTACCATTTTTCCTGGTACTGATGTCAGGCTCACCGGTCTGTAGTTTCCTGGATCACCCCTGGAATCCTTTTTAAAAATTGGTGTTACATTGGCAATCCTCCAATCTTCAGGAATTAGAGATGATTTTAATGATAGATCATAGATTACTAATAGCAGGTCTGCAATCTCATATTTCAGTTCTTTCAACACCCTTGGATGTATAACATCTGGCCCAGGTGATTTGCTACTCTTCAGTTTATCTAATAGTTGTAATACATCGTCCCGATGTATCGATATTTCCTTCAATTCTTCCGCACCTTTAAATACCTCTTCAGTCAGAGGTAACATCCCTACATCTTGCTCAGTAAAGACCGAAGCAAAGAATTCATTCAGTCTCTCCGCTATCGCCTTGTTGCCTCTTATTGCCCCTTTAACCCTTCTATTTATTTATTTAGACAGTTTTGTATACCGTCTTATCCTTCAATCAAAGCGGTCACAACACAGTTGGGGGATACATTTAACACGCGGGGATATGAGACACATACACTAATACTTAGAGGGAACATGGGCAATGGAGGGTTAAGTGGCTTGCCCAAGACCACAAGGAGCATCTGTGGGACTAGAAACCCCAGTCCTTCCAGCCCAAGGTTGCTGTCCTCTAGTGGTATTTGAACCCCCGACCTTCCGGCCTGAAGTACCTTGCCCCAACCACTAGGCTACTCCTCCCGGTATCATCTAATGCAGTGGTCTCCAACCCAGTCCTATGGGGCCCACCGGCCAGTCAGGTTTTCGGGATATCCCTAATGACTATGCATGAGATATATATGCATTAGAGATATCCTGCCAACCTGACTGGTTTGTGGCCCTCCAGTCCTGGATTTGGAGACCCCTGCCTTACACCTCTGTCATTTAAGATTGTGAGTGGGCAAGGTACAGATGTCGTAGACATCGAAAGGGTATATAGAATGTGTCACATTCCTCCTCGATTCTCACCACCACCAAAAAGACAATTTTTTGGTGGTGGTGAGAAGTGAGGAGGACACTGACAAATTCTATCTAACCTTTTTGATGTCTTGGACATCTGCACCTTGCCCACTCACAATCTTAAATGACGGAGGTGTAAGGCAGGGGTCTCCAAATCCAGCCCTGGAGGGCCACAAACCAGTCAGGTTGGCAGGATATCTCTAATGCATATATATCTCATGCATAGTCATTAGGGATATCCCAAAAACCTGACTGGCTGGTGGGCCCCATAGGACTGGGTTGGGGACCACTGATCTAATGGACCAACTGACTCTCTCACAGGTTTTTTGCTACGAATGTACTTGAAAAAGTCTTTATTTCGTGCTTTTGCTTCCGCAGCAAGCTTCTTCTCAAATTATCCCTTTGCCTGCCTTATCAATGCCTTGCATTTGTCTTGCCAGTGCTTGTGCTGGTTCCAGGTTTCGTCATTTGGCTCTTTTTACCATTTCCTGAAAGATGCTTTTTTGGCAACAACAGCCTCTCTGACCTCACCTTTAAACCATGCTGGCAGTTTTTTGGACTTCCTTCCACTTTTCTTAAAGCGTGGAATACAGCTGGTCTGGGCTTCCAAGATAGTATTTTTCAACAACACCCAAGCTTGATGTAAGTCTTTAACCTTTGCAACTGCTCCTTTTAGTTTTTCCTTAACTATTTTCCTCATTTTATCATAGTCTCCCTTTTGAAAGTTAAAAGGTAGTACTGTGGATTTCCTTATTATCCCTCCTCCACTAATTAAATCAAATGTGATCATGCTATGATCACTATTGCCAAGTGGCCCCAACACCCTTATCTCTTGCACTAGATCTGGTGTTCCACTAAGGACTAGGTCTAATATGTCTTCCCCTCTGGTTGGTTCATGAATCAGCTGCTCCAAGAAGCAGTCATTTATTTCATCTAGGAACTTTATCTCCCTAGCATGTCCTGCCGTGACACTGACCCAGTCAATACTGGGGTAATTGAAATCACCCATTATTATTACTGCGCTGTAACTTTTGTTAGCTTCCTTGATTTCTTTGAGCATTTCATCATACATTTGTTCATTCTGGCCAGGCGGTCGATAGTACACCCCCACTGCCATCGCTTTCCCCTTTTTACATGAAATTTCAATCCATAGAGATTCTACAGCAAATTTTTGTTTCCTGGAAAACTTTAAATCTTTCTGACTCAATGCCCTCTCTAACATAGAGCGCAACCCCTCCACCAATTTGATCAGCTCTATCCTTACGATATAGTTTGTACCCTGTATCACAGTGTCCCACTGGTTGTCCTCCTTCCACCATGTCTCTGATATTCCAATCATATCTAACCTCTCATTTAGTGCTATATATTCTAACTCTTACATCTTATTTTTTAGACTTCTAGCATTTGCATACAAGCATTTTAGAGACTGTATTTTATTCATATTAATTGGCTATTGGTAGACATGGGTAATTTGAAATCTTTAAGCTCTGTCTGCTCCATACTCGAGGGCATTTGGGCTACTTTACCCTTTTTTGGAACCTCTCTGCTTTTGGTAGTATCCTTCAAGGATACATTCTTCCGAACCATCTGCTCTTGGGCGACTGTCTGCTTTCCCCTGTTATCTAGTTTAAAAGCTGCTCTATCTCCTTTTTAAAGGTTAATGCTAGCAGCCTGGTTCCATCCCAGTTAAGGATCAATCTATGGTCCCTCCATGCTCCATGTAGATTGCATAAGAACATAAGATATGACATACTGGGTCAGACCAAGGTCCATCAAGCCCAGCATCCTGTTTCTAACAGTGGCCAATCTAGGTCATACGCACCTAGCAGTTTCCCCAAAAGACACAGGTTCCACAATGCTTGTATTGGGTCAAGCATTAATATACCCGTTCCACTCCGTTCATTAATTTATAGACTTCTATCATATCTCCCCTCAGCCTTCTCTTTTCCAGGTTAAAGAGCCCTAACCTTTTTAGCCTTTCTTCATAGGGCTATCCTTCCATCCCATTTACCATTTTGGTGGCTCTTCTCTGAACCTTTTCTAATAATGTTATATCCTTTTTAAGATACGGTGACCAGAATTGCACACAGTATTCAAGGTGCGGTCTCACCATGGAATGATAGAGAGGCATTATAATATCCTTTGTTTTATTTTCCATTCCTTTCCTTATGATACCTAGCATTCTATTTGTGTTTATGTTTGTGTTTAGTACATTTGATATACCGCTCAAGCCAAAGCATCAGAGCGGTTTACAATATTACATAAATGTTACAGAAAATATGAAAAGAACGCCATTAATTAGATAGGACAGAATAAGAGATACAGTGATAGTTAAAGGAATAGAGGAGACAAGAAGAAATGCTCCACATAGCATCCGAAGAGGTAGATATCATATCACCAGGTGTTTAAGCTCCCACTCACAACCTCCACTGTCGACATCACCCCTCCACCGCTCCGATCTCCACAGCAAGCAGAACCAATGTAGCAGCATTTTAAACGGCCCTGCATGGTCCTACGCCTAAGGGCCACACCAAAGGGCCCTCTGGCGAGGCCCTCAGGCGCGGGCCCGCCAGTGGAAGTGACGGTTTTAAAGCCGTTAAAGGCAGCTGGTATGGGCAGGCTGAAAGGAAAGAGGTGGAGCTCCCGCTCACACACCTCCGATGCTGGCTGGCTGCTGCTCTCCCCATCTCTGCGCGCTACACTGGGCCGAGGGTTTTAACATGCTATCCAATTACAAAACCAGAAAGTGTAAGTACATGCTATATAGAGTTACAAACGGTTAAGATCTAAAGGGAGCTGTTATGTACAGCAAACAACATTTCTCACTATTACAGGTTCAACAGTGGTAAATGTGGTAAATTGTGCGGAAAAAACGAAAGACATGATAACATGCTGTTCATTTAAAAGATGATATACTTTGTTGCTAGCACTTACTCATTGCAAGTAAAAGTATGTATTCATATCTCTTGATTTTGGAATAGAGGTTTTTAAAGATCAATGCTAAGATGCTTTGCATGCATAGACGAATAGAGCTCTACCGCTGTCGCATAATGTAAGTTTAAATAACTCGACATATTATCATCTTTTAAATGAACAGCATGTTATCATGTCTTTCGTTTTTTTCGCACAATTTACCACATTTCAGTTTTTTTTAAAAAAAGGCCTCCTGGAGTTTCGATATGGTTTTTCTAATAATAACCCCTGTGTCCTCGGATCGCAGGAAGTTTTTACACAATGGCTCTGACGTTAATAGTGATTACCAACTGTTGAACCTGTAATAGTGAGAAATGTTGTTTGCTGTATATAACAGCTCCCTTTAGATCTTAACCGTTTGTAACTTTATATAGCATGTACTTACACTTTCTGGTTTTGTAATTAGAAGATTTTCGGGGTCAACGTTATGATGTCTTGAACACGCATGCAAATAGAGTTCTACCGTTGTCGCACGTTGTAAGTTAAAATCCTTTGACATTTTATTATGTACTATGTTGATAAGTACACATCTGTTTTAGTGAATTGTTTTATTCTTCTTTTTCTTGTGGTTGTATTATATTGTTCTTCTTTTTAACATTTTAACAATTAAGTTCACATGCTATAATTGATGTGAAGAACTGATATTTGACTACATGCATTTATCTTTAATTGCAGTACAGTTACAATACACCTCATCACTATTCAGAGGTTTAGATTAGCAAGAAGTTTAAGTAAGTGGACATATTACATTACATTATATGTTTGTATAATCAACTTTTTTATTCATATTTCTATCTATTTCTATGGTTATGTATATTTTTTATTATTATGTTTGTCCTTTATATTCATTGTTTTATGGTATTGGTCTTTATTGGTCTCTGTCCTGTGTTTATGCTAATTTTTTATTAATTTTTAAGTAATTTTTATTGAAGTTCCATTGCTTTGCATATCCTTCCTTTATATATGCTTGTTTGTATATTGTGTTTGGGGCTCATCATATTATGTCATTTTATTTGTATATTGATTCAATTTTGCTTTATGTTTTTAAGCTGTATACCCCCTGAAGAAGGCGGCCCTCCGCCGAAACGCGTTGGGGTTTTTGTGAATAAAGGACCATTATATCATCCTTGACGACTTCCGTCTCTTGCTGTTTGTGTATCCTGGTTGGTTTGCGAGAGCACTGCTCCTTGTTGTGTTGCACCTAGATGAGGTTTTGAGCATAGGGAGCGACAGTTTAAGAGAGCGAGTGAGAGAGTAATGAAGGAAGCAGCAGAAGAGGATAAAGATGATGAAGGGAAAGGAACCAAGGGGACTAGACGAGAGCAGCAGGAGAGAAGATTATGCGGATTGCGTGCTATGATACCAGGAGGAGGAGAGGCAGCCAAAGATGGGCGGTGGCCCCAAAAAACAGGGATGGTGGCCATGTTCAACAGAGTAGAGGAAGAGAGAGAGTAGAGTTGCAGAGAGAGCTGAAAGCAGGAGACACAGCCAGAAAAGGAAAGTGCTGGGAGGGGACCGAAGGCCCTGATCACCCCAGTCGTCGCCCCAAGGAGCTCACCCAAGGAGCACGTCTTGCTCCTTGTGTGCGCTCCTTCGGCACGCGCCCTTGGCGCGCACCGCTGCAGCGCAAAACGCCGCCCCTGAAGTCTTTAAATAATGAGGAATACCTGGAGGATGACGTGGATGCATTGCATGCGTCCACATCACGTCTGGGAGGCGGGACCTCACTGGGCAACTGGCAGGAGAGTTATCCAATGCAGAAGAGCACCGGGGAACCTGCAGAAGGGAGAAACAAGCAAAAGGCAGCATACAAACAAGCAGCAGGTCAGCAGCAGTAGTGGAGATAGTAGAGGTACCATTCTGGTAGAGGGTGGAGCAGCCCTGAAGGATCCGCAGAACAGATAGCTAGATGCCCTGCTTTGCCAGACCTTTGAGGTAAACGCCTTGTCGCTGAGGGTGGCCATATGTGGCTCGGGCATCACTGCGTTGGCTGCAGGCACTGTCCTGTCAAAGCACCCAGGACAATAATGATCCAGCAGAGTTACCCAAGTTGGAATCTGCAGCTGCTTACCTAGCGGATCTTGCTACGGCTTGGTAAGGACCTCAGCTAAAATCATGACCCTAACAGGGCAGCGTGCCACATGGTGTGGTTGTGTTCATGGGCTGCTGGCGTATCCTCGAAGATTCGTCTCAGCAAGCTGACCATTAAGGGGAAGCTCCTCTTTGGAGAGGCACTGAAGGAATTGGTTAAGGAATTTGGAGAGACCAAGGGTTCCCATCTGCCCGAGGATAAGTCTCAGGGAGCGAAATCCCAGCAGCCAGTTCTTGGGGGGCCGAAGGATTTTTGGAAATTCAAAGCCTCTCGGTATACACTGCAACAGCACGGATGCTTCCTCTATTGAGGCCTGTCCTTTTGCGGCTAAGAGGCAACATGCAGGGGATACACAGGTAATTTTGTGGCCCCCAAGAAAGCCCATTGAGGCGAGATGGGCCCAGAAGGAGGTTCAGCTGATCGGTGGCCGCCTATGGTATTTTTACCACCCCTGGATCCTAATCACTTTGGATCAGTGGGTCCTCGAAGACATCCAAGAGGGGTACGCCCTAGAGTTCCCTTGTCCACTGGCAGAGGCATTCATGCTGTCTCCTTGCAAGTCCCTCCTCAAGGCAAGAGCAATTCAACAGACCCTTCGGAGGTTGTTGGCCTTGGAGGCGGTGGTTGAGGTGCCACAAGAGCTCTGAGGTACCAGTTGATACTCAGACTATTTTGTGGTCCCCAAGAAGGAGGGGTCCTTTTGCCCAATCCTCGATTTCAAGCAAGTAAACAGGGCATTATGGGTATCATGGTTTCATATGGAAACCTTGTGATCCGTTATGGTGGCTGTACCGATGGGTGAATTCCTCATGGCCCTGGATCTCAAGGAGGTGTACCTGCACATTCCAATTCGACCGGAGCACCAGAAGTTCTTGTGGTTTGTGACTCCACAGGGACATTTTCAGTTTTGGGCAATGCCGTTCAGCCTGGCAATGGTCCCCCATACCTTCACCAAGGCAATGGTGGTGGCGGCTGCAGCTCTGCGGAAGCAGAGGATCCTGGTGCACCCATATCTGGATGACTGGCTCATTCAGGCAAAATATCAGGCAGAGACTCAGGAAGTCATGAGGCAGGTCATGGAGTTCCTGCAGGATCTGGGTTGGGTCATCAATCTGCCCAAAAGCAAGCTGATCCCATCACAGTGCTTGGTCTATCTTGGCAGGGAGTTTGATAAAGTTAGCGGGATTGTGTGGCTCCCTTCAGAGCGGATTGCCTGCATACAGCAGCAAGTGCATTGGTTTCAATGGATGAGGGAGCCATCCATGTGGCACTATCTGCAGGTACTCAGCCTGATGGCAGCAGAATTGGACTTAGTGCCTTGGGCCAGAGCCTACATGAGACCATTACAGGGGACTCTGCTCTCACGCTGGTCCAACCATTGTCATCCTTTGTCCCGGTGACTTCTGCATCCGCAGGAGGTGAAGAACAGCCTGACGTGGTGGTTGTCCCCTCAGTACCTGCTCAAAGCTGGATGTATTGCTCACCAACGGTGATAGCGTGTCAAATGTCTGCATGAGTGTCCCTGTGAGCAACAGCGACCATCACATGGTGTGGTTTGAGATAAAAGCCATGGTACAGGCCAATTATAGCAAGCTCAAAGTCCTAAACTTCAAAAACACTGACTTCAATAAAATGGCTGAGTACTTAAAGGAGGAGATGACGGGGTGGAAGGAGATAAGGGAAGTGGAATTGCAATGGGCTAAACTAAAGGCGGCAATAAAAGGGGCAACAGATAAATATGTAAGAAAAGTAAATAAAAACAAGAGGAGAAGGAAATCTATTTGGTTTTCCAAAGAGGTGTCTGCTCAAATAAAGGCAAAATTCAAAAGCTTGCAAACAGAAGAACACAGAAATGAATACAGGATCAAGCTCAAAGAGTCTAAAAGAGAAATAGGGATAGCAAAATCAAAGGCAGAGGAAAAGATGGCTAAAGATGTTAAGGGTGGCGACAAAACTTTCTTCAGGTATATTCGAGAAAGGAAGAAGATCAGAGTTGGAATTGCAGGACTCAGAAGTGCTGGGAAAGGACTCATGGAAAATGATACTGAAAATGCAAAATTGCTAAACAAATACTTCTGCTTTGTTTTTACTAAAGAAGATCCTGGAGATGGACCAGCTTTGACTCCCAAATATAAAAATGGGAATGAAATAGATACCACACCATTCACAGAAGATGAGGTGTTAGAACAACTTGCTAAACTGAAAGTGGACAAAGCCATGGGACTGGATGGGATACATCCCAGGATACTGAAAGAGCTCAGAGAGGTTCTTGCAGGACCATTAAAGGATGTCTTCAACAGATCCTTGGAAATAAGAGAGGTTCCTCAGGACTGGAGAATGGCTGATGTTGTACCTCTACACAAAAGTGGTGACAGGGAAGAAGTGTCAAACTACAGGCCCGTGAACCTTACCTCGGTGGCAGGAAAAGTCATGGAGGCGCTTCTGAAAGAGGGAATAGTGAACTTTCTCAAAATCAACAGGTTGCAAGATCCGAGGCAACATGGTTTTACCGAAGGACGGTCTTGCCAAACAAATCTGATTGAGTTCTTTGACTGGGTGACCAAGGAACTAGATCAGGGGCATGCAATGGATATCATCTACCTGGATTTCAGCAAAGCCTTTGATACTGTTCCTTATAGGAGGCTTGTCAATAAACTCAGTAGCTTGGGGATGGGTCCCAAGATGGTAAACTGGATTAGAAATTGGTTGACTAACAGACAACAGAAGGTGATGGTACATGGAGCTCACTCGGATGAGAGGAAGGTGATTAGCGGGGTGCCCCAGAGTTCGGTCCTGGGCCCGGCACTGTTCAATATATTTGTGAGTGATATTGCTGAAGGACTGAATGGAAAAGTCTGTCTTTTTGCAGATGACACAAAAATTTGCAACAGAGTGGACTCCCCCGAGGAAGTGGTTAACATGAGGAAAGATGTACAAAAGCTGGAAGACTGGTCTAATGCTTGGCAGCTATGATTTAATGCGAAAAGGTGCAGTGTCATGCACTTGGGTAGCAGAAATCCAAGAGAAATGTACACGATAGGGGGCGAGAGATTGGTATGCACGGTTCAGGAGAAAGACCTTGGTGTGATTATCTCTGATGATCTCAAGGTGGCAAAACAGTGCGACAAGACGGTGGCAAAAGCCAGGAGGATGTTGAGCTGCATACAAAGAGGGATTACCAGCAGAAAGGAAGAGGTACTTATGCCACTGTATAAGTCACTGGTGAGGCCTCACTTGGAATACTGTGTTCAGTTTTGGAGACCATATCTTGCAAAAGATGTAAAAAGACTGGAAACTGTTCAGAGAAAGGCGACCAAAATGATTTGGAGCCTGCATCAGGAGCCTTATGAGAAGAGACTTGAAGACCTAAATATGTACACTTTGGAGGAGAGGAGGGACAAGGGAGATATGATTCAGACCTTTAAATACTTAAAGAGAAATGATGAACAAACAAACCTCTTCCAAAGACGGGGAAGCTGTAAAACTAGAGAGCATAAGATGAAGCTGCAAGGTAGTAAATTGAAAGGCAATGTCAGGAAATATTTCTTCACTGAAAAGGTGGTGGATGCTTGGAATGCCCTCCCGATGGAAGTGGTGGGGGCAAACACGGTGACAGAATTCAATACGGCATGGGACAAACACAGTGGATCCCTTTACAGCAACAGGATAAAAATAAAATAAACGGTGCCATCTAACTTCTGAACCATCTAACGTCTCAACAAATAGGGGTGTCCTACATGGAGTGGTGGGTTCACCCCTAAACAAAGACATGGGGAGGGGTGGCCTGCACAGAGCGACAGGTGCACCTACTCTTGTTATCTTGCTGGGCAGACTAGATGGACCATGCTGGTCTTTATCTGCCGTCCCTTACTATGTTACTATGCTAGAGTGGACGGTGGTCATGATGAATATCAGCCTTTCAGGCTGGGGAGCTCACTGTCAGGGTCAGGTCACTCAAGGTCTGTGGTTGGAGCTGGAGAGTTCCTGGTCGATCAGCTGGCTGGAGATTTTGGGCGGTGTGGTTGGCAGCCCAGCACTTTGCCCCACTACTGGAACAAAGAGCAGTGCAGGTGTTCTCTGACAAAGTGTTGGTCGTGGCATACATTAACAGGCAGGGAAGCATGGAAAGGCCTCTCCTGGCGGCGGAAGTAGCCCGCTTCTACAGTGGGCGGAAGAGCATCTGCTGGTGCTCTTGGCGGTGCATGTGCTGGGCACGGACAACATGCAAGTCGATTTCTTCAGTAGGAACCGACTGGATCCAGCAGAGTGGTCTCTCATGGATTCTGTGTTCCGCAGACTGATGCAGCGCTGGGGACAGTTGGTGATGGACCTGATGGTGTCCGCAGACAATGCAAAGAAGGAACGGTTTTGCAGCTGCAGATGCAAAAGGATGTTGGAGGTGCTGGATGCTCTGGTGCAGCCCTAGCCACAGGAAGGTCTCCTGTATGTGTTTCCACCATGGGCCTTGATCGGTTGGGTGCTGCAGAGGATAGTGCAGCACACCAGCTGGGTAATTCTGGTGGCTCCAGACTGGCCTAGATTGCTGTGGTACGTCGATCTTGTCCAGTTGTCAGTAACGAGTCCCTGGCGGTTACCGGTCCAGACAGATCTGCTGTCTTAGGGTCCAGTTCTAATGCCTCAGGTAGATCGATTCTCGCTTATGGCTTGGCTCTTGAGTGGGCATGTCTAATCTAAGGTGGAGAAGGTATTCTCCAGGTGTTATTTTGACCTTCTTGAAAGCAAGAAAGCGCTCCACCATGCTGTCCTACATTTGTGTGTGGCACATTTTGAGAACTGTATGACGGTCGGGGACTGGCAGCCCTTCATTCTACAGTAGCCAACGTGCTGGGTTTCCTTCAGGCCGGTCTAGACAAGGGCCTGGCCTGGAATTCCTTGAAGATCCATGTGGCGGCCTTGGCCTGTTACAGAGGCGGGGCAATTTTTACGAGCCGTCAAGCACATGTGGCCTCTGGTACATGCAGTCGTGCCTTCTTAGGATTTGAATCTGGTGCTTTTAGCCTTGACTGAGGCTCCGTTCGAGCCGCTTGGGGGTTCTTCACTGAAGGATCTGACTTTGAAGGTGTTCTTTATGGTAGCTATTTGTTCGGCACGACAGATATCCGAACTCCTTGGACATCCAGTGGGCTCTGCACCGCTATTTGAAGTGTACAGATACCGTTTGGAAGTTGGATAGGCTGTTCATCCTGTTTGGGGGTTCTTGCAAGGGTGAGGAAGCCTCAAAGACTTCCATTGCCTGCTGGATTTTTGAGGCCATTGCTGTGTGTTATCTGCTACATCATTGCCCAGTGCTGACTGGACTACATGCCCATTCTACTAGGGTGCAGGTGTTGTCGTGGGCGGAATTTGGATGTGCCCCCAGCAGATATTTGCAGGGCAGCAACGTGGTCCTCCCTTGATACCTTTGCAAAACTCTATTGGTTGGATGTGCAGACCCACCAGGATATGCATTTTGGATCGCAGGTTCTACAGACGGGGCCTGCTGGTCCCACCCGTGTTTAAGCACTGCTATGATACATTCTGTATATCTGGTCTGGACTGGAGGGACATGGATGAAGATGAAATTAGGCCTTACCTGCTATTTTTCTTTCATGGAGTTCTTCCAGTCCAGTCCAGAACCTGCCCGGTATGCATTGTTCAAAAGACTGATGGTAGCAAGCATATGGAGGTACAGAAGACAGAAGCTTTGTATGGGGTGATGTTCGGAACTTGCAGCTTGGGAGTACAGCCGAGTGTTGGTTCGGAGGGCTTTCTAAAAAAAAAAAGCCAGAAATGAGGACACAATAAGTTTTCAGAAAATTCAGACTAGAGGGCCCTTGCAGGTCCGGGGTCTGGTTATTATTTCATCCTTCGGGATGAGTGTTGCTGGTTGTTTCTTGAGGAATCTCAGGACTGGGTTCTTCAGATAGCTGCTTTGTCAATAGAATACTGAGATGTCGGGGGGGGGGGGGACAAAATATCAGGCAGAGACTCAGGAATTCATGAGGCAGGTCATGGAGTTCCTTGCATCTTATCCTCTGATATCATCAAGGTTTTGAATATTCGGTCTCCAGCTGCTGGTGGATGGGCAAAACCCATATATCTGGACTGAATTGGAGGGATTCCATGAAAGAAAGTTAGCAGGTAATGCTTAATTTCATCTTAGACTTGTATTCCCCATCTTACTTGGAGTACACATCTATTAAAAAAAAAATTCTCCACTGGATTTTGCACCAGTTCAGAGGCATGCAGAGATTTTTTAAAAAGCACTCATTTTGGACTTTATATAAGTAATTCTCCTCAGTCCCCTATTTTTATATTTCCTCCTCCAATTTAAAATTGTAGCTTCACTAGATAATTGGCGGCAATTATATGCTTTAATTTGCAAAATGACCCCACCGTTTTTAGGTCCATCCCCCTCCCCCCTCATGTTATCTACACTTTCAATTATATTATGTTAAGTATTGCAGATTTTGGTATCTTCCGCAGAGGCAAACCTTACCTAACAGCCCTTTCACAGTATCAAAAAATGTTAAGAACCAGAGCAAGGAAGGTGGTAGTTTCAATAAGCTCTTTGCTTGCTCCATTTCGTACACCCCATAGTCTTAGCTCCCTATTTCCCCATGACCAAGCCTTTTGTTCGCATTCCAGTCCCTAGTTGGGTTGCCATTTACTTCTCCCTAGCCAGCTTCCCCCTGGCAAAATTGGTTTACCGATCCCTTCACTGCTTCCTACCCTTATCCCTCTTCAGCAGGGAAGGCTCCTTGTCATTAGCAGGATCTTTTCACCTCTCACTTTGTGATTCCCTATCCCACACAGGCCTGAATCTTTTCTCTGAACTGTCATCTCTGAGCCCAGGCATATCCCTGTTTTCTGGAACGGCTTCTGATCATTGCCCCTCTTATACTCTGCAGCATTTTTCTCAGTTCTCACAGTTCGCGATCGAGTGGCAGTCCCGTGCCTGTTGATTCCACGTGAGATGTTCCACCACCTGTATGCCTAAAGCCTTGGCAGCTCAGCAAGGGTCACAGCTTCATATCTGTATGCAGGCTGTTTGTTACCTTCTCTCACCTCCTCCTGCCACTTCCATTATTTTCCTTATTCTTCATGCTTCTTTCCTCTGCCATATCTGTTCTCACAAGCCATTTCTCGGCTTAGCTCTTTTATCTACTCCCTCTTCTTTGTCTCACATAGCATCTTCCCAGTCAGCATCTTTCAGGAAATGGAAAAAAGAGCCAAACGACGAAACCTGGAAACAGCACAAGCACTGGCAAGTTAAATGCAAGGCATTGATAAGGTAGGCAAAGGTAGAATTTGAGAAGAAGCTTGCTGCGGAAGCAAAAACACGTAATAAAGACTTTTTCAAGTACATTCATAGCAAAAAACCCGTGAGAGAGTCAGTTGGTCCATTAGATGATCGAGGGGTTAAAGAGGCACTAAGAGGCAACAAGACGATAGTGGAGAGACTGAATGAATTCTTTGCTTCGGTCTTTACTGAGGAAGATGTAGGGATGCTACCCATGACTGAAGTGGTATTTAAAGGTGCAGAAGAATTGAAGGAAATATCGATCTCCAGGAACAAGCAGGAATGAGTCTTCACATATGGGTACGTCGGTACCGACGGAGTCTGTGCGGGAACGCTTCCCAGCGTCCAATCAGAAAGCCTTTGGAAGCATCCCAACATGCCTGCGTGCTGCCTTCCCGCCTTCCCAACTGTCTCTCCTCAGTTTTTGTTTTTCCGCGGAGCCGGCAGGACGTCCTCCTGTCACCGCAGAAAATTCTTCTTTTATTTTTTAGTTTTCTTGTGGTCGCGGCTGCCTTTCCCGACGCCACCGGTACCGCCGGTGTTTCTTTTTTCTATTCTTGAGTCTGGAATCGATCTCTAGTCTGGAGGACTGGGTACCGACTCGACTTGGTACCGACACCAAACAGTACCAAAGGCTCGGTTCCGATAATTCTGATCCGCAACTCTCGGTTTCTTCGATACAGTTAGAGTTGCCACCGGCTGGCCTTCATCCACCGGTATCGGATACGGTACCGAAGTCGGTACCGGTATCCACATTACCATTGCTGTCGGTGCCTTCCATGCTTCTCTCATCAGGCTCGCTTCCCTCGATACCGAGTTTGGAATCGATCCCTAGCATGGACGATACGCTACCGACTGTTGCTGGGCCCGACCTCCTGTGGTACCGGCGACCATCCTCTAAGGACCACCATTCAGGATCTTCTATTCCTATAAAGTTGGATAGATCCCTCGGTGCCAATGCTAGTTCTTCAGCAGATCTAGCCTGTCCAAAAGAATTTCCCTCTGGGGATTTTTCTTTTCAAGCTTTTCTCCTGGATATGGCAAAATCACTTGCCATTTCTAAACCTGGACAAGATCCTACACAAGGGAATACAGAATCCCTGTATATTCTTGGAAGAGCAAAGGAGAACATCATGCTTCCTTTGCATCATTCCTTGCAGGATCTCCTTCTACGAATGTGAGAAGCTCCTTTAAAGGTACCCCCACTTTCAAGAGCAACTGATCTTCTATATCAGGTGCCCCCTTCTCCAGGATTTCAAAAGACTCAACTTTCTCATCATTCCATTGTTGTAGAATCAGCAATGAGGTGGGTGAAGAGTACTAAAAGGCACTCTTCTTATCCGCCAGGTCGTGAGTCTACGACTTTAGATGCCTTTGGACGCCAAACTTTCCAGGCATCCATGCTTTCAGCAAGAATTCTCTCATACATTTTTTATATGGGCTTATCTCTTGAGGAGGTCACAAAGAAATTACATCTTTTGACTCCTTTTCTTCAAGAGCCCAAGAGTGCAGACTATTCCTCACTGGTTAGTCATGCTCGAAATATCTCTAGATTTCTTACTCGTGCTTCCCTAGACTCCTTTGAGTCTGTTAGCAGGACTTCTGCTATAGCTATAGGGGCATGACGTAAAGCCTGGCTCCAGGCTTCAGACTTGGACAAATGGGCACAAGTTATTTTATTTATTTTTTATTTAAGGGTATTTCTATCCCGCCTTATCCTTCAATCAAGGCGGTGAGCACAGCAAACGATCATTAGCAAGTGTTGTGTGTGTCAGGTGAGAGTATGTACAGTGGGGGTGCGTGTGTGCGGATGTGCTGATTAGAGTGAACTGTTTACAGTGTGCGCTATGTACAGTATATACATGGGTTTTCTGGGTCCGTTTCTGGTTGTGGGTGAGCTGTCATTGAGTCCAGATTGGTTCCGGTTTGTAGATTCTGGTTAAGCGAGAGGCACTGGACATAAATATACATATATATATATATATATGTATATATATATGTATATTTATATTCATCTATATCTATCTATGTGTCTTCTGCCCCTACATATCTCCTATAGATATATGCATATATACCCTATATGTGTATATATTCCATATGTATAAGTATATATACATAGATACATTTATATATCTACTGAGATATATTTTCAGATAGATATGTATCCATATACTCATCTATCTGTTCTGTTAGGTTCAGATATCCTTATATTCCTATATGATCCTGACAGATGGGCACTACCCCTATCAATGCTATGCCAGCATACTTAGGGGGCGACACTCATAACCACTCCCTGTGGTAATTAACAAAATTTTCCTTACCATATAGGTTGAGTACTCCTGAAGCTCTCCATGTACCTTTCTTCTTTCCTAATTGACCCCATTTAGGAAAGACATTGCGGAGCTTCAGTTATTTTTATTTATTTTTTTATTTTTTTATTTAGCTGTATTTATATCCTGCTTTTCACCGGGTCAAAGCGGTCAATTGGGAGATACATTTAACACGAGGGGATATGACACACATACGCTAATACTTACAGGGAATATGGGCAATGGAGGGTTAAGTGGCTTGCCCAAGACCACAAGGAGTGCCTATAGGACTAGAAATCCCAGTCCCTCCGGCCTGAGATTGCTGTCCCCAGGTGGGACATGAACCCCCGGCCCTCTGGCCTGAAGTACCTTGTCCTAACCACTAGGCCACTCCTCCCACCTAATGCTTAGTGCTCCTGAGTCTGTCCTTAGTTTCTTATCAGATACAAGGGTCTCCATACCCTTTCTCCCCTACATGGACTGATTGGAGTGGAGGAGTAGCTTAGTGGTTGGGGCAAAGTACTTCAGGCCAGAAGGTCAGGGGTTCAAATCCCACTAGAGGACAGCAACCTTGGGCCGGAAGGACTGGGGTTTCTAGTCCCAAAGGTGCTCCTTGTGGTCTTGGGCAAGCCACTTAACCCTCCATAGCCCATGTTCCCTGCAAAATAGTCATCTCCAAGTTCTAATACCCTGTTCAGTGTAATTTCAGTTTGTTCAATGTAAACCGCACTGATGCAGAATAGCACGGTATATAAGAGAATATAAATAAATTCCATCCCCAGTCCAGTTAGGTCAGACTCATTTTTTCTTTGGGTCCTAAATTTATAATGTTTTTGGACCTAAACAGCTTAAGCTTTCTTTAATACTACCTTCTGCGTCTCCGCTGAAGCTCTACCTCTTATACTACCCCAGTCTTTCCCCCTGGGGCCATTTCTCACCCTGAAGGGTTCTGACCTCCACTTGTTTTTCTCTGCTTTTATTACCTCTACTTCTTAGTGAGATACCCCTTGAGCACATTCACTGGCTCTTCTAATAGATCCATATGTACCTCAGTGGAATTGTGCAAGGTCTACAAGGGAGGCCCTGATTACAGTATTTTACTACAAAATACCCTCTATACAGGGTCTTCCCCTTTAGAAACCCTGTTCTAGCCAGCTGTTCCACAGCTCCTCTTCTGTATTCAACTTCTACCCTCCATCCCCAGGATGCCTGAGGTCTTAAGCAATAGCATGGCTCGTTCTAGACTTGCAACATGCTAGGACTTCCTCTGGGCATCTGAGCTTGGGAGTCCCCATATATGAAGACTCATTCCTGCTTGTTCCTGGTGATAGCACAGTTACTTACCTGTAACAGGTGATCTCTGAGAACAGCAGGAATAAGTCTTCACAACCCACCCACCTCCCCTAGGAGTTGCTTTTTCTCTATCTCTATCTTTCCCTTCCTTGCTCTCTCTCTCTCTTTGTCTCAGCTTTCAAACTTAACTGAGGAGAGAAAGTTGGGAAGGCGGGAAGGCAGCACGCAGGCGTGTTGGGATGCTTCCAAAGGCTTTCTGATTGGACGCTGGGAAGCGTTCCCGCGCAGACTCCGTTGGTACCGACGTACCCTTATGTGAATACTTATTCCTGCTGTTCCCAGAGAACACCTGTTACAGGTAAGTAACTGTGCTATACATCGGGAAGATGTATTACAACTATTAGATAAACTGAAGAGTAGCAAATCACCTGGGCCGGAAGATATACATCCAAGGGTGTTGAAAGAACTGAAATATGACATTGCAGACCTGCTATTAGTAATCTGTGAACTATCATTACAGTCATCTGTAATACCTGAAGATTGGAGGATGGTGAAAGTAACACCAATTTTTAAAAAGGGTTCCAGGGGTGATCCGGGAAACTACAGACCGGTGAGCCTGACGTCAGTACCGGGAAAAATGGTAGAAACCGTCATAAAGAACAAAATTACTGAACATGTAGATAGTCATGACTGAATAGGAGACAGCCAACATGGCTTTAGACAAGGAAGATCTTGTCTTATTAATCTGTTATGTTTTTTTGAAGGTGTGAATAAACAGGTGTACAAAGGTGAGTTGGTTGATATAGTGTATCTGGACTTTCAAAAGGCCTTTGATAAGGTCCCTCATCAGCGACTTTTGGCAAAACAAAAGACTCATGGGATAGGAGGAAGTGTACTATTGTGGATCAGGAACTAGTTAAAAGATAGAAAGCAGAAGGTAGGGCTAAATGGCAAATTTTACCAATGGAGAAAGATGAATAGTGGTGTACCCCAGGGATCTGTGCTGGGTCCGCTACTTTTTGACATATTCATAAATGACCTGGAAAAGGGAATAATGAGTGAGGTTATCAAATTTGCAGATGACACAAAACTATTTAAAGTTGTTAAAACCCAAGATGATTGTGGAAAATTGCAAGAGGATCTTGATAAATTGGAAGACTGGGCATCAAAATGGCAAATTAAATTTAATGTGGACAAGTGCAGTTATGCACCTAGGGAAGAACAACCCAAACTATGGTTACACGATGCAAGGTTCCACATTAGGAACCACCACCCAGGAAAAAGATTTAGGCGTCATTGTGGATAATATGTTAAAACCCTCGGCCCAGTGTGCAGCAGCGGCCAAGAGAGCAAATAGAATGCTAGGTATCATAAGGAAAGGAATGGAAAAAAGAACAAAGGATATTATAATGCCTCTATATCGTTCCATGGTGAGACCGCACCTTTAATATTGTGTGCAATTCTGGTCGCCGTATCTTTAAAAGGATATAGCATTATTAGAAAAGGTTCAGAGAAGAGCCACCAAAATGGTAAAGGGGATGGAAGGATACCGCTATGAAGAAAGGCTAAAAAGGTTAGGCCTCTTTAACTTGGTAAAGAGACGGCTGAGGGGAGATATGATAGAAGTCTATAATTTAATGAACAGAGTGGAATGGGTAAATGTAGATCGATTGTTTACGTTATCAGAATATAGAAAGACTAGGGGACATGCAATCAAGCTACAGGGTAAACTATTTAAGACTAATAAAAGAAAATATCCCTCAACGTGTAATCAAACTCTGGAATTTGTTACCGGAGGATTAGTAAAGGCTGTTAGTTTAGCTGGGTTTAAAAAAGGTTTGGACAAGTTCCTGGAGGAAAGGTCCATAAACCATTATTAAGAAGGGACCCAGGATATCAATGCTTGATCCAGTACAAGCATTGTGGAACCTGTGTCTTTTGGGGAAACTGCTAGGTACGTATGACCTAGATTGGCCACTTTTGGCAACAGGATACTGGGCTTGATGGACCTTGGTGTCACCCAGTATGGCATATCTTATGTTCTTATGTTCTCTCCTCCTCTTAAGTTCCCTTTGTCTAACATCTTGCCTACTTCTTCTTATAACTAATGGCCTCCGCTCAGCTCTACTTTCTCTCGCCACGCTTTATGCCCTTCTCTCATATCTGTTTTCACAATCCTTCTTTCCTTCACAACCTATGTCCTACTCTTTCAGCTTTCACAGTCTATGACTTCTCTTCTTCCCAATCCACAAACACACTATCAGCTCCTCTCTCCATCCCCTTCTTCTCAGTTTGTCTCCTTCTATCAGCCAAGATTTCATCTTTCAGTTCCTTTCTCACGGTCTCACAGCAATATTATACTTCCCAGATAGTAATCCCCTTTACAGCTAGCCTCCCTTTTCTTCCAGCTCCTCTATCAATTCCACTGCCACCACTTCTCTCAGACCCTCCCTCACCTCTATCATAATTCCTCTGCCCCTTCCCTCCCCTGTCTTCCTATTATTTTGTCTTTCCCTTTCTCATGCCTTTGGCCCCCCTCTCCATGGTGGACCAAAGGCAGGAAGTCTGTCTTACTCTGCTGCTGCTTTGCATGGGCAATCCTTCCACCACCTCCTCTGTGCAGCCCATTGGTTGGATGTTCCTAAACCAGCCAATAAGCTGCAGAGGGAGGCAGAAGCAGTAGCAGATGAGACACAAGTGCTTCTTATCTACTTTTTCCCTTCCACTCAACAGCATGGAGTTCTCAATCTCAACCCAGGTGAGCATAGAAGAGAATGTTGAGGGTGCTTAGGCACCCACAGAGTTGCCTTAAAGAGTTGCAGTTTGACTTGCTCAGTGCTGCATGCAGCTTGGAAGATGTCAGTTGGCCAGTTCTGGTTTTAGCCACTGGTCTGGGGGCAAATATTCAGACAAATCTTTATTTTTTTCTCTGTATCTTATTGTGTAAGAAAGTGCCAGAGATTACCAGCTTTGACTAAACAATACATTCATATACTGTACTGTATGCCTCTAGTCTGGCTTTTGGTCATGTTTCGATTTATCTGGCTATAGACTTGAAAAAATATTACCTGGAATTTGTAGCGGTGCTATTTTTTCTTAACATTTTTGCTGAAACCATATTTAGAGAGGGGCTGCAGTTCCATCTCTGGTTTAAAAGGCTTTTTGTAGTTGTCTGTTTGCACAACTACATACCCTGTGCTCAAGTTAGGCCCTGGTTGCAGTCAGAGGAAGTAATTAGCTGGGTATAGTTTCCAGAATCATTTTGTTTTTACTCTGCAGGTAGGTCTTATGTTTATTTACACTTTGGACATGGTTACCATTTGTATCACTTTTGTGGGTTTTTTAGAGTTGCATGTTAGATGAGCTGACCCAAAATCAGCCATTTTGTAGTATTCCCTGAGGGTAAATACCACTAAAGAACAGCAGTGTAGCAGGGCTTTCATTTGATTTGACTCTCATGGGAACCTGGAGTGCATTCCATTTACATTTCAAACACACTCCAATTCATTTTAAACTGGAACAAAGTGCATTTCAAACTAATGGGAATGGATGTGTTTTTGTTGCACTTTGCTCCCAGGTGAGGGTTCTACTATTACACACCTGGATTGATCTGACTCTCCACAGGTTCTTTTCCTCTCCTCTGGAAACATGCAGTTATTCGTCCAATCCTTAAGAAACCTTCTCTTGATCCTCTCACCCCTGCTCACTATCGGCCAGTCTCTCATCTCCCCTTCCTTTCTAAAATTTTGGAAAAAGCGGTTTTCTCTCAACTTTCTCATTACCTTGACACTATTAATTTTCTTCACCCTCGACAATCAGGCTTTCGCCCCAGTCACAGCGTGGAAACTGTCCTTGTTGCCTTCCTCAATGAATTGCATGTTGCACATGATTGTGGTGACATCTCGGTGGCGGTTTCTCTGGATCTATCAGCAGCCTTTGATCTTGTAGATCACTCTTTCCTTCTCTCTCGTCTCCGTGATGCTGGGCTCCTGGGCACTGTTTTCCGATGGTTTTACTCCTATCTTTTCTCCCGTTCCTTCTCTGTCCTCTCCCACTCCCCCCATTGGACCATCTTCCTTTACAATGTGGTGTTCCCCAAGGCTCAGTGTTATCTCCCCTCCTATTTAATGTCTTCCTAGCCCCGCTCACCGTTTTGATCCAACAATTTGGTATCCTGGCCTTTTACTATGCAGATGACCTTGTCCTCCTCCATCATACCTCCCCCCTTCTCCCCGACTTCTCTCCCCTAAACTCCTGTCTCCTCTCTCTTTCCAGTTGACTCACGTCCAACTGTCTTCACCTGAATCTAGCCAAGACCCTTGCTATCTGGTTCCCTCATGGCACTCCCTCCCCTCAGCTGGCCCCGTCCTTCACCGACTCTTCCATTCCTCTGGTTCCTTCCGGTATCTTGGTGTCCTCTTTGACTCTGCTCTCTTCTTCCATGAAAACATCTCCAATGTCACTAGGACCTCTTTTTTCCATCTCCGACAGATCCATGCCATTCGCCCATTCCTCACTCCCCACGCTCTTACCATTCTCACTCTCTCACTCGTTACCTCTCGCCTGGATTTCTGAAATTCAGTCCTCTCTGGCATTCCCAGATCTCAACTGACTAGACTTCAACGCATCCAAAACACTGTCGCACATATCATCACCCATTCCTCCCGTTTTGGCCATGTCACCCCACTTCTTCTTCAGCTACACTGGCTTCCTGTTGACTATCGTATCCGTTTCAAGCTTCTTACCCACGTGCACCAGGTTATCTATACATGCACTCCCCAATATCTTGCCGATCCTCTCCAGTCTCATACACCCAGTCGCACCCTCCGGTCTCTTCATATCAATCGTCTCCATCTTCCGCCCCCCTCCAGGGCTCACCTGCAATCCACTCAGACCTTGGCCTTCTTTGTTGGTCCCACTCTCTGGAATTCACTACCCACTTCCCTCAGACTCAAACAAGATTATCATACCTTTAAGTCCCAGTCGAAAACCCATTTCTTTTCCTCTGTCTTCAACCTTCCCTCCTTCTCTGCATGAATCCTTTGCCCTCCTGTGTATTCCTTCCTTTCTGTCTGGTATGCCTGGTCCTCTCTGCTCTGTCCTTTTGATATTGTAATTTCCTTTCCTTTCCAGGCCTTCGGCTGTCTGCTTTGTTTTTGAACTTTGTACACCACTTTGCTTTTAAACTGAAAGGCGGTATATCAGATCTAATAAACATAAACATAAACTCTTTCATCAGATCCTGTGAGTAGAATCAGCCATTCACAGGGGCAGTTATGCTAAGCACTGCTTTCTATAAGAGGAGCTATGAGCCTGACTTACCATTAAACCAGGAGATGGGGGATGGGGTGAGCAAAGAACTGCCATGCCAAGTGACTCCTTCAGCAGATGATGTCACTGACCCATCCTCTCCTGCAGACCTTTTCTTTTGTCAAATCTGTGGGATATTTGGGGATTTAGTTGCGGTCACAGAGGCATGGTTCATGGACAACCATGATTGAGATGTAATTATACTGGGCTATACTTTATTCAGGAAGGACAGGGGAAGAAGAAGGGGGAGGGAGGAGGAGGAGTGGCACTATATGTAAAAAATCATATTAAAACTACAGAATTACAGAGTTTACAAAGGAAGGAGGAGGCAGGGCCGACCCGTCCATTGTGCGAGAATGTTGTTCGCACAGAGCCTCGCGCTTCAGGGGGCCCCGAGCGAACTTCATTCTCACATGGTGTTCGTTTTGCAGTGCCGGCTTCAGAGGGAGCCGGGGAGGCCGCCCAGCCGTTCATTTGCAATTTAAAGAAAAGGAGTGCAGCAGCCACTTACTCAACCTGTTGGCAGCTTTAATTAGCAAATGATTGGCTCACTGGTGCCAACCTGCTGCAGTCGTGGCAAAAATCCTTTTCTCTCTGCTGTGGCCTCCCTTGTGTCGGTGTGTTTTTTGCACAGGCCCCGTTGAGAAAGAGGCCCTGCTCCATCTGCAGATTCCCCAATTTCCTTTTTCTTCTATCCACCTCAGCTGCCGCTGGAGTTTCAGATCCCACTCTGCCTCGTTGCTCCCTGCCTCCCGGTCAGTACATTTAAATACTTCACAGAGCGACAAGAGCTTGTATTTTCACACCCACCACTTTGTGTGCTGACACCACTAAAAATGGATGGAAAGTATTTCCTGTATCTCCAGGAACAAGCAGGAATAAGTCCTCACATATGGGGTATGTCGGTACCGACGGAGCCCGCGCGGGAAAGCTCCCCAGCTTCCCAGAAGGAAAGCTTTTGGGGCCTCCCACTGCGCATGCGCGCTGCCTTCCCGCCTTCCTGACCAACTCTCCTCAGTTCTTCTTTTTCCGCGGAGCCAGCAGGTCGTATTCCTGTCACCGCTGAAGAAGTTGTTATTTTAATTTGTTTCTTTGGCCGCGTGTCTGCCTTCCCCGATTCCGGACTGGTACCGCCGGTCTTTTTTCTTTATTTCTTTAAAAAAAAAAAAAAAAAAAATATATATATCTTATTTTTCCCCACTTGGTGTGTTTGTCCTGTGAGGCCTCTAGGCCTTCACAGAATTCTCCCTCATGGAGAAACCAGCCTCTGGTTTTAAAAAATGCACCAAGTGTAGCGGTACTATATCAGTCACAGACACCCATGAATGGTGTCTTAAATGTTTGGGGCCTGACCACTCCATTCCTGCTTCCAAAGCTCCTCCTATGGGGTTACAGGTTGACATCGATGGCACGGCCTCGAACGATCACCTGTTAGACTGCACTGGAGTACCGGCTCAATCTTCTGGTACCGACATCCAGACAGTCGTGGCGTCTATGGATCATACAGTTCAATCCATGCAGCAGGCCATTATGGCTTTTATTAGAGCTGCGACGCCCTCGGTACCGCAGCCAGCGGTACCGACTCCGGTTCCGGTACCACAACCGATACCGGTACCCAGGGCATCCACATCGACCAGGATACCGATTCCGGTTCCCGGTTCTGGGGTTTTTCCCGATACCGATCCGGTTCTGGGTACCCCCGATGTCGATACCGGTCGATACGCTTATCGATCCCTGGAAGCAAACAGACGATACTTCGAGTCTTCTGATGATTCTGATTCATCAGATGACTCTGCTGAAGTATCCCTTACTCTACCTGAAGAGCCCTCTTCTCCAAAGAGGAGAATGTCTCCTCCAGAGGATTTGTCCTTTCAAGACTTCATCATTGAAGTAGCTAAAGGTCTCTCTATTTCAGTAACCTCTGAAAAGGAACCTAGAGCAAAAAAACTAGATATTTTAGGATACTCTAAGGTTCCCAAAGAGGCAGTCACCTTGCCCATTCATGAAATTCTTCAATAACACATGATGGACTTATGGGAGACTCCTCTCACCCTATCTCCACATTCTCATCGTTTGGACACCATGTATCGTGTCCCTCCTTCTCCTGGTTTTCAAAAAACTCAGCTCCCTCACCACTCTATTGTGGTGCAGTCAGCTATGAAAAGGATAAAGAGTACCAAAAGACACTCTTCTACTCCTCCAGGAAGAGAATGTAGGACTTTGGATGCTTTTGGTAGAAAAATCTTCCAAGCAAGTATGCTTATTGCCAGAATCAATTCATACAGCCTCTATATGGGCATGTTTCTCAAGGAGATTGCATTGAAAATACGCCATTTTCTCCCCTTTATCCCAGAGGATAAAAAGGAGGAGTTCCTTCTTTAGCTAAAGCATACCCAAGATATTTCAAAGTTCTCCAACAGAGCAGCCTTTGACTCCTTTGAGGGTGCTAGCAGAGCCTCAGGTATTGCCATAGCGGCTCGCAGAATTGCTTGGCTCCAGGCCTCTGACCTAGAACCCTGGGTCCAGGATGGGTTGGAAAATCTGCCCTGTACAGGTGAGAATCTGTTTGGTAAGGAATGGCAAATCAAAGCCACTCAAATGGATGCAGAAAATGCTGCTTTAGATAGTCTTTCTAAGTCTACCTCTACTTCTGTCAAGAAAAAATCTTTCAAGAAGCCTTTCTACAAAAAGGCCAGATTTGCTACAAATACTGGCCAACAATCTTCTGCAACTCGCTTTGCTCCTAAGCGTCAGCAGCCTAAACAGGCCAGGGCAAAACCTGCAGGGGCTGCTACAGCCCAGCAGTCCCAACCCCCTCAGGGTTTTTGACTTAATACTAGAGAACTTAACCTTTCTGGCTCTAAAACATCCAGAGCCTCTCACCATTCCAGGAAGGTTAACTCATTTTGCTCCCAGATGGGAGCAAATCACATCAGAACAGTGGACCCTCTCTATCATCAGAGAGGGCTACAAACTACATTTCTCTAGCCTTCCTCCCCATACCATGGTGAGATGTTTCAATTCTCCCCCATCTCTCCCGAACCTGTTGGGTCAGGAGGTGACCACTCTTCTCGCCCAAAGGGCAATAGAAGAGGTTCCTCTTCTTCAACAGGGGTCAGGGTTTTACTCCCCTTATTTTCTCATTCCCAAGAAAACAGGGGGATACAGACCCATTCTAGATCTCAGAGAATTGAACAAATTCCTATGCAAGGAGAAATTCAAAATGCTTTCTCTAGGTACTCTCCTTCCATACCTACAGAGTCAGGATTGGCTTTGTTCTCTAGATCTCAAGGATGCGTACACACATATACTCATCCATCCATCCCACAGAAAATTCCTACGGTTTCTGTTCCAGGGAAAACATTTCCAATACAGAGTACTTCCCTTCGGTCTAGCCTCTGCTCCCAGAGTATTTACCAAATGCATGGCAATAGTAGCTGCATTTCTACGCGCCCTGGGGATTTTTGTCTTCCCATACCTGGATGACTGGCTCATCCGAGCTCCATCTCAGTCCGAGGCTCAGACTTCCCTGGATCGCACCAGACGCATTCTGCAGTATCTGGGACTTGTGATCAATCTGCCAAAGTCTCAACTCACCCCTACTCAATCCCTGGAATTCATAGGGGCATGGTTGGATACCACCACTGCAAGGGCCTATCTTCCTCAGGCCCGTTGCCAACGTCTAGTGCACCTGGCCTCCCAGACTCAGTCCAGAAGCCACTTGACTGCCAGGGAGATGCTACAACTATTAGGCCACATGGCCTCCACAGTACATGTGGTGCCCTATGCTCGCCTACACATGAGAGCAGCTCAATGGACTTTGTCTACCCAGTGGACTCAAGCATCAGGAGCTCTCTCAAACCAAATAGCAAACTCCAAACGTCTCTTTTGGTCTCTCCAATGGTGGATGTCCACTCAAAATCTGTTGTTGGGGGCCCCTTTTCAACCATTGTTGCCCCAAGCAACCCTCACAACAGATGCCTCCCAAACAGGTTGGGGAGCTCATCTTCAAGATCTCTCCACTCAGGGCACTTGGTCTCCACAGGAGACCACCCTTCATATCAACCACTTGGAACTTCGAGCAATCTTTCTGGCTCTCAGAGTTTTTCATACCCTCCTCAGCAACATGAAAGTCCTTATTCATATGGACAATCAAGTAGCCATGTTTTACATAAACAAACAAGGAGGGACTGGCTCTCTGTCGCTTTGCAACGAAGCTCTAAGATTATGGGCCTTCGCCAGAGAGCATCAAATCCATCTCCTGGCAGTATATCTTCCAGGAATCCAAAACTCTTGGGCAGACTCAGTCGAGTTCTGCTTCCACACGAATGGTCCCTGCACATGGATCAGGTACTCAGAATCTTCCAGAAATGGGGAACCCCGGACATAGACCTCTTTGCAAGTCCGTGGAATGCCAGACTTCCCCGGTTCTGTTCCAGAATTCCGTGTCAGGGAGTTCAGGCCAAGGATGCCTTCCTCCTTCATTGGGGTCAGGGCTTCCTGTATGCCTTTCCACCCATTCCTTTGATTCCCAAGACTCTGTTCAAACTTCAAAGGGATCAAGGGTCCATGATCCTCATAGCTCCACGCTGGCCACGCCAAGTGTGGTACCCTCTACTTCTGCATCTCTCCCAAGCCCCCTCCCTGGACTTGGGAGCGGCTCCAGACCTTCTGTCTCAGGAGGAGGGGACTTTGTGGCACCCAAACCCCAAGTCCCTTCACCTCAGAGCTTGGTTACTGAAGGCCTAGACCTTCAACACTTCAATCTTTCCCAGCAAGTGAAGGATATCCTCCATGCCTCTAGGAAATCTTCCACTAGGCGTTCTTACGCTTTTAAATGGAAAAGATTTTCCTTTTGGTGTGCTCAAAAGGGTCTTGACCCTCTAGCACTCCCCTTGAATTCTCTCTTGGAATATCTCCTGCATCTCTCCAATGCAGGACTCAAAACGAATTCAGTAAGAGTCCATTTGAGTGCTATTGCAGCATCCCTCAAGCCTATCAATGGACAACCTGTTTCCTCTCATCCTCTTATTGCAAGATTCATGAGAGGCCTAACCTTAACTAAACCTCCCATTCGACCTCCTCCGGTGGCATGGGACTTAAACTTGGTTCTTGGTCAGCTTATGAAGCCACCCTTTGAACCCTTAGCCACTACCTCCTTGAAATTTCTTTCCTGGAAGGTTATTTTTCTTATTGCAGTCACCTCAGCTCGCCGTATCAGTGAACTGCAAGCTCTAGTGGCTAATCCACCTTATACAAGGTTCCATCATGATAAGGTGGTCCTTAGGACCAATCCCCACTTTATGCCTAAAGTGGTCTCCCCTTTTCATCTTAATCAAGAGGTATATTTACCTGTCTTTTTTCCAGCTCCTCATGCATCTACTGCAGAGAGGAACCTTCATACTCTAGATTGTAAAAGAGCTCTTGCCTTTTACCTCCACAGGACACAGCAACATCGAAAGTCTTCTCAACTTTTTGTTGCTTTTGATCCTTCTCATTTAGGACTTCCAGTCTCCAAAAGAACACTCTCCAATTGGATTGCTCAGTATATCTCTTTTGCTTACCAGAGTAAGAACCTTTCTCTGGAATGCCTTGTCACCGCTCACAATGTGAGGGCCATGGCCACCTCTATGGCTCATCTAAACTCTGTGTCCATTGACCAGATCTGTCGAGCAGCCACCTGGGCCTCGGTTCATACCTTTACAGCCCATTACTGTTTGGACAAGGACTCCCGCCGGGATGCCTTGTTTGGTCAGGCTGCCCTCAGACACCTGTTCCATTCTTGAACAACTCCACCCACCTTCCCTGAATGGATGCCTGAGATCCATAGGAAGATGAGGAACCTTCAGGGTCTCATACCCTTGAGGGGATCTCCCGGGCATCTTAGCTAGGGAGTCCCCATATGTGAGGACTTATTCCTGCTTGTTCCTGGAGATAGCACAGTTACTTACCTGTAACAGGTGATCTCTGGGAACAGCAGGAATTAGTCCTCACAACCCACCCACCTCCCCTAGGAGTTGTATCTCTCTCTCTCTCTTCCTTTCCTCTCTCTATTATCTCAGCTTTAAACTCGAACTGAGGAGAGTTCGTCAGGAAGGCTTGAAGGCAGCGCGCATGCGCAGTGGGAGGCCCCAAAAGCTTTCCTTCTGGGAAGCTGGGGAGCTTTCCCGCGCGGGCTCCGACGGTACCGATGTACCCCATATGTGAGGACTAATTCCTGCTGTTCCCAGAGATCACCTGTTACAGGTAAGTAACTGTGCTTTCTTGCACAACACTAGTTTCCCTCTACTTTCAGTGGTGCTGGCGGTCAGAAGCAGAGTTGCAGGTTGCGCGACAAGAAACAGGAAGTACTTTTCATCTGTTTTTGGTGGTGTCGGTTCTAAAGAGCAGACAGAGTGGTGGGAATGAAAAAAACAAGCTCTCGCTACTTTACAGGACATTTAGATATGCTGTCAATTTAAGAGAAAAGAGTTGGCACTTCAAATAGGACTGTGAGAAGAGGATCTAAGGCTGGAACATTGGGTTAATGTAGAGGCTTGAGAGGATAATGCAGGAGCTGGGACTGGGAGAAGGGGTTGGAGGCTAATGCAAGGACTAGGGCTGGGAAGCAGAGACTGGGAGTTAATGTAGGGGCTAGAGTGTAATACTGGGAGATGGTGGATAAGCTGAAGACTGGGGGCAAGGGATCTGGTAGCTAACACTGGGAGAAAAGGGCTAGAGTGCAACGCAGGGACTTGAGCTGTCAGAAGGTGACTGAGGACTGACACTCGGGTTGGTGATGAGAAAGGAGGGAAGACGCTAAGAGATGGAGAGAGGAGGAGTCTAATGCTAGGCGTGGGAGAAGGGGGACCAGTGCTAAGTATGATGTTGGCACTGGGGTCTACTCAGGGGCAGAAATGGGAAGAACAGGGCTGGGAGCTGGATATGGCAGAAGGGGGCTGCTGGGGACATATATTATAGGGGAGGAAGAAGCAAGTGCATATGCAGGGAAAGATGAAGATAGAGGGGCAGAGGGATGGAGGAAAGGCAGTGTAAATGAATTCTTGAGGATGAGATAGGTGGACAGATGCTGGGGAGGGGAGGAAGGCTTAGATGTCAGTTCGGTGAGTGCAATGGGTGCTGAGCACCCCCAGTATTGAACAAGTTCCTTCATTAGATACATGGATGGATAATTTATGTTGTGTTTAGCTCCCTTAGTCATTTTGAAAAGTTGGCACTTATGACTGGAGGGAGAGAGGGGATGAAGGACAACAAAGGAGCTGAGGTTGGTAAGGTAATGAGAGGCAAAGAGTACAGAGTGTGGAAATGGGTAGCTAGAAAGTGGCTGAAATATGAAGGGAATTCCTAGGCGTTCCTCCAGTCTGGTCCCTTTACTTCTGGGTTGTGCTCCTCTACCAGCAGCTTTGGAGACAGCTCTTCACTTTTTTCCTTCTGATGACCCTCCAGTATAAATACCACTGGCTCCTCCCATCAGATCCAGTTTTAGCTCAGTCTCCAAAGCAGCTGGTAGGAGCACTAAGCCAGGATAAAGGGACTTAGTGGAGAGATATAGCTGTTGGAAACTTAGAGGTTTTTTGTTTTCTCCCTGTTTTGGTACACCTTTGTGCTGGTTTTGTTGGGGAGTTTTTTGGATGAGAGAGATCCCTTCCCCCTTCCATCTTTCTCTTTCTTCCTCTTTCTTTCGTTTGTTCTTCCTTGCTGGGGAGAGCAGGAAAAAAAAAAAAAACAAGGAAGGACCCCACTCCCCTCACTGAAGGAGCAGCTCACGGCACCTCTTGAGCTGTCGAGGTGGGCAGCGACGGCGAGAGATAGCTATTTTTAGAGGCAGACAGCCTCTGTTTCTTGCAAGCCCGACCCGTGCCGAAGCCCTTTGGGGAGGCTGAGCACGTGGACGGGAGGCTGCAAGCGCGCGCCGAGACTCAGGCCGCAGAGAAGGAACGGCTGGGTGCAGTGTGGGGCCGCGTGGCTTGGGCCGCGGCAGAGGTAAGCTGTTGTCTGGCACATGGAGGCAGGACTAGCAGAGAGGAGCCTGGCTGGCTGGAAATCAGCAGCGGAGGTACGTGGGGTAGTGAGAGGAAGGTCTAAATCTTCGTGTTCGCACGCGCGCATTTTTTTTTGGGGGGCGCGCGGCGGAGGGGGGGAGAGCGGGACACTCTGTCTTTCTTTAAGGGGCAGACTCCTTAAATTTGGATTTGGGTTATTTCTTTGAGTTAAAAAAAAAAACAACAGAAAGTATATATTTTTAAAGGGGAGCCCTTTCAGCCCTTTTAACTGCGATACCCCAGTAGGCCTAAGAATAAGGGGGCTTCCAGCCATCCATTTTAGTTGGAGTTGTTTTGTTTGGGTTCCCCAACTCAGTATGCCGGCCAGGCCCCAGTGCTTGGTGTGTGGAGCTAAGCGGGGGGCAGTTTCTTCAGCAGGCATTTGCAGGGGGTGTGCAATGGAAGCTGCCTCCATGGAGCAGGAGATTCATGCCTCCTTGGCCCTGGAAGCAGTAGAGGTTGCTGCTCAAGGTTCAGGAGAGGTGGTAGCTCCAATGTTGGGACAGGAGGTTATGGAAGGGTTGCATCCCGGGCCCTTCTTCTTTGCCAGCGGGACAGGAGGGGGAGGGCTTGGGGGATTTCTCCCCAGACTTCGTATTGCTATTACATAAAGCGTTTTGCCTCAGGAAGCAGGAGCAGGAACAGGGGCCTCTCAAGAGAACCTCGGACCCCGGAGAAGGGGGGCTGTCTATTCCACAGAAGCGGCAGAAGCTGGTTAGGGACGTGTCGCCTTCCCTGCCTTCGGTGGAAGAAAGGGAGGTGGAGCTCTCCGAGCCGGAGCTGGGGGAGGACGAGGAGGAGCTCGAGGAGGGAGAGATTCCGGAGGGACAGAGAACCCGAATTGTGCGGGTTTTTCACCGGGAGGAGTTACCGGCTTTGATCTCGGAATCCTTGAAGGCGCTTAATATGGCGCAGAGTGTGCCGGCCGAGGAGGAAGCCCTAGAGGACCCGCTTATCCAGGCGGTGAGGAAACCTCAAAGGGTGTTCCCGGTTCACCGTGTGGTGAAGCAGATGATCCAGGAAGAATGGGATCGGCCGGACTCGGGGCTGAGGGGAGTGCGGTCCATGTCCCGTTTGTACCCCTTACCTGAGGCTGATAGGGATCTCTTGAGGTCACCTAGAGTGGATTTGGCGGTTTCTGCGGTCACCAAAAAGACGACTATTCCTGTGGAAGGTAGTGCCGCGTTGCGGGACGCACAGGACTGGAAGTTGGATACCTTATTGAAACAGGCCTTTGACATCAGTGCCTTGGCCCTACAAGCCTCCGTGTGTAGCGCATGGGTTGCGCGTGCTTGTTTGCGATGGTCCCAACAGCTCCAACCGTCTGGGGACTCGGCCGGTGGTTCGCAGGGGGAGGCGGATAGGATCGAGTCAGGGGCAGCCTACTTGGCTGACAGCCAGTATGACCTGGTCAGGAGCTTGTCGAAAAGCATGGCTTCGGTGGTGGCAGCTCGGCGGTATCTCTGGCTGCGTAATTGGGCGGCCAATGTTTCCTTGAAGTCTCGCCTTAGCAAGTTACCGTTCAAGGGTAGACTGTTGTTTGGCGAAGATTTGGATAAGTTGGTGAAGGAGTTGGGAGAGTCTAAGGGCGGCAGGCTCCCAGAGGACCGGCAGAAGCAGTCTCGTGCCCCCACTCCTGCGAGGACTCAGCTGCGGGACTCCCGCAAGTATCGGGCGTCTCGGTTTACCCTGTTTCAAAGGGGATGGGTCAACACTAGAGGTCAGAATTACCGGGGGTTTTGGGGGGCAGGAAGAGGTTGCGGCGCCTCCTTCTCTTCGACCTCTGGTCCGCGAAAGTCACAATGAATTGAGGGGGGTCCAGGCGGGGGTTCTGCCGATAGGAGGTCGATTGCGGGGGTGGGTGATTCGCATTGCGCCGGATTGGCCTCGTCATCCCTGGTATGCCGATCTGGTCAGGCTGTTAGCCGACAGGTCGTGGCAACTGCCGATGAGGGAGGATCTGTTGTTCCAGGGTCCCTTGCGGATGCCACAGGTGGATCGGTTCTCGCTTACGGCCTGGCTATTGAAAGGGCGCGGCTGCTTAAGCGAGGATATTCTGGAGCAGTGATTGCCACCCTGTTGAGGGCTCATAAGCGTTCCACTTGCCTCTCGTATGTTCGGGTGTGGCGCATTTTTGAAGGTTGGTGTGCGGATCAGAAGATTCGGCCCCTAGTATCTTCGGTACCTGAGGTATTGGATTTTTTGCAGGCAGGTTTGGAAAAGGGTCTCGCTGCCAGTTCTCTTCGGGTCCAGGTAGCGGCCATCTCTTGCTATAGGGGCAAGGTCAAGGGAAAGGTGCTGGGACAGCACCCGGATGTAGCTAGATTCCTGAGGGCGGTCAGGTGGGTGCATTCTCAGCGGGTCATGTCAGTTCCTCCCTGGGACCTTAATCTGGTGTTGAATGTCCTAGCGGGGGAGCCCTTCGAGCCGACTGAGCGAGCTTCGTTGAAGGATTTGACCCTCAAGACGGTGTTTCTGGTAGCCATCTGCTCCGCGAGGCGTGTTTCGGAACTGCAGGCATTGTCGTGTCGGCCTCCCTTTCTGGCGTTTTTCAAGGAAAAGGTGGTCTTGTGCACGGTGCCTTCCTTTCTGCCTAAGGTGGTCTCCCCGTTTCATTTGAATCAGTCTATTTCCCTTCCCTCATTCCGGGGGGGGGGGGGAAGGGGTCGGAGGAGAGCCTTCTCCACAGACTGGACGTGAAGAGAATCTTGAAGCATTACGAGAAATGTACGGCATCCTTCTGGAAGTCGGAGCGGCTGTTTATGTTGTTCGGGGGACCACATAGAGGTGAAGCGGCGGCAAAGGGATCTATTTCCAGATGGATCAGGGAAGCCATTGCCGGGGCCTACATTCAGAGAGGTAGATCGGTTCCGGTGGGATTCCGAGCTCATTCTACTAGGGGGTTAGCTACCTCATGGGCGGAGTTTAGCTTGGTGCCGCCCAGGGAGATTTGTAGGGTGGCGACCTGGTCGTCTCTGCATACATTTGCTAAGTTCTATCGGTTGGATGTTCTGGCCTCGGAAGATGCTGAGTTTGGGTCTGCGGTGCTTCAGACAGCTCTGTCATGTCCCTCCTGGAAGTGAACTGCTCTGGTACATCCCAGAAGTAAAGGGAGTGGACTGGAGGAACGTCTAGGAAAGAGTAATTAGGCCTTACCTGCTAATTAGCGTTCCTGTAGAGGACTCCAGTCCGGTCCCTGATCCCACCCAGTTTTTTGCTCAGATCGTCCCGAAGCTTCAGGTAAGTCCATATGGGGGATGTCTGGGGAATGTCCTAACGACTTTTGCTGGTGTCAGTGAAGATTGTCCGTAAGCATGGACTTTTTGGGTCTTACGGGTAAGTTTATGTCTGGTACTCCTTCTCTTGGGGAGTGTGGGACGCAGATCTTTCTTGCCAAGGGACGGGGAGGTTTGGGTCTTTATGAGGCCGTGCAGGGGTATGCGGAACAGTCTTCTCGGTTATGCCGAGAGGAAGGTTTGCGATTCAGTTAGAGTTATTGTGTTTATGGATTAATTGAATTTAATTGAATATTAATGTCTCTCCATTGAGTCTGCTTTGTCAATAGTATCCTGGATCTGATGGGAGGAGCCAGTGGTATTTATACTGGAGGGTCATCAGAAGAAAAAAAGTGAAGAGCTCAGTCTCCAAAGCTGCTGGTAGAGGAGCACAACCCAGAAGTAAAGGGACCGGACTGGAGTCTCTACAGGAACACTAATTAGCAGGTAAGGCCTAATTACTCTTTATGAGGTAGGGAAAAGAATAAGAGAGAGAATGGAAGGACTAGGGAAGTAAGCAGAGCTGGCCCATCCATTGTGCAAGAATGTTCGCACAGAGCCCTGCGTGAACTTCATTCTCACATGGTGTTCACTTTGCAGTGCCGGCTTCAGAGTGAGCCAGAAAGGCCCGCCCAAAGCCCCAGCTCACCTCTGCACAGCTGGCAGAGTAAAGGAACACTGTGCAGAAGTGAAGCTGGCACTGTGTTCTCGTGAAGCGCATGAGTGCCAGGAAACAGAAAATGCCCTTTAACATTTCCCGGCACTCTGCGCGCTTCACAAGAACACAGCTGCCAGCGTGAGGGAACACGCCGCTCTTCACACTGGCGGCGACTGTGCAGAGATGATCCGGGACTTCAGGCCTCCCCTGCTTCCTCTGAAGAAGATCAGACAGGCACAGGACTCGGGGGGGGGGGGGGGGGAGATAATGGAAATGGGTTGATGGAGGGCTAGTGTAGCCGGATTTAAAAAAGGTTTGGACAAGTTCCTGCAGGAAAGGTCCATAAACCATTATTAAAGTGGACCCAGAATATCCACTGCTTGCCCCAATACAAGCATTGTGGAACCTGTGTCTTTTGGGGAAACTGCTAGGTACTTGTGACCTAGATTGGCCACTGTTGGAAACAGTGTTCTTATATTCTTAACGTCTTCGCGTTTTTGTTTAGTACAAGAGGAAATTAATTTATAGTTTTATTTCTCCAGTGTTGTTGTACATTCCAAGGTTGGCTTTAATTATTGTCTTTCTATTTCTAAATTATGATCCCTTGTTCTTTGTTTGGTGATGGTCTATGTTCTGCACGTGTAACCGAGCTGAGGTATTCTGTTCATGTAGTTTCTACCTGACAGTGCCACTTGTTCTCTTTTCCCAGTAGGAGATGTATTGGTATTCTCTGAAATGTATTAGTTTAATATTTGCAGTGCTGCCTTTTGATAGGCAGGGCATGGTGCTTTGTGAGTCCTGGTAGTTCTGTTATGATATGCCGGGTTTGCTATGGGTTCTAAATGGGAAGTATTTATAGTGCTTCCTAATGTGCCTGGGTGGTTGGCACTGGATTATAGTAATGTAGAAATCTGGTAGTCTTTCTTTATCTAGACACTCATTAAGAGGTATGTTTAATAAAAGTTAGCACATGTTAACATTATGCAAATATTTATGCAAATGAGTCCCTTATGCAAATGAGGTCCCATGATGAGTCTTCGCACATGGCCCCGCACCCCCCTTGGGCTGCCCCTGGGAGGAGGCACTGTGGGTTAAACTAAAAAGAGGGAATGGGGAATTCATCTGCATTTGTGTGATATAGATCTCCTTCACAGGCAGAAGTGGACAGACATTTGCAGTATTGCCATGACAGGAAACGTGCTACTGATAGGTGATTTCTTTATGCCAGATGCTGATTGGTGCATCCCTGCAGTGTAATTTAGAGGTAAGGAGATCCTGAATTCTCTGCAGGGAGAATTATTGCAGCAATTGGTAACAGAACCCACATGTGAAGGGCCATACTGGACCCAGTGCTTACCAATGGGAAAAGTGTTTCTGATGTTATAGTGGGAGATCATCTTGCATCCAGAGATCACCTAATGGTGTGGTTTAGTATTAGCACTAGGGCTTATAAAGTCCATTCAAAAGTGAGGGTCTCAGACTTTAGGAAAACTAACTTTGCCAAGATGGGACAATAACTCCAGGCATCGTTAGCAGGCTGGGAATAGCTAGGGGATGTAGAAAAGCAATAAGCAAAACTGAAAGGGGATATTTTAAGGCAACAAACCTTTTTGTTAGTAAAGTAAATAAATGTAAAAGGAAAAGGAGGCCACCACAGTTCTCGAAATAAGGAACTGAAAAGGTGAAGAAAAAGAGGGTGGCCTTCATAAAATACAAGAGATCACAGAAAGAGGAAGACAAGCATCAATATTTGGAAAAACGTAAAGAAACTAAGAACGTAGTCAGGAAAGCAATGATACAAATAGAATTAAAAAATAGCCAATGCAGTAAAAAGGGGGGACAAGACCTTTTTCAGATAGTGAGAGGAGGAAGTGCAAAAGTGGTATCGTCTGACTCAAAGGTAAAAAGAAGGAATATGTAGAAGCTGATGAGCATAAAGCAGAATTGCTTAACAAATACTTTTGTTCTGTGTTCACAGATGAAGGGCCAGGTGCAGGACCTCAGAAAACATCCATAAATAGGAACAGTAGTGGAGGGGATCTTGAATGATTTTCAGAAGACTGTGTTTGTGAGGAGCTAAAAGTAGATGACGCGATGGGGCTGGTTGGGATACATCCCAGAATATTGAAGGAATTTGGGGACGTACTAGCAGCTCTACTGTCGAACCTTTTCAATGCATTTTTATAGTCTGAAGTGGTCCCAGAGGACTGGAGAAAGGTGCACGTGGTCTCTTTATACAAAAGTGGAAGTAAGGATGAGGTTGAGAACTACAGGCTGGTTAGTCTGACCTCTGTGGTGAGTAAATTAATGGAAATGCTGCTAAAACAGAGGATAGTGAGGTTTCTGGAGTTCAAAGGATTGCAGGATCTAAGGCAGCATTGTTTTACTAGGGGCAGGTCTTGTCAGACAAATGTAATTAATTTCTTTGACTGGGCGACAAGAGAATTGTACTGAGGCAGAGCCCTAGATGAATTATATTTAGATTTCAGTAAGGACTTTGACACTGTTCCACACAAACGACTTATAAATAAATTGAGCATCCTAGGAATAGATTGTAAAGTGACTGATTGAGTTAGAAATTGGTTGAGTGGGAGGCAACAAAGGGTACAGGTAAATGGAGTTTACTCTGAGGAGAGGATATAATGAGTGGTGTGCCGCAGGGATCTGTCCTTGGTCTGATTCTTTTTAACATGTTTGTTAGTGAGATTGTGGAAGGGTTGTTGGGTAAGGTTTGCCTCTTTGTGGATGATACCAAAATCTGCAATAGAATAGACACTCAGCAAGGAGTAGATAATAACATGAGAAGGGATCTTGCTAAGCTTGAAGAATGGTCAAGAATTTGGCAGCTGAGATTTAACTCTAAAAATTGCAGGGTCATGCATTTGGGCTGCAAAACTCCAATGGAGTGGTACAATATAGGGGGCAAAGAACTTCTGTCCACCAAAGAAGAATGGGACCTGGAGTGATTGTTTGTGATATTAAGGTGGCTAAACAGGTAGAAAAGGTGACAGGAAAAGTCAGAAGGATGCTTGGGTGCATAGGGAGAGGAATAGCCAGCAGGAAGCGAGGGGTGATAGTGCCTCTGTCTAATTCATTGGTGAGACCTCATTTGGAGTATTGTGTGTAATTCTGAAGACCACATCTTCAAAAGGATATAAACAGGATGGAGTCTGAACAGAGGGTGGCTACTAAAATGGTCAACGGACTTCATCAAAAGGCATATGGGGAGAAATTTAAAGATCTCAATATGTATACTTTGGAGGAAAGGCAGGAGAGAGGAGATATAATAGAAACATTTAAATATCTCCGTGGCATAAATGCATAAGAACATAAGATATGCCATACTGGGTAAGACCAAGGTCCATCGAGCCCAGTATCCTGTTTCCAACAGTGGCCAATTGTAAACGGGGGTGCTGGTCGTGAATGGCCACAGTCTTAGCAAAGGCAAAGTATTATTATGACTTGCAAAGGATTGTGGGGAATGTAGTTCACTTATACCAGAATCAGCCGTTCACAAAATAATGAGTTGTGATGCTCGAGTGTAAGCAAAGAAAAACAGATTTTATTCATGGGGTTAATTCTCCCACACAGATTTACTTGGTAACACAAAAGGACACTTGCTTCCAGTATTGTACTCAGGAAAAACAAAACATGTTATAAGGTAACTGAACTTCTTAAGCAATAAATCAATAAAGACCTTGATGGGAAATAGAAAAGGTCTTTTTGATGGCTCCTGCTAATGACCTTCTTAGCAGTGCTCCAAAAGGCAAGAACAAACCCAAAAGTAGAAAAACTGTTCTTTATCAAGGATAACTTTCTTCTATTCACACACACAAGGAAGAAGTTTCCTTCTAGAGCTCACGTGCACTTGTGCCTGGCTCAATTACAAATAATTAGCCAGCTGCAAACCCCTTTGCTGGTTCACGCTCTCTACGTGGCTCAATCCTACCCTAAAGCTTTCTTGCAAAGACTTTTCTGGGTATGTTTATGTTTATTAAAAACTTGTTATACCGCCCAACACCATAGGCACCTGAGCGGTTTACAATAAAACTCTAAAACAATTTAAAAATGAGGCTGCAGGAAAGGAAAAGGAACGCCATTAAAATAATAGGAAAGAAAAGGAAAGGAAAGAAAAGAGAAAGCAGTATAAAGCAGCAGTTCCGATACAACATCATGGGGCGGGGAGGGAGGGGGAAAACAAGGAAGGAAGGTCAAATGCTAGGTTAAAAAGGTGGGTTTTGAGCTGAGTTTTGAAGGAGCGGTAAGATTCTTCTGCACGATGCGAGGGAGGGTAGATAAAAGAACAAGTTACAGTTCCTTTTGGTGGTTGTTGTATTAGTGAGAAACTACTTTAAAACAGCAGCCTTGACAGAGAGCAATCCATGTATTCCAATTGATCATGTGCTATATTTCCTTCTTCCTCAAATATCATGGAATCAGTATCATGGTCTGGCTCAGAGGAATTCCTTAATCGATCACTCTCAGGGTAATATTTGTTTCCCTGCTGTCTTCCTGATGAAGAGCTAGGGCATAGATCAAAGTTCATACCTGTGATCCCCTTGCTGTTAGGTTTCCTCTCCTGGTATCCTGGCCAGTAAGTAATCCAGCTTTTATGTCCAGCCTTCCAATCAAGATCCCTGGACACTGGGTCTCTCTTCACATACCTTCTTGCACCGGTCTTAGGGCCCCTTCCAAATGCAGCCGTCTCCCTCAAAGGTGCCGTTTGGGTGTTCCTGGCTCTATAACCCCAATCCTCTGGCTTCCTCCAGTCCAAAGGAGTATGCTTGCCTCTGGAATCACATCCAACACACGTACTGCTGTGGCCTCTTTCTTTAGACCTCCAAGATGTCTTTCTGTTCTTCCTTCCACGTTGCTTCTGCTGTTGTAGTCCTCTGTCTTCTTTCTGTCTGCTCCGTCTGCTCTTGTTCTCACCGTTCCCTCTACTCTCCTTGTTCCCACTGTTCTTGCTGTTCTGTCTCTGTGTAGAATATCTTTTACTTTTAAAGTGCTTAGAGGGACACTCCACCCTAGCACAGCCCAGGTGTGCTGAATCTAGCCCTGCCCTTGGAGATGAGTGATTGGGGATTACCTCATAGCTCTCCTGATTGAACACACGTTTCCCCACTTCAGCCCTCCTAGAGGCTGTTTGAAACCTGGTGCATTCTGGGACTGGTAGTCTTTTATGAAAACATTCTGTTTTAGTATTTCTACCAGCAAAGAGAGGTTGCTTGTTCGAAGCCAATTCACCTCTTTTATAGCTCCCTCCTGAACTATGATAAGCTTCCTTAACACACAATCTAGGTCATACGTACCTAGCAGTATCCCCAAGAGACACAGGTTCCACAATGCTTGTATTGGGTCAAGCTTTGATATCCTGGGTCCCCTTCCTCCAGGAACTTGTCCAAACCTTTTTTTTAAACCCAGCTACACTAACAGCGTTTACTACATCCTCCGGTAACAAATTCCAGAGTTTGATTACACGTTGAGTGAAAAAATATTTTCTCTTATTTGTCTTAAATAGTTTACCCTGTAGCTTCATTACAAGTCCCCTAGTCTTTCTATATTCTGATAGCGTACACAATCGATCTACGTTTACTCGTTCCACTCCATTCATTAATTTATAGACCTCTATCATATCTCCCCTCAGCCGTCTCTTTTCCAGGTTGAAGAGCCCTAACCTTTGTAGCCTCTCTTCATAGGAGTAGCCTTCCATCCCCTTTACCATTTTGATGGCTCTTCTCTGTACCTTTTCTAATAATGCTTTTAAGATATTGGTGGCTCTTCTCTGTACCTTTTCTAATAACGCTTTTAAGATATGGCGACCAGAATTGCACACAATATTCAAGGTGCGGTCGTACCATGGAACGATACAGAGGCATTATAATATCCTTTGTTTTATTTTCCATTCCTTTCCTTATGATACCTAGCATTCTATTTGCTTTCTTGGCCGCCACTGCACACTGGGCGGAGGGTTTTAACATGTTATCCACGATGACTCCTAAATCTTTTTCCTGGGTGGTGGTTCCCAATGTAGAACCTTGCATTGTGTAGCTATAGAGTGGGTTGTTCTTTTCTAGGTGCATAACTTTGCACTTGTCCACATTAAATTTCATCTGCCATTTGGATGCCCAGTCTTCCAATTTATTCAGTTCCTCCTGCAGTTTTCTACAGTCCTCTTGGGTTTTAACAACTTTAAACAGTTTTGTGTCGTCTGCAAATTTGATAACCTCACTAGTTATTCTCTTTTCCAGGTCATTTATGAATATGTCAAAAAATAGCGGACCCAGTACAGATCCCTGGGGTACTCCACTATTCACCTTTTTCCTTTGGGAAAATTGGCCATTTAGCCCTACCCACTGCTTTCTATCTTTTAACCAGTTCTCGATCCACAATAGCACACTGCCTCCTATCCCATGACTTTTTAGTTTTGCCAAAAGTCTCTGATGAGGGACCTTGTCAAAGGCTTTCTGAAAGTCGAGATACACTATATCAACCGACTCACCTTTGTCTACCTGTTTATTCACAACTTCAAAAAAACATATCAGATTAGTAAGACAAGATCCTCCTTGTCTAAAGCCATGTTGGCTGTCTCCCATTAGGCCATGACTATCTACATGCTGTGTAATTTTGTTCTTTATGATGGTTTCTACCATTTTCCCCAGCACTGACGTCAGGCTCACCGGTCTGTAATTTCCCGGATCACCCCTGGAACCCTTTTTAAAAATTGGCGTTATATTGGCGATCCTCCATTCTTCAGGTATTACAGATGATTTTAATGAAAGTTCACAGATTACTAATAGCAGGTCTGCAATCTCATATTTCAGTTCTTTCAACACTCTTGGATGTATACCATCCGGTCCAGGTGATTTGCTACTATTCAGTTTATCAAATAGTTATAATACATCTTCCCGGTGTAGCGATATTTCTCTCAATTCCTCTGCAGTATCACCTTTAAATACCACTTCAGTCTTGGGTAACATCCCTACATCTTCCTCAGTAAAGACCGAAGCAAAGAATTCATTCAGTCTCTCCGCTATAGCCTTATCTCCTCTTACTGCCCCTTTTACCCCTCTATCATCTAATGGTCCAATTGACTCTTTCACTGGCCTTTTGCTACGAATGTACTTGAAAAAGTCATTATTTCATGTTTTTGCTTCCATAGCAAGTTCATTCTCAAATTCTCGCTTTGCCTGCCTTATCAATGCTTTGCATTTGACTTGCCAGTGCTTGTGCTGTTTCCAGTTTTCGTCGTTTGGCTCTTTTTTCCATTTCCTGAAAGATGCTTTTTTGGCAGCAACAGCCTCTCTGACCTCACCTTTAAACCATGCTGGCAGTTTTTTGGACTTTCTTCCACTTTTCTTAATGCGTGGAATACAGCACAGATGGAGAGCCTCTTTCAGTTGAAAGAAAGCTATGCAACGAGTGGGCATAGGATGAAGGTGAAAGTGAATAGATTTGGGAGTAATATGCAGAAATATGTTTTTACGGAAAGAGTGGTATATACGTGGAACAGTTTCCCAGTGGAAGTAGTAGAGATCAGGACAGTATCTGAATTGAAGAAAGGAGTGGACCAACAGAAAAGATCTCTAAAGGAAAAAAAGGGACCATAGTAATTGGTATGGAAGGGCAGATTAGATAGGCCATATGGTCTTTTTCTGCCGTCATGTTTATATGTATGTTTGTTTCATGCACTACAGGGCAGTGTATCTGAGGAGGCAAGGCCCAGGGAAAAGCAGAATGGTAAGCGAATCAGAAACTGGGAAGTTCACAAGAGTACTAAGACTGGAGCAGAGACCAAGGACTCACATGATAAAGCAAATGCAGTTCAGATGCAGGAATTACAGGACAAATGAAGCATGGAACATGAACCAGAACATCCATCAAAACAGGAACATGAGGGAGGGTTTCCTGCAGCCTGAGTTTGCCGCGGAGGGGTGAGAGCAGCTGGCATTGTGATCTGCTGGCCTGCGTTGGGCAGCTTCTCTGATGTCATCCAAGGCCCCCATAAGAGGATCTGCGCATGGTGCTTCCTTCGGGATGGTTTCCTGCAGCCTGAGTTTGCCGCGGAGGGGTGAGAGCAGCTGGCATTGTGATTTGCCGGCCTGCGTCGGGCAGCTTCTCCGACGTCATTCAAGGCCCCCATAAGAGGATCTGTGCCTGTCTATGGCGCCTAGCCGTCAGCACAGTGTAGTGGCGTCTCCTAAGGGGCGTATCCAAAGGGGGTTTGTAGGCCTCTTAGGAGCACAGTGGGAGCACTGGGAGACTGCTGAGTCGTAATGCCCGGAGGCAAACGGAAGAAGAAACCCCCAGCTGCGCTCTCTGTGAGTGGTCCAATGGATAAGCACGTGATATCTACGCCGGTTGTAACATCTCCAGGTACTGTTTATTTTGACCCCGCCGGGGAGGGAGCGAGTTTAAGCTCCCTGGAGCGTACTCCTACACTTCCGCCTGTTTTTTTGGAACTTTCTGCTGAGTCTGAGTCCTGTGGAGGTCTTCAGAAGGATAGTGTGCTCCCCAATATAGTAGATTGGAAGGAGCCTTCTGTCTTTACTAAGGACCCTCAAGTTTCCTCGATTTCACTTCTAGATATTTGGTAGGTGGTTAATCGCACTGAGCGGATTCTTACTGAGACTGTTCCTTCTTTATGCCAGTTTACTAGGGATACAGTGTTTAAGTTTCAAAATTTAGATAGTCAAATTGGATCTTTGAATTCATGTATTGTAAGTATGGATACACATGTTAAATCGTTTGCTTCATTTCAGTCTACTTACATGAAGGATAGTCTTATTATGCATCAAAAGCTTAAAAATTTAGAAAATTTGGCTCGGAGCAAGAATCTGAGGGTGCTTAATTTTTCTTGTATTAGTTTACTCTCTCCATTAATCCTGTTTAGGAAATACCTGAAGGATGTCCTTCTCCCAAATGCTGATTCGTTAGCATTTGTTAAATGTTATCTTCCTACAAAATCAGTTTCTTTTCTGGCTGAGGGAGATGAGGCAGTATCTGGGGATCGGGATACTTTTGATTTAGCAGCCTTTTTAGAAGATACTCAGGATGTTATTTCCACTAGGGCTACTTTATTAGTGGTGTTGCTTTCTGAAGATGATAAAATTCAAATTCTTAAGGCTTATTTTAGGAAGAAAGTTAATATGTATTGTGGAGATAAAGTATCTATTTTCCCGGATGTGTCTCGTAATACAGAAACGCGAAAGAAGTCTTTTCTTGCCTTTAAAACTAGAATTCTTGCTCTGGGTGCTACATTCTTTTTACGATATCCCTGTAAATGTTTGATATCTTTAGGATATGATAAATTTGTGTTCTTGTCATCTTCAGAACTGGAAAAGTGGTTACTTGAAAAGGAAAAGGCTCAGTGATTTTTTCCTCTGCTTTGTCAATTTACTTTAAAATTGTCTGGCAGGTGGAGAAGGGTAGTTTGATTAATAGGCTGCTTTTTGTTACAATGGACTTCCCTTTAGGGATTTGTGGTCTCTTGTTTGATTTTTTTCTGTACTTATTATTGATTACATTTTCCCCGATATGTGGGCTAACGTGCTTTTGTTTGTTTATTTTTTTCTATCTGTGATGTATCATGCATGATTTATTGTGTTTCTTTACATTTGTTTTTGGCATTGTATAAATTTGAATACTCCTACTAAATATATAATCATAAAAAATACAGGAACATGAAGAAGAGGAGACAAACTAGCAGATCCATGATGCAATCCCCACATGAGGTGTTGGGTCAGCAAGGCCCAGATGTAGGCATAGGTAGTAAAGAAAACTGCCTAAAGTCCCAGATTTTGAAGGTGTCAAATACCCAGGCTGAAGAAGAGCTTGTTTCTCTCTATTTTAGTGCCATGTGCAAGTGGTGCTTCAAAGCAGCACAGCTGTGGCACTATTGACACCTTCTGCCCCTCTTCCGCCCCTCCTCTCTCTTCAGTTTTTGGATCACTGACGTGCTCTCACATCCCTCACTGGGATCTGCTGTGTGGTCTTGGCTATGGGCATCAACATCTTAAATCCAACCCTGTGACTAGTAAGTGTGTGTCTTCTGGCTTTGCTTATATTCAGACCTAAATAGGAACACATCTATTGCTTGTCCACCGGGAAGTGCTAGAGGAGTATCTGTTTTACTGAGGCTCATAGGATATCTATTCCATGGCCACTTCTTAACTGTGCAGTTCCTACATCACTGCAGCAAATTTCCAGCTTCAGCTCCCAAGGGTCATAGGTTTGATCCCCATTGACCCTGAGCAAACTAAGCTGATGGCATATTCTTGCAGTCTGTGTGGCTGCTAGGCAGGATACCCTTAAAAAAAAAGGAACTAATACATTTTCCACTTTGACACTGAGCTATGAGTGGGAACACTTGTGCTCTTTGATGGTGATAGCAGTTTATCAGCCCAATCAAGGTCATCTTTCACAAGACTGCTCCTAGGGATATTCTGCACAACTACACAATGCAGAATATGTGCAGAAATTTGCACAGACGCCGGCATCGGTGAGCCGGTGAGGCTAGCTCGGGTGCAAAAGTTTTAAGGGTGCCTGAACCTGCCTCACTGTTAGCCTTTTCACAGCCATGGGAGCATTTGCATATGCTCCCGTGGCTGTGCTACACTTTCAACGCTAAGATTCTGACCTAAAGCCCTCACTAGTATTTTTTCGCAGATCTTTTTTTTGTCTGAGCTGGTCGTCCAAGTGTACAGAATTAATCTATGCACTACTGCGACCTCTCCCTTTTATTTTTTGTAAACTTGAAGTAAAAAACTTCACACTTAGCTTTGTTGAATTTTGTAGACAAGTTTCATCACCAGAAAACAGAAATTTCATCACCAGAAAACAGAAACTACGACGTGCCACGTTTCGGGTTTTTTAAAAATAAATTTTCAACCCTGCTTCAGGCCCATCCGATTCTGGTAAATCCAAAGCTTCAAAAAACCCCAAAATGTGGCACGTCGTTGTTTCTGTTTTTTGGTGATGAAATTTCAAGTCTGAGCAACTTGTCTACAAAATTCAATAAAGCTAAGTGTGAAGTTTTTTACTTCAAATTTACAAAAAATAAAAGGGAGAGGTCGCAGTGGTGCATAGATTAATTCTGTACACTTGGACGACCAGCTCCGACAAAAAAACATTAGCGAAAAAATACTAGTGAGGGCTTTAGGTCAGAATCTTTGTGATATGGATTACTATTTGATTTTGATAGGTTTATGATTTTTGGACACTTTCAACGCTGGCATGCAACGTTTTAAAAAGGTAAACAGAAGCGCTTCCCATTTCTAGCTTGAGATAGGAGTCACCTCTGTTTCTCAAACATGCAGTGCCGGCGTTGCAAGTCTAGCACAGTCATGGGAGCAAAGGGAAGTGCTCCTGTGGCTGTATTAAATAGCTGCTGCGTGTTGGATAGGAGAAGAGCTGCTGGTGACTCTTGGGGGTAGCTGGGAGATGAGCTGCTGGTGTGTTGGGGGGGGGGGGCTGGGGGCTGCGATGGGCTGCCGGTGAATTGGGGTGGGAGTAGCTGGGGGCTGTAGATGAGGGTTTGCCTGGGGAGTTGTGAGAAAGAAAGGTAGAGATATATGCCTATGAAGAAAGGAGAGGTAAGGGAGAGATACGGTTTGGTGCATGGGGAGGGGATAGAATAGGTGAGGTGGGGGTATGTGCACGAGGGTAGATCTTAGGGACAGACAGTTTTAGGGATCTTGCTAGAAGTTAGAGGGAGAGGGAACAGGAGGAGCAAGGAAGACTTGGGGGTTGGGGAGAGAACTGTGATTGGAGTGAGAGAGCCAAGATGGGAAAAGGCAGGGCGGAGGAGTTAGGCTTTATGATGGGGGAATTCTGTCAGAAAATTACTAATAAAACATGCACAATTTTAATATACTGGGTGCAGACGTTTCTACATTTTTGCACAAAATGGAAATTTTTTTTTGCACAGAATTTCTCCAGGTGTATACAATCCAGAAGGTGCTAGCTATTTCCAAATACACTCCATTAGTATTCACAGTATCTCAACAGAGGCAACTCTATGGACTGGCACTAGTACTTCCTTGTGATTTAGGATGGTGGTGATGTGGAGGAACTCGTCATACAGTTTCCAAGGCAAATAAAAGAATAGTTCCCCCTCCCCCCATGAAAAGAGTTAAGCCTGAGTAAGCCAGGGAGTGAAGGAAGAGAGACCTGTTAACCTCAGACTCCATCATTCACTCTATTTTCAATATCTGCTTCCTTACACTGGTGTTGGGGTTATAAATAGTCCTGGACTGAATTTCTGAACTCTATTCTTTAGTCTGATGGGGGGAAGAGGAGAGGCTGGAGAGAAGGAATTTATAAAGATATTTAAAAAAGAAAAGCAGACCTGATGCTGCTGGATAAGGTGATAATCTATAGGCATGGCACGATGGAAACAGTCTGAGGAAAAGTAAAACCCCCTGAGAAACTCTAAAGCGTAGGAAGAGTGTACAGGCATGTGTTACCTCTTTAAGCAATCGAGATGCAATGGTTCTGCAGTCTGCTGGCCTAAGGCCTTATCTGCTAGGTAGTTTTGAAGAGATTTAGTGCTTTGCTGATTTAAAAACAGGAAAGACCAAGGGTAAATCTGGCGATGGGAAGGCGGCAGTGGGCAAGGTTCAGAAACCTAAACCCATTAAAAGTTGGGTATCCACATTTGATGTTTTTATCCATATTACAGAGGGCAAGAACCTGTAGTGCTGTGCCCCAGGTTAATATCTTGGCCTGATTTCAAAAACATAACACAACTTAAGAAGGTTGGAGTAGTTTTAATGATAATGGTGTGCTTAGAAGAATAGCCATGGGTAAACATGTCATTTGGGTATAAGGACTGGGACTCCATTATAGCTGCCTGTAATTTACTGTAAAGCACTCTGATTTGTGGTTGAATGGAATGATACTACAGCAGCCACTATGCTCTCGAACAGGAGGTTAGAATCTTTTTTCAATTATTGAAGAATGCTTCCTTCCTTCCTTTGCGACCTGCTGCCCTGAGGAGGCTGTGCAGACACTTTTGATAAAAGGGCGGCGTACATGGCAAAGTATTTGTATAACAGGTGTCTTGTCTTCTTGCTGTCAGGCAGCTGGAGTAGGTTCTTCTATCTTGTTGCAAAAATATTTGCTAAGAGCACCTAGAATTGTTTTCTCCATCTACACTTTGCTCTTTCCCCCACTTCACAGTATATTATGAAAAAAATGATGTCTGGCATGAGGTCCACAACTCTTTCCTTTGTTTTAAACAGAACTTTCTTATCTTGCTAGACCATTCCTGATAAGTGAGTTATGCTGCTGAGCCACTTTCAGAGCTATATATAAGAAAACCACAAAATTGCAAATAAGTAGAATCAATCCATAACACAATGCAATTATCAAAATTATATCATTAAACATTCATACATGAACTATAAAAATTCTTATTTTTACAAAAATGATACAATGTCAACTATGTGTAATTATTATTTTTAAGTTATTATTTATTACATTATTAATCAAATACAATCAACACAAGACCCAACAGACAAACACTTATACACCAATAAATATATTACCACACATTTCTAAAAACAAAACTCTCTTAATCAATATACCCTTCAGAGATTTGCCAAAACATATCACTCATAGAATTAATACAGTCTAATATGGGATTCACAATCCATTCAATTACAACCCATATATAATCAGACTCTACTTCTCATTGGGCAATATATCCAAATTGCCTATCGTCTTGTGGGATATATCACCAAAACCTCTTCTATGCTCCTGTAGCTATGTCCCCTCTTTCTACTCAAAACGATCTCTTCTCATTGGACGATCGATCGGATCATCTACAGTTTTGCAGCTATATCCCAAACTATCCAGAAAATCAAAATCAATTGCCAAACAATTACATTAAAAAAAAAAATTTGTATCAACCACTGACCTCAAGATCCAAAAGATAACCGTCTGTCCTCAAAATGGTTCCCGAAAGGAAAACAGTCCTCTTAAAAATGCCCACACATGCACTCTTATATCCGAGACGATTCCCCTCAATTCAAAAAACCCACTGCCATTCAATCTGGGAATTTAACCCATTGGGTACTACGCTGTTCCAACGAAAAATGTACTCTTGTTCCCTAAGGCACAAACGCCGTTGGAGATTGTGCTGTCATCACTTGTATAGACATGGTGAAGCATTGATGGAAGCCGGTATTGTCTGCCTTCAGCGAGTAACAAGGTGTGTGGACTAATGCGGCAGTACATATAGGCCTGTCTCCCCTGGCCTAGATCACAGTCTGGTGGCCTGTGTGTTTCAGACCTTTGCTCAGAGCTTGGATACACCCAGTTTCCTCAAGCCGTCAGTTGTCTTGTGTTCAGCGCTGATATCCATGGGTTCCACCATTAGTAGGCTTGAGGGCAGACAGGATGACCCCACGGGGCCCCTGCAGGGGTTTGGTAAGTCTGGGCCCATCCCCTCCTTTCCTATCACTGTCCTTCTTCTGCATGCAATGCTTATTTTTCTCTGTCTATTTTGTCCTGCTTTCCATTTGCTAAGAGAGACTGGGTGCACAGCAGGAACTAGGGAGGGGATGAGAAGGGCAGGATAAGAAGCCGAGCAGCAGCAATGCAGAGAAGGAAAGAGGAAAGGGCAGATTAGAGACACAGTGGAATGGTGGTGCTTAGTGATAGAGCATGGGTGGGAGGCGGAGCTGCATGGCATTGGAAAGGAGGTAGATGCGGGTGGTGCTTAGGGATAGAGCATGGGTGAGAGGCAGAGCTGCATGGCATTGGGAAGGAGGCAGATGCGGGTGGTGCTTAGGGATAGAGCATGGTTGGGAGGCGGAGCTGCATGGCATTGGGAAGGAGGCAGATGCAGGTGGTACTTAGGGATAGAGCACAGGTGGGAGGCGGAGCTGCATGGCATTGGGAAGGAGGCAGATGTGGGTGGTGCTTAGGGATAGAGCACGGGTGGGAGGAGGAGCTGCATGGCATTGGGAAGGAAGCAGATGTGGGAGGTGCTTAGAGATAGCATGGGTGAGAGGCGGAGCTGCATGGCATTGGGAGGGAGGCAGATGCTGGGTGGTGCTTAGGGATAGAGCATGGTTGGGAGGAGGAGCTGCATGGCATTGGGAAGGAGGCAGATGCGGGTGGTGCTTAGGGATCTGAAGGAGAGAGGGTGAGATGGAGGAAAAAGATATTCTGGGGAATGAAGAAGCACAGAGGTGGTGATGAAGGGAACAGACAGAGGATAAGTCAAGTGAGCTGTAGGGGAACCCTGGTGAATTTGAATGAGGCTTGGGGACATACACTGGGGAAAGATGAGTAAAGCTGGGAAAAGAATGAATAAGTCTTGCGGAACCACTGAAGGGAATATGAGAAACAGACAGGTGAAGGACTGAAAGGGAAAGATACAGAACTGCAGTAAAGTGAGAAAAGCAGTCCCCACAAACCATTGACAGGAAGAGAGACACTGAACATTTCAAATCACGGAGAGGACTACAGGTTTCCCTCAAAATGTTTGCTGAATGGAGAGGTAAGCGGAGAGTGAGATTGTTTGGGAGGGGGGTAAAATGAGAGGTGACTGTGTAAAGGGGAGAATGGAGAGAAAGAGAGGGATAAAGGACAGAGAGAAACAGCAAAGGAGAGAGATGAGGGGAGGGAGAAAAAGAGTAAAGAGGGATGGAGAAGAAGGGAGAAGAGGGTTATGTGATAGGGACAGCGAAAAGCAGTATGTGAGAGGTGAGGGATATATGTGTGTGAGGAGTCTAGAGCACTGGATAGGATAATATACATTGTTACAAAGAACCGAGGCAATAGGCAACAGGAGGAGGAGAGTCAGGAGGCTCAAGCCCCCTCCCAAAGGAGACTGGAACCAGGCCAGTGACTCTAGGAGGAATGTTTCTGTAATGTGAGCACAGTAGGGCTATAATTTCTGCTGAAGGAAAGTTGGGGTGGGGCGGTTCAAGGACCACCGAAGGACTTGTATTATGCAGGGATGTAGCAGGGCCAGCACTACCACTAGGCGAACTAAGTAGTTGCCTAGGGCATTTGCTCTTTAAGGGTGTCCGTGTCCAGTGCTGCCGCCCCTCGCTGGGGTCTGCAGCAAAGGCAATAGCCCTCAAACCGCGATGCAGTGCTTACTAACACACTGGCGCTGCGTCGCAGTTTCCTACTCTTCACAATATGCCGTTTTCACCCCCCTCCAAAACCACTGCAGATATTTGTAGTGGGCTGAATGGGGCAGGGAAAAAGCATGGGTAGGTAACAGATTTTTCTCTTTCAATAAGTTGGCAGCCATACCACCAGCTGTCCAGTTTCCTCTTGTCTTTGGTAGCTGGTGGGGTAGGCTCTACTAGCTGTACCACATCTCTGCCCTCTTCGATAGATGGACAAATTCCAGGAGCCATGTTGTAAATTCCAGGCAATCTGGCACCTGGGATTTGCCAAGCCTATCTGATCATAAAGCATAAGTCATTTTAGATCATTTATATATTTTTTTAAGTTCATCTTGTAATCCAGTAAAGGCAATGGATTTTTTTCAAAACTGGTAAAGTACTCTGCTTGCGGTGTTGTGGAATGATGACTAATGCAATCTCTAGGTATTCTTGAACTCTGTGGATGATGCAGGCTAGTGTGATTGAAACAGGTAGGTTTGTCATGGCCAGGTAGAAATGGCTAGGCTCAGTTATGACCTACTACATCATGGATCAGAACTGGACGACCTTTTAGAAGCTTTTCACAGAAAGGGTGGTGAATGTCTGGTACGCCCTGCAAATGAGGATGACTGGGGCAGAAACAGTGACAGAATCCAAAAAGACATGGGACAGACACAGAGGATCCCTTTAGAGCAGTGGTTCTCAACCTTTTTTGTACCGTGACCCCTTTTACCATTGGTCAACTTGTGATGACCCCCAATGATAAAATCAAATGTGTCTCTCTTCCTTTACTGTTAACGCATTGTCGCTGTAATCATTTGTTGAATTATTAATATATTATAGGCCTTTGCATTATGTTTTTATTTATAAAATGTACTTATTTAAACCACAATAATTAATTCCGATTAGAAGTAACAATATTTGATTTCGAAATTATTATGATTTTGTAGTCAAATCACTAATATGAAATAAAATTATTTTTTTCTACCTTTGTTGTCTAACCAATTTATTCTCTGATCATGCTGGTCCTGATCTGAGGCTTCTGCTTTCCTGTCTTCTCTTAGCTCTCTTTCTGTGGTCTATGGTCCATCTGCCATTTCTTATCTCTTCTTTTGTTTTCTTCACTTCTTTCCATCAGCCTATTTCCAGTCCCAGTAACCCTTCCCAGTATCAGCCCCTTTCCAGTCCTCCCTCCCTTCCAATGTCAACTTGCATTCCCATGACTGCCACTGTTTCCATTCCCTTCCAGTCCCCCTCCTTCCCCACTGACCAGTCCCTTCTAGTACAAATACCATGGCAGCCCCTCTCAGATGCACTCCCTTCCAGTTCCATTCTCCCATCCCCTCGTATCAGCCCATTTGTAGCCTTAGCCCCCAGTTTTCTTCCAGGTCCAGCAGCTCTAGATTCTCCCCTCCCCACAATCAGTCCATTCCCAGTCAAAGACCCCCAATCAGCTCACTTCCAGTGCTAGTCCCCCCTCAACCCCATTACCACTGCTAGCCTCCCCTAATCAGCCCAATACCAGTCCTACCCCCCATCAGCTCATTACCAGTCCTAGCCTCCACTAACCAGCCCATTTCCAGTCATAGCCCCCCCCCCCGATCAGCTCATTTCCAATGCTAGCCTCCCATCATTCCATTACCAGTCCTACCCCACCCCATCAGCCCATTACCAGTCCTAGCCTCCCCTAATCATCTCATTTCCAGTGCTAGTCCCCCCTCTACCCCATTACCAGTGCTAGGCTCCCCTAATCAGCCCATTACCAGTCCTACCCTCCATCAACCCATTACCAGTCCTAGCCTCACTGATCTGCTCATTTCCAATGCTAGCCTCCCATCAGTCCATTACCAGTCCTACCCCACCCCATCAGCCCATTACCAGTCCTAGCCTCCCCTAATCAGCTCATTTCCAGTGCTAGTCCCCCCTCTACCCCGTTACCAGTGCTAGGCTCCCCTAATCAGCCCATTACCAGTCCTACCCTCCATCAACCCATTACCAGTCTTACCCCCCCCCCATCAGCCCATTTCCAGTCCTAGCCTCACTGATCAGCTCGTTTCCAATGCTAGCCCCCCATCAGTCCATTACCAGTCCTACCCCCCTATCAGCCCATTACCAGTCCCAACCCCCCTTTGATCAGTCCATTCCCAGTCCTAGCCTTCCCTAATCAACCCATTACCAGTCCTAGCCCCCCATCTGCCCATTGCCAGTGCTAGCTCCCCCATCAGCCCTTTATAATCCTAACCCACACTGTCTCTCCCCTCTGTCCAGCATCTATCCCGTCTGTCCAGTATGTCCCCCGTCTCTCCCCTTTGTTCATGTCAGCCCCCTTCCCTCCCTTCCTCCCTCCATGTCAGCCCCCCTCTGTCCATGTCAGCCCCCTCCCTCCCTGCATGTCAGCGCCCCCCATCTGTCCATGTCAGCTCCCCTCCTCCATCCCTCCCTCCCTCCCTCCCTGTTAGCCCCCTCCCTCCATCCATGTCAGCCCCCCTCTGTCCATGTCAGCCCCCCTCCCCCCCATGTCAGTCCCGTTGCAGGCTCCCTGCCCCCTCATCCCCTCTCCCCATGTCTGCCTCCTTCTTCTGCTGCCACGGCTTCCTGTCTCTTAGGGAACTGCGGCTATGCCTGTGAAGTCGTTGCGTAGCCTTCTTGTCTCTCGACGGGCTCCGTGAGGCATTGTCCCACCTCCAAAGGAAGTTCCTTTGGAGGCGGGACAATGCTGCACAGAGCCCGTTGAGAGACAGGAAGGTTCCGCAACGGTTTTACTTACAGGCATAGCCGCGGTTCCCTAAGAGGCAGGGAGCCGCGGCTGCATTAGAAGGGAGGCGGTGAGTTTGCCGCTGCCGAGAAGTGGACTTGGCAGCGGCAGCAACTTGTGCGCTTTTTTAAATTTATTTTTTAACTTGCGGAGTGAGGTGACCCCTGCTAAATCCTGTGGTGACCCCCGTGGGGGTCGCGACCCACAGGTTGAGAACCGCTGCTTTAGAGCAAGAGGATGGAATCAAAGCAAACTTAAATAACTTTCACAGTTATGAACATGAACACAGAAGAGGGTATCCTGCATGAGGCAGCGGGTACCTCCCTAAACAAAGGCATGGTGGGGAGGGGGGGGGGGGTATCCTGCAAAAAGCATCAGGTACAATTTTAGCCACCTTACTGGGCAGACTAGATGGACCATGCTAATCTTTATCTACTGTACTGTCATTTACTATATTAAGTTAGTAAATGACAGTAGATAAAGATCAGCATGGTCTTGCTTTATGCTCATTATAAGCCTCACTGCAGTACTTCCTTAACAATTAGGCATACCGGGTGGTCATCTGGGGTGGCAGCTTCTAGGGAGTGGGGCCCTTAGAAAGGGAGATGAAGTCAAAGCTAAGCAATAGATTGACAGCTACATAAACTTCAAGAACCATCAGTGTGTACTTTGAGCAGCTGAAGGATGGGAGCTTTTCAAATGGCCCATTCATTTAGGTCAGCGGCTTCTGGAAATTGTGCTCATTAGGCATATGTGTCTATGTGTATTTATGTATGTATATATATATATATATATATATAGATAGATAGATAGATAATGTGTGTGTGTGTATATATACAGAGCAATTTTTCTAGCAAAAAAGATGCCACTACTTGGTACCACCAAGTACCCCCTCAAAACAAGCCTATATATAAGAGAGAGAGAGAGAGAATTAAATGTAACAGTCATGATTAAAAGAAAGTTTAAACTGGCATGGGATATAATTTCTTGAATTTCATACATGCGCTATGGCTTCAAATCACATATTTTGGTGTATGTGTGTGTGTACTGTATGTATATATAGATATAAGATACATTAATATCTATATATATTTATGGCTATATATATATACACTATAAGGAGATGAAAATGTTAAGTGCATATCTAAAAAATGATGCTTTAACTTCATAAATTGATGTAGTTGTGGACACAAGCAGGGGTGCTTTTGTGTCAGGCTGCAGAAATTGTTTTCTGGTGTCATATCACAGGCGTCACACCAAAGTGACATGCCCCTTAGTGTGCTCCTTTGCGGGAACCTGGCAGGACTACATTTTTATGTTGGTATTTTTATGGATATATTTATTAAGTATTTTGGGATGGATTGCCATGGCCAATAACGCTGACCCTGTGGTGCTTGGATATGGATGGTATGCTAACAATGATAGAAAGGGTGAAAGGAAGGAGGTCAAGAGAGATTCCAGTCATTACAGGAAAATGTTTGGTTGGAGTTGGAGAGAACAGTTGGTAAGTTTCCTGCATGCAGCACTAGATAGGGGTAAGTCTAGTAGTAAGTTGAAAGACTGGTGTGAAATGTGCTTATGTCAATGGGTGGTCAGTCATACATAAGGGCAGTTTGATTCAAAGTATGATAAAGGAGTTATCTCCAGGAACAAGCAGGAATGAGTCTTCACATATGGGTATCGTCGGTACCGACGGAGCCTGCACGGGAACACTCCCCAGCGTCCAGTAAGAAAGCTTTTGGGAGCATCCCACAGCGCCTGCGTGCTGCCTTCCCGCCTTTCCCAACCGCCTCTCTCCAGTTCTTCTTTTCCGCGGAGCCAGTTCTTTATTTTTTTCTTTATTTTTCTGTGTCGCGTCTGCCTTCGACGTCAGACCGGTACCGCCGGTCTTTTCTTTCTTTCTTCAAAAAAAGAAACCCTTTTATTTCTTCAACTGTGCATTTTCAGTTTGGGCCTTAGGCCTAAATATTTTCTCCTCATGGAGAAGCCCGCTTCCGGGTTTAAAAAGTGCACAAAATGTGGCGGTACTATTTCTGTCACCGACACCCATGATTGGTGTCTAAAATGTTTGGGTCCTGACCATTCCATCACGGATTGTGTGTCCTGCACCATGATGTCTAAAAGAGGTTGGCAGAACCGAGCAGCCAAGCTCAGTACCCTGTTTCCCTCTGATGCAGCCTCGGTGGCATCGACGTCTTCCAGGGCTTCTTCTTCCTCCCATGGATCTCAGGTAACCAAACATAAATCTAGCCGGTCCTCGAAGGGCAAATCTCCCTCCAAGCATCGAGATGCCTCCGGGCTTGCCCTCGAGGCTTCCGCTCTGGCAGAATTACCCCGGCGGGAAGTTCCGGCTTCCAAAGCATTACCTATGGGGTCACAGGTTGACATCGATGGTGCGGCCTTGATCGATCACCTGTTGCCGTGTTCTGGGGTACCGGTGGCCTCCACTGGTACCGACATCCAGACTCTGACGTCGATGGATCAGAAAATTCTGTCCATACAGCGCACCCTTACAGCATTTATGCAGGCTTCGACGCCTTCGGTATCGCAACAATCTCCGTTGCCGGTACTGACTCCGGCATTGGCACCGTTCCCGGTGCCGGTACCGATTGCATCGACATCGGCTTCGGTGTTGACTGCAACGGTACCCTGTCCTATGATGCCCATCAGTACCGAACCGGTACCGCTTACTCCCAATGTCGATCCCACTCGGTATGCGTATCGGGCTTTACCGGAGCATCCGGACAGGCGATACTTCGATTCCTCCGAAGACTCTGATGAGTCGGAGGTTTCTGTCGATGCACCGGTGCTTCTTCCTCAGGAGTCTGATTCTCCAAAACGAAGAATGTCTCCTCCAGAGGATTTGTCTTTTCAAGACTTCATTAGGGAAGTGGCTAGAGGCCTCTCCATTACAGTGGCCTCTGAGTCAGAGCCTAGAGCCAAGCAATTAGATATTTTGCAATATCCTAAGGCTCCTAAGGAAGCAGCTACCCTACCTATTCATGAGATTCTCTATGATCTCATGTTGGGCATGTGGGAGACTCCTCTCACCACCTCTCCTCATTCTCGCAGGTTAGACACCATGTACCGTGTCCCTCCCTGTCCTGGTTTCATAAGACTCAGCTTCCTCACCACTCTATTGTGGTTGAGTCTGCTATGAAGAAAATAAAGAGTGCAAAGAGACACTCATCTAACCCTCCAGGACGTGAATGTAGGACTCTAGATGCTTTTGGCCGAAGGATTTTCCAGGCCAATATGCTTGCTGCCAGAATCAACTCCTATAGTCTCTATATGGGGATGTTTCTAAAAGAAGTCACAGATCATCTGCAGACTTTAGCTCCTTTTATTTCAGAAGATAAAAGGCAGGAATTTCTCACTTGGCTCAAACATGCCCAAGATGTTTTGAAATTCTCCAACCGTGCAGCCTTTGACTCTTTTGAGTATGTAAGCAGAGCCACGGCTATTGCCATAGGTGCACGCAGAATTGCTTGGTTACAAGCCTCTGATTTGGAACTCTGGGTCCAGGATGAGTTGGGAAACCTTCCTTGTACAGGTGAAAACCTGTTTGGCAGGGATTGGCAAGCAAAGGCCACTCAGATGGATGCTGAGAACTCTGCTTTGGATCGACTTTCAAAGTCTACCTCTGCCCCTGTTAAGAAAAGATTGTTCAAAAAGACATCTTTTTCTAAAAAGGGAAGATATTATCCTGCTCATGGGCAGGCATTTTCTGCAGGTCGTTTTGCTGCAAAACGTCAGCAACCACCTAAACAGGACAAGTCAAAGGCTGCCAAGCCTACCACAGCCCAGCAGCCTCAGCCTCCTCAAGGCATTTGACTTGCAACTAGAGAACTTAGCCTTTCTAGCTCTGGGAAACCCAGAGCCCCTCACCATTCCAGGAAGGTTGACTTACTTTGCTCCCAGATGGGAGAAAATCACAGCAGAGCAATGGACCCTCTCCATCATAAAGGAAGGGTACAAGCTTCACTTTTTAAACCTTCCTCCTCACACCATGGTGAAACAGTTCAATTCTCCAACATCTCTCCTCAACCTTCTAGGTCAGGAGATTGCTACCCTTCTTGCCCAAGGGGCAATAGAAGAAGTACCTCTTCTTCAACAGGACTCAGGGTTCTACTCCCCCTTATTTTCTTATCCCAAAGAAAACAGGGGGCTACAGACCCATAATAGATCTCAGAGAATTGAACAAGTTTCTATTCAAGGAGAAATTCAAAATGATTTCTCTAGGGGCTCTGCTTCCATACCTTCAGAGTCAGGATTGGCTTTGTTCTCTAGATCTCAAGGATGCATACACCCATGTCCTCATCCATCCCACACACAGAAGGTTCCTTCGGTTCCTTTTTCAAGGAAAGCACTACCAATACAGGGTGCTTCCTTTCGGTCTGGCCTCTGCACCAAGGGTGTTCACGAAATGCATGGCAGTAGTAGCTGCATTTCTCCGCACTCTAGGAATATTCGTATTCCCATATCTGGATGACTGGCTCATTCGAGCCTCATCCCAGTCAGAGGCCCAGACTTGTCTAACCTACACATTGCGTATCCTTCAGTATTTGGGACTAGTAATAAACATCCCAAAATCCAATCTCACCCCTACTCAGTCTCTGGAGTTCATAGGGGCCTTGCTGGATACCACAATTGCAAGGGCCTATCTTCCTCAGGCCCGTTGCCTACGTCTGGTGCAGTTAGCCTCCCAGATTCAGTTAAAGTCCCAATTAACTGCTCGAGAGATGTTACAACTATTAGGCCACATGGCATCCACCGTGCATGTGGTTCCATATGCTCGCCTTCACATGAGGGCAGCTCAATGGACTTTGTCCACCCAATGGACTCAGGCATCAGGTTGCCTTTTAGACAAAATAGCAAACTCCAGTCATCTATTTTGGTCTCTCCAGTGGTGGAAGTCCTCTCAGAACCTGTTGCTGGGGTCCCCTTTTCAGCAACCGTTACCCCAAGCAACTCTCACAACAGATGCTTCTCCAAAGGGTTGGGGAGCTCATCTGTAAGATCTCTCCACCCAGTGCATCTGGTCTCCACAGGAGACTTCTCTGCATATCAATCTCTTGGAACTCAGAGCAATATTCATCAGAGTGTTCCATTCCTTGCTCAGCTACAGGACAGTCCTTATCCATATGGACAATCAAGTAGCCATGTTCTATGTAAACAAGCAGGGAGGGACTGGCTCTCTGTCGCTTTGCAACTGTGGGCCTTTGCCGGAGAGCATCACATCCATCTTCTGGCAGTATATCTTCCAGGTATTCAAAACTCTTGGGCGGACAGACTCAGTCGAGTTCTGCTCCCACACGAGTGGTCCCTCCACATGGACCAGGTAGCCAGGATTTTTCGAATTTGGGGAACCCCGGACATAGACCTCTTTGCAAGTCCGTGGAATGCCAAACTTCCCCAGTTCTGTTCCAGAATTCCGTGTCAGGGAGTTCAGGCCAAGGATGCCTTCCTCCTTCACTGGGGTCAAGACTTCCTTTATGCCTTTCCACCAATTCCCCTAATTCCCAAAACACTATTCAAGCTTCAGAGAGATCGAGGGACCATGATCCTCATAGCACCACATTGGCCACGCCAAGTATGGTACCCTCTACTGCATCTCTCTCAAGCTCCTTCCCTGGACTTAGGCTCTGCACCAGACCTTCTGTCCCAGGAAGACGGAACATTGTGGCACCCAAACCCCCAGTCGCTCCATCTCAGGGCTTGGTTGCTGAGAGCCTAGACCTTCAAGATTTTCATCTCTCTCAACAAGTCAGAGATGTTATTCATGCCTCTAGGAAGCCTTCTACTCGACGTTCCTATGCTTTCAAATGGAAAAGATTTACCAGTTGGTGTTCAGAGAAGGGTCTAAACCCTCTTGCAATACCTCTGAATTCTCTACTAGAGTATCTCCTGCATCTATCCCATGCAGGCCTAAAAACGAATTCAGTAAGAGTCCATTTGAGTGCTATTGCAGCGTCCCTCAAGCCTCTCAATGGACAACCTATCTCCTCTCACCCTCTTATAGCAAGATTCATGAGAGGCCTTCTTTTAACTAAGCCTCCCATTAGACCACCTCCAGTGGCATGGGACTTAAACCTGGTTCTTGGCCAGCTTATGAAGCCACCCTTTAGCACCACCTCCTTGAAATTTCTTTCTTGGAAAGTTGTTTTTCTCATTGCAGTCACCTCAGCACGCCGCATCAGTGAGCTGCAAGCTTTGGTGGCTAATCCACCTTATACAAGGTTCCATCATGATAAGGTAGTCCTCAAGACCAATCCACACTTTATGCCTAAAGTGGTCTCGCCTTTTCATCTGAACCAGGAGGTATATTTACCTGTCTTTTTTCCAGGACCTCATGCATCAAATGCAGAGAGGAATCTTCATACCTTGGATTGTAAGAGAACTCTCGCTTTCTACTTACAAAGAACACAGCAACATAGAAAGTCTTCTCAACTCTTTGTTGCTTTTGATCCTTCTCATTTAGGATTTCCAGTCTCTAAGAGAACACTATCCAGCTGGATTGCTCAGTGTATTTCTTTCGCCTACCAGAGAAAGAACATTTCTCTGGAGGGCCATGTCACAGCTCACATTGTGAGAGCCATGGCAGCCTCAATGGCTCATCTAAACTCGGTGTCCATCGACCAGATCTGTCGAGCGGCCACCTGGGCCTCGGTTCACACCTTCACAGCCCATTACTGTTTGGACAAGGACTCCCGCCGGGATGCCTCGTTTGGTCAGGCTGTCCTCAAACACCTGTTCCATTCCTAATCAACTCCTACCCACCTACCCTGGTTGGATGCCAGAGATCCATGGGGAGGAAGTGGAGCCCTCTGCAAGGGCACACAACCATGGGGTCTCTCCCTGGCATCTGCAGCTAGGGAGTCCCCATATGTGAAGACTCATTCCTGCTTGTTCCTGGAGATAGCACAGTTACTTACCTGTAACAGGTGATCTCTGGGAACAGCAGGAATAAGTCTTCACAACCCACCCACCTCCCCTAGGAGTTGTATCTATCTATCTTTACTTTCCTCTCTCTCTCTTTATCTCAGCTTTAAAACTCGAACTGGAGAGAGGCGGTTGGGAAAGGCGGGAAGGCAGCGCGCAGGCGCTGTGGGATGCTCCCAAAAGCTTTCTTACTGGACGCTGGGGAGCGTTCCCGCGCAGGCTCCGTCGGTACCGACGATACCCATATGTGAAGACTTATTCCTGCTGTTCCCAGAGATCACCTGTTACAGGTAAGTAACTGTGCTTTCCTTGGATATGTTATTTCTAACAGAAGCCTGATTGCCCAGCACTGAGGGCTATTGTTTGTTACATCCGCTGAGGAAAGGAAGGAAGGGAGAACGGTTGCTTTGATTGTTAGAACTAGTAAATGGAAGCAAGTACTGTATTTTGAGAGTATGTGAAATCACCTTTACGTTTAGAATATGATTAGTCAAATACTCTTATCGGCAAATAATGCTTTGTGAGACCTCTAAGATGGCGTGAGAATTAGTAACTGTGAAAGAGATTAATGCTGAAAGTAGAAATGAACAGCTTTCTGCTGAGAATATTTCTCTGATAAAATTATTAATTTGAAGTCTGAGTTAATAAAAGAAAGACTGATGGTTTGAAGAATGTCTCCCAATATAGATGATAGCCGATCTAGGATCATAGGACGTGAAGTAGTCTTAGCGGAGTTTTATCCTCTATCTGATGTTTACCTTGAGAATTTGCTGAGGAAAGTTGCAAAAGGGACTCATGACCAGCTTGACTATTAAAAAATGTAGCGCCAGATACTTTTTAGTTTTGAGAGCCACAATACATAAGTCATTAGAAAGAGGTGAGGTCCAGCAGTTCTGAAACAGAAGCCAACTCTTTTGGCATTGGAGGGGAAAAATGATCAACCCGTCTCATATTGAAGCTTGATTTCAACACTTTCTTGGGAAAACAAAAGGGCCAAATCCTGTACAGTCTTGATTTTGTCCGGTTCAGCTCAGAGACTGTGCTGGTAGCCTGTTGGATGAAATACGGAGGTGCTCAGGTCTATTGCTATTTTTAGATATTACTACAGCATTTGATGGAATGGAGGAGTAGCCTAGTAGTTAACAACCACTTGGTTGGTAACCAAGAGACCAGGATTCGATACTCACTATCCCTTTTTATGGCCTTGGGCAAGTCACTTAAATCTCCATTGCCTGGAAGAAATTCCTGGAAAACCCAGGAGCTGCTGGATCGCCAGGAGTCAGAACTGACTCAAAGGCACAAATTGCATTTGCAGCATATGACACACTGAATCAATGTGTTGTTGGATATGTTAGAAAAGATGAGAATAAAGGGTAGGATATTAGCTTGGTTTGCTTCTTTTCTAATAAAACATTTAAGGTGGGGGGGGGGGGGGAGGAGATATACCAAAGAAAAACGTTTAATGGATGGGGTATAGCAAATATCCCCCATGTTATCCTTACTTTTCAATTTATTTATGAGTTCTTTGGCCCAAGTGATCAGATATTTTGATATTAATTTAGTTATGCTGATGATCAGTTTTTCATGTCAATTAATGACTCCATAGCAGTTTTGAAAAGAAGGTGGAGAACTGACTTTTCTCCATCAATAAGTAGCTGTTGAGTAGCTGGCTTAAATGTTGCTAAGATCAAAATACCATGAGTGGGATCGATGGAACAGCCAATAAAATTTACAACAAATTTTGTATTTAGTGTTTTGCATTCCAGTAATGCAGGAAGTTAAGACTCTTGGTGCCATTCTGTCTTCTCAGCTAACAATAGAATCACAAATTAATTCAGTGGTCTTCCGTAAGTTAAAGATCGAACTGCAAGTGTAATCTTTGTTACAGCTGCAAGATTTTTGAATGATAGTTCAGGCAACAGTTGTGAGTCACCCGGGCTTCTGTAACGCAGTCTATTCTGGTTTGCCTAAATATTTGTTGGAGATGTGACACATCCAGAATATTGTGGCAAAGATGGGTACTCACACCAACACTTTGTTGGTGGCATTGTATTGGCTACCAGTTGAAGACAGGATTCTATTTTAAAAAGTTTGTTTGAGTTTTAAGGCTATTCGTGGAATTAGACAAGTATCTTAGCCAAAGAAGATAATTGAGATCTAATGGGATGTTAAATTCTATGCTGCCATCTGTCAGGGAAATTGCTTTTCATGGGATAGTGGGGGGGCTCCAGGATACTGGAACTAATTTTCTGAAGAAGTAAAGAATTGTGTGGATTGGAAAACGGAGGATGTGCCTTTTTAAATAATTTTTAGGTGAATAGATAACTGTTTTTTGTTTGACTTTATTAAGGATTGGGGTGGCATGGGAAGGGTTAAATGGTGACACTTTCAAATTTTTGTGAATCAATCTGTACAGTAAAATGTGACTGAAAGTAGTAGAATGTTGTTAAGTGCCATTGAGTTGGTGTTGACTCATGGCAACCCTCTGGATAGTTTCCTAAACTGTGTTGGGTCTTTGATCAGGCTGCTGTTATTGTATCGATTCATCTCAATTGCTGGCCTCGCTCTTTTATGTTGATCTTCAACTTTGCCAAGCATGATGTCTTTCTCTAATGATCTTTCTCTTCGCATGGTGTCCAAAGTATGAAAGTCAAAGTCTTGTCATTTGAGCTTCTAAAGAAAGCTTGGGTTTAATCTCCTAAGTACTGACTCTTTTGTCCTTTGGGCAGTCCATAGTATACATAATATTCTTCACAAGCACCATAATTCAAAGGCATTGATTTTCTTACTGTCTATCTTTTTCACTTTCCAACTTTTGCATCCATATGACGTTATTGAAAATACCATGGCTTGGACAAGTTGAATGTTTGTATGGAGAGAAACATCTCTACTCTTGAGAATCTTGTCTAGGTCCTTCACAGCCATTCTGCCAAGAGCAGTGTTGTCTGATTTTTTGACTGCTCATCATTTCTTTATTGATCATTGATCCAAGCAGGTTAAAGTTGTCCACTATTTCAATTTTTTCTCCATCAACAATGAACTTATTGATTTTGCCAGTTGTCAGGATCTTTGTCTTCTTTACACTAAGGTACAGACACATTTTAGGACTATGTTCCTTGACCTTGAGAAGCAAATGTTTCAGATTGTCTTCACTTTCAGCCAGTATTATTGTATCATCAGCATAGCGAAGGTTATTAATGAGTCTTCCACCATTCTTCATACCTCTGTTGTCTTCATACAATCCTGCTTTTCTGATTTGTTCTGCATATAGATTAAACAGGTAGGGGGAAGTATGCAGCTTCGCCGTACACCTTTGCTGGTTTTAAACCATTCTGTTTCTCCTTCTTCCATATGCACTGTTGCTTCTTGATCAATATAAAGGTTGTGCAAGAGAATGATCAGGTATTCTGGTATACCCATTCTTTTAATGTGGCCCAGAGTTTCGCATGGTTTACACAGTCAAAAGCCTTGTTGTAATCAATAAAACACATATACAGTAGATATCCTTTTGGTATCCTTTGTCCATGATGATGTCTCCTGTTTCTCTTCCTTTTCTGAACTCTACGTGCACTTCTGACAATTCTCGTTCCAGGTATGGTTGTGGTCTCTGTTGAATGATCTTGAGCAGAATCTTGCTGGCTTATGGGATCACAGAGATTGTGCGATAATTTCCACAGTCAGTTGGATCACCTTTCTTCAGTATTGGTATAAATACAGATCTTTTCCAGTCAGTTGGCCATGATGCTGTCTTCGAAATTTCCTGGCAGAGCCTTGTAAGTATGGTAACAGCTGCAAACGACTGTTGTAATACTTCAATGAGAATGCCATCAATATCTGGTGCTTTGTTCTTTGATAATGCTTTCAGTATTGCTTCGACTTGTTCTTTCATCACCAATAGTTCCTGATCATAGGTATAGGTTGAAACGGTTGTTGGTCCACTTGATCTTTATGGTATAATGACTCTGTATATTCTTTCCCTTTTTTCAGATAGAGAATGCTGCCAAGATTCACAATCTGATCAGATTTTTATAGTATTCTGAATTGTTTTCTAGTAGTCCGAACATTTTTAGCTTGAATCTTGCAAATGACTTGTGATTTTGAAAAGGAAGATCAGAGGTGAAACTGCAAGACTGAAAGGTTCCTAGGATAGATTTGTGGAAAGTGACATTGAAAAAGCGAGAATGCTAAACAAGTACTTCTCTTCTGTATTCACTAAAGAAAATCCTGGATAAGGACCGCATATGATTGACAGATATACAAATGGAAATGGAATAGATACCACACCATTCACAGACGATGATGTGTTTGAACAGCTTGAAAAACTGAAAGTGGACAAGGCCATAGAACCAGATGGGATAAATCCCAGGATACTGAAAGAGCTCAGAGAGGTTCTGGCAGGGCCTTTAAAGGATGTTTTTAATAGATCCTTAGAGACGGGAGAGGTTCTGCAGGACTGGAGAAGGGCTGATGTGGTACCTCTTCACAAAAGTGGTAATAGGGAAAAGGTGATATAGGCCTTTAAACCTTACCTCAGTGGTGGGAAAAGTAATGGAGGCACTCCTGAAAGAGAGAATTGTGGATTTTCTAAAAACCAATAGGTTGCATGATCTGAGGCAATATGGTTTTAACAAAGGAAGAACATGCCAAACAAATTCTACTGAATTTTTTGATTGGGTGACCAGAGAACTAGATCAAATGTATTCAATAGATGCGATTTACCTAGATTTCAGCAAAGCCTTAGATACTGTTCCTCATTGGAGGCTTATCAATAAGTTGAGCATTCTGGGGATGGGTCCAAAGATGGTGAACCGATTCAGAAATTGGTTGACTGAGAGACGACAGAAGGTGGTGGTAAACGGAACTCACTCAGAAGAAAGGAAGGTGAGTAGTGGTGTGCCCTAGGAATCGGTCCTGGGACCGGTACTATTCAATGTATTTGTGAATGATATTGCTGAAGGATTGAAGGGAAAAGTCTGCCTTTCGGCAGATGACACAACAATTTGCAACAGAATGGACTTCTCTGAGGGAGTGGACAACATAAGGAAAGATCTACAAAACCTGGAAGAATGGTCTAATGTTTGGCAGTTGCAATTTAATGTGAAGAAGTGCAGTCATGCACTTGAGATGCAGAAATCCAAGGGACTTGTATGTGATAAGGGGTGAGAGGTTGGTTTGCACAGATCAGGAGAAGGACCTTGGAGTGATTGTTTCTGAGGATCTCAAAGTGGTGAAACAAGGTGACAAGGCAGTGGCCAAAGCCATAAGGATACTGAGTTGTATACAGAGATGAATAACCAGCAGAAAGGAGGAGGTATAAATGCCCCTGTACAATTCGTTGGTGAGGCCTCACTTGGAATATTGTTTTCAGTTTTGGAGACCATATCTCACAAATGATATAAAAAGACTTGGAAACGTTTAAGAAGGAGGCAACTAAAATGGTTTGGAGCCTGCGCCAAAAGACGTATGAGACGAGACTTGAAGATCTAAATATGTATACCCTAGAGGAGAGGAGGGACAGGGGAGATACGATACAGACGTTTCAATACTTAAAGAGTATTAATGAACAAACAAACTTTTTCAATGAATGGTAAGCTGTAAAAGTAGAGGGCCTAAAATGAAGCTGCAAGGAGGTAAACTTAAAAGCAGCATCAGGAAATAATTTTTCACTGAAAGGGTGGTGGATTCTTGGAATGCTCTCCTGACAGAGGTGGTGGGGCAAATACAGTGACAGAATTCAAAATGGCATGGGACAGACACGGTGGATCCCTTTATAGAAAGAGGATAAAATCAAAATAGGCTTAGCTATTTCTTGTACCTCAACAGAGAGGGGTGACATACACGGAGCGGTGGTACAACCATAAATAAAGGCAGAAGGGGGTGTCCTGCACAGAGCAGCAGGTACCCCTACTCTTCCTACGTTGCTGGGCAGATTGGATGGACCATACTGGTCTTTATTTATCTGCCATCATATACTATGTTACTATGTTCTTGATCTTCTAAGCATCATTCAACATGCATCCTTGAGCATCATAGCATTTAAATTTAGAAATATAAATATTGAGCCAAGAACAAAATTTTGTAAAATGCAATAAACAGGAAAGCATTGTATTTTTCAATGGCTCCTTAAAATTTCAGTAGGTATCCAGGTTTTATCAATATTGGGATAGTAACTGTATGGAAGCTGAATAAAACAATTCTGGAAGGATGCGATATCAGCACAGAAGATATAATAAAATAGTTGAACTATGCGTAGGTTTCGCCAAGAATCGGAAACCAATTTTAACTAAAGCAGTAAATAATAGAATTTGTTGGGATCTGAAGGACAAAACAGAATAAGTAATAAATAGTATATAATAAGTTGTTAACAATGTTCAAGGTTTGACAATGTTATCTAACTTCTGTAAGATTCGGATATATTTGGTAGAATTTGGATTAATCTTGTTAGATCAAAAGGCATGCTTTTGAATGTACAGAATGGCAACAAACCTTTCCCGAGTGTAATTTTTTGTTTTCTTTTTGTTGAGCTTCGGCCAAAGAGTTGATAAAGTGTGGCTGGAAAAAGAAAAGACTTGGGTTTTCATGCTGCTATTCTGGAGCCTTTCTGAAATAAATTAATGTTCTAGTTGAGAAAAAAGTACCTGAGAAACACAAACCCCTCTTATAATGCATGGCATTAACTTTCAGATCTGATCTTAAGCGATTGTGCAGTCTTCTATTTTGTGGAAACACTTTGACAAGCTTTGCATGATTTTGATGGAACTCTTAGCATGTTCAGAATTTTCTCTGGTGTTTCCTGCAAATATAACCTAGAGCAGGAGGATGAACTGCTGATCCTCAAATATTTGCTAACTAATCAACAGTATCTGTAGCCTGGGGCTACCATTACCGTGTGTGTGTGTGTGTGTGTGTGTGTGTGTGTGTGTGTACACAGTGGATCTTTAAAGATTGCTTTTCACTGACATACATCTCTTGTCTATTGTCTCGTATTTTGACAGCCACTTAAAGAAATGGAATGAGCATAGTGGTATAGTTTCATAACATTCATCCACCACTTTGCTTTTAGGCACTGAGTCGCTCTCCTTATTTTCCCTTAACCTGTCATATTGCACACTGTATAGCGGAAACGTCTGTTCAGCTTTTTCATGAAAACGATGACAGATTTGTTTTTGAAATGTGAGAAAGATGTAGTGCGCACATTCCTTGTAGGAAAAGGATGGACTCAGGAGCCCTGTATATTGGTCACGTCTTTGTTTTGGTCTGTTAGCTATTTTTCAAATATAAGACAACTTTTTTTTTAAACAATTTCCTATATGTGTTGTTCTCCGGGAACAAGAGGGAAATCAGTCCTCATATGGTTGACATCGGCACCGATGGAACCCGCACAGAAGCATCTGCCCAGCTTTCAAGGAAAGCCTTTGGGAGATGCACCATGCATGCGTGGTCCACTTTCCGCTCAAGGGTGCCATCTTGACTAAGTCTCCTTTTTTCCGTGGAGCCCTTTGGATATTCTCCTTTTTTTCCCGGAAAAAGACAGATTTTTTAATAGTTAAATTTTGTTCAATGGCCTCAAGTGGCTTCCAAAAGTGTGATCGGTGTTGCAAAGTTATGTCACTTACCAATCCACATGATTGCTGCCTCCGATGCTTTGGCCCAGTGCACAATGACTCTGACTATGAGCTCTGCAGAACAATAACCCCAAAGGCCTTAAAAAGTTATCAGAAGCAGAATTTTTTTTTTCATAAGTCTGACTCTGCCCCGGAGTCTTCCTTAGGGAGAAAGGAGGCTTCAATACTACTCTGCACTTCCAAGCTTTCTCGGGCCCTCAGCAGGCCCAGCACCAAAAAAGCCAGGGACATGGTTCCAGAAAGCAAAAAGCCCCAAAGCCCCAGGCACCGGCTGAGGCCCAGCCAAGGGGATGCTTTTGACTGCCTGGATGCAATCCCCACACCCCCAGGGGGTCCTCTGCTGCCCACAGGGGACAGCCATCACCACCGATACCTGGGTGTTAACTTTCAGATTAAGGAGGGCTACTTCCCTCCACCTACATCAGGCACTGTCCCAGTTCTTCCCAGGAGAGCCCGCAGGCCTCTCCTTCACCAGACCCTGCTCCTCACCGAGCTAGCAGGACTACTCTGGGACAAAGCAGTGGAGCCAGTCCCAAAACAGTTCTGGGGCACTGGCTTGAACTCCAGGTACTTCTCGTCCTCAAGAGGACTAGGGGCCTCTGGCTCACCCTGGCCCTGCGAGAGCTCAACAGGTTTCTGGTCAGGTAGAAGTTCAAGATGCTCTGCCTTGGAATACTGGTGCCATTCCTCCAACAGGGAGATTAGCTTTGCTCCTTGGAACTAAAGGATGCCTATAGGCATCCTAATCTACCCCAGCCACAGAAAATATCTCTGATTCATGGTAGGGGGGACTCCACTACCAATACAGGGTACTGCCCTTCAGGCTGGCCTCGTCTCTCTTTACAAAGTGCCTCGTGGTGGTCACAGCCCACCTCATGCTTTAAGGGGCCTTTGTCTTCCCCTATCTGGATGACTGGCTCATAAAAGGGGACACAGCTGCAGAGGCACAATGCACCACTGGACGCACCATAAATGCCCTGCAGCACCTAGGGGTTGTCATAAACTACCCCAAGTCCCACCTCACTCCTGCTCAGATCCTAGAGTTCATAGGGGTGCAGCTGGACACCCTTCAGGCAAAAGCTTTCCTTCTTCAGGAGAGGTCAGTACTCCTCAGAGAACTAGTCTCAGAGGTACAATGGCACAGGACACTACCTGCTCAGTTTCTCCTTCGCCTGCTGGGACTCATGACCTCCATGGCCCACCTACACATGAGAGCAGCCCAGTGGTGCCTCCGCTCTCAGTGCACCCAAGCTACAGGCAGGCTCAGGGACAGGATGCACATGACACGCCAGCTGGCGGACTCCCTCAAATGGTGGCAGAATCCAGGTCACCTTCAGGCCGGGATGCCCTTCCAGGCACCCACCCCCCAGAAAGTCCTCACCATGGACGCCTCTCTAATGGGCTGGGGAGCACATTGCGGGAGCCTCCAGACACAATGCTGCTGGTCCCAGAGGGAATCTGAATTGCAGATCAACCTGCTGGAAATCAGGGCCATATTCCTGGCCCTCAAAGCCTTCAGCCACCAACTACAGCGCCACATAGTACTGATCCAGACCGACAATCAAGTCGCAATGTTCTTCGTGAACAAATGAGGGGGAACAGGGTTGTACCCCCTCTGCCAGGAAGCCATAGCTCTTTGCTCTTATGCTGCAAGCAGAGGGATGCTCCTGAGGGCGGTCTACCTCCCGGGCCAGGACAATGTCTTGGCAGACAAGCTGAGCGGGGTACTCCAGCTGCACAAGTGGTTCCAGGATCCAGCAGTAGCCTCATGGCTGTTCCGACTCTGGGGCATCCCAGTGATGGACCTGTTCACCAGCCTGAACAATGTTCAGTTGCCCCATTTCTGCTCCCACGGACTGCACCCATTTCGGGTAGTGGCAGATGCACTCCTCATCCCATGGTCAGAAGGTCTCCTGTACACCTTCCCTCCAGCATTTCTGATAGCCAAGACCCGGTTCATGACTCAACGTGACAGAGCGTCACTACTGCTGATAGCCCCTCAGTGGCCCAGACATCCCTGGTTCCCACTGCTCCTCTCCTTGTCGAGAGTACCACCGATTCCCCTGAGCGTAGCCCCAGGACTACTCTCACAGGAGCAGGGCACTCTCCTACATCCCAACCTGGTGCACCTCTTGCTCATGGCTTTGCTGCTGAAAGGGTAGCACTAGCCCCCTTCAACCTTTTATGGAAAATAGTTAAGAAAAAATGAAAGGAGCAGTTGCAAAGGTTAAAGATTTACATCAAGCTTGGGTGGCGGTTAAAAATACTATCTTGGAAGCCCAGACTAGCTGTATTCCATGCTTTAAGAAAAGTGGAAGGAAGTCCAAAAAACTGCCAGCATGGTTTAAAGGTGAGGTCAGAGAGGCTGTTGCCAGAAAATAATCTTTCAGGAAATGGAAAAAGGAGCCAAATGACGAAAACTGGAAACAACACAAGCACTGGCAAGTTAGATGCAAGGCATTGATAAGGCAGGCAAAAAGAGAATTTGAGAAGAAGCTTGCTGTGGAAGCAAAAACACATAATAAAGACTTTTTCAAGTCCATTCGCAGCAAAAAGCCTGTGAGTCAGTTGGATCATTAGATGATAGAGGGGTAAAAGAGGCACTAACGCCAATTTTTAAAAAGGGTGATCAGGGAAACTACAGACCGTTGAGCCTGAGATCAGTACTGGGAAAAATGCTGGAAACCATCATAAAGAACAAAATTACTGAACATGTAGATACGGATGGCTTAATAGGAGACAGCCAACATGGCTTTAGCCAGGGAAGGTCTTGTCTTACTAATCTGTTATGTTTTTTTGAAGGTGTGAATAAATAGGTAGACAGAGGTAAGTCAGTTGATATAGTATATCTGGACTTTCAAAAGCCTTTGACAAGGTCCCTCATCAGAGACTTTTGGCAAATTTAAAAAGTCATGGGATATGAGGCAGTGTACTATTGTGGATCAGAACTAGTTAAAAGAAAGCAGAGGGTAGGGTTAAATGGCCAATTTTCCCAATGGAGAAAGATGAATAGTGGGATCTGTGCTGGATCCGCTGCTTTGTAACATATTCATAAATGACCTGGAAAAGGGAATAACGAGTGAGGTTAATTTGCAGATGACACAAAACTATTCAGTTGTTAAAATCCATGAGGATTGTGGAAAATTGCAAGAGGATCTTGATAAATTGGAAGACTGGGAATCCAAATGGCAGATGAAATTTAATGTGGACAAGTGCAAAGTTATGAACCTAGGAAAAAACCCCACAAATTATGGTTATAAGATGCAAGGTTCCACATTAGGAACCATCACCCAGGAAAAAGATTTAGGCATCATCGTGGATAACATGTTAAAACCCTCTGCCCAGTGTGCAGTGGCGGCCAAGAGAGCAAACAGAATGCTAGGTATCATAAGGGAAGGAATGGAGAATAAAACAAAGGATATTATAATGCCTTTGTACCATTCCATGGTGTGACCGCACCTTGAATATTGTGTTCAATTCTGATCGCCGTATCTTAAAAAGGATATAGCGTTATTAGAAAAGGTACAGAGAAGAGCCATCAAAATGGTAAAGGGGATGGAAGGATACCCCAATGAAGAGAGGCTAAAAAGGTTAGGGCTCTTCAGCCTTGAAAAGAGATGGCTGAGGGGAGAAATGATAGAGGTCTATAAATTAATGAATGGAGTGGAACGGGTAAACGTAGATCGATTGTGTACACCATCAATATATAGAAAGACTAGGGGCATGCAATGAAGCTACAGGGTAACCTATTTAAGACTAATAAGAGAAAATATTTTTTCACTCAATATGTAATCAAACTCTCGAATTTGCTACCGGAGGATGTAGTAAAAGCTGTTAGTGTAGCCGGGTTTAAAAAAGGTTTGGACAAGGTCCATAAACCATTATTAAAAGGGACCCAGGATAACACTATTTGACCCAATACAAGCACTGAGGAACCTGTGTCTTTTGCGGAGATTTCTAGGTACTTGTGACCTAGATTGGCCACTGTTGGAAACAGGATACTGGGCTTGATGAACCTTGGTCTGACCCAGTATGGCATATCTTATGTGTTTATGCCTTTCGGAAGGCCTCACGAGAAGGGTGTATGCCTTCAAGTGGCGACATTTCTCACTGTGTTGCACAGAGAAATGAATGAACCCATTCTCCTGCTCAGTGTATATGGTATTTCAATACTTGCTCCACCTATTGCAGGTGGGACTGAAGTACAACTCGGTCAGAGTACACCTAAGCGCCATTGTGGCGCATCACCACTCCATCGAGGGGAAACCGCTCTCTGCTCAGCCCCTTGTGTCTCAGTTCCTTTAGGGCCTCATGTTGTCCAAATCCCCCGTCTGTCTTCCATCGGTATAATGGGACCTTTATGTGATGCTCTCTCAATTCACTAAGCCTCTATTTGAGCCTTTAGCTACCTGCTACCTGCGGCCCCTCTCCTGAAGGTCGCTTTCTTGGTATCACGCATATCAGCTCACAGAGTTAGCGAGCTCCAGGCTCTAGTTGATCCTCCTTACATGAGGTTCTACAAAAACAGGGTGGTTCTCCACACACCCCCTAAGTTTCTGCCAAAGGTGGTGTCCTCATTCCACCTCAATCAGGAGGTGGTGCTTCCCACCTTCTTTCCCAGGCCTCACGCCAGCAGGGCAGAGACCATTCTCCATACTCTGGATTGCAAGAGAGCCCTGTCCTTCTACCTGCAAAAGACCCAGGGCCACCGTAAAGCTCAACAGCTTTTCGTATCCTTTGACCCCAGCCATCTGGGGCGTCCAGTGACTAAGCAAACTCTGTCCACTTGGGTGGTAGACTACATTACCCTTGCCTATGAGCAAGTGGGGATCTCACTGGAGCAGAGAGTCATGGCACATCGCATCAGAGCCATGGCTACTTCTGTGGCCAATCTGCATTCCTTTCCCTCGACGGAAATTTGCCGGGCTACCCTCTGGCCTTCGGTCCATACCCTTGCAGCTCACTACTGCCTGGAGAGGGAGTCCCATTGGGATAGTGCCTTTGGCCAGGCCGTACTCCATAATCTTTTCAGAATGTAGGCAACTCCTGCCCTCTGCCCCATCTGTGTTCAGGCTACCAGAGTGCTGGAGTTCATTGGATGCTTGGGTCTTGCGAGAGTCTCTCCCTCGGGACTCAACTGCTGCTAATCATGGCTCTCCCTTTACAGGTTGCCATGGCATTTTTCTTTTGGTTACATGTTCTCTATAGCCTGTAGATGGGAGGTCCCATATGTGAGGACTGATTTCTTGCTTGTTCCCGGAGAAAGCATAATCACCTGTAACAGGTGTTCTCTGGGGACAGCAGGAAATCAGTCCTCACAACCCTCCCTCTTCCTCTTGGATTTGCTTCTTTACCATCTTTTATTTTTGCCGTTTTAGCTATGTCATTAGACTGAGGCAAGATGGCACCCTTGGGTGGAAAGTGGACCACGCATGCGCAGTGCATCTCCCAAAGGCTTTCCTTGAAAGATGGGGAGATGCTTCCACGTGATCTCCGTTGGCACCAATGTCACCCATATGTGAGCACTGATTCCTGCTGTCCCTGGAGAATACCTTATAGGTGAGTAACTACGCTTTTCTTCTGGCCCATCTGTTTCCATTTCTCAGTTTGGAGAGCACAGGAAATGGTGCCTGCCCCCAAGTGTTTTAGTCTATTTTCAGTAGGTACTCTTGCACATTACTGGCTCAGATCAACTTAGGACTGACTCTTCCTTATCAGTGACATGTAAGCAGATCAGTAAGCGAGAAGAATGCAGGTTAAGTTTACTTATAAACAATAGAAAAAAAGACTAATAGAAAATAAGACTTATGACTGTTCTCTTGGTACCAGCTTTTTCCTTCTATTTTATAAGAAATCTATTCCTAAAATTATTATTGAAATATTTATAACTCTTCTATTACCATGATTATAGGCAAACTACATCATAAATAAATCTGTAAATAGTTGCGAGCTGACCACGTCACCTGTGACAGGTAGCTTGCCTGTACATAGTTACCCTGTCAGTCCTGTTTAGAAACCCCTGTTCATTGTAAGTCCAGTTGTGGGCCCTGCCTGTGCTGCACGAGTTGTTAAATGGAAACCGTGCTGATTTCAAAGAGCGCGGTATAAAAAAGACATTAAATAAATAAAAATAAATAAATAACATATATCACTTAAACTAACATCACAAATTAAAATAGAAACTAATAAAGGAAGCCTTTAATGTTCAATATCCCTGCAGAATTTCTCTCAGCAATTGTAGACCAACATTAAATTAAACTACAAATGCTTTATTAAACAATTAGGTTTTAACCGTCTTTCTGAAACTTAGGGAGTTAACTTTCTTCCTAATATCCAAGGGCAATTGATTTCATAGGACTGGTCCAGCCACTGAAAAATTACAGGATTGGGTGGTAACTACACGAACCATACTTAATAATGGACATTTCAGTAATTCTTGACTATAGATTATGGCTGGTGCATTACCCTGTAGTACCAAGTGGAATTGCAAGCGCTCAGTTTACGCAGGTGTTTCCAGACCTAGTAAAGCAACTTAAATTGCACACACAATTTTACGGGGATCCAATATAATTTGGCCAAAATCAGAGTAATATGTTATTTAGTCGCACAGCTTACACTTAACTGCAACATTTTGTGCTAATTGCATTGGCTTCAACACCCACACGTGGTAACTGAATAAATAGCATTACAGTAACCTAATACTGTTGCGAATTTAGCTTGAAAAACTTTTCATAGAGGAAAGAAAAGGTTTCAGCCTCCACAGTAAGTGTAAATGAGAAAAACAAATTTCTCAAAAGACTGTTTGCTCTCAAATATCTCACTTCGATATGAAATGGAATTTTCTAGAATGGCTAGAGTTCACCTAAAGACGGAATTAGAGGAAACCACCAGAGCTTCTAGCATCTTCCAAGCTAACATCGATTTATTTACCCTCTTCCAGTGGGAGACCGTCCAATCCATCATTAGCATAGTCATAACTTGGATACAAATTCTTGGCAAAGATGAGAAAATAAACATAATGCCAGTTGCATATAACCTATCTGCAATCCCCAGAATTTTCAAAAGATTAAATAATTGCAACAAATAAACATTAAACAATGGGGGGGGGGGGGGGGGGCTAAGGGGAGAGTGGATCCTTGAGGGATCTCTGAATTTCCTGCCAGTGGAAACCTGTCAAGAACTATGGCCCCAACTATAATCTCAATCAGTATTTTCAGTAAAATGGTGCAGTCTACAATGTCAAAGATGCCATGTCCAAAAAAAATTCATCAAAACTGCCTCCCCCTTTTCTTCTAAATCTGACAAAATAGCATCAAAAACTGAAACTAATGGAGTCTCTGGGCTATCTCCAAGCCCAAAGCCAAAATAATTAGGATCTAAAATAAAATGTAGATCAGTGAAATCTTGAAATTGTCCTTTAACTACCTCTTCCACCAGTTTTCCCTTCCAAAAAAGATGGGCTCAAGATGGGACAATAAATGCTAAGAACACTGAGCTCTAAAGAAAGGATGGACTCTCATTTAAGCTATCCAACTGACATAATGTCTCATACAGTTATTAAAATATTATACCTTTAAGAAAGTGGAGGACTAACTAGATCAGAAGTTCAAAATAATTATATAATAGGAGTTGAGAAAGTTGGTCTATCTGTTCTTCTGTCTAGGGGTAAAATAATTGTCCAAATATTTAACAGAATGGGATTAAAGTTGGCATGTGAAAAAATGGTAAAAAACACATCAAGTTAAAAAAATGGACCAAATCAAATTGGGGGTTCCAGGGAAATAAGCCTGCCAAAAACTGGCCTTGGATACTGAGAGAACAGCAGGGAGCCCTGATCCTGGAAAGCAAGGAGGGATTAGAGAGGATGTCCCCTGGATCTGTGATTAGTGGGCCAGGCTTTATCACCTTACAGCAGAGGTACTCAAATCCAGTCCTGGAGGGCCGCAAACCAGTCAGGTTTTCTGGATATCCCTAATGAATATGCATGAGATATATTTGCATGCACTGCCTACATTGTATTTTAATATATCTCATGCATATTCATTAGGGATAGCCCAAAAACCTGACTGGTTTGCGGCCCTCCAGGACTGGTTTTGAGTACCTCTGCCTTACAGTATCTGCGACCAGTATCCACCTATGCAAGGTACTCTGGGTAAGAAACTGGAGAGAGGTTTTCCATCTGCCAGGGAATCCTGGATTAAGACAAGATTCTGTTTAATCTGCCATTATATTTTTATTACTATTGCCAGTGACCCCCTCAAGTTTTTCAGTAAGCCCAATTATGGCCTGGACTCATTTATTGAGACAGGATAAACCAAGGAGTAATGGGTCTTCCAGTTTCACTGGTCCTGATCTGGAACCCTGAAAATTGACAGAACAGTGTTACCTCCCTAAAGTTGTGATTTATCCCTTTTGCGTCCGCATAATTGTTTTGTAACTGAAAATTGTTTTTTCTGTTTTTTTTTAAAGTAAGATTTGAGCTAAATGATGCAGAATATAAAGTTTTTTTGAAAAAATTTTATTTCTAAGAAACAATATTTACTGTTGCCATATGGCAACTATGGTCCTGAATGGCTGAAAACGAAAAACAGTCTTGGCATCAGTTTCATTTACTGCTGGGTGTGATAGTTTAAATAACAGGTTTTTTCAGATGTCAAGCACAGATACACATCACATTTCGCACACAGTGTGCGGATTTTTTGGAAATATAGAATCCGGTGAAAAATTTGGGGGAAAATTTGAAGGTTGCCATATGGCAACAACAGGCATGAAAGGGTTAAAGCAGAAAACAGCCATTCTGAGGGTTCTCAGACAGGTAGGGATTACATAAGGAAGGGAGGAACTAGCTCCAAGATGTCTTTATTGTGGAGCTTGAAGAAAAACCTGGTGTAACAAGAAATGGATGTAGTTACTACTACTACTACTACTACTAATCATTTATAAAGCACTGCAAAGCATACAGGAGTGGAGGAGCAGCCTATTAGTTAGAGTACTGGCTTGGAAACCAAGAGACCAGGGTTTGATTCCTTGTGACCTTGGGCAAGTCACTTAACCCTCCATTGCCTTAGAAGAAAGGTCTGGCAATCTACTTCCAATTACACTGCTAAGAAAACCCAGGAGCTGCTGGGCCACCAGGAGTCAGCATTGACTTGAAGGCACACACTGCATTTGCACAAGGCGTACGCAGCACTGTACAAACACATAAGAAGACAGTCCCTGCTCATAGAGCTTACAATCTAGTTAAGACATACAAGAAAAATAAGGGTCCAACAGTTATCCCAAGAATTATTTTACCAAACAGCTAAATGTCTTGTTATCATCAAAGTTTAATTTTACAGTTTTCTGAACATAACACCAAAGTCAGTATGTAATTCTTTATATGTTTGCCTCAAATTTTTTTAATGTAATGCTATAATGTTTGGCATTATTAAACTTTATTTAATAAGGACTTTTCCATGTTACTAATAAAAACATCTTTACTGAATTAACCTGTATTTTTTTTTTTGTGGTCAAATAAATAAATAAAGAACACATTTAAGTGCTCAAGGCCAGTTTTTCCCATCTGATACGCCTGAATCAGATTGTTTGCATAGCTGATCCAGAGCATTGCTTGTAATGAAAATGTGTAGCGTTTTTATTGAAAGGTGTCCCACTGCATTAGAAGTATGTGCTATATGTTACCACAGTTGCCTTTCTTAATCCTTACTAAGTAGGGTTGCCAATGGGCTCCAGATGCGCCCGACAGGTTTGATCCAGTCCTGGGTTTACCCCATTCCATGCAGGGACATGACGTCTTGCTTTTCATATGGAGTGCAATGGAAAAATCAGAACTACATGTCCCTGCATACAGTGGGGTAAACCTAGGACTGGATGAAATGTGTCAGGCGCATCTGGAGCCAGTTGGCAACCCTATTACTAAGTAGAGGAGATTAATGTATGTGCAATAGAAACCAAACCTTGGCTTTCTGATTCTCTTTATGACATCATAATTAAGCTTTCTTTGATTCTGGATTATGACATCAGAGTAAAAACTGCACAAGAAGGACTTTAGCTACAGGAACATGAAACTTTAGAAACAACATGTGAAACGATACTATGTTGATACATTCATTCTGATCATTCATACTCCTGGGGGAATTCTACATATAAAAAATTAAAGTTCTATGCAAAGATTTTGAAAATTCCACACACTATTTAGAAATTCTGCATACTTCATTAGAAATATTTTGTGGCAGAAGAATCTGTCACCTTAAACCTGTCTTCTCTTTGCCATAGGCTTGACACCCTTCCCCATAGCTTTTTCCTTCCTCATGTTTGAACCGCCACAGCAAAATTGCTCTCCAGGTTTCAGCCTCCATAGCTCTCTCTCCCTCTCTCTCGCTGCAACTTAGCTTGACACCCTCCATCAACATGATCCCACACCAGCAAGTTCAGCCCCCAACATTCTTTTCCTTCTCAAGGGTAAACACCTCTCAGCTTTCTCTCTCTGCCCCCTAATTTTTTCTCTCCCTTTCCCCACCTCTTTCTCTGCTTCCCTGTTCTTTTCTTCCCTACCTCTCCAGCAGGACCTTCAGCTTTCTCTATCCCCCAGCTTCCTCGCCCCCCAGCATTGGCTTTCTCTGCACCCAGTTCTCTCTCCCTAAATCCCAGAAAAAACCCCTAACCTCTCTTTGTCCCAAGGTCTCTCTCCCTCTCACTGTTCCCCTTGAGCTCTCATCCCCCCACCCCCTATCCCCTGCTAGGGTTGCCAGGCTTGAGCCAGTCCCCCATTGCATGCAGGGATATGTAGTTCTGATTTGTCTATTGCACTCCATAAGAAAAGCAAGACTACAAATTCCTGCATGCAATGGGGTAAACCCAGGACTGGATCAAGCCTGTTGAGTGCATCTGGAGCCAGTTGGCAACCCTTTCCTAGGCCCGTACCCCCAACTCTCCCACTCCTCCCCAAGCAATATCCCAGACTCTATCTTCCCCTTCAGGCTTACACTACCAACATATATTGCCCCCCATTGGCACGTTCCTTAAAGGTTCACTGCTCTCCCCCTTGCACTGCCCTCATAGCACACACCCATAGATTGCTCTTTATACTCTCCCCAACCCCACTGATCACATAGCAAGAGGAGGTGGTATATGGCTGCATATCAGGGTGCATCGTCATCCTTTGTTGCCCAGCTTCTGACTGCTAATTGGAACCACGTGACTGTATCGTGTTCTGAGTGGTTGAAATCAGCAGCCAGACCCAAGACTGCAGAAGAGGAGAATGTGGCCCAATGTGCAGTCATTTTCCTCCTCCTGTAATCAAGATGGGGGGAGGGGGGAGAGGGGGAGAGAGAGGATCCATGTGAACCGCTAGATCTGCTACTTCTACCTTTTGGTTCCTATGTAGAATTGTGCATGGCAAGTGAAAATTCTTCATGGGTGGGAAATTCTGCGCCAATTCTGCCTTGCACAGTTATGCAGAATTTTCATAGGAGTACATTCAAGATGTTGAAATATAGGCAGCCAACAAGTGATGCATGATACCCTTTTTGGACTAAGCATATTTATGATGAGCTTTCAGGTTATCTGTGTCACATTTTATTTAGTGATCAGTACATGATGGGGATACCAGAGAACTTGCTGCTAGACAACAGCGTAAGGGATCTGTTCTCTGAACAACAAACCAAAAACCAGTAAGCTCTGCAAAAAATGTGTCTTTTCCATTACGTTTCCTAAAAGAGGTGTTGGGGTCAGTGGTAAATTGAGCACGATAGAAGCATATTTTGTTGCATTGCTTAGAGCCACAAAGTCAAAACTGCAAACTTTGTTACTACAGAAGATAGCTGCTGTCAAGGGAACTGAAAAAGAGTAGTTACTCACCTGTAACAGGTGTTCTCCAGGAGCAGCAGGAATCAATCCTCACATATGGGTGACGTTGGCGCTGATAAGCCCTCGTGCGGAGCATTTCCCCAGCTTTCATAGAAAGCCTTTGGGAATGCAGCACACATGCGCGGTCCCCTTCCCGCCCAAGGGTGCCATCTTGCTCAGTCTGATGACATAGCTAAAAGACAGCAAAAATCAAAATAAAGTATATGACTGCAACTCCAGGGGAGGAGGGAGGGTCGTGAGGACTGATTCCTGCTGCTCCTGGAGAACACCTTTTACAGGTGAGTAACTACTCTTTCTCTAGGACCAAGCAGGAAGTCAGTCCTCACATATGGGACTCCCCAGCTGCAGGCTACCAGGAACCCAAGCTGAAAAATAAGCTCCCTCTAGAGCGTCAACATCCGTGAAAGAATCCTTTCTGAGAACGCCCCCCCCCCCCCCCGTACGGTAGCCCAGCACAAGGGCTGGAGGGCAGGAGTTGCCTAAACCTCAAAGAGATTACGGAGAACCGCCTGTCCGAAAGCACTGTCCCTACGGGACTCCCTCTCGAGGCAGTAGTGAGCCGCAAAAGTCTGCCTTGAAGACCAGGTAGCGGCCCGGCAGATGTCTGCCAACGGAACAGAGCGGAGGTGGGCTACTGATGCGGCCTTCACCCTGACATGGTGGGCCGTGACTCGACCCTGCAAGGAGAGGCTGGCTGCCCTGTACTCCCAGGCGATACAATCCGCTACCCAGAGGGACAACATATGCTTGGAGACAGGGAACCCCAGGTTATTAGGGTCAAAAGATACGAAGAACTGAGCAGCCATTCGATGCCCCTGCGTACGTTCTGTGTAAAAGGACAACGCTCTTCTACAGTCCAAGGTATGCAGGACTGTTTCAGCCCAGCTGGCATGCGGCCTGGGGAAGAATGTTGGAAGAACCATCTCCTGATTGAGGTGGAAGGAGGAGACAACCTTCGGAAGGAACTTAGGGTGAGTCCGTAAGACCACCCTGTTCTTATAGAATCGTGTGTATGGTCTATCAGAAACCAGAGCTTGTAGTTCACTCACACGCCTGGTCGAGGTAAGAGCCACTAAGAACAACGCCTTCCAGGAGAGGAAGTGTAAATGACAGTTAGCCATCTGCTCAAACGGTGGGCAAGTAAGTTGCTGCAAGACCACATTCAAATCCCACTCAGTGGCTGGTGGACGGATCAGAGGCTTGAGCAAAAGCAGGCCTCTGAGGAAGTGGGACACCAAGGGGTGGCCCGACAGAGATTGGCCCTCTATCTGTGAGTGGTGTGCTGATAGAGCACAGGTGGACCCGAACAAAGTTGGATTTAAGGCCTAGGTCCGAGAGGTGGAGCAGGTACTGCAGCACCACTGGAACCCGGCACGAAAAAGGATCCTCCTGGCGCTGAGCACACCAGGTGGAGAACCTACGCCACTTGAGGGCATAAGATTTTCGGGTGGATGGCCTCCTAGAGGCCAAAACCACCTCTTCCACTTCCTTAGGAAGAACTAAGGGGGCTAGAACTACCCTTTCAGCAGCCAGGCCATCAGATTGAGGGATTTGAGGTTGGGGTGCAGGAGAGATCCCTGATCCTGAGACAGGAGATCGGGTTGCACCCCCAGAGGGAGCGGAGTGTCCACCACCAACTGCAGAAGGAGTGGAAACCACGGTTGCCTCGGCCATCTGGGGGCTACCAGTATCACCGAGGCCTTGTCCTGAAGAACCTTGAACAAGGTTCGGGCCACTAGAGGCGTGGGAGGAAACGCATACAGTAGGCCCGTAGACCAAGAGATTAGAAACGCATCTGCTGCTATTCGCAGAGGATGCGGTTGTCTGGAACAGAACCTGGGTAGCTGACGGTTCAGTGGACTCGCAAAGAGATCGATGGTTGGAAGACCCCATCCAGAGGATTCAACTGCCATTTGTGAGGCTGTAGAATCCTGCTCACTGTCTGCCAGGCAATTTTCCTGGCCAGGCAGATAAACTGCCTTGAGAAACATGTTGTGTTTGATTGCCAAGGAGCACAGGGCCTGTGCCTCCTGACACAGAGGTTTGGAGCCTGTGCCCCCTTGCTTGTTCATGTAGAACATTGCCACTTGATTGTCTGTCTGAGCTAAGACAGACTGGTGAGAGAGGACATGAGAGAAAGTCTGTAGAGCTAAGCGAATAGCTCGCAACTCCAACAGATTGATCTGCTTGGTGGACTCCCAAGGAGACCAGAGGGCCTGAGTGCAAGCCCCCTGGCAATGTGCACCCCAGCCCTGAAGGGAAGCATCGGTTGTCAGCACCTGTGTGTGAGGAGGGGCCTGAAAAGGTACCCCCTGGACCAGGTTCGGGAGATGTAGCCACCACCGTAGGGAGGCTGCCAGCAGTTTGGACACCCTTATCTTGTCTTTCAAGTCGCCTGTGGCTTGCACCCACTGAGCTCTGAGGCACCATTGAGCAGGTCGCATGTGCAGGCGGGCATTCGGAGTTACATGGACCGTGGATGCCATGTGGCCCAAGAGCCTTAGGAAGTTTCTGGCGGAGACCAGAGAACCGCTCTGGAACTGTTTGGCCAAAGCCATCAGTCTGCGGGCCCTGTTCTCGGGCAAATAAGCCTTCACCTGGAGGGTATCCAGTCTTGCCCCTATGAACTCCATGTCCTGTGAGGGGAGCAAAGTGGATTTTGTGACGTTTACAATGAAGCCTAGATGCTGGAGAAGAGAAACAGTGTGAAGGGTGGCCTGTCTGGCCTCCTGTGGAGACTGACCCCTGATGAGCCAGTCATCCAGGTATGGGAAGACAAAGATGCCCTGGTTTCTAAGATAGGCCGCCACCACCGCCAAGCACTTGGTGAAAACCCTGGGGGCGGAGGTGAGGCCAAATGGAAGTACTCTGTATTGAAAATGACTTCCCCCCCCCCCCCACTACAAATCTGAGATATTGTCTGTGGTCTGGATGAATGAGGATGTGAGTATACGCATCCTTCAGGTCTAAGGAGCATAGCCAGTCTCCCAGCTGGATGTAGGGCAGCAGTATTCCAAGGGTAAGCATTTTGAACTTTTCCCTCTCCAGGAACTTGTTGAGGTTTCTCAAGTCTAGGATGGGCCTGAGGCCTCCAGTCCTTTTTAGTACCAGAAAGTACCTGGAATAGAAGCCTCGCCTCATCAGGTGGTGAGGCACTGGTTCCACCGCCTGCTCCTGTAGAAGACTTGCCAACTCCTGAAGGAGGAGGTTCCTGTGCAGAGGGAGTCTTGGAAGCTCCCCTGGAAAATAGGAGGGGGGTAACTGGTTGAAGTGGAGCAAATAGCCCTTTTGGACTATGCTCAGTACCCAGGTATCCCCTGTTATGGCTGACCACCTGTGGGCATACAGTGTCAGCTGACCTCCTGTACTGAGAGGAGCCAGCTGAGGAGGAGAGGCTATGCAGTGGGAGTCAAAACCTGCTGTGCATTAGCCGGAGCTGATGGCTCGGGGGTTTTCTGCCTATGGGGCCCATGTTCCTGCCCCTTGGCCTGCTGACCCAGATGGGGAGCTGTAGAGGCCTGAAATTGAGGGTAGGATTTGTAGGCAGTAGCCTTCCTCAGGTAAAAGGGCTTTTTCCCCGAGTCCTCTTTCTTCTGAGAAGAGGCAGAAGTTTTCCTGGACAGCCTTGTCCTGGTGAGAGTCTCAGACTCGAGTTCTGCAGCCTTTTCAGCCATGGGTTTGCCAAAAAGGTTCTCACCTCGGCAAGGGACATCAATCAACTTGTTCTGTACCCATGGCTCGAGGTCCGATGACTGTAGCCAGGCCTGACGGCGTGCACCGATGCCAGCCGCGGCTACTCGGGCTGAAGCCTCGAAGCCATCATAGGCTGCTCGAGAGATAAACTTTGAGCACTCTCAAATCCCGGATGACAAACCCTTAAACCTCTGCAAAGGTTCCTCGGACAGGCCAGCTAAGAACCCGGCAATCTCCTTTGCCAGGTCTCGGAGGTACATGCCCATGTACAGCTGGTAAGTCTGGACATGGCAAGACAGCATAGAGCCCTGGAAGCACTTTCTACCGAGAGCATCCAGGTTCCGGGCCTCCCGGCCGGGGGCACCAAGAAATGCATCTTCTGACTCTTCAGACGATGCATGGCCGATTCCACAACCATGGAGTGGTGCGGTAGCTGTGCCTTCTGGAACCCAGGGCTCTTACGGACTCGATAAATGGAATCAACCCATTTGCTGAGAACCGGCGCCAAGGCCGGTGCCTCCCACATGCGGAAGAGCAGCTGTTCCAGCATCGGAGGAACCGGTACAGTAAAGGCCTCCTTAGGCGGAGAGTCATACTGGAGGGCCTCGAGCTCTTTGGCTCGAGGCTCCTCCTCGGGATCCGCGGGGAAGGCCAAGGCTTTGGCCATGTCCAACACGAAGTCTGAGAACCAGGTATCCTCCGGTGGGGACCGTCTCCGAGGCTCGGACTCCGGTGAGTCCGATGGGACGCACTGGGTCCGGAAAGTGTCTGGGGTCTCCTCATCCTCCATCTCCCACTCCGACCCCTCCGAGGAGGAATTGAGGCCGAGGGGGACCTTGGCCGAGGATCGACTCGAGACCACATCGACTCGAGGATCGGCTCGGCCTCCGGGGTCGACTTGGACATCGAGGTCCTGGTGGTCGGGGCAGATGCACCGGTCAAACCGATGATCAGTACCCGCTGCTGCTCCATGAAGGCAGCCAAGCTGCTCTCCAAGGCCGTCAACCTGAGACTCAGCTCAGGAGACTCAGCAGCCCCCGACTCGGGCCCCGACAGCATCAGGCCTGACGTTGTTTCCCCCTGTGGGGAGTCTACGAGGGCAACAGCACTCACGTGATTCGGGGACTCCGGCTCCACTCGAGGCAGCTTGGCAGGCCTCTCCGACTCCGAGGACTCGGGACGGCGGTCGGGGCTATGCGACCTGGCCCTCGAGGGGCCAAGAGTATCCACCGACACCGCCCTCACGGGTTTCTTCTTCCTTCTGTGTTCCTGAGAAGGAGACCCCCTTTCAGAGGAGCCTCGACGGTGCTCGGGGTCGGACTCCCGAGATATCGAGGCCTCTACCGAAGTCCGGGCCCGGTCGGATGCGGAGTCAGAAAAGAGTCTTTCACGCTGATGCTGATGGCTCCTCAGCGCCTTAGAGGACATTTTGCAGCATGGGACACAGACCACCGGGTCATGGTCAGGCCCAAGGCACCGGAGGCAGCAGTCGTGTGTGTCGATGAGAGACATCAGCTTTTTACACCGATCACACTTCTTGAACCCGCTGGCAGCCATCGGGGGAAAAAGGGCCTCTGCAAGGTCAAAATAGCAGGCTGCCAGTGAAAAAGAGAAAAAAGCACGAGCGCTAGTCACGAAGGACAAAAAACAAATCTAGCTCCCGGCTCGATACCGGTGTACCGGGCCCAGGCGGGAAGGGGAACCGGCGTCGAACCGGGCAAAAAACCACAAATCCAACGCAGGAAAAATCAACTTTTTACCGGGTGACAACGATACACGTCCCTCGGGCTCCGCGGAAAAAAGAAGACTGAGCAAGATGGCACCCTTGGGCGGGAAGGGGACCGTGCATGTGCGCTGCATTCCTAAAGGCTTTCTTTGAAAGCTGGGGAAATGCTCCGCACGAGGGCTCCGTCGGTGCCTACGTCACCCATATGTGAGGACTGACTTCCTGCTTGGTCCTGGAGAATGGAACCTCCCTTACCATGATCACTAATGACAGCCTATCCTCGTGCAACTAAAAATGTTAAAAGCAGCAAGAGCTTCTTTTACAGCAGAATTCTCTTTATTTCAAAAGAGGAGGAGAAAATTCTTCCAACAGTGTTGTATAGCAAAGCTAAAAACATTGACGTACTGAAAAGAGGCTTTAAGAATGCAAACAAGAATCAAAGCAACAATTTTGCAGTTAAATTTATAAAGGATTTCCTGCCAGAGCTACTGGAAATTCAATTTATGATGGACTTTAGGAATGAACTAGTACATGGAGTGCCTGCAACAAAAAACTACCCAAGATCTTAAGAAGACCCTCAAGTATTGAAAATTTTGCTACATGAGAGAGAAACCAATACGTTTTGAAAGCAAGGTTCGAGTTTCTAACCAATGGGGATAAAACTCACTGACAGAAGTAAGACTGAAACATTTGAAAATGCCCAAGAACTACAAAGTTATATTGGCTATATTTACGGCTTCTAATTTTGGGTGTTTACGAATTGTAAATGTAGGTGTTTATTTTCCAGCTAATTAGAGCTTCTTTGAGTGTACAAAAAAAATCAGTGTTTTTACACCAGAGTTACTATTGCTGAGTTACCTTTTCCAGTGGAATTAAATATGTACGCATGTGTAAATGAGGAATCTGTGCAGAAAAGGCAGAAAAAGAGAGTGGAGGATACAAGACAAGCTGGGAAGGGGGGAGGGGGAGGAGAGAATGCTAGGGTGAGTGGTATTTTTCCAGGGTTTTCACAGGTGTTTATAGGTTTAAAAACCAAACTCGCAAGCCCTGGTTATATTTCAGGAAGCAAAATAGAGACTCAGCAATTTGTATCTGCAGAAGATAAACAGAATCCTTGAGCAAGACAATCAATTTTATGTACTGGTTTTCTTAGACTAAAAACTGTAATTATTTTTTATTTGCTGTTTTAGCATAATTGCATTGAGTACATGTGAAACATGAGAATTACTATGGGTTGGTGCTTGTAAATCTTGTATAGTCCGAGTTTCTGGTCTGCAGGCAGATTTGTTACTATCAGGTTTGTGTGACAATTTACTGCATAAACAAAATGGATTCCCATAGTCACTGTAGCACATCTCCATACACAGGATCAAGATCTGAAAGAAATTCGTGGAACCGTCTATGCTAAGAATTATTGGCATGGATAAAATTTACACAGGGCCCACTGATGACAGAATTCCACTGCACTGCTGTTGGATATATTGTTTGCTGATGAATTATGCAGTGGATTTGTACTACTTGAGTGAGACTACATCCATCCATTTCCTTAATTATGGGCCCAGTAAGCCCTTTGTAAACCAGTTGACTCCACGGATCAAAATTAGAAGCTGTGCTATGTCACGTATATCCAAGAGAAAAGAGTTCAGACCCATTCGATTTTTTTGTAGCTGGAAAAATACATTTGCCCCCTTCTCTTTGATTCTTCATACAGTTGTACTTGAAGACTCACAGAACAAAGGGCATTTTTCTCCTCTAGACACACCTCTTCAGCAACCGCAACCATGCACTGCTTTACAAGCTTTCCATCTGGAAAGGGTTTTCCACTGACTGTAGTCATTCTAAGGATATAATAATTTACATGACCAGATGACAGATTCTCTCTTCTGATCTCTGTTTAAATACCTGTTGCAGCACTAATAGGCCACTTTTTAGAATAGCAATTTTATTAGATTGCAGATTTCCTCACAGGATATTGTATTTTGCTTGGTGATGGATCTTGAAATGCAGCAAACATTGTACTCCTTAAATATAAAAACAGAGCAAGAGAAAAATAACAGTGGATAAAGACCATATGGCCTATCCAGTCCGCCTTTCCGTACCAACTACTGAGCTTTACAGTCCTTTTTTTCCCCTTAGAGATTCTCTGCATAGTCCCATTCCTTCTTGAATTCAGATACAGCCTTTGTCACTGTCACTTCCACTGAGAGTCTATTCCAGTGATGGCTAACCTTTTTGAGCCCGAGTGCCCAAACTGCCGCACAAAACCAAAGAATTTCCTCAAAGTGCCAGCACGTCAATTAAACCTTAACAACAATATTTTAGAGCCTTATAATGATGTTCCAGATCACCCATTTTGGGCAAGGATACTGGGGCGTTACAAATTACACAACACTTGTCTTTAACCATGATGAAGAAGTAGTCCATTTCCCATTCATCATGAAAGTGGTAGGTTTTGCTCTTCTTTGGAACCCAGCTCCCGCGCGGGTCCTATAATCTCGCGAGAGGACAGCGCACGAGCCCTAGCGTGCAGCTTCTCGGCGAGAGGCGCGCAGAAGCTCTGACCGGAAGGGGAAGCGCGGGGCCGGGCTGGGGCCTTTCTCCTAGCACAGGGGTCTGCAACCTTTAAGACATAAAGAGCCACTTGGACCCGTTTCCGAAGGGAAAAAAAAAACTGGGAGCCGCAAAACCATTGCGACATTTAAAACAAATCTAACACTGCATATATTGTTTCTTACAGTGTACCATCATAATCACAATCACAATCATAGCCTGAGGTAAATATGAGGGCCCAAATGTAATCCACATTATAAATATATTATTATATTATTGTCACTTTTCTTTTAATATTTTTTTGACCCCCCTCAGAACTACTTTTCATAGAAAACGTTAAATTTACTTACCGTATTTTCCGGCGTATAAGACGACTGGGCGTATAAGACGACCCCCTACTTTTCCTGTTAAAATATAGGTGTTTGGCCTATACTCGCCGTATAAGACTACCCCTCTTCCAGCGCACAACAAAAAAAATACGCCGGAAAATACGGTTAATTAATCACAACAAGTAACAATATTTGATTTCAAAATTATGATGATTTTGTAGTCAAATCACTAATATGAAATAAAATTATTTTTTCTACCTTTGTTGTCTGACCAATTTATTCTCTGATCATGCTGGTCCCGATCTGAGGCTTCTGCTTTCCTGTCTTCTCTTAGCTCTGTTTCTGTGGTCTATGGTCCATCTGCCATTTCTTATCTCTTCTTTCGTTTTCTTCACTTCTTTCCATCAGCCTATTTCCAGTCCCAGTAACCCTCCCCAGTATCAGCCCCTTTCCAGTCCTCACTCCCAGTACCTTCCAATGTCAACTTGCATTCCCATGATTGCCACTGGTGTCCATTCCCTTCCAGTCCCCCTCCTTCCCCACTGACCAGTCCCTTCTAGTACAAATACCATGGCAGCCCCTCTCAGATCCACTCCCTTCCAGTTCCATTCTCCCATCCCCTCGCATCAGCCCATTTGTAGCCTTAGCCCCCAGTTTTCTTCCAGGGCCAGCAGCTCTATCCTCCCCTCCCCACAATCAGCCCATTCTCAGTCAAAGCCCCCCAATCAGCTCACTTCCAGTGCTAATCCCCCTCAACCCCATTACCAGTGCTAGCCTCCCCTAATCAGCCCAATACCACCAGTCCTACCCCCCCCCATCACCAGTCCTATCCCCCCATCAGCCCATTTCCAGTCCTAACCTCACCGATCAGCTCATTTCCAATGCTAGCCCCCCATCAGTCCATTATCAGTCATACCCCCCTATCAGCCCATTACCAGTCCCAACCCCCCCCCTTGATCAGTCCATTCCCAGTCCTAGCCTTCAACCCATTACCAGTCCTAGTCCCCTCCCATCTGCCCATTACCAGTGCTAGCTCCCCCATCAGCCCATTATAATCCTAAGCCGCAATGTCTCTCGCCTCTCTCCAGCATTTATCCCGTCTGTCCAGTATGTCCCTGTCTCTCCCCTTTGTGCATGCCAGCCCCCCTCCCTCCATGTAAGCCCCCCTCCTTCCATCCATCCATATCAGCTCCCTCCCTCCATGTAAGCCCCCCTCCTTCCATCCATCCATATCAGCTCCCTCCCTCCATGTAAGCCCCCCCCCATGTCGATGGTAGCCCCCCCCTCTCCCCATGTCGACCCCCCCCCTCTCCCCATGTCGATGGTAGACCCCCCCCTCTCCCCATGTCGATGGTAGCCCCCCCCCTCTCCCCATGTCTTCCTCCCTTCGTCTGCAGCCGCGGCTCCCTGCCTGTTAGGGAACCGCGGCTTTGCTTGTAAAATCGTTGCGGAGCCTGTCTTGACGGGCTCCGTGCAGCATTGTCCCGCCTCTAAAGGTAGTTGTACTTACAACTTCCGTTAGAGGCGGGACAATGCTGCACGGAGCCCGTCAAGACAGGAAGGGCTCCGCAACGATTTTACAAGCACAGCCGCGGTTCCCTAACAGGCAGGGAGCCGCGGCTGCAGACGAAGGGAGGCAGACACCTGTCCTAGCGGACCTTCCCGCGTGCCAGCTGCAAGGCCTTCGCGTGCCACAGCTGGCACGCGTGCCATAGGTTCGCCATCGCTGGTCTATTCCATGTATCTTCTACTCTTTCCATAAAGAAATATTTTCTACGATTACTCCTGAGTCTATTCTCTTTCACCTTCATCCTATGCCCCCTTGTTCCAGAACTTTCTCTAAATTGAAAGCAGCTTTCTTCCTGGGCATTTATGCCATGGAAGTATTTTAAACTCTCTATCACTTAAACTACTACTAGAAAGGCTTGAGCTAAATATTAAATAAATACAACCACTGTATTTGTTTATTTATCTTCTCTTTCCCGCCTTTTTTCCAAAGCATGCATATTGAGCTCTTTAAGTTTGTCCCTTGTAGGGAAGAAGAGCTGAAGAGAGAAGGGAAGCCAACCGGATGGTCTCTGTCTCTTTGGCTGACCTAGGTGAGGGAAATATAAGGAGGCAGCCAGAACACCAAGAAATAGGTGCAGATCCCCTTAAGGGCTGGGGGTAGGGTATCCCTGTAGATTCAGCCAGAGAAAGCCAACACCTCAGTTAGAAGGAGGAGACATAGTATCCCTGGCACCACATTAAGTATTCACTGGAGCCCAGAGAAGGAGGAGGGAGGTCCTTCTTCAGGAAGTCAATCCTCACATATAGGTGACGTCGGCACCAACGGAGCTCTCACGGAAGCATCTCCCCAGCTTGTCAATGAAGTGGTGAAGGAGGGTTACCACTTCCGCTTCCAGCTGCCACCTCTGGGGAATTTTCCAGGAGAGCCAGTGCGACCTCTCCTTCACCAGGCCCTCTTGCTCTCAGAGCTAGCAAGTCTACTAAGGGACAGGGCAGTAGGGCCTGTTCCCCAGCACCTCTGGGGCAAGGGCTTTTACTCAAGGTACTTTCTTGTCCCCAAAAGAACCGGGGGTCTCAGGCCCATCCTGTACCTCCGAGACCTGAACAAGTTTCTGGTGAGGGAGAAGTTCAATATGCTCTCCCTTGGGACACTGCTGCCCTATTTCCACTAGGGAGAGTGGCTTTGGTCCTTGGACCTAAAAGATGCCTACACTCACATCCTGGTGTACCCATCTCACTGACAATACCTGAGATTCATGGTATTGTCATGGAGGCCACTACCAATACAGGGTACTTCCCTTCGGCCTGGCCTCCTCGCCAAGATTGTTCACAAAGTGCTAGCAGTGGTAGCCGCCCATCTGCACCTACAAGGGGTGTTCGTCTTCCACTATCTGGATGACTGGCTCATCAGAGGCAGCACAGCCACAGAGGCCAGTCAGGGCAGAGAATGTACCATCTTTATCCTGCAGCACCTGGGATTCATCATCAACTATCCCAAATCACATCTCTCTCCAGTACAAGTCCTAGAGTTCATTGGTGATCAGCTGGACGGTGCAGGCCAGAGCCCTCCACCCTCAGGACAGGTCAGAATGCCTCAAACAGCTGGCAGGGGAGGTCCAACACCAAAAAATGGTGTCAGCTTGCCGCCTCCTCCACCTGCTGGGACACATGACCTCTACGGTCCATGTAACACCCCTAGCTCTCCTGCCCATGTGGACAACCAGTGGTGCCTGCATTCTCAGTGGACCCAGGCCACAGGCTGACTCCAGGACAGGGTCAGGGGCTCCTGCCAGCTGGTGAGGTCCTTCAACTGGTGGCAAAACCTGGGCCTCCTCCGGGCAGGAATGCCCTTCTAGGCTATCCGAACGTGGAGTCCCCTGACCACAGATGCCTCTCTCCAGGGCTGGGGAGCTCATCGTGGAGTCACTGTACTCAGGGTTGCTGGTCCAGGGAGAAGTCTCTACTACAGATCAACCTTCAGCTCACTAATGATCAGTCTTCACAGGTCATTATTGATCAGCAACCCCATGTCGACCCTACCTAGACTCTCCCATGTCGAGCACAATTCCCTTCTCTCCACAATTACCCAGCACCACTCCATTCCAGGTAAATCAAACAAGACTAAATAAACCATATGTCATTATATATGCCTGTAAATAGTTTCATGTAATTAGTTATGAAGTTAATAAGTTACATTATGATGTTCAATGTAAATTGTTGACATGTTTAAAACCGTTCTTTGTAAATAATAATAATAATTCTTTTTATTATTATCTTTCTGTTCGCTGTAAACCGCCCCTGATCGCTGGAAGGGGTGGTATAGAAAAATGTACAAATAAATAAATAAAAAATAAAATAACCTCCTGGAACTCCGGGCTGTATCCCTCACCCTACGTGCATTCCTCTCCCTCTTGTGGAACAGACCTATGCTGGTCCAGACGGACAGCCAGGTCGCAAAGTTCTATATAAACAAGTAGGGAGGCATGGGCTCGTACTCCCTATGCCTATGCCTATGCTCGTACTCCCTATGCTCAATGGCATGCTTCTGTGAGCAGTCTACCTCCTGGGCCAGGACAACTACCTGACGGACAGACTCAGCAGAGTCCTACACCCTCACGAGTGGCGGAGAAGCTCTTCCGCCTTTGGGGCTAGCCCAAGATGGACCACTTTGCCTCACTGGGCTAGACACAGCTGGCCTGCTTCTGCTCCAGGCAGCCACACCCACAGAGGGTAGCAGCAGACGCGTTCCTGATCTCATGGTCCAAGGGACTGCTATATGCATTCCCGCCGACTCCCCTGGTCGCCAAGACTCTGTTCAAAATTCAGAACGAGAGGTCATTGGTGATATTAAGAACATAAGAACATAAGATATGCCATACTGGGTCAGACCAAGGTCCATCAAGCCCAGTATCATGTTTCCAACAGTAACCAATCTAGGTCATACGTACCTAGCAGTTTCCCCAAAAGACACAGGTTCCGCAATGCTTGTACTGGGTCAAGCATTGATATCCTGGGTCCCTTCTTAATAATGGTTTATGGACCTTTCCTCCAGAAGCTTGTCCAAACCTTTTTTAAATCCAGCTACACTAACAGCCTTTACTACATCCTCCGGTAACAAATTCCAGAGTTTGATTACACGTTGAGTGAAAAAATATTTTCTTTTATTAGTCTTAAATAGTTTACCCTGTAGCTTCATTGCAGTTCCCCCTAGTCTTTCTATATTCTGATAACGTAAGCAATCGATCTATGTTTACCCGTTCCACTCCGTTCATTAATTTATAGACTTCTATCATATCTCCCCTCAGCCGTCTCTTTTCCAGGTTAAAGAGCCCTAACCTTTTTAGCCTTTCTTCATAGGGGTATCCTTCCATCCCCTTTACCATTTTGGTGGCTCTTCTCTGAACCTTTTCTAATAACGCTATATCCTTTTTAAGATACGGCGACCAGAATTGCACACAACATTCAAGGTGCGGTCTCACCATGGAACAATATGGAGGCATTATAATATCTTTTGTTTTATTTTCCATTCCTTTTCTTATGATACCTAGCATTCTATTTGCTCTCTTGGCCGCCGCTGCCCACTGGGCCGAGGATTTTAACATGTTATCCACAATGACGCCTAAATCTTTTTCCTGGGTGGTGGTTCCTAATGTGGAACCTTGCATCGTGTAACCATAGTTTGGGTTGTTCTTCCCTAGGTGCATAACTTTGCACTTGTCCACATTAAATTTCATCTGCCATTTTGATGCCCAGTCTTCTAATTTATCAAGATCCTCTTGCAATTTTCCACAATCCTCTTGGGTTTTAACAACTTTAAATAGTTTTGTGTCATCTGCAAATTTGATAACCTCACTGGTTATTCCACTTTCCAGGTCATTTATGAATATGTCAAAAAGCAGCATATTGATTGCCCCAGGTGGCCCAGGCAACCCTGGTTCCCACTACTGCTCTCGCTGGCGGCAACACTCCCAGTATCCCTGGGTCGAGCCCCACATCTCCCGACTCAGGAGGAGGGCTCCTTCTGCACCCCAATGTAGGGTCATTGACTCTAACTGCCTGGCTGCAGAGAGGGTAGCCTTGGCCCTGCTCAACCTATCTCAAGGGTTTGAGGAGATCCTGCTAGCCTCCAGTAAGCCCTCCATGAGGAGGGCTTATGCCTTTAAGTGGCACAGGTTCTTATAGGGCCTTCTGCTTTCCAAGCCCCCTATCCGCCCCCAGCAGCAGAATGGGACTTCAAAGTGGTGCTCTCCCAGCTGACTAGGCCACCATTTGAGCCACTGGCCATGTGCCACCTCAGATACCTATCCTGGAAGGTGGCCTTCTTGGTAGCCCTGACTTCAGCTCGCAGAGTCGGCGAGCTTCTCTGCACTCACCCTAAATTCCTTCCGAAGGGGGTAATCCTGTTTCAACTCAACTAGGAGGTCATTCTTCCCACCTTATACTCACGGCCTCATGCTGGCAAGGAGGAGCTTATACTCCATACACTGGACTGTAAACAGGCCCTGTCCTTCTTTCTGCAGCGGACCCAGGGCCACCTCAAAGCACGTCAGCTTTTCATGTCCTATGACCCCAGCAGACTGGGGCTCACTGAAAGCAAGCATACCCTATCCTCTTGGGTGGCAGACTGCATTGCCCACGCATATGGGCCTCTCCCTGGAGCACCGGAACACAACGCATCGCATGAGGGCGATGGCCACATCAGTGGCCCACCTCCATTTTGTGCCGGTGACAGATATTTGCAGAGCCGCCACTTAGTCATCCATTCACACGTTCGCAGCACCCTACTGCCTAGAAAATGAATCCTGCAAGGACAGTGCCTTTGGTCAGGCAGTGCTGCGTAATATTCGTGGAGTGTAGACAACACCTGTCCTCCGACCTTTCTGTGTTCAAGCTACCAGAGTGATGGTGTTGCTGGATGCTAGGGTCTTGCAGAGTCTCTCAGTGGGGACTCGCCTTCTGCAACTCATGGCCACCCATCCAGTCGCCGTTCACACTGTCGTGGTTCGGTTCTATGCCTTTTCTTGAGCCGCTATCTCAATTTAGTGACCTCTGTTTGAGGCAGGAAGCTCGACGGGTGAAATCTTACCTGCGGGACACATCTCATTTTCTGACTCTTTTGTCTGCAGTTTCGGGGACTCCTGCAGATTACCTTCTCATGACATTGGACGTTGTAGCACTGTACACCAATATTCACCAGGAGGAGGCCCTATCCTTGTTGGAATCCGCTTTCACCACGGCACCTTCTCGGATCCCCAAATCCTTTCTTTTGGACTTAACCCGCTTGGTATTGACACAAAACTATTTTGTCTTCCAAGGCCAGTTCTATCAACAGTGTCATGGAGTGGCGATGGGAGCCACAGTAGCGCCCTCAATTGCTACATTGTATCTGGCTGATATGGAGGAACGTTTCATCTATTTGGCTCCAGCCTTTCAGCATGTTCGTCTCTGGCTCCGTTTTCTGGATGACATTTTTTTGCTTTGGTCCTCCACTAGTGACCAGTTAGCTCTTTTTGTGGACTGGTTGAATAGTATAAAACCCAACATCCAGTTTACCTCACATGTTGACACTCAGAAGATGGAATTTTTGGATGTTTTGGTTCAAAAACAGGGGGACATTTTGACCACCTCTTTATTCCGGAAACCGAGCCAACGGAATAATCTTTTACGTTACCACAGCCATCATCCCTCCTCTTTACGAAGGGGCCTCCCAGTTGGCCAGTTCCTGCACTTGCGTCGGATCTGTTCATCTTTGCAGGATTTTAAAGATCAAGCACGGGATTTGCGCGCGCGTCTTTTAGATCGTGGCTACCCTGCAGCAGTGATCCGTCGGGCATACATACGAGCCCGGTTTTCTCACAGGGAATGGCTTTTAGGCGACCTGGAGTCTCCATCAACATCTCTTCTCTTCTTGGCACCCTTCAACAGGAGGCGTCGGATATAATAACTGGGGTTCTTCCATTTACACAGTATACTTCTCCTGTTACTGCTCTTTTGAAGAAACATTGGGGGATTTTGCGTGTACACACCTGTTTTCAAAAACACCTTCGTTTGGCTTACACCAGGGGTAGGAACATCCGCGATCGCTTGGTACATGCAGTCCTTCCACTGGTTCCTTCTGTTGTTGATGATCGTCGTGTAGGCCATTGGTCCTGTCAAAATTGTAGATTTTGTGCTACTACCGAGGAGAGAGGGTTCATTGGTCGCATGTGTTCTCAGGCAGGTCTTTTTCTTTTACAAGTTATTCTACCTGTTTAACTCCCTTTGTGGTATATATCATCACCTGCCCCTGTAACTTGTCATACATTGGTAGAACCATTCGTCCCGTTCGGATTCGTCTGGGCGAGCATGCCTCATGATTGGCTACCAGGACTCTTTCAGCCCCCATAGTAGAACACTGTCTCCAAAATCAACACACTTTTGCGGATTTACGTTGGAGGGTAATCGATTTTATTTCTCTGGATCCCCGGGGCGGTGATCGGGAGCAAACACTTCAACGCTGTGAACAACGATGGATTTTTCAGCTCCAAACAGTTTTGCCTACAGGATTGAAGTTGGAGTGTGATTGGTGGAGTTTACTTTAACCATGCTCCGTTTCCCCCTTTTTTCAGCTTTTCACAAAATTACTTCATTCAGAATTTCCCCTCCCCCCTTTTTCTGATGACGTTTTTGATGATGTATTTTGGTGACGTTTTTAGTGATGTTTTTTTCAGCAGCCATTCAGAGATCTTTTTGGTATTTTAAATTGCCTGGTGACTCTGGCGTTTTTTAAGGGCGCGTATATTGATGGAAACAGCTTGATACAGAGCCCTTCCCGGGCTCGAAACATGCATGTCGCTACTTTATTATTCTGCTGCCCTTTCCGTTCAACATCAGATAAGTGATTTCCACTATTATTAGCTTTGCGCTTATTGATTTTGAAAATACGAAAAAAGGCTTCTGCCGACACAGAGCGGGGAGCTTTTCCTTTCCCCATCTCAGGTCGACGGATCCCGACAGAAAAAATATTCGTTTGCATGAACAGTTGTTTTGGTTTTTTGAATAATGTATGTTTGATAAAACAGATTCACAGGTGTTACATATGTTTTGACTTTTGTTTTGTGGTTCGGTCCTTGGCAGCCTGTAGCTAGGGAGTCTCATATGTGAGGACTGACTTCCTGCTTGTTCCTGGAGAAAGCATAGTTACTCATCTGTAACAGGTGTTCTCCAGGAACAGCAGGAATCAGTCCTCACAACCCTCCCTCCTCCCCTTGGAGTTGCCGTCCTTCTGTTTATGGTTTGACTGCGCTCTTAGCTATATCATCTGTCTGAGCAAGATGGCACCCTTGGGTGGGAAGAGGACCATGCATGCGTGGTAGTATTCCCAAAGGCTTTCTTTGAAAGCTGGGGAAATGCTCCACATGGGCTCCACTGGCGCCGACGTCACCCATATGTGAGGACTGATTCCTGCTGTTCCCGGAGAACACCTGTTACAGGTGAGTAACTACAGTTTCAACATATTATTCACGATGACACCTAAATCTTTTTCCTGGGTGGTGGTTCCTAATGTGGAACCTTGCAGCATGTAATGATAGTTTGGGTTATTCTTTCCTAGGTGCATAACTTTGCACTTGTCCACATTAAATTTCATCTGTCATTTGGACGCCCAGTCTTCCACTTTATTAAGGTCTTCTTGCAATTTTTCACAATCCTCTTGTGTTTTTATAATTTTGAATAATTTTGTGTCATCTGCAATTTTGATTACCTCACTTATTATTCCCATTTCCAGATCATTTATGAATGTTAAAAAGTAGTGGGCTCAGCACAGATCCCCGGGGTACTCCACTATTCATCTTTTGCCATTGAGAAAATTGGCCATTTAGCTCTACACTCTGCTTTCTATCTTTTAACCAGTTCCTAGTCCACAGTACTACACTGCCTCCAATCCCATGACTTTTTAATTTGGCCAAAGACTTTCATGAGGAACCTTGTCCAAGGCTTTCTGAAAATCCAGGTACACTTTATCAACTGGCACACCTTGATCTACCTGTTTATTCACACCTTCAAAAAAATATAACTGATTAATAAGATAAGACATTCCTTGGTTAAATCCATGTTGGCCTTCTCCCATTAAACCATGACTATTTACATGTTCAGTAATTCTATTCTTTATAATGTTTCTACCATTTTGCCCGGTACTGATTCGGGCTCACCAGTCTATAGTTTCCCAGATCCCCCCTGGAACCCTTTTTAAAAGTTGGCTTTACATTAGCCATTCTCCAGTCTTCAGGTACTACAGATGATTTTAATGATAGTTTACAGATTACTAATAGTAGGTCTGCAATCCCATCTTTCAGTTCTTTCAACACCTTTGAATGTATACCATTTGTTCCAGATGATTTACTATTCTTCAGTTTATCAAATGGTTGTAATACATCTTCCTGTTTTATCAATATATCTTTCAATTTTTCTGATGTCAACTTTAAATACTTTTTCAGACATGGATAACTTCCCTATATCTTCTTCAGTAAAGACCGAAGCAAATAATTCATCCAATTTCTCCGCTATGGCCCTGTCTTCCCTTAGCGCCCCTTTTACCCCTCTATCATCTAATGGTTCAGTTGACTTTCTCACAGTTTTTTTTGCTATGAATATACTAGAAAATGTTTGTATTATGCATTTTTGTTTCCATGACAAGCTTTTTTTCAAATTTTCTCTTTGCCTGCCTTATCAATGCCTTGCATCTAACATGTTAGTGCTTATAATGTTTCCCATTTTCATCATTTGACTCCTTTTTCCATTTCCTGAAAGATCCTTTTTTGACAACAGCCTCTTTGACCTCACCTTTAAACCATTCTGGCAGTTTTCTGGTCTGCCTTCCAGTTTTCTTAAAGTATGGAATACATGTGATCTGGGCTTCCAAAGAGAGTATTTTTAAACAATGCCCATGCTTGATGAAATCTTTAACCTTTGCAGCTGCTCCTTTTAGTCTTTCTTAATTATTTTCCTCATTTTATCATAGTCTCCTTTTTGAAAGTTAAAAGGTTGTAGTGTGGATTTCCTTGCTGTCCTTCTTCCATTTATTAAATCAAATGGGAACATGCTATGATCACTATTGCGAAGTTGCCTCAACACCCTAATCTCTTGCAACAGATCCTGTGTTCCACTAAGGAATAGCTTCCCCTCTTGTTGGTTCATGAACCAGTTGCTTCAAAAAGCAGTCATTTATTTACATTCTCTTATATACTGTGCTATTCTGCATCAGTGTGGTTTACATTGAACAAACTGAAATTACATTGAACAGGGCATTATAACTTGGAGATAACTATTTTACAGGGAACATGGGCTATGGAGGGTTAAATGGCTTGCCCAAGACCACAAGGAGCACCTGTGGGACTAGAAACCCTAGTCCTTCTGGCCCAAGGTTGCTGTCCTCTACTGGGATTTGAACCCCAGACCTTCCAGCCTGAAGTACCTTGCCCCAACCACTAGGCCACTCCTCCACTCCATTTCATTTCATCTAGAAACTTTGGGGCATGTTTACTAAAACCCCGTTAAAGTGTGGGCCCTGGTAGTGTGCGGGTGCCATATAAGGAGTGGGCTTTCCGTCCTGAAAAAGGAAAGGCGGAATTTACATATGCGCTAAGGTGTGCGGCGCCCATGTGCGCCCCGCACCTTAGCGCATGAGATAGCTGCGCGGGAGGCATAAGTGGCGTGCTGAATTGCAAGAAATAGAGCAGAGCCACAGCACAATGGTTAAGACACTGACCAACGGTGCAGGGATCAGGGGTTTAATCCCCCACAGTGCCCAATGAAGACAGCTAGCTGAGGCATTACTTTAGGAGCCAGTGTAATATTGGGCAGCAGAAGGCAGTGCGCTGATGTTTATGGAGGCATTATAATACTGGGCGGTATAAGTGGCGCGCTGATGTGCAGGAAGAAGAGCAGAGCCACAGCACAATGGTTAAGACACTGACCAATGGTGCAGGGATCAGGGGTTCAATCCCCCACAGTGCCCAATGAAGACAGCTAGCTGAGGCATTACTTTAGGAGCCAGTGTAATATTGGGCAGCAGAAGGCAGTGCGCTGATGGCCATAAGGCAGCGTGCTAATGATTTTGGAGGCATTTTAATGTTGGCAGGCATATGGCGGTGCGCTGATGTGCAAGCACAGGAACAGAACCACAGCACAATGGTTAAAGCACTGACCAATGGTGCAGGGATCAGGGGTTCAATCCCCCAAAGTGCCCAATGAACAAGGCTAGCTGAAGCATAACATATTATGGGGAAGATTGCTTTAGGAGGCATTTTATTCATATTTTAATTATCACTACTAGCAAACACACTCTCAAAGCGTGTTAACATAAGGCGCCCTATAAGGCACATTTTAAAGTGCACTGTCAGCCAAGGCACCCTAGAATGTTGCTTATAGGGCGCTTTAGAGGGTGCCGTATGAGGTACCGCAAGGTCAGTGTACTGTTTTTTATGGCAGCACTGTGCAGTTCAAGGAATGAAAAGCATAAGTAGGTGCGCTGACAGGCAAGGAGGAGCAGCAGTGGAGCACAATGGTTAAGGCACTGACTGCTGATACAGGGGTCATGAGTTTGCTCCCCAGTGTGCCTAATACGTAAGGCTGGCTGTGGCATCAGCTTTGCATTGTACATATTTTGTCCTGCAGCACTTTATTTTTATGTTATTAATTGCTGCCAGCAAACACGCCCTCACGTGCCGTAATTGAAGGTGCCGTATAAGGCACCCTATAAGGCACTCCATAGGGCACATTAGAAATTGCACTGTCCGCCACAGCACCCTAAAATGTCCCCTATAGGGCACCCTATAGGTTGCATCATAGGATATTGTATAGTGCACCTTATATGGACGGGAACCATAAGGTGCCCTATAGGGCGCCCTATAAAGCACCCTCAGAGGCACCTTATGGGTACAGTACGCTGAGGGTGTTTTTGCTGGCATCAAAATATGTACATTAAAAAAAATAATGCATTGGACAACCCTATCAAATAACCCCACTGTGGGTTTGAACCCATTTAAATATTTTATATAGTAAAAGCATATATATAGTATAATGTTGACTGTACATAGTTATCCCTGTTACTCCATGTTATATATTCCTTTGTTCTCTGTAAACTCAATGTTACCTGTATGCATTGCAGTATATTTTGTTCGATTTACACCGCGCTGATTTTAATAGCGCGGTATAGAAGAGATGTTAAATAAATAAATGACCTCTGGCTTCAGAGGCAGTGAAGTAACCATTGGGCTACAGCTCTATAGCTGCTAGCAAGCCCCTGGCTGGCTGCAGAGAGCATGCACGTCACCACACAGACAGTCTGCTGTGGTCACCAGGATAGGGTTAGCCCACCCATACCCATGATGCACTGCACATGCAAATCAGCTGTCCACAGATCAACACAAGATGGCCAATGCACCCCCACAGCACCTCGGCCCGGTAGAGGGAAGTGACCATGTGCACCCACACACCACCTCGGCCTGGTAGGGGGTACTGACCGTGTGTTTTACTGGCACAGAGTAGCTACACACCGTCACATTGTGCAGGTACTGTTCTCACCCTGAGGGTGCAATGAGGCGCCCAGGACCAGGTCCACAACACCTTCCATGGCTGAAAGAGGCCATGCCGGAGGTCCAAAGCAGTGTTAATGTGTGAGATAGGTAGTTCCTGCACAAACACCTTGGATATCTCTGTCTGACTCAGTCAGGTGTAGCCCCTATGGACCCCTAGGTGGGCCATGTACCACCACCACCCCCCTCCTCCAGGGCTGAGGGTGGCAAACATGGTCTCCTATCAATAGATCCACATACTACCTCCCTGCAAAGGTGGCAGTAGAGGGGTCCATCAACCCCGGTCCTGCTGAAGAGCAGACACCCCACAGGGCAGTCAATGCAGCTCTATACACATCCATAACACAATAGCAGACAGATATTAGGCCTGGATATGGTGAGCTGCACCCCACCTCTATCTGATATTCTCCTGCAGCAAGTCATCAGCCGCTGCACCCTGCAAGCTGCTCCATCACAACACATACCAGCTGCAAACAGTGTGCTAGTTAGTCCACAGTGCATGTTCCCAGTGGAGATGCATGCACCCAGAACTGGGATGTCAGCATACACAGCAAGCAGATAAATCAGTGACTGGGCCCCAAAAGGAAACCCATATCTATCACATGAGAGAAATACTATATAGCACTATGGGGGTGCCTAGCCATGCTATGGTCACTGCACAGTCAGGGTGAGAGTGATCTCTCAGCAGGACATACTGAGGTCACCCTGTCTGTGTAGGTTGTGGCCAGGCACTAAAATGTCCCAGTCAGTGCCCTATGCCCTGTGCAGATGCACCCTGGCCAGGCCACCCTGTCTGGCCTATACCCATGGTACCTTGCTCCTCATTATGCACATTGGCAGCCCAATACTGGCAACATTGCTGGCAGTGTGGGCTGTGGAAGGTGTTTGCAGCCACCACACACTGGATAGTCAGACAGCCACCCCCACACCTATGCCAGCATTGTGCTACTATAGAGGAGTCCAGCAGCCATACCCACCACACCAGTCCTGGGCACAGTACAGGCATGGATATGGTACGCACTACTGTTGGGGGTCACTTCCCAGGGTGGTAAACACTGTCAGAGACCAGACCTGCAGCGCACACCGCAGACATCACAATGATTGTTATGGTGGAGATCAATGAGCAAACTGTGCTTAACGTAGGACTTGATATCTGCCAGTTATCATGGGCAACGTTTGATAGCTGTGTACCATATACCCAGGTGTAGGGTGGCAGTGCTAAGGTATGCAACTGCTAGTATTGGGAGATACAGGCAGGGCCCAATGTCCTGCCTCTCCAGGAGGCACTGGCCAATGGGGCCTGTGGGGGTGTGTATGGGTGTGTCTGGCCCTGTTGGCTGCTGCTTTACGGCAGAGTCTCCGAACTCCAGTCCTGGTGTTCCAACCACTGTTCGGGTTTTCATGCTGTCCCTCATAGATATGCATGAGCTACATCAGCATACCATGGGGGTGGTGCATAGATATGCAGCACAGGCATCTTTCGTAGAGGCAGCATGGATCCTGAATGGTGTGGGGCCCTCCAGGACTGCATTTGGGAGACTCTGCTCTAGGTAATGCGGCTGTTTATGGTGTCTGTGTTTGGTGTGGTAAAATATAGGCGTAAGAACCATGCGTATGTTCTCAGCAATAAAGGTTTATCCGCACTATCACTTTTTAGTTGTAGGAAAAATATGTGGAATGGATTGGCAGTAGCCCCAGCTGGGCTTTGAACCTGTGACCTTCTGTTCCTACACACACTGTCTGTGTGCACTGCACCACCGTGTTGCCACAGATATGCTGTGTTCCCTGGGGAGTCCATGACTGTACATCCGACAGAGCCTGTCTGTTGCGGAGGACGGTGCCAGCCTGCACAGGCCTAGGCCACTGTCTGCTGTGGTTTGCAGCCACTGCCCCCTCCACCACCTGTACCCTTCCGCCAACATGCAGACATGTCTCTATCTGGGAAAAAGCATATGACCTGATTGAGTTGTAGCACTCCAGGACTGCATTTGTGGGACTCGGCTGTAGGTAATGCCCATTGTTATGGTTTGTGTGTGGTGTAGGGTAAAATATAGGTGTTGGAACCATGCTTATGTTCTCTGCCATAAAGGAGTGTCTGTACTATCACTTTTTAGTGGTGGGTAGTCCTACAGACACTGGCTGTATCCGCTGCACCACACTGTGGCCACAGAGACAGTGCAGTCTCTGGAGATAGGAAACCTGGCCGCACGAGTCAGACACCCTGCTCTGCACAATTTTACTGTGGGCTCGTTTACCTTGTATGGGGACAAAGGTGCAATTAAACCTCAAAAATGACCTCCAAAAAAGGGGAAAAAACCAAAAACAAGCTGGGCAACAGTGATATCAATGGGCAACATGACAAACACTCCCAGGAAAGCTCCATTAAAATGCAGTGCTTTTTGAACGAGTCTACGGAGCGTAGACCCTTCCAAAAATCATTTCTTTTTTTTGGAGCTTTCATGGGAGTGTTTTTATGGTTGCCCATTAATATCACTGTTGCCCAGCTGGATTATAATTTATTTGGAATTTGTTGTGGTCATTTTCAATTTATATTTGCTATTTTGTTCTGTGCACATTTATCACACTGCTCACGTTTTGCAGGTTTCCCCGGTTTTGCTGTACATTGCTGACGGAAATGGTTTCTCTTCCCTTTAAATCGGCTCTAACGCGAGGGTTTCACTCGCGGTATTTTTATTGCCGAAATTCAGCCACGCTCTTGTGTGGGGAGCCTCTCCCCTCCCACTCTCCACCCATTGACCCCCGTCCCTCCGCCCCTCGGGGGCCTTCCTCCACCCTCCGTACGCCTTTCCCCGCCTCTATCGCACATCAGCGCCCCGCACACGTGCGCCGGCCCGTTAATGTGACGCGCACGCGTGCGCGGCACTTAAGAGCACTTAAGTGCATCATTAGCATACGCTATTGTGCTCCGCGCACGTGTGCGCGGTTTAGTAAACATACCCCTTTATCTCCCTAGCATGTCCTGCTGTGACACTGACCCAGTCGATACCGGGGTAATTGAAATCACCCATTATAACTGTGTTGTAACTTTTGTCAGCTTCCCTGATTTCTCCTAGCATTTTGTCATCCATCTTTTTGTTTTGGCCAGGTGGTCAGTAGTATAACCCCACTGCCATCACCTTCCCCTTTTTACATGGAATTTCTGTATTTTGTTTTCTGCAAAATTTTAATTCTGTATGATTTAATGCCCTCTCTAACTTAGAGTGCAACCCCTCCACCAATTTGATCTACCCTGTCATTGTGATATAGTTTGTACCCAGGTATCAGTGTCCCATTAGTTGTCCTCCTTCCACCAGGTCTCTGAGATGCCAGTTATGTCTTACCTTTCATTTAGTGTTATATATTCTAGCTCTCCCATCTTATTTTTTAGACTTCTAGCATTTGCATACAGGCATTTCAGCTATTATATTTTATTCTTAGTAATCTGGTTATCAGTTGATAGGCGTAATTTGGAGTCTTTCAGCTCTGTACTTAAGGGTATCTGGGTTACTTTTATCTTTATTGGAACTTCTCTGTCGGGACGCCCTATCTTCCCTCTTTTTTTAATATCCTTCAAAGATACATCTTTCCAAACCATGTGCTCTTTGGCGACTGTTGGCTTTCCCCTATTATCTAGTTTAAAAAGGAGATAGAGCAGCTTTTAAAGATTAATGTCAGCAGCCTGGTACCATCCTTGTTAAGGTGGAGCCCATCTCTTCGTAAAAGCTCCTCCATTCCCCAGAATGTTGCCCAGTCCTAACAAATCCAAAACTCTCTTCCTTGCACCTTCACTCATCCATGCATTGAGACTCTAGAGCTCTGCCTGCCTTTTGGGTCCTGAGCGAGGAGCAGGAAGCATTTTGGAAAATGCTACCCTTGAAGTTCTGAATTTCACCTTCCTACCTAAAAGCCTAAATTTGTCCTCCAGAACCTCCCTTCCAGACTTTTGTATGTCACTGATACAAACATGTACCCAGACAGCAGACTCCTCCCCAGCACTATCTAAAACCTTGTCTAGGTGGTGCATGAGGTCCGCTATCTTTGCATCAGGCATGCAATCCTTATGTCTACCAGCCACCCAGCTATCTACTTGCCTAATAATTGAATCACCAACTATATAACAGCCGTCCTAAGCCTTCCCTCATGGGCACATGGCCCTGGAGAATTCTCCTCAGAGTGAAAGGGTTTTACATCACCTGGAGGACAGGTCCTAGCTACAGAATCACTTCCTGCCACACCAAGGTGATGCTCTCCTTTCACACGACCTCTCTACTCCATGGCACCTGGGAGGCTGCCAGATTGGAGGTGGAATTTCAGTACTACGTCCTTGTAGGTCTCACCTATATACCTCTGTCTTCCTTATGTCGTTCAAGTCTGCCACTTTAGATTCCAGAGGTCAGACTCGTTCCCTGAGGGCAAAAAGCTCTTTGTGTCTAGTGCTCACATAAGACTCCTCATCAACTGGGAGAAAATAATACATGTGACATTCAATGCAAAAGACTGTTTAGCCCCCATCTCGCTGCTGGACTGCTTTCTGCATCTTAGTTTTAAGGTTTTGTTTAGCTGTTAAATTGTCTACTTACTTAAAGTTGCTAGGGATACTTGTACTGATACAAGTGTACCTAATAAGTTTAAGGGACTTAGTTTATCTCAAGAGAATTGGACCAGTTCTTCCCCTTTAATAGTTTTAAGAACCTATAAAGCTAAGTTTATGCCTGGGGTGAGTGGGAGTCAGGATGGGTAGGAGGGAAAGAACACCTAGTAAAATCTGGCTTGATACACAGTTCCCTGACCTATGCATCTAAGGTAATCTCTTAACAATTTCCTGGGTGATTCACACAGCCCTTGCTTGGATAGAGAGAATCTTTCAAATTGCCCCTTTGACCTGTCACTTGGCTTTAACACCTATTTAAAACAATTTCACAGGTCTTTGCCCCCTAACTGGAAGGCCTCTTTGTAAAGGTCTCTAGAAACAATTTATTTCTTTTTACTCGAAAAATATTTACCCTGTTCTTCCATCTATGCTAAGCTATACTCTAATTTGATTGAAATTAAAAGCTCTCTGGGGCTACTGACTGAGGTTTACATTTAAATTAAAAGCTTTCTGGGGTTACTGAGTCCTGAGTGAGTTAGCAAATATACTGGATTCTAATACACAGATTTATCAGCTTTAACCCAAATAATTCACTTTTCCCCAAGATTTAGAGAGTTTCCCAGAAGTAAAGTAAAACAAGTGCAGATTTTTTCCAGCAGTAGCAGTCCATTTTGGTAATCGTTCAAAACTAGCAGCCATTGTCAGCTCAGTAGGGGAATGATACTGTTTGGGGAGAGCCAGTGGAAAGCAACTGTAAGGGTGGGTGACAGAGCCCTTCACCCTTGGAACTGGTCCATGAAGGTGTTTTGAAACTTGAACTGAAGGAGAATAGGCAGTGTTAAAGTTACTTTCTCCTTGGACAAGCAGGATGCATCAGCCATACCTGGTGACGTCATCCGATGGTGCCATGGACGGAAGGCTCTCCTGAGCTCAGAAAGGGATATCTTTCTGAGCATGTGCCAAAGTAGCCCTACCTCTTGGCCTGCCCCTAGCTGGCTCAGTTTCAATTCTTCTGCCTTGCCTGCAAGATGGACCTTTCTGCTCTCCAATAACAAACAAAAAAAAAAGAAGTTGAAGAAAGGAAAAAGAAGAAACCTCAGAGAACAGAATATTTGCCCCCCTGTCCCAGAACACTGAATGCCAATCAGCAAGGATTCTTTTCTATTAAGGCATTTATATACTGCCCATCTGTGAATGCATTCTATGCAGTTTACAAGCAAGTAGTGTAAAGGGTTCAAACCTATATGCATAGCTTAGCCAAACGGGGTTAAGTGGCTTGCCCAAGGCCACAAGGAGTGCCTATAGGACTAGAGACCCCAGTCCCTCTGGCCCGGATTGCTGTTCTTGAGCAGGAGTTGAACCCTTGGCCCTCTGTCCTGAGGTAATTTGTCCCATCCACTAGGCCACTCCTCCCTGGGTATGGATGAAAGATGAGCAACTTGGACACTCATGACCAGTGCATCTGCTGCCTCAGGGTGCGTCACAAGGTAAAGGACTGTGCTTACTGTGCCAAGATTTCTCCCCAAGCGAGAAAATCTGCAGCCACAGGCTGCGGGACTACATGACACTTGCCGCACCTCTGGAGGACCCCATGGACTGTGAAGTGAGATGTGGTAAAAGCACCACAGCACGGAATGCGCCTGCCAAGGCCTCCATCCCCAGCCATGTGCTTCCTGGCTCCTCCACTGCTGATTGCTCCCACCAGCAAGTCCCGGGGACCGGTCAAGGCCCAGCCGTCCAGGACGCCAATGACACATGCTTCCTCAGCCATGTGGCCTGACACCATCATGATGCCAGGGGCTTTTCTGGGAATAGCTCCACCTCTCCAGCACTGATTGGAGAATGCCGCAATAATAATAATAAGCACCTTTCACCAGCATCATCACATTGAGGGCTCCACCCCCGCTCTGATTGGTCGGCTCCAAAGGGAATCCCAAAGCCTCGACCGGCATCACTGCAGCAATGGGGGGTCAACCGGCACAGAGAAACGGCAGCTCCTTCAGTGCAGAGGCATCACAAGGACCAGTACCATTGCTGCGAAAGCAAGAGAAGCCGGGACAGTTGCAGGAGGCATAGGCACAGCAAGAGCTCTGACTGCGGTGGCAGTGACAGCCAAAGCAGGAAGTGCAAGCGCCACCACAGGCATTGAGCGCTCTCCAGTGGCACTAACAGCTCCAGCTCCTCTTTCCTACCATGAAAGCTGATTAGACACCACTGAGGTAAGGACTATGGGTCAGAGACCCCAGCGAATATCCTTCAGCAAATTACGTACCTCCTCCAGTGGCAGGCCCAGCAGACCGTGCAGCAGGACCCAGCAATTCCCTACACCTCCACTCAGGACTCAACAGCACCAGGCCAGCTCCTTCCCTCCTCCCCACCCCTGTCCCCAGACCCCGCAACGGGCAGCGGGGAAGAGGAGGAGGCTGAAACTTTGGGCATTTTGGACAATGGGGGATGCTCTCGCCCCTTCTGGGTTGGCTACCTCCCCCGGGGCTCTGGCAGATGCCACCACCACCACCCAACCCCAGACACCATCTCTGCCCAAAGACCTATCCTATCCAAAATTCCTACACAGAATTGTATCCCGGCTCACCATCACCCTGCAGGACCCAGCAGAACAGAAGAATGAGCCACAGGGGCCCTCAAATACTTGGACACCCCAAAAGCTCTAGCCACCCTACCTGTCCACCAGTGCCTCCTAGACAACCTGACTCAGCTCTGGCTCACCCCGGCATCAGGTCCTGCCTGCTCCCACAAGCTCGTCTCAAAATACCAAGTGTAACTAGCTCTAGGGTTCTCAAAGACATAGCTGTCACACCATTCCATCATAATCAAATCCGCCCTGAAGCATGCTCAGTCTTCCCGCAACCATAACAATGCTCCTCTAGGCAAAGACCCCAGGCTCCTCGATGACGTGAGCAAAACTTCCCCGGGATTCCTGGTGAACTAGCAGAAGTCCCATCTGCACCCCATCTGATGCCTGGAGTTCATTGGAGCAGACATCAACACCACGGCTGCCAGGGTGTACCTTCCAGCGCACAGGGTGAGTGCAATTACCTCCCTTGCCCACAGGGTCTTGCTATCCAGCCTGGCCACCGCCCACACCCTCCTCTGCCTCCTGGACCACATGGCGGTGATGACACAGGTGATACCTCTCGCAAGACTGCATATGCACCATCTACAAAGGCACCTTCACCTCCATTGGAATCAACATGCCCAACCACTGTCTATGCGTATCCCCCTGAATAAAGAGGTCTTGGAGGCCCTCCTATGGTGGATCCACCTGGAGAACCTCCAGGAAGGCAGACCCCTCCAGCAGCAGCTACACCAGATAGTCATCACCACCAACATCTCCACCATGGGCTGGGGGCTCCACACGAGTCATCTGTGCACTCAGGGGACCTGGACTGCAGAGGAGTGGACACAACCTATCCACATACTGGAACTCAGGATGATCCGGCTAGCACTAAAGGCCTTTCACCAGCACTTAGTTGGCAGGATGGTCCTCATCCAAATGGACAACTAGGTAGCCATGTTTTACGTCAACAGGGAGGGAAAGAGGTATTGGGTCCATCACCCTCTGCAGGGAAGTACTCCAACTCTGGGCCTTCACCCTCTCTAAGTGCTGCCTGCTGCAAGCATCCTACCTGCCGGGCATGAAGAATATCCTGGCGGACAGACTAAGCCGCCAGCTGGACCCTCAAAAATGGTCACTGGATCCCCAGGAAGCAGTCCGTCTTCCAACACTGGTGTTGCCCACAGGTGGACCTCTTTTCCACTGAGGACCATGCAACGTGCCCCCACTTTTGATCCAAGTGCCCATCTCCAAGAACCTAGCACCAGATGCCTTTGACGTGTTGTGGGGGGGGGGTGGTCTCTAGTGTATGTCTTCCCCCCACTCCACTCATATCCAAGACCTTGCAGCAGATAGTACAGGACAAGTCCCACACTATCCTCATTGTACCCTACTGGCCGAGACAGATGTGGTTCCCCTACCTGTATTGCTTGGCCCTGGGACCACCACTGTGCCTCTCACAGAAACTGGCACTCATCACCCAGGATGGTGGGAGCACTCTGCACCCCAACCAAACAGTGCTCGCCTTGACGGCCTGGAGATTGAACGGCACACCCTAGGTGCCCTCAGACTGACCACTGAGGTACAGTGGATGATCCTCACTGCCCGACGTCCATCCATGAGGAAGTTCTATGGCCTAACGTGGAAGCACTATAGCACCCGGTGCTCCAGACAGGGCCTGGACTCAATATACTGCCCGGTTCCCAAGATCCTCCAGTACCTCAGTACCCTCTTTGATAGCAGCCTCAAAACACAGTCCATCGGGGTGCATCTCTTCACCATCACGGCCTTCCATGACCGCACTAACGATAAATCTATCGCTGTACTCCCCCTGGTTACCTGCTTCACGAAAGGACCGATTAACCTACACCCCACAGTGTGATCCCCGGTTCCATCCTGGGACCTGAACTTGGTCCTCCACTAGCTTTCTCAGGAGCTGTTTGAACCACTCCTGCCATTTCCTCTGAAATATACCTCCTGGAAGACCCTAGTCTTGGTCGCTATCACCATAGCCAGAAGGATCAGCGAACTGCAGGTGCTCATGGCGCACTCTCCGTACATGCAACTATACCACGATCAGACCACCCTCCAAACCCACCCAAGGTTTATCCCAAAGGTAGCCTTGGCATTTCACATCAACCAGATAATAGAGCTCCCCACCTTTTACCTGGAGCCCCATGCCTCACCAGAGGAACAGAGGCTGCACACCCTTGACTGCATCAGGGTCCTGCCTGCCTGCCTTCCTCCATAGGACAAGGCCCCTGCGCCAAGGGGCACAGCTCTTCGTCTCCTTCGACCCCAATAAGCCAGAGCACCTCAATGGATCTCCAACTGCATCGCCTTCTGCCATGACCAGGCAAGCGCACAGACCACAGCCAAGGTCAGAGCCCACTACTTCGAGATCTGGCCACCACCATTGCCAACTTGTGCCAGTCACTGACATCTGCAAGGCTGCCACCTGGTCCTCAGTGCATACCTTCCAGAAACACTACTGCCTGAACCTCAAGGCACAAGTGGACAGCTCCTTTGGCCGGAGAGTCATGGCCGCCACAATGCCACTCTGCCCCCTAGATGCAGAGCTTACAGGTTCACAAAACTGATCAGAGCCAGTCGCCATAAGCTCGTGGTCCCCACGCAACCCCACTGCCCATCTGCCCCAGCTTGGGCCGGTCTCCTGCTCCTAGTTATGCTGTTGTCCTGTGCAACATGCTTGTTCAAGTTATACTGTTATTATGATAGCCATATTAAGTTGTATGTTCCTGGTTGCACTGTTGTTCAAAGTTCCATTGTCAGATGTTTTGGTGTCAATACACTATGGAATAAAACCTCCTTATACTATGTCAAGTTGCAGAGTTGTCATGGTATGGACCACAGCCCCTCCCCTCCCTCATCCACCACAGCACGCGATAATGGCACAGCTAGGAAGGCAGCAGGTGTGGCTGAACCATCCTGCTTGTCCAAGGAGAAAGCAAGGTTACTTACCTGTAATGGGGGTTCTCCATCCACCTCCCCTGGATGAGGTTGCCTTCATGGCCTGGCACCTGCTTGCCTAGCATCAAGCCTCCTCAGCTAGAGACACACTGAGCCAGCTAGGGGCGTGCCAGGAGATAGGGCTACCTTTGCACGTGCTCAGAAAGGTGTTCCTGGCTATGGAGGGGAAGATGGCGGCACTGTGAGTAGATGCCAAGGACTGCTTCAGTGAAGCTTGCAGGATTACCTTATTCTTTTCCTTTCTAATGCCTCATATGGCGCGGAAACGTAAAGCAAAGCCTCACTTGGAGCTTACCGGGCAGCCTGGGCCGATGGATGCTTTCCTTCGGCCCGGTTGTGGAGTGATTGCTTCGGGAGGCCTGCTGGTGGAGTCAGGGGTGGAAGATGGATCCCTGTCCTGCCCTGGGCCGGATGTTTCATTGAGCCTGGAGCTCCGGCGTCTTCATGTACAGCCAGCAGGTTTGAGCGATCATGCTGCAACAAGTTTGGTGGGTACAGCTATATCTGTTGTCCCTTCCTCACATGCGGAGAAGCTCTCCTGCCTCAGGCAGTCAACTCTGGGGTCAGAGATTCCTGCGGCTGATGGAGCGGAGGGCTGCAATTTTGGAACGGGTGCAAGTGTCTGAGTGTGTTCTACCTACCTCTACTGTGAGCCAAGGCAAGTTGGATTTTTAAGCTGTTCTTTCTGCATGGGTTGTTTTGCCACAGTCTGAAGTTTTTTCAATGGAGACTATGTGGGAAGCTATGAATAAACTGGAGCAGTCTATCTCGTCTCAGTTGCAGGCTTTAGCCACTCAGTTTACTTTTGTTGTTCAACAAGTTGGGGTGCATGATACTCTTGTTATGGACCTGCCTGCGAGGGTTACTTCGTTGGAGCAGAGGGTGGATCAAATCCAGGACTCAGTGCATTTTGTAATGAGAAATTGGGAGAATTTGCAAAGAAAAGCTGAGTTACTGGAGAATATGTCCAGGAACAGGAACTTAAGAGTTTTGAATTTTCTTAAAGTGCCTTCAGTACCACCATGGTTTTGTTTAAAAAGTACTTGACTGAGGTTTTGAAAATCTTGGCGGATGCTATCCCGCCAATATCTCGTGCTTTCTATTTGCCTTTAGCTAGGATTAAAGCTGTTGGTGGCTTGGATCAGGGTATGTCCTCTACCCCCGCCCTTTCTGAGGATAGCCTGGACTTGATGGGGTTTTTGGAAAAGTCTGTGTCTGACTCTGGTGTGGCCGCGACACTATTGGTCATGTTGGCCTTAGACGTAGACCGGGATTGGCTCCTTAAAATGTTTTTTCGTTTATCTGTTAAAGAATTTATGGGTTTCTCTATTAGGTTTTTTCCTGATGTATCTAGGGCAATACAGAAAAGGAGGCGGCAGTTCATGCTTCTTAAACCTGGGGTGCTTCAGTTGGGTGGTTTATTTTTTCTTTGTTTCCCTGGTAAATGCCTGGTTAAGCTGGCCGGGAATAATACATAGTAACATAGTAAATATAGTAAATGACATGTTTTCTTTGAACCCCAGCAGTTGTCTACTCTTATTTCCTCAAAAGGTATGGAGGTCCAATTTGCTGTTTAGGTCCCTTTGATGCGAGCCCCCTTTTTTTGGGGGGGGGGTAAGCTGCTGATATTATTAGGTAGCTCTTAAATCTACTTATGTGTGCTAGTTTTTCTTGATTGTGTTTTAATATTCTGAGTATTGTGTATCTTTCCCTTCTTTTAGGGGGCCTGTGGGTTATGCTAAGTATTTTGTTTTTCTTCTCTTCTTCAATAGTTTGGATTTCCTTTGTTTCTTTAGTTCTCCCTTTCTCTTCAAGATTGATTGTTGTATTTCTTTGAAATTGCATAAATAAATAAATTTAAAAAAAACGAAAGAAAGGTGTTCCTTTCTGAGCTCAGGAGAGCACTTCCATCCTCGGTGACATCGAATGATGTCACCAGGTGTGGCTGACTTATCCTGCTGTCCATGGAGAACCCCCGTTACAGGTAAGCAACCTCGCTAACTGTTTTATGCTACAGACTGAGAATCCAAATCGGATTATCAGTTTTTCTTTTGGCATAAGGCTGCACAGAGGCCATGCGAGGACTTGAGCTGCACAATATCTCCAAGCAGTGAAAGGCTTACCATGTACTGTGATTGAGAAGCTGTAGTGTAAAGGCAGGATCTAATGAAGGGAAGCAAGGAGGGGAGAGGACTCCAGAGTTGTTGTTTTTTGTTTTCCTGTTTATTGAATACACTTTGTGAGGTGTTTGCAAAGACTGGAGTGGAATAAAGCCGGGAAGAGACATCTAACCTGGTTGGTTTCCTTGAGTGCAAGACCCAGAGGTTGAGAGAGAGTGGATTTGCTGTGCCCGGTGGCGCCCCTGCTTGTCACACCCCATATGCCTTATGATGAAGACCACTGACCATTTTAGCAGCCGCCCTGTGTACAGACTCCATCCTTTTTATATCCTTTTGATGGTGTGGACTTCAGAATTGAAATGGAGGTCATTGAGACTCCTGGCATATGAGCAAACTGCCTTGTCCCTGCCCTACATGAAGAAAGAATCCTTTGTCCCCTCTTGGTTAAATACACTGCACTCTGAATCTCTTTCTCTTCTTCCTTTTGTTAGAATGCTGAGACAAGGTGTTCAACAGATTTCAGAAAAAGGAAGATCATGCAGGAAAAGGATTTATCTCCATTAAAGATGACATCTATTTCTAAACCTTACTGATAACGCTTTCCATAGTGCTTTGTATCATGCCAAACAAAGCTTCCTTCTGATGTTCATAAGATGTAATATGCACAGACGGCTTATCAAGGGTTGCTTGCAGATTGCTTTTAATCAATAGTCTCACAATAACAAACCACTTGTGCATGGTTTCTCTTGTTTATTTTTTCATATGCTGAAGTAAAAATACACAGAAAGATCTGCTAGGGTAGTATTCACGATCCTATGAAATGCTATATCCAGTAAATTATAATACATTCGTGGCTCTTATTTCTATCAAAGATTCTTATTACATTTTATAATAGAAAGCAGCATAGCAAAATCATTAAAGAAAATCGCAGAAACCATCAAAAAGAGGAATCGTGATCATATGCCTTTAACTCAGTCTACCCTTTATATATATATATACACATAATTTTTTATTTTTTTTGGTATATGCATTCAAATTCTCAAATGGAAGACTGTACTTTTCTCAAAATGATTGCTAAACCTGACATGAATTCATGTTTCCAGCCAAAAGATTTGCTTCAGGGGAATCTTCCATCCATTCCAGAGAAGCTCAACTGCAGTTGGCGTCTGTTGTGCTACAATATCCGTACAATCCGGGTATGGCCCTGGCATTGACTATCAGGGACAGAATGAAAGAGGCGACGGCCGGTTGCTTTGCGTGTTCTGGCTGCCACTGCTGAAAATAGCCCTCGTTCACTTTACATGTGAACTATTGGGATTTGCCATTAATCTGTGGCCTTAGTAGACAATATGGAGATGAAGATCTGAGAGAGTATAAAGTAGTAGAGATCTATAGAATATGGTTTTGCATTATAAGAGGTGAGAACATGATCATGGATTTAAAAGTAATAAATAATAAGGTGAATTGTTATCAAGACGCAGTGTTCTAAACAGATCGGAAAAGGAAACCATAAGAGGTCACACACATCATACTTTTTTTTTCAGTTTGTAAATGTAAAAACAAAAAGATGACCTGATTGGTTTATTTGCAAGCATAAAATGTAGCAAACAGGTGGAGCAGGAACTTTTCATCTATTAGTCAAATGGCTTCATTTTGGATTTGGCAGAGAGGACTTAAAAATGCACAGTGTAGTAAGGATTGTGTATGGAAATATATTCTACATGATAGGCATTGTAAAAATGTATATATGGGTCTTAAAATGTAAAGGATCTAGTGTTACTGGCTGCCAATCAGATCACGGTTAATTCTACCATAAATTCAATAGAGAAACAGTTTAATAGTCTTTCCATAAATGTCAGTAGAGGAGCAGTTCACCACACTGTCCCCTAATAACGTTTCCACTAATTCGTGAGGATTGTGATTTTGGGAATCTGTACCCTAGCTAAATAATCCTGCAGCACACCTTGGGCTTGATTTAGCAAAGTGTGCTGCCATTCGTGCAGGCAATAGTGCATTATCTATGCACAATTTTCTGTGCTAGTGTGGGCGCAGATTGCAGGACGGGATCTAACGCAAGCATGATCAATGCTCAAATGGCTGCACTAACAGTGCATTTAAATAGATGGCAATGAATCAGTTAGCTATGCTGTATGGATGCAGAGAACTGACGTGAAGGCTGAGCTGAACCCTAGGATTTTAACACAAGTCTAAGAAAGACGAGTTTTTAGCTCATAGGTCTGCAGTCAGTGCTGGTGAGGAATTTTTGCCTGTTTCTTGAATGTACAGCACCTGAAATTTCTTTTCAGCTTTTGCTGAAGAAAGTGTTGAAAAAAACAGCAGGGAAAGTGTGCTGGAACAGTGAGGTGCACACACACTGGAATGCTATCTGGCACATATACAGTACCTCGTTATTCTGCATCGTTTTTTTTCATGAACACCGCTATTATTCTGAGCAGAACTGCTGCACAGAATAATGTTGCTGTATGCGCCAGACAGCATTCCAACACAAGTGCCAAACTGTGGGTTTTTTTGTGCGCAAGATATAGGTGTTGCTATGAAGATCCCTGTGCACATGTGCCTGGCTTACTCTCCTTGTTTAGTGCAGATTTTTTTGTGGTTCAAATCCCAAGTTGGGCCTTTGTGATCTAAGGCTAGTAGCTTAATTCTCCTTCTCTACACTCTCTGGATGTTTTAATGTAAAAACAAGCAATTTCCTGATGCCTATTTGTGCCTGGAGCAGATATAAATATTGATGTGCCTGCAAACATCTCAGATGTTTCTGAGATCGAAGGGGGACATGTAAGGATATTGCCACTTCCCAGACACGCCTCTGCCATACCCTCATGCCTACTTGGATGTCCCTGCACTGGAGATGTCTAGGAATGGCTTCAGAGACGTTTCTGTGATTTTGACGTCCACAAGTGGCGACGGTACACATGGACTTCACCCAATGGATTGCATAAAAATCTAATTGACTGCATCTGTGGAAGTCAACGATGGAAAAACTCTATAACATCAACAAAGACAAAACCTGGAGCTGACTGTGGTACAGATCATCAACTACTAGTATGCAAACTCAAGCTAAAGTTGAAAAAGAGAAAACCACTCATGAATGCAGCAAAATATGACCTTGAGAATATACCACTGGAATTTAAAGACTGCCTGCAAAATCAATTTGCTGCTTTAGATACAAATGACAGAGCTCCAGAAGAGTTATGGAATGACATCAAGAAGGTTGTGTTGGAAGAAAGCGAGCAGTCTCTACAAAAGCTGAAAAAGCAAAAACGGCCAAAATGGATGACGGAAGAAACTCTGAAAATTGCCCAGAAACGCAGAGATGCTAAAGCCAGAGGAGAAAGAAAGACAATCGCAGAACTCAATAGAGATTTCCAACGTGCAGCAAGACAGGACAAGGAAAAGTACTACAACGACGCATGCAAGGAAATAGAAGCAGAAACTATTAGCGGACGAACAAGATCGGCTTTCCTAAAGCTATGAGAGTTAAAGAAAAAGTTCCAGCCTCGAATTGGAATGTTACAAGATGCTCAAGGTTCTATGTTGAATGATGCTGAGAAGATCAAGAAAAGGTGGAAGGAATATATATACAAAGTTTTTATATGATAAAGATCAAGTGGACCAACAGTCGTTTCAACCTGTACCTTATGATCGGGAACCATTGGTTATGAAAGAAGTTGAAGCAGCATTGAAAGCCTTATCAAAAAACAAAACACCAGGCATTGATAGCATTCCCACAGTAGAATTACAGCAATCTGATGCAGCTGTTACCGTACTTACAAGGCACTGCCAAGAAATATGGAAGACAACATCATGGCCAACTGACTGGAAAAGACCTGTGTTTATACCAATACTAAAGAAAGGTGATCCAACTGACTGTGGAAATTATTGCACAATTGCTCTGATCCCACATGCCAACAAGATTCTACTGAAGATTATTCAAAAGAGACTACAACCATACCTGGAACAAGAACTACCTGAAGTGCAAGCAGGGTTCAGGAAAGGGCGAGGAACGAGAGACATCATTGTGGATGTGAGATGGATCCTTGAAAAGACTAAAGAATACCAAAAGGATATCTATTTGTGCTTTATTGACTATAGCAAGGCTTTTGACTGTGTAAACCATGAGAAACTCTGGGCCACGTTAAGAAGCATGGGTATACCAGAACACCTGATCGTACTCTTGCACAATCTGTACATTGATCAAGAATCAACAGTTCGACTGGAACAAGGAGAAACAGAATGGTTTAAAATAAGCAAAGGTGTAAGACAAGGCTGCATACTTTCCCCCTACCTGTTTAATTTATATGCAGAACAAATCATCAGAGAAGCAGGATTTTATGAAGACAACAGAGGTGTGAAGATTGGTGGAAGACTCATCAACAACCTTCCCTCTGCTGATGATACCACATTACTGGCTGAAAGTGAAGATGATCTGAAACATTTGCTTCTCACAATCAAAGAACATATTCTCAAAATGGGCCTGCACCTTAATGTAAAGAAGATGAAGATCATGACAACTGGCATAATCAATAGGTTCATCGTTGAAGGAGAAGAAATTGAAATTGTGAACAACTTTACTTGGATCAACTATCAATAAAGAAGCAACAAGCAGTCAAGAAATCAGACGATGTATTGCTCTTGGCAGAATGGCTATGAAAGACCTAGATAAGATTCTCAAGAGCAGAGATGTCTCTCTCCATACAAAGATTTGACTTGTTCAAGCCATGGTATTTTCAATAACATCATATGGATGTGAAAGCTGGACAGTGAAAAAGATAGACAGGAAGAAAATTGATGCCTTTGAATTATGGTGCTTTTGGCAAATACTGTGTATACCATGGACTGCCCGAAGAACAAACCAGTTGGTACTAGAGGAGATCAAACCTAAGCTTTCTTTAGAAGCTCAGATGACTTCGACTTTCATATTTTGGAAACATCATGCGAAGAGAGAGATCATTAGAGAAAGACGTCATGCTTGGCAAGATAGAAGGTCAACGCAAAAGAGGAAGGTCAGCAATGAGATGGATCGATACAATAACAGAAGCTACGGGTACCAGTCTTTCAACATGAGCCACCTGACTGAAGACCGAACACAATTTAGGATAGCTATCCAGAGGGTCGCCATGAGTCGACTCTGACTCGACGGCACTTAACAACAACAAATGCAAGTCTTCAGACATTTAAATCACGACTAAACCTTTTAAAATGACCCTCCACGTTACTATGGCTCTAACACTGTGTTTCGGCATCTGAGCCCTTGTAAATCGCTTCTTGCAACTTTGCTATATACACACACATAAATACAGAAAATTCACAGTTCATTTACAGAACATACTACAAATCATTTGCCATACAGTAACTGGATAAGGAAAACCTAATAGTTATCAGACCATTTTTCTTTCTGATGTGGAGACCACCACCGCAAACATCTGGACTATAGCTGACGTCTTTGGTTGGTATCAGAAGAAGACTGCAACAGTTTCATCTCTGTGTTTGTCTGTAATGCACAATGTGTATTCTGTTATCCCTACTTTTATAGCCTTTTTGTGTTGGATTGTGATGAGATTTTGGAATGGCAGTACACTGGGATTGTGGTCATTGTAAACTTCTACTGAGTTTTTATTTTAGCTGTAGCGGAGGCTGCAGAGGTGTGCCCTCTTATCTCCACACAGAGGAACGTGCTGGATTCCCTGCTGCAGTTTGGTGACATGGAGGCTGGGCTTTCCTGTTTTTTTTCAGTGGGCAGGAGGCATCCCCTCTCTAAATTAGAGTGAACTCCAAAAGGGCCTTGCATTCAGGAGCCTGTGTATTTCTTCCACCGGGAGTGTGAGAGGGAAGTAGGATAGGCTGATTGAGCCCACAGCTGGGGGACAGCACAGTTTGTGTGTTGCATCCTATGTGACCCACTCATCTACTTAGTGCAGGATACAGTATCAGTCACCTCACAATCCAACTAGTATTAACCCTTTCAAGGCCTACTTTAATTTTTTAATCCACATTCTGCAGCCGGGTTAATTTTTGCATATTTCAGGAAAATTGTACCCGTCTTATTCAATATGTTCTAATATTGATTTTCCTTCTGCTATGGTCATGTATTATATACCATTTGATAGGAATATTTAGTCAGAATTTTCGATTCCAAGAGTTTTGGGCTCGGCCTGGAAAGGGTTAAACCAGCAGCACATTGCAGCAAGAGAGAAAGGAGATTGCAGGCAAAGATAGGTCTGCAAGGAGACGGAGATAATCCAGTAACAGAGAAAGCGATGTACCAGGAGAGCAATAAACATCTGATAGAAAGAGAGGAGACTAAACTCAAGGTTGTAGAAGAGACCAAATACCCAGATGCAACCCTGCTTTGCAGTCTGGAGTTAATGCTGTGGTGGGAAGGAACCTGTGAAAAAGGTGCACCCTTCTCTCCCAATCAGAGTGCACGTTTGAATACTTTTGATAACACAGGTACACTAAAAAAATTTTTTTTTAAACTGCCTCTAATGTTTCGATTGATTTTTACGTTTTTTGGTGCGCTGAATCCAAATCTGGTAACCAATTTGCTCCATCACGTACAGATTTTTTGCTACATTGGGTTAGCAGTTTGAGGTGAACGTTTCAGATTGAGTGCGATCGAGATAAAAGTTTCTTGGATGAATTCTTTATACTAATTGTTTAGTAGTTATTCAAATAAGAATAAAGAAAATTGTAACAAGGCAGCACATAAGAATAGAGTAATGTCAACAAAACACACTGTGATGGTAGCAAAATTGTCTGCACTTAAAACAGCCACATACATGTGCACAAACATTGAGCATATAAGAGCGAGGTTAGACACAAAGCAAAGCAAAGAAATGTGCAAAAAATGTTGTACAGGTATGTATGTAAGAATAGAAAACGCAAACCGCACCATTGCAATACATGAAGACAAACACCCGATGGTGTGAAAATAAAATTCTAATAAATGAGATCCGACACTGTGGTAATAACTAGCAAATTTGTATTTCAAAGTTAAGTAAAAACACGATATTTGTCAACACAGTTTAGATTTTAAAGTCATTCTTGGGTCAATCAATCTCCTGGTGGGCCCGTTTCTTCTTCCCTCGAATGCTTCTCTTGGTGCGCTGCTTGGCGTATTTTTCATCTGGGGTTTCCCGCAGCAGCAACCAGCAGAAATCAGCCATCATAGTGGTGTTCCATCTTCCTTGGTACCTTCTCTCTGCGTCCTTGATGTCCTGGTGAAACCTTTCACCTTGTTCTTCACTGTACGCCCCCAAGTTTTCGGGAAAGTAGTTCACATGGGAGTGCAAGAAATGGACTTTCAGGCTCATGTTACAGCCTTGTTCTTTGAAGGCATTGAGCATCCTGGCAACAATATCCTTATAGTTCTCATCCCGCCTGTTCCCCAAGAATTTGAGAACAACATCCTTGAAGGAATCCCAGGCTTCTTTTTCCTTCTCAGACATCGTTTCAGCGAATGCTCCATCTGAAATGAGTTTCCTTATATCAGGGCCAACAAACACTCCTTCCTTTAGCTTTGCTTCAGAAAGTCGGGGGAACTTTGAGCAAAGGTACCGAAAGCACTCACCATCTTTTGGAAGGGACTTGATGAATTGCTTAATGAGACCCAACTTAATGTGGAGAGGTGGTAATAGAATTTTATCACGAGGTACCAAGCTCTCATGAAGAACATTTTTCTCACCGGGTCTCAAATACTCCCGAATTGGCCAGTCTTTTTTCCCCCAGTGTAGGTCGCGGGCCCGGCTATCCCACAAGCAAAGGAAGCAGGGATATTTGGTGAAACCGGATTGCTGCCCTAATAGCATGGATAGAATTTTAAAGTCTCCACAAATCATCCACTTATGCTCATCATAACGAATCTTCTGAAGAATCAGGGCCAAATTCTCGTATTTTTCTTGGAGAATAACAGAGTGAGCAATAGGAACTGAAGCGAATGTGTTGCCATTATGAAGAAGAACACCTTTTATGCTGTCTTTTGACGAATCAATGAACAGCCGCCATTCAGCAGGATCATACTTGAGTTTAAACTTTTCCATCACTCCGTATATATCGTTGCAAAATACCAAATCTTCCTCTTTGCTGAAATACTTCAAAAATTGTGTCTCGCGGTTGCGGTACCAATAAAAAGTTGTTCCTGGTGACAATAGATTTTTCTGTTTAAGCCGAGAACCTAGCAGTTGGGCAGCATCTTTTGGGAGTCCTAAATCTCGGACTAAATCATTCAATTCAGCTTGAGAGAAAAGTTCAGGTTTCGGATCTGGTTCAGTTTCAAACTCGGAAGTACTGGACTCATCGGGAAAAGCCATCTGATGAGTCTCATCATGATCAGAAACGTCCACACAAATATGATCCAAAGATTTTGGTGGTTCAGGCACAGGTACTTCGTTGCTATGAGGCATAGGCCTAATTGCTGAGGGAAGGTTGGGGTAACTTATTACGTTCTTATTTTTTAAGTTGTATCCCTTCACAATGCAAGAGCAAAAATAGCAGTCACTGCTGTGGTCTCTTTGTTCACGCCACATCATAGGTATTCCGAAACGAAATGCTTGTTTTTTACCTTTCATCCATAAGCGTAGATCTTCCTCACATGTCTTGCACACTTTGTGAGGAGCCCACGGTTTGTCTTGATCGCCTAACTTCAAACCGAAATAGGCGAAATATACTTTTTTAATAAATGCAGAAATGTTCCTCTGCCGCTTTTTCATGGTATATTCCCCACAAATAAAACAAAAACTGTCCGGAGAGTTGACGCAACCTCTGGCTCTGTGAGCCATCACAAATACACAGCACTGCAAACTACAACTGTAGTGAACCACTTCGGAATAAAGCTGGATTATGACTGAGCAAACAAAAGGTAATAATGAACTTGCAAGAAACTGAAATTTGACAGGAACGTTCATGTCGCAACCACCGTGTTTGAGCGAGCGAACGAGGCGAGGCGAACAGGAAAGAACATGCGCCAGCGCGAGTACTGGATTTAGCCCCCCGCCTCCCAATTGTCCTGTTAATGTATAAAATGAATACAAAACACTCTAAAATATCATGAGGGAGTGTTTCTAGTTAGTTAACCATTACAACCTCTATTTTGGGCCAAGAAAATAAACTGCAGTCGGCTAAAAAGAAATTATGTGAACATTCCTTATATGGGTAAGAAATCTAATTTTGCAAGAAAACGTGACGTGATTGAACATTTTGGCTATTTTTCCTGGATTCAGCACCCCAAAATCTATAGGAATCAGTTGCATAACTGGAGGCAGTTTTTTGGTAGTGTACCTGTGTAATTGCTGTCACACTTTCATGCTCCAGGATGAGAGCAAGTAAATCCCTGTCGTGTATCTCCATGCTAGAGGTATAGTCCTCCCTTTCAGAACTAGAGGAGAGTTTTGCTATTTGTTGTCCAGAACAACTTGATACTGTTGCACTTATTTAACAGGTTTTTTTTATATCATTTCAGCCAAAGTGGTTTATATTGTAACTTAAACTTGGTAATGTACATTAAACAGGGACATTGATAACTTGAATTTTTCTGAGGCAATGGAGGGTTAAATGACTTGCCAAAAGCCACAAAAAACGCTAGTGGGAGCTGAACCCTGGTCTCTTGGCTTCCCAAGACATTGCTGTAACCATTAGGCTCCTCCTCCACGCCATGTAATTCATGGTCGGTAATATATGTGAAGGTGAGGTTAAAGGTTCCACAGGAGGAACTGCAGAGAAAATGAGGAAGTGGGAAGGTACAGAGCTGACTGAACAAGTTACAGCACACTGACCCGACTTACTTTAGTGCCTTCAGCTTTGGGGCCAGCCTTGCTTTATGAACTATGCAGATGTCAGGGATCATATTGCAAGACTGGCCCAAAATGGTTTATTGTCTGATCATTTCTTTTTCTAATTAGGTTGGTCCTCATCTCTCTTTACCACGTCCTCTTGTTGGTTTTCTCCTAAGTCCATGCTTCCAGGCTGCTTCCCTTTCTCCCTCATATCTTTCTCTGACACTGAGCCTTCTTTTCTTCTTTCTTCTCCATTTCTCTCATCTGCCATTTTATAACCTGTAGCAAGATGCCATTCTTCCTTCTTCCCCCTCCAGTTTTTGGCCCCCCTCTTTTCACTTTTCAGTTGCTTAACAGCTTTCCTTTGCCTATACGTACTCATTTCCTAGTCCTCCCATTCCCCACCTGTCTCATTCCTTTCCCAACCTCTTATTCCTCCATGTTTTTACCAGCTTTCACGTCTCCCATTTCCACCCTTTCTCCCATTACTCATCCCTTTCCCAGTCGAATATTTATTTATTTATTTATTTACATTCTCTTATATACCGCGCTATTCTGCATCAGTGCGATTTACATTGAACAAACTGAAATTACATTGAACAGGGCATTATAAGTTGGAGATAACTATTTTACAGGGAACATTGGCTATGGAGGGTTAAGTGGCTTGCCCAAGACCACAAGGAGCACCTGTGGGACTAGAAACCCCTGTCCTTCCAGCCCAAGGTTGCTGTCCTCTAGTGGGATTTGAACCCCTGACCTTCCGGCCTGAAGTTCCTTGCCCCAACCACTTTATATACCTTGCTCTGCCTCTTATTCCTTCACTAGCACCACCTCCTTCCCTGTCACTCATCTCTCTACCTCTAGGCCCTTTCTTCTGTCTTACTCCCTTAGCCAGATTTCCATTCATCCTTTTCCTTCCTGCATTTCTACCCTCTCTCACTTCCTTTGAAGACCTGTCCCCTTTCCTTTTTTCTCTCACCCTCTCCATAGCCCTCTGACCCTTTCGGCTTCTTCCCAACCCATCTTAAGTCATTCCAACAATCTCATCTCTCCATGTTTCTGCACTCCACCTTGCAGCCGTACTTATATTGTTTACCCAATCACCTAGTCCCCATTCTCCTCCCTAATCTCTTCTCAATTTAATCACCATTTCTTATCCTGCTAGACCAGTGAAGACAAGCGGGTTATGCTCCCCCGCTAACTGGTGGAGGCAGACCAGAGCAACCTTCAGTGATGTCATCACTCTTATATTCACTGGTGGAGTACATTTTAGAAAATATATGTGTTTAAAGTACATGCTAACATTTAAGCACTTCTCTCAAACAGATGTAATGTTCATGCCTTCAATGAAGGCATCATTTCTACAGGATCTGTGCTAGTATTTTGTAGAGAAGCACAGGTGCTAGTATTTTGTGCTATTACAAAATAGGCTAAAAATAGGTGTCTTCCTGTCCTGTTAACCTAGGTGCCTTGTTATAAAATTAGCCACATTTTGTCCAATGCCCAGAGATGCAAAACATGTAGCCCATGTCGCTTCAGTATCCAGTGAGTCTTCTCTACTGCTTTGCTGCCTCTACCGGAGTAACCTCACTTGTTCTTGCAAAAGATGTTTAATGACTTTGTCAAGGGCTATTGTTCATTCAGTATCAAACAACTGCTACAACGCAGGCCTCCAAATCTATGGGCATTAACCCTGTGTAGAGGGAAACACATATCTTATTCCAAGTAAGATCCAATGATTTCCTTGCTTAGATGGTTTTGAGCTGCAAGGAAGACACTATCTACAATCTCCTTTGCTAGTCAGAAATCTCTCGAAGTGGTCTGAAAGATTACCCAAATCCTAATTTTATTCCTCAGAGGCAGTATAACGCCTTTTTGGTTGGGGATGAGGGGCAGAAATCAACCTCTGCCCCAGTTCCAGAGCTCCCTAGTTGCTAATGCTGTGTGGGGCAAACTGCTGGTCGATCTATGGCCCTAGTAGCCAACCCCATTGTACTGCCTATGCTCAGGAGTCTTCTTTGGAGAAGAAGAATATTCTACAGAAGTTCCTCTCAGCCTCTTCCATTCAAAATGATTCTCGCTGTAAGAATATTTCTCCGAAATGCTTCCTGTTCCACGCGCAGGATGCAAAAGGCAGGCAGAGCTCTGGAGTCTCAATGCGTGGATGAGACGATGGTGCAAGGATGAGGGGTTTGGATTTGTTAGGAACTGGGGAACATTCTGGGGAAAGGAGTGGCTCTTCCGAAGGGATGGGCTTCACCTTAACAAGGATGGAACCAGGCTGCTGACATTAATCTTTAAAAAGGAGATAGAGCAGTTTTTAAACTAGATAATAGGGGAAAGCCGACAGTCGCCCAAGAGCACATGGTTCGGAAGAATGTATCCTTGAGGGATACTACCAAAAGCAAAGAGGTTCCAAAAAAGAGTAAAGTAGCCCAAATGCCATTGAGTATGGAGCAGACAGAGCTTAAAGGTCCCAAATTATCCATATCTACCAATAGCCAGATTAATATGAATAAAATACAGTCTCTAAAATGCTTGTATGCAATGCTAAAAGTCTAAAACATAAGATGGGAGAGTTAGAATATATAGCACTAAATGAGAGGTTAGATATGATTGGAATCTCAGAGACATGGTGGAAGGAGGACAACCAGTGGGACACTGTGATACCTGGGTACAAACTATATCGTAATGATAGAACTGATCAAATTGGTGGAGGGGTTGCGCTCTATGTTAGAGAGGGCATTGAGTCAGAAAGGATTAAAATTTTGCAGGAAACAAAATATGCTGTAGAATCTCTATGGATTGAAATTCCATGTAAGAAGGGGAAGGTGATGGCAGTGGGGGTGTACTATCAACCGCCTGGTCAGAATGAACAAATGGATGGGATGATGAAATGCTCAAAGAAATCAAGGAAGCTAATAAACGTTACAGCACAGTAATAATAATGGGTGATTTCAATTACCCCAATATTGACTGGGTCAGTGTCACAGCAGCATATGCTAGGGAGATAAAGTTCCTAGATGAAATAAATGACTGCTTCTTGGAGCAGCTGGTTCATGAACCGACCAGAGGGGAAGCCATATTGGACCTAGTCCCTAGTAGAACACCAGATCTAGTGCAAGAGATAAGGGTGTTGGGGCCACTTGGCAATAGTGATCATAGCATGATCGCATTTGATTTAATTAGTGGAGGAGGGATGGTAAGGAAATCCACAGTACTATCTTTTAACTTTCGAAAGGGAGACTATGATAAAATGAGGAAAACAGTTAAGAAAAATCTAAAAGGAGCAGTTGCAAAGGTTAAAGACTTACATCAAGCTTGGGTGTTGTTGAAAAATAATATCTTGGAAGCCCAGATCAGCTGTATTCCACGCTTTAAGAAAAGTGGAAGGAAGTCCAGAAAACTGCCGGCATCGTTTAAAGGTGAGGTCAGAGAGGCGGCTGTTGCCAAAAAAGCATCTTTCAGGAAATGGAAAAAAAGCCAAATGACGAAAGCTGGAAACAGCACAAGCACTGGCAAGTTAAATGCAAGCCATTGATAAGGCAGGCAAAGAGAGAATTTAAGAAAAAAATTGCTGCGGAAGCAAAAATGCATAATAAAAACGTTTTCAAGTACATTCGTAGTAAAAAGCCCGTGAAAGAGTCAGTTGGACCATTAGATGATAGAGGGGTAAAAGGGGCAGTAAGAGGGGACAAGGCTATAGTGGAGAGACCGAATTAATTTGTTGCTTTGGTCTTTTCTGATGAAGATCATCTGTAATACCTGAAGATTGGAGGATGGCGAACGTAACGCCAATTTTTAAAAAGGGTTCCAGGGGTGATCCAGGAAACTACAGACCAGTGAGCCTGACGTCAGTACTGGTAAAAATGGTAGAAACCATCATAAAGAACAAAATTGCTGAACATGTAGATAGTCACGTCCTAATGGGAGACAGCCAACATGGCTTTAGAGAAGGAAGATCTTGTCTTACTAATCCATTATGTTTTTTTGAAGGTGTGAATAAACAGGTAGACAAAGGTGATCAGTTGATGTAGTGTATCTGGACTTTCAGAAAGCCTTTGACAAGGTCCCTCATCAGAGACATTTGGTAAAATTAAAAAGTCATGGGATATGAGGCAGTGTACTATTGTGGATCAGGAACTGGTTAAGAGATAGAAAGCAGAGGGTAGGGCTAAATGGCCAATTTTCCCAATGGAAAAAGTTGAATAGTGGAGTACCCCAGGGATCTGTGCTGGGTCTGCTGCTTTTGACATATTCATAAATGACCTGGAAAAGGGAATAACGAGTGAGGTTATCAAATTTGCAGATGACACAAAACTATTTAAAGTTGTTAAAACCCAAGAGGATTGTGGAAAATTGCAAGAGGATCTTGATAAATTGGAAGACTGGGCATCCAAATGTCAGATGAAATTTAATGTGGACAAGTGCAAAGTTAAGCACCTAGGAAAGAACAACCCAAACTATGGCTGCACGATGCAAGGTTCCACATTGGGAACCACCACCCAGGAAAAAGATTTAGGCGTCATCGTGGATAACATGTTAAAACCCTCGGCCCAGTGTGCAGCGGCGGCCAAGAGAGCAAATAGAATGCTAGGTATCATAAGGAAAGGAATAGAAAATTAAACAAAGGATATTATAATGCCTCTGTATCGTTACATGTTGCGACCGCACCTTGACTATTGTGTTCAATTCTGGTCGCCGTATATTAAAAAGGATATAGCGTTATTAGAAAAGGTACAGAGAAGAGCCACCAAAATGGTAAAGGGGATGGAAGGCTACTCCTATGAAGAGAGGCTAAAAAGGTTAGGACTCTTCAACCTGGAAAAGAGACAGCTGAGGGGAGATATGATAGAGGTTGATAAGTTAATGAATGGAGTGGAATGGGTAAACGTAGATCAATTGTTTATCAGAATATAGAAAGTCTAGGGGACATGCAATGAAGTTACAGGGTAAACTATTTAAGACAAATAAGAGAAAATATTTTTTCACTCAACGTGTAATCAAACTCTGGAATTTGTTACCGGAGGATATAGTAAAGACTGTTGGTGTAGCTGGGTTTAAAAAAGGTTTGGACAAGTTCCTGGAGGAAAGGTCCATAAATCATTATTAAAAAGGGATCCAGGATATCAATGCTTGACCCAACACAAGCATTGTGAAACCTGTGTCTTTTAGGGAAACTGCTAAGAACGTATGACCTAGATTGGCCACTGTAGGAAACAGGATACTGGGCTTGATGGACCTTGGTCTGACCCAGTATGGCATATCTTATGTTCATACTAGAGATTTGTTCAACATTGTGACCAAAATTATTCCTTTTCCTCTACAATAAGAGGTAGAACCTAGGTCTGGTATTTTTGTGTCTGGTTCTTCTGCGTAGTCAGAGCTGAGGAAGTACAGAGGAAGGTGAGAAGTCACTGCTAGAGGAATGTGTACATCTTCCATCTGTTGTCCTATCATTAAAGTCATCTACGATACCTGAAGATTGATGTGCAACCAGTTTTTAAAAATGGTTCTGGAGTGATCCTGAGTCCAACCCTATATTTTCATCACACTGTAAGGCTTCTGATACTGAACAATTAAATAGTCATAGTGCTTGACCAATGATTTTAGCTGAATTATTTTAATTTTCAGTTTTATATACCACCTTTCCGAAAAGGCTATGTAGTGGTTTAGAAGAAATAAATATCACAATTCAAAAAAACAGTACATCTGTGTGATTGAATAACTATAAAACAGGTAAAATTAACTAAAATATTTTTATTTTTTATTGTGGATAAATGGATATGCTCTTAGTTCTCACTACGGAGTACATTTGAGTGAGTGGAGTCAATGATAGGGAAGGACCTAATGCCGGGATAGGTTTATGTGTGTTTCATTTTTACATTGCTGAATTCAGCATGACTGCTTTCAGATTACTGTCAATTTCTTTGTTGTTTTTAAGTTGTATTTTGTGTATAAACTAATTAGAACTCCATCCTTGGCTTCAACCATAGAGCAAGCAATCAAATAGAAAAAAGAATAAATGAAATTTGCTTCTAGTAGTACTGTTCCAACTTTGTAACCAGGAGAAGGAAAAAGATATTATAGGGCCTTTTCATTCCCTTTTTTTTACTGTGTATCCATTGCTAAAGCAGGCTAATAAATCTGCTGGAGCTTCAGGGGTTTGTTGTTACTATACGCAGTGGTTGGGTTCCTGCATGGGACACAGTAGAAATGCAAGTATAAGACGCATTTTGTTGCTGGTCTAAAGGGCTGGCTTTATTGCCATATTCTAGTTGGTGTGCTAATGGAAATACTGCGTGTGTGATTACAGTTTGGTTTTGTGCGGCATACCATTCCATTCACCAAAGATCAGGGAAGTCTGCAGAAACTAGTTTCAGTGTGTAGACAGCTTCTGGGTACGCAGAGGGGCTTGAGGAGAGAGGAGGACATGAAGGGCCTTCTGTGTGGTTGCTGCAGGTCTCAGAGGAAGAGACGAGGAAAATAAATAAATTCTTAAAAACATGCACACATGCTTTTATCTTTGCTGCCTCCGTTATAAAAGTCCAGGAGCTGAAAAATAACTGCATGTGAGTTTTGGCATGGAGGAGGAAGGGGGTGGCGTGTCATAAGCTGTGATGTCCTCAGAAGTGAGTGAGTGAGCGAGTGGGGTGGGGGACATGGCAGAGTATTAGGTCGTATGCCAGATAAAATGATGGATGCAGTGGGCGTTCGGAGGAAAGAGTAATAGGTTTTGAACCAGAGCCTGTGACTGCTACTTCTGTCACAGCGACGTAGTCTGTTACAAACAGATGTGCTCCCAGCCCTGATAGGCAGCCAGAATTTGCACCAGTTGCAATGAGCCTGTGCATCAGAAAATGTTAAATGCCTGTTACCACTGCAGACCCCTGAATAAAGGAGAAATCCCAAGGATGCGTTTTTGGTTTACTTTTCCACTTCATGTAGAAAATTAGTGATTATTATAGGCCGATCCCAGAATAACAGGGCATTGAAAGAAAGGCTTGGCTGTGCTGCCATATAATTACTGCAGACTAAGGAAGCTTTAAATGTCAAACCATGCCCTAGTGTTTCCTACGGAGGAAATCAAGCTGCCAAATCAAAAACATATACAGTAACAGATAAAAGGAAGGAACAAGCCATTAATGTTTTCTTGCATAGGCTGTTAATAGGAGTATTTTAGGAGTTCATGTAGTTTAATAATATAAAATATGAATTACTTGATTTTCAGTAACAAGGTAATTTGACTCCCCCCCACCCACCCATTCTTCCATTTTATTGATCTTTAAAATCAGCAAGGAAAAACTAACTTGAACGAACAGTTCTGGTTCTATAAAGGCCATTTTATCTTGGCCATGGTATCATGTTCTTCCATATTAAATGCAAGGCCTTATTTGTATTATTCTTTAGTGATGCTCTGTAGTCAAGATTTAAGACTGCTGTGTTTCCCTAACTTGATTTTGCTATAGTTGTTTTAATAAAGGAATACAACCCCCCCCCCCCCCAAGCGAAATGTTTGCTCTGGTCTGGTATGTGTGACATTTGCCTCTCTTTTTCTTTCTTCATAATGGAGAGATTTGCAAGAGAGAGTTGCTGGCTGACAAGTACCAGCTGATTAGGGTTTCTTTACTATGTAATTTGGGCCTGATTTCTATAGTTCTTGCAAAGCAAAAGAGTCTTTAAGAGGAAAGGAAGGGATTTTGCAGGCACTCTTTACAGTAGTAGTTCAAGATGAATTGCGTGCAGATACTGGATGTATTTTCCTGTCTGCAGAGAGTTTACAATCCAAGTTTGCACCTGAGGCCATGGAAGGTTAAGTGAATTGCCCAAGATCACAAGGAACGTCGGTGAGGTTTGAACCCTGGTTTCCCTGGTTCCCAGCCTGCTGCTGCTCTAATCAAAGAAAAAAAGGTTATGTTCAATCTTTTTATGAAAAACACCACCACACAGAGCAGCACAAATGTTTTTGAAAAATGGGAGAACTTATGTTCTGAACAATTGAGGTTGTGTCAGAGAGCTGTCTCCTGGCGCTGATAATATGTAAACACGTTGAGTCAAAACCTAAAATAGTGGAGACATTTTCTATATCTTTTTGCTATGTCTTCCTGGTCTCTGATTGCATCTTTTGGTACTTAATAATTTTTGTTTTTTGCGGAGGGCAAGGTACAAAGTGCCTAGGTTTAGGGGTTAGAAGACACCTATCTTGGCCCAATTTTATAGGGTCATAGAGGCACCTATGGCGGTAATTTTGGAAGCCCTATTCCGGTGACACTGCCAAGAAAACCCAGGTGCTTCTGGGTCGCCAGGAGTCAGGACTTACTCGAAGGCACACATTGCATTTTGCATTCATGCTTTGAATATCCAAAAATGGGCATAGAGATGTCCAAAGTACAGAGACATCTCCAGAGCCATTTTAGAAGCCGGATCTGTGGAAGTCCCCAGCGTTTGAACGGGGTGGCATGGCCCTGGCATTTCCAGGAATCTGGGTCTCTTTGCCTGATCTCAGAAATGTCCCGGATGCCCAGCATCGCGCCTAAGTTTAGACCTGATCCAGGCACAAACATGCTTCCGTAAAAGTGCTTGTTTTGGCTGAAAAACAGCCAGAGGGTATAGAGGAGAAAGCACTCCACCATCCCTAGTACTCAGCACAACTTTAATGATAGCAGCAGTGGGATTTGAACCCTGGCTTCCCTGATCTTAGCCACAACTCCAACCATTAGACTATTCCTAGACGTCCAGGTACTGGAATACTACTCCGGGGATGCCTATGTAGACATCCCTGCAGACGTCCATATCAGGCACGTCCACGTTTGTGAAATCATGTCTGCACCTGGACATGCCTGCTATTTTTTTTTTCAGTCATTCTGGCTTAGACATCCCAGATTGCATTTGGACGTCCCTTCTAAAATCCCCCTCTATCTGTCTTCATAAAGTGCCAGCGCAAGTCCAGCAGCAGTCGCTGATACATCGAAGTTACAGATATTTATGCCTGCTCAGGAGCGGGCGTCAATGGCGGTATGTAAGGTATATAAATACACACACAGATTAATGCACTTTATAATCAATATACATACTTAGCGATTCCACCAATGCTCCACCCAGATCATGCCCCCAGTAATGCTCACAGTAAAAATACATGTGTTCATGCCTCCATGTGTACTTTTACTCCTCAGGCAGTTTTATACGTCATTTTACATGCGTACAGCACTACATACACATTAAAAGGACTATAAAATTACCCCCAAATGGGTTTGCTTTGCACATACTGTGACACCTATGACTATCATGCCTAAGCCAGGATATGTGGGATATGCTCTCAGACTCTCAAATTCAGTGCTAATGTTCTCCCTGGTACCTACATCGCTGCACAGATAGCTTTCTTCTGGCATTCATAGAATGTAATTAGTACAGTACAGGCAACGTCATGAGATGTGCTTGGAAATTACTTTTAATCAGCATGGCAATAAGCAACCCCATGTCTTCCCCATTGTCCTTGTTCAGCTACCTTCAGTACCCACTCTGCTACTGTACCTGTGAAGTACGACCATCTGCCCCATCACTGCCACAGGAGAGAGGAGAGGAAAAAGAAGCCAAGAAAGATTTTACATTTTTACATCTGAGAGTATTTTCATTGGATAATTAGAATGATTGAAGAAATGAATAATTTTGTGAAATAAAAGGCGGGGATGGGGACTTGGATCCCACTGTAAGCTTTTAAGAGAGGGGAAGGAGGGTGTGGTGGTAAAATTTGAGGATTGCTGCCTTGAAACCTCTTACTTTGTTACACATTGCATTTGTGGCAAGCAGGAGGCAGTGTTAGTAGATTGACCAAAATGTCAGCTTACCAGTTTTTTGATTCTTGTTAATTCATAGCTTTCCTGCACTATTATGTCCTAAACAATTTTATACTTGCTTGACTTAAAAAAACCCCAAAACTGCTGGAATTGACTGTTTAGCTTAGCCACCTTCCTTTGCTGTGGACCCTAATGGAAGACATTTTTACTTTTATACATTCATCACTGGGAATGTGCTATAAAGCGGCGCAGAAGAATGAAGACCCTGGATCAATTTTGTTTTTACCAGCTAGTTCGCTGGACATTTAGTTTCTAGCATTGCTGTGTGATTTTATGAAAACTCCAGTCTGGAGCCGTGCTCATCACCAGATGGGTTTTACAGTGAAACCGATAGAGCATAGAGTGTTTGATAGTTTTATTTTCTTAATGGCTCTATCAGTAACCTTAATGCTGAAAGAAGGCATGCTGGACTAAAGCATAGTTACTCACCTGTAACAGGTGATCTCCGGGAACAGCAGGAATTTAGTCTTCACATATGGGTATCGTCGGTACCTACGGAGCCTGCACAGGAATGCTCCCCAGCGTCCAATTAGAAAGCTTTTGGGAGCATCCCACAGCACCTGCATGCTGCCTTCCCGCCTTTCCCAACTGCCTCTCTCCAGTTGAGTTTTAAAGCTGAGACAAAGAGAGAGAGAGGGGGAAAGAAAAAGAGATAGAGAGATACAACTCCTAGGGGAGGTGGGTGGGTTGTGAAGACTAAATTCCTGTTGTTCCTGGAGATCACCTGTTACAGGTGAGTAACTGTGCTATCTCCAGGAACAAGCAGGAATGTAGTCTTCACATATGGGGACTCCCTAGCTTTAGATGCCACGGAGAAACCCCAGAAGTTGTGTGTCCCTGAGAAAGGGCTCCACTTCCCCCCATGGATCTCTGGCATCCAACCAGGGATGGTGGGTAGGAGTTGATTAGGTATGGAACAGGTGTTGGAGAACAGCCTGACCAAACAAGGCATCCCGGCAGGAGTCCTTGTCCAAGCAGTAATGGGCTGTGAAGGTATGAACGGAGGCCCAGGTGGCTGCTCGACAGATGTCGTCGATAGACACAGAGTGTAGATGAGCCATTGAAGCTGCCATGGCTCTCACCTTGTGAGCTGTGACATGGCCCTCCAGAGGAAGATTCTTACTCTGATAGGCAAAGGAAATACACTGAGCAATCCAGTTTGACAGTGTTCTCTTGGAGACTGGAAGTCCCAAATGAGAAGGATCAAAAGCAACAAAGAGTTGAGAGGACTTTCTATGTTGCTGTGTTCTTTGTAAGTAAAAGGCTAGAGCTCTTTTACAGTCCAAAGTATGAAGATTCCTTTCTGCATTTGATGCATGAGGCCTTGGAAAGAACACAGGTAGGTAGACCGCTTGGTTTAGATGAAAAGGCGAGACCACCTTTGGCATAAAGTGTGGATGAGTCCTAAGGACTACCTTGTCATGATGGAACCTTGTATAAGATGGATCAGCCACTAGTGCTTGCAACTCACTGATGTGACGTGCTGATGTGATTGCAATGAGAAAGATAACCTTCCAAGAAAGGAATTTCAATGAGGTAGTAGCTAAGGGTTCGAAAGTTGGCTTCATGAGCTGACCAAGAACCAAGTTTAAGTCCCATGCCACAGGTGGTGGCCTAATGGGAGGCTTAGTTAGCAGAAGGCCTCTCATAAATCTCGCTATAAGAGGATGGGAGGAAATAGGTTGTCCATTTAGAGGCTTGAAAGAAGCTGCAATAACACTCAAATGGACTCTCACTGAGTTAGTCTTAAGTCCTGCATTGGATAAATGAAGGAGATACTCCAGTAATGATTCCAGAGTTACCGCAAGGGGGTTAAGACCCTTCTGCGAACACCATATGGTAAACCTTTTCCACTTGAAAGCATAACAGCATCTTGTGGAAGGCTTCCTGGAAGCATAAAGGATATCCTTTACTTGCTGAGGGAGGTTAAGACCATGGAGATCTAGGCCTTCAGCAACCAAGCCCTGAGATGCAGAGACTGGGGATTGGGATGCCACAACATTCCGTTCTCCTGAGATAGGAGATCTGGAGCAGACCCTAACTCCAGGGAGGGAGCTTGAGAGAGATGTAGAATCATACGGCCTCTGTCTCTCTGAAGCTTGAATAGGGTCCTGGGAATTAGGGGAATGGGTGGAAAGGCATAAAGGAAGTCTTGGCCCCAGTGAAGGAGGAAAGCATCCTTGGCCTGAGAGTCCTGAGCCGGGATTCTGGAACAGAACCGGGGAAGTTTGGCATTCAACGGACTTGCAAAGAGGTCTATGTCTGGGGTTCCCCAAATTTGAAAAATCGTGGTCACCTGGTGTACATGTAGAGACCATTCGTGTGGAAGCAGAACTCGACTGAGTCTGTCTGCCCAAGAGTTTTGTATGCCTGGAAGATACACTGCCAGGAGATGAATCTGATGCTCTCTGGCGAGGGCCCACAGTCGCAAAGCTTCATTGCAAAGCGACAGAGAGCCTGTTCCTCCCTGCTTGTTCACGTAGAACATGGCTACTTGGTTGTCCGTGTGAATAAGGACTGTCTTGCAGCTGAGAAGAGTGTGGAACACTCGAAGAGCAAGGAAGATTCCTCTGAGCTCCAAGAGATTGATATGTAGATGAGTCTCCTGTGGAGTCCAAGTGCCTTGGGTGGAGAGGTCTTGCAGATGAGCTCCCCAACCCATTGGTGAAGCATCTGTTGTGAGAGTTGCCTGGGGTAAGGGTTGCTGAAATGGTGACTCCAGCAACAGGTTCTGAGTGGACTGCCACCAGTGGAGGGACAAAATAAGGCGATTTGTGTTTGCTATTTTGTCTGACAGGCATCCTGATGCCTGAGTCCACTGAGTGGATAAAGTCCACTGGGCTGCTCTCATATGGAGGCGAGCATAAGGAACCACATGCACGGTAGATGCCATGTGGCCTAGTAGTTGTAGCATTTCTCGGGCAGTGAGATGAGGCTTTAGCACTGCTTGAGAAGCTAACTGCACTATGCGAAGGCAACGGGCCTGGGGAAGATAGGCCCTTGCCTTTTTGGTATCCAGCAAAGCTCCTATGAATTCTAGAGACTGAGTGGGAGTTAGACTGGATTTTGGGACGTTTATGACAAGACCCAAATACTGAAGGATACACATTGTGCAAGATAGGGAGGTCCTGGCCTCTGACTGTGATGGGGCTCGAATGAGCCAGTCGTCTAAGTAGGGGAAGTCGAATATCCCTAGAGTGCGGAGAAATGCTGCTACCACAGCCATGCATTTCGTGAACACTCTTGGTGCTGAGGCCAGGCCGAAAGCAAGCACCCTGTATTGGTAGTGCTTTCCCTGAAAAAGGAACAGAAGGAACTTTCTGTGAGATGGATGGATAAGAACATGAGTGTATGCATCCTTGAGATCTAGAGAACATAGCCAATCCTGACTCTGAAGGTATGGCTGCAGAGTTCCTAGAGAAACCATCTTGAATTTCTCCTTGAACAGTAATTTGTTCAATTCTCTGAGGTCTAAAATAGGTCTGTGTCCTCCTGTTTTCTTTGGGAAAAGGAAATAGGGGGAGTAAAGCCCTGTACCCTGTTGAGGAATGGGTACTTCTTCTATTGCCCCTTGGGCAAGAAGTATAGTGACCTCTTGATCTAATAGGTTGATAAGAGAGGTCTGAGAATTGAACTGTCTTACCATTGTGGGAGGGGGCATGCTCGAAAAATGGAGCTTGTACCCCTCTTTTATGATGGAGAGTGTCCAATGCTCTGCTGTTATCTGCCCCCATCTGGGGACAAAGTGACACAACCTTCCTGGAATGGTGGAAGGCTCTGGTCCATTGAGAGCTAGGAAGGCTAAGTTCTCTAGATGAAAGTCAAAGGCCTTGTGGAGGCTGAGACTGCTGAGACGGTTGAGGCTTAGCAGTCTTTGCTTTCCTTTGTTTGGGTGGTTGCTGACCTTTCTGGACAGGTTGACCTGCAGAGCATCCCTGCTGGGAATAAGCAGGATAAAACCTCTTCTTTTTGGAAAAGAATGATTTTTTGAAAGATTTCTTTCTTGCAGGATCAGCTGTGGCCTTGGATAATCTATCCAAGGTGGATTTGTCAGCATCCAACTCATTGGCTTTTTCTTGCCAATCTTTGCCAAACAGGTTCTCACCAGTACAAGGAATATTGCCCAGTTTGTCTTGTACCCAGAGCTCCAAATCAGATGCCTTGAGCCAGGCCATTCTACGTGCACCTATGGCAATGGCAGAGGTTCGGCTTATGCACTCAAAACAGTCCAAAGCTGCACGGTTGACAAACTTAGAAACATCCTGGGCATGTTTGACCAATGTGAGAAAATCCTGTCTTCTATCCTCAGGAAGAAGAGGGCTCAAAACCTCTAAATCGCCTGTGATTTCATTTAGGAACATTCCCATATATAAAATATAGGAACTGATGCTGGCAGAAAGCATGGAAGCTTGGAAAGTACGACATCCAAAATCATCCAAAGTTCTGCACTTACGTCGTGGAGGATTAGAGGCATGCCTTTTTCCACTCCTGATCCTTCTCATAGCTGATTCCACTACAATAGAGTGGTGAGGAAGCTGAGTCTTCTGGAAACCAGGACAAGGAGGGACTCGATACATAGTATCCAGTCTATGAGAGTGAGGAGAGATGGTAAGAGACGTCTCCCACATTCTTAGAATGAGATCATGCAATATCTCATGGATGGGTAGAGTAGCTGCCTCCTTAGGAGCTTTGGGATATTGTAAAATTTCCAACTCCTTTGCTCTGGGCTCTGGACAGACCTTGAGCCACCTCCCTGATGAAGTCCTGAAAGGAAATATCCTCTGGAGGAGACATCCTGCGTTTGGGGGAGGAAGGCTCCTCTAGGAGAAGTATTCCAGTACAGTTAGAACTGTCAGAATCCTCAGATTCCTCTGAGGACTCGAAGTACCTTCTATCCAGATGCTCTTGAAGAACCCGATACCCGTACCGACCAAAGTCGGTACCGGGGGGAATCAGTACCGGTGTATCGGTACCGGAGGGCATCGCATGACTGGGTGCCCGCTTTGCCGACACCGATGCCGATGCTGTCGGTACCGGTACCGATACCGTTGCCGGTACCGGTTGAACTGTCTGATGCAGTTCCGAGGGTGTTGATGCCACAAGGAGAGCTGCCAGACTGTGTTCAATAGCCAGGAACCTCTGGTCTATAGACGCTGCCGATGCCTGGATGTTGGTACCGGAGTAAACAGCCGGTACCCCAGATCATGGCAGCAGTAGTTCTGCTGAGGTCGAGGCCTCCAGAACGTCCTGGAGCCTCGATAATGCTTTGGAAGCTGAAGCCTCCCGCCGGGGCAATTTTGCCGGTGCAGAATCCTCCGGGGCAACGCCAGGGGCATCTCGATGCTTAGAAGGAGATCTACCCTTTGAGGACCGGCTAGACTTGTGTTTAGTTACCTGAGATCCACGGGAGGAAGAGGAAGCCTTGGAAGACGTCGATGCCACCGAGGCTGCATCAGAGGGAAACAGGGTACTGAGCTTAGCAGCTTGGTTCTACCGACCTCTTTTAGACATCATGGCACAGGCCATACATTCCGTGATGGAGTGGTCAGCACCTAAACATTTAAGAAACCACTCATGGGTGTCGGTGACGGAGATGGTACCGCCACACTTGGTACACTTTTTGAAACCCGAAGTGGGTTTTTCCATTGTGGAGGAATTTTGGGCCTAGGGCCCAAAATGGTGCGTGCATGTGGAAAAAAGAGCTAAATATATATATATATATATTTTTTTTAGAACAGAAAAAAAGAAAGAAGAACCGGCGGTACCGGTAAAGCGTCGAGGAAGGCAGATGCGTCCACAAAAAAGAAGGGAAAAAGGAAACATTTTCTGCAGTGACAGGAACAACGACCTGCTGGCTCCGCAGAAAACGAAGAACTGGAGAAAGGCAGTTGGGAAAGGCAGGAAGGCAGCATGCAGGCACTGTGGGATGCTCCCAAAAGCTTTCTAATTGGACGCTGGGGAGCGTTCCCGTGCAGGCTCCGTCGGTAGCGACGATACCCATATGTGAAGACTACATTCCTGCTTGTTCCTGGAGATTGCCCCAGAAACTGAAGTGTTCCATTTATTCTCAAAATAAGTGCAGCAAGAGCGGTGGCAGAGCAGACCACCTCCCTTTGCTGTGCCTCTCTGTTCTGCAAGGGTTCCTCTCGGCCTCCTGAAGGACATTGCAAACTACCCCAGGAAGCCTGTTATATCGGTGGCTTTCTTCATACACGTGTTTGAATAGTAGGGAAACTCGTCCAGCATAGGTCACACTCTTAACTTCTGATACTTTGAGCAGACAGTGTGTGAGCAGGGCCGGCCCGTCCATTGAGCGAGAATGTTGTTCGCACAGGGCCCCGCGTGAACCACATTCTCGCTCAATGGACGGCTGCAGAGGGAGCCAGGAAAGCCTGCCGAGGCCCCGGCTCCCTCTGCACAGCCCGCCAGCGTGAAGAGCCTTTACCTTCACGCTGGCGGCTGTTTCAATGAAGCCACGAATGCCGGGAGAGGTTAAAGGGCATTGCCTTTAACCTTTCCCTGCATTCGCAGCTTCATTGAAACAGCCGCCAGTGGGAAGGTAAAGGTTCTTCACGCTGGCGGGCTGTGCAGAGGGAGCCGGGGCCTCGCGCGGGCTTCTTCGGCTCCCTCTGCAGCCCCTTAGACGGCGCGGGGCTCTTCGGAGGGGGGGGGCAGCTAGGACTGGATGGGCTGTGATGGGGGGAAACAGATTGGAAATGGGCTGTGATGGGGGGAATGGACTGCAATTGGGCTGTGATGGGGGGGGGGAACAGACTGGAACTGGGCTGTGATGGGGGAAACAGACTGGAAATGGGCTGTGATGGAGGGAATGGGCTGTGATGGGGGGGAATGGACTGCAGTTGGGCTGTGATGGGGGGAACGGACTGGAAATGGGCTGTGATGGGGGAAACAGACTGGAAATGGGCTGTGATGTGTGGGGGGGGAGAATGGACTGCAATTGGGCTGTGGGGGGGAGGACTGCAAGTGGGCTGTGATGGTGGGGGGAGAACGGACTAGAAATGGTCTGTGATGGTGGGGGGGGGGGAACGGACTGGAAATGGGCTGTGATGTGGGGGGGGAATGGACTGCAATTGGGCTGTGTGGGGGAGGGCTGCAAGTGGGCTCTGATGGTGGGGGGGAATGACTGGAAATGGGCTGTGATTGGGGGAACGGACTGCAAATGGGCTGTGATGGTGGGGGGGATAGGACTGCAAATGGGCTGTGATGGTGGGGGGAATGGATGAAATGGGCTGTGATGGTGGGGGGGGGAACGGACTGGAAATGGGCTGTGATGTGGGGGGGAATGGACTGCAATTGGGCTGTGATGGGCGGGGAACGGACTGGAAACGGGCTGTGATGGGGGGGAAACAGACTGGAAATGGGCTGTGATGTGGGGGGGGGAGGACTGCAAGTGGGCTGTGATGGTGGGGGGGGAACGACTGGAAATGGGCTGTGATGGGGGGAACGGACTACAATTGGGCTGTGATGGGGGACGACTGGAAATGGGCTGTGATGGTGGGGGGATAGGACTGGAAATGGGCTGTGATGGGGGGGGGAATGGACGAAATGGGCTGTGATGGTGGGGGGGGGGGAACCTGGACTGGAAATGGGCTGATGAAGAGCTAGATTAGGACTGGAAATGTGCTGATGGGGGCTGGAATAGGGCGAAGTGGGCTGACGAGGGGGCTAGGATTGGAAATTAGCTGATGGGGGAGCGTGGAGTGGAAATGGGCTGATGGGGGACTGGAATGGAACTGGAAAAGAGCATATGGGGGGCTAGGACTGGAAATGGGCTGATGAGGAGCTAGGATAGGACTAGAAATGGGCTGATGGGGGGAACGTGGACTGCAAATGGGTGATGGGCTGGAATAGGACTGAAAATGGGCTGATGGGGGCTGGAATAGGACTGGAAGTGGGCTGATGGGAGTTGGAATAGGGCTGGAAATGGGCTGATGGGGAGCTTGGAGTGGAAATGGGCTGATGGGGGGCTGGAATGGAACTGGAAAACAGCATATGGGAGGCTAGGACTGGAAATGGACTGATGTGGAAGCTTGGGAGACTGGGACTAGAAGGGGCAGATGCTGGGTGGGTCTAGAACTATAAAGGAGCTGATTTTGGAAGAGGACTAGAAAGGGATGGGGAATGAGAATGGAGAGGGGAAAAGATATTTTGTGTGGGAGGGAAGAAAAGTCTACGATGGGCCGGGTAATGGAAGAGTAAGTGGAGATTGAGAATGGAAGGGTGAAATTTGAGTGGATGATAAAGGAATAAGGAAAGAAATGGAGGAAAGAGCAAAAGGGGAAAGATCAGCATGTTAAAGCAGATATAGAGAAAAAATTTGGAAAAAAATCTAAAAGAGAAGAAAGGAAAATGGATAGCTCGCAGAAGACACAAAGAAACCAGAAGAACATGACTGGAGCAATTACAACTGAAAAGAAAATGCACAAGCAACAAAAGGTAGAAAAATACTTTTTTATTTTGAATTTATTAACTTGAATATATCAGCTCTGGGAAATGTGCATCGTTAACGTCTTTTGTGTTTTGTTTAGTACAAGATGAAATTAATTTATAGTTTTATTTCTCCAGTGTTGTTGTACATCCCAAGTTTGGCTTTTGGGGTTCCCAGTTTAATTATTGTCTTCCTATTTCTAAACTGTGATCCCTTGTTCTTTGGTGACTGTCTATATTCTGCATTTTAACCAAGCTGAGGTATTCTGTTCATGTAGTTTCTATTTGACCATGTCACTTGTTCTCTTTCCCGAGTAGGAGATGCATTGGTATTCTCTGAGATGTATTGGTTTAATATTTGCAGTGTTGCCTTTTGATAGGTAGGGTTTGGTGCTTTGTGAGTCCTGGCAGAGCTGTTATGTTATGGTGGATTTGCTATGAGTTCTAAAAGGTCAGTGTTTATAGTACTTCCTAATGGGCCTGGCGGTTGGCACTGGAATATAGTAACGTAGAAATCTGTTAGTCTTTCTTCATCCAGACACTCATTAAGAAGCATGTTTACTAAAAATGCATGTTAACATTATGCAAGTATTTATGCAAATGAGGCTCCCTATGCAAATGAGGCCCCGCAATTAATCTCCGCACATGGCCCCGCACCCCCCTTGGGCCGCCCCTGTGTGTGAGTTTTACCTTGAGAACATCTTTCAGAATTCCCAGGGCCTGAAGTACAGAAAAACTGTTCCAGTTTCATCTCTGAAAAAAACGAGTAGTGCAAACGGCATTAAATGTATATTGTTGCTGCATAAGTGAAGAGTTAAATGCATATTTTTTTCCAGTGTTCCCTTTACTAAACTACTTATGCTGCTTTCCCTAGTCCCACACCCACTAACTTCAACATCCAATGTACTGTCTAGCCTTTTATAGTCAGGTATTGTAGCTTATTATGATTCCTTTTGCCAAGAAAAATACACTCTGCATTTCACTTCACTACACTCCATATCACCTCTGAGACATACCAAGAGCCTTGGGGGTGGGTAGAGGGAATTTGTTTACCAGAATGGGGAATAAGCGGTAGGAAAAGTGGCTGCTCTCAGTTGGAGGTAGAGTGATATATTAATACTCGATGCCTCTTTGCGTCCCGCTGCTGACAGGAATGCTGACACAGTCATCGTTTAGATTAATTAGGGTAAAAGAGAGTGGAAGTTTGTAGTACCAGTATTTATGGCTAAAAATGCTGGGTGTTAATAAGAAAAGGGCTATGGGCCACTGCAGAATCTCAAAGGCCTGCATGCTCTTGCCTTGCATCAGACTGTCATAAGGCAAAGTACAGTGAGAGACTTAGCGGACTCCAAAGCTGCTGAACTGTATTTTCACATTCTTAACGTGTCACGGTTATTTGTGTGAATTGCTTGTGTGTGCGCAGGGGGGGTCCTGGCTGAAAGCTGAAAATCTGCATGATAGTGGCACCATTCATATCCTTTTTTCTAAATACATTTCCAGTTCTCAAGCATTCACAAATTATCCGAGAGAATAAGCATGAAGGTGATTCTTGGTGCGAATGGATGTTTGACTGGAGTAGTTTTAAAGCCTGTTTTAATAGTTGATGAGAAGATAAAGGGGAGTGCTCAGAGTTTTCTACAGAACTTGCCCAAAACATACTTTCAGAGTTTGTCAGGTGCTTGACAATACTTTGGAAGTGTCATTTAATTAAAGCCCCAAATAACATCATACCCAAGGCTGGCTTAACCATTAAGCAAACTAGGCAGTCGCCTGGGGCAGTAGCTTTTGAAGGAGGAGGGGGCAGCAAAGAGCAGGGGAGTCAAAGCAAAATGATAGGGGGGGTGGAATATTCAGTGTTGGCTAATGCGGTTTCAGTGGTTAGCTGTTGCCACTGCAACTTAAACCCAGAAATTACCATCCATACAAAACATGTCTCTTCGCATTATGTCACACACAAGGAAATATGACCATATCACTCCCCTCATGATTCAGCACCACTGCCTCTCAATTTCTTTTCGAATACGGCATAAAAATCTAACTCTTGTCCACAAGTCCTTGTATAACAATGCCCCCGCCTGTCTATCATCCCTGGGAATTCTGTATGCTCCGCCTCACTATCTGCTCCTTGCACAGAAATAGATTATGCATTCCCCCGTCATCCAAAGCTTTATATGAATCCACCCAACACTCGGCGTTCTTCTTTCATGCCCCATCTCGTTGGAATTACCTCCCTACCCCAATCCGCCTAGAATCCAACTTCAAGAAATGTAAGGTCCTGCTGAAGACCTACTTCTTTGAGCAGGCTAGCCCCCCAAGAATAGCGTGCTGTTGCCTTCCTACTCTTGCCCGCTACCCTCTACTGTGCTTTCCTTTCCTAATTATTATAGTTCCTTTCTGAGCCTCTTAAACTGCCTTGTATGCATGCCAAAGGCAATATATCAAGCATTAATAAACTATAAAGCATAACTATACTCAATGCCGGAGTTCTATCCAGGCCCAGGCATTGAATATTTGGGTGGCCCAGATTGCTAGGGCGCTAATCGGGTAGTGACGATATTCACCCGCTACTCAGCTAGCGTCCATGGTGAAAGAAATGCCAAATGTTGCTGTGCCTTACTGTTGCTGCTTTGCCATAACTGGGAAGTGGCTTCCGCAAATCACTCAAAACCCTCCTGTTCAAAGAATATTTTATACATGTAACATAGGATACTTACGCCCCACTGACATGCATAGAGGAGAATAAGAACCAATTGACTGAAGTCTATATGTACGTCTCGTCGCCCCTCCCCTCTCGTTTAATGTAGACCCATTGTATTGCCAACCACTTTGATTGAAGGATAAAGTGGTATACAAAACTGGTTAAATAAATAAATAAAATAAATATTACCGCTGCCTGGTTTATGGTCCGGTGCCGCCCTGGAATGCCGCAGTGCTAACCAGTTAGCATTGCATCATGCAGCAGCGACAACTGAGTTAGTGCTGCTGAATATTCTGCATAAGGGAATTAACAGTCAACAGGTCCCTAGGTCTTTAACCTACAGGAAAAGGAATGACTTTTGGAAAGTGCCTTCATTGCGTATGTGTGTGCATATGTGCATAGATATATATAAAAGAAAGCTTAATAGTTAAAGGTTTGATGCCCAATCCTATATTTTTATAAGACTGTCCTGGTGACATTGGAGTAATCATCCTTGAGTTTATTTTTCAAAATCTCAGGGAGAAAGGGGACTGAAAGTTACTTGAGGGGAGTTGCAAGGCTGAAGGGTTGTGTTGAGTACACAACGCCCTTGCACCGGCCCTGCATATACCACATTGATGCTGTAGGGTTGTTACGTGCAGGGCTAGTACTACCATTTGGTGAACTGGCTGGTCCCCTGAAGCACCAATGTGGCCCATTGCTGCCCCTGTCCGGGAACTGCAGCGGAACACTGTAGCACTTACCGAAACCTACGGCACTTCAGTGCTGTTTGTGTTTTCAGTCCCTCCGACACATACTTCCTTTTACATGATGGCGGAAGCACAAACATCACGCAGCGCAGGGGATTTCAGCAAGCGCTGCAGTGCTGTTTAAAGAAATCGTTGCTGCTGCAGATCCCACAGAAAGGCAGCAGGCAGCACCAGGAATAGGGTTTGCTTGGGCACCTCATATCCGGCCCTGGTTATGCGCAAGTGCATCTGTATGAAAAACACTGCCTGGGACCTGATTGTCATTTCCACACATATTGGGCATTCCATGCCCCTCTCCAACATAGTACATATTAAAGGGTAAATCAGTAAAAATATATTAATCTGTGATGCAAATTCTGCCTTCAAGATTATTCTGTAATACAAAACTATATAGTGTTTTCAATTGACCTTGGATGTAAAGCAAAAAATAATTCCTCAAATAGACACCCACAGAATAAGACATGTTCTTCCAATTCTTCCCCTGGACTCCAGAAAGGAAAGGAAAAAAATTGGTTGTATATTATTTAAGAAGTAATAAAATTACATTATGTAAGCTCATAACACATTGTGGTCTAATAAAATATTTTATTCATGTTTATATGAAAATCATTTTCCCATCCCTGCTGCATTGTAACATAATAGATGATGGCCAAAAGACATAGAAAATGATGACTGCTAGAGACCTTATGCCACTATTCAGCCTTTCCATCCGTAACTACTAAGCCGTACTATCCCTGCCTCTTCCTCAGAGATCCTCTGTGCTTTTCCCACACTTTCTTGAATTCAGATATTGTCCTTTGCCACCTCCACTGGGAGGCTGTCCCATGCGCATACAACCCATTCTGCAAAGAAAGATTTCCTTAGATTACTTCTGAGTCTCTTCTCATTCATTTTCATCTTATGCCCCCTCGTTCCAGAGCTTCCTTTTAATTGAAAGAGGCCTACCCTTTCTAAACCTTCATACTGACAACTGATATCTCGGTAATACCTTTGTAAATAGTTGTTCCTTATCGTCACTCCAGTCCAGTCCCTTTACTTCTGGGTTATGCAACCCTTCCAGCAGCTTGGAGGCTGAGCCCAACCTTTTTGGGGGTGGAGCGGTATAAATACCCCTGGTACCACCCACCAACTCCAGTATTCTCAGCCTCCAAGCAGCTGGAGGGTTCCGTAAGCCTAGGGCTTACTGGAGTCCCCCCTTCTTTAAATTTTATTTTAATTTTAATTTAAGTTAGTTTTAATTCTAGCTTCTAAACTCCTTTAATACCTTTAAATTGGGTATTGATTTTTATTTGACTCTGTAACTTTAAATTATCTCCTGCCCTCTCTCCCCCCCCCCCCCCCCCGGGAACGGACATCGGAGGAGAGTCTCACCGGCGGCAGCGAGGAGGACTAGTCAGCGATCCTCTCGCGGCTGTTCGGGGCTTACCCCGCATTTCCTCTGCAGAGTCCTGTGCTGCCTTGCGCCGAAGCCCCTCGGTGGCTGAGCGCTGGAGGCACGCCGCGCCTAGCCTCCTCCGTCCTGTCCCGCTCCTTACCGAAGGGACGCGGAGTTGAGCCCCGGAGCCGCGATTTCAGTAGGCCGGCGGAGATCGTTCGGCGGCAGCGGGAGGAAGCCGCTTCCAGTGCTGGAGGGTGTTCCCGGCTCTGGCTCTTCTCTTCCAGCGCCGCAAAGGCACAGTCGTTTTTTTCCCCGGGTCGGGCTCCACGTGGTGGAGGCCTACCACGTGTGGAGCCTACGGCCCGAGATTGCTGAGTCGGGCCTGTGCACAGCATCAGAAGAGCTTCTAACCGCAAGTACCGAGTTTATGTTGGCAGGGGGGTTTGCTTGCGCATAATTTTTTGCACATATTCTTCTTTTTGTTGCTCTGTTCAAATTTAAGTTAATTTAATTTTTATTTTGTCTTATTTAAGCTGTTTATTTTTTTAAACTTCTCTTGCCTTGGTTTGGTCCCTATTAGGAAAGCATTACAAGCTCTCTGCTTTCTCAGGGGTTATATATACTACCTTGGTTTGGCTGCTCACAAGAGAAGCCCCGGCTCTCTTTTTCCATGGCATCCAAGCCACGATGTCCTTCCTGTGGGACGCGCAGGGGCACCTCCGCAGAGACAGGAATCTGCAGGAGCTGTGCCGCGGAGGCAGCATCAGTGGAACAGGAGATTAGCCTGGCCATGTCGCAGCCCTCCCAGGGATCAGGCAATCCTCTGGAAGGGGAAGGGGAGTCCCAGTTTCCTATCTCCACTCCTACGGACCTGCCTATGCCCCCTCAGCCTCTACCCTCCCCCCACTCTAGTGCTGGGGGGCCCGGAGAATTTTTCTCTCCTGACTTCATCCTCTTACTCCATAAGGCCTACTGCCTACGTAAGCAGGGCCGGGGGGCAGAAGAGGCTATCCCGCCAGCAGAGGACAAATCAGCTAGTGCCCCCGGGGCTACCAATCTGGAAGCCGGTATCCCTGCTAAGCGCCCACGTCTGGGCGGCGAAGAGCTCCTAGCATCCCTATCCCAGGATACTCCGGAGGAGGATAGCTCAGTTAAAGACTTGGAGGAGGATGAAGAGGAGCTAGAAGAAGGAGAGATCCCGGAAGAAGATCAGTCACGGATAGTTAGAGTCTTTCGCCGTGAGGAGCTCCCGGCGTTAATTAATGAGTCCCTAAAAGTTCTCAATGTGGCCTCAGACACGCCCTCGCAGGAAGAAGCGTTGGAGGACCCCTTAATCCAGGCCTTCAGGAGATCCCAAAGGGTTTTCCCTGTCCACAGGGTCATGCGCCAGATGATCCAGTAAGAATGGGACCAGCCAGAATCAAGCTTAAGGGGAGTCAGGACCATGTCTCGTTTATACCCGCTCCCAGAGGCAGATAAAGAGCTGCTAAGATCTCCCAGAGTAGATGCAGCGGTATCAGCAGTTACTAAGAAGACCACGATACCAGTGGAGGGCAGTTCGGCCCTAAAGGACGCGCAAGACAGGAAGTTGGATACGCTCCTGAAACAAGCCTTTGATGTAAGCGCTATCGCCTTGCAGGCCTCCGTGTCGGGAGCTTGGGTGGCCCGGGCCTGTTTACGGTGGGCCCAACAGCTCCAGTCAGAGGTTTCAACGGGCGAGATACAGGCCAACTCGGCTAAGGTGGAGTCCGGAGCGGCCTACTTGGCGGACAGTCACTATGACCTCATCAGAAGCCTAGCCAAGAACATGGCCTCGGTTGTGGCAGCTAGACGGTATCTGTGGCTACGAAATTGGGCAGCTGACGCTTCCTCGAAGTCACGCTTGAGCCGACTCCCCTTTAAGGGGAAACTCTTATTTGGAGAGGATTTGGAGAAGCTAGTTAAGGACCTGGGTGAGTCTAAGGGAGGCAGGCTCCCGGAAGATAGACCAAAGCAAGGGCGCCCTCTAGCCCCTGTGCGCTCCCAACCTAGGGACTCGCGGAGATTTCGCCCAGCCAGGTCAGGCTCCTTTCCCAGGGGCCGTTTTCCCTCGAAGGGACAAGGCTTCAGAGGTTTTCAGGGGGCAGGACGGGGTTTTGGGGCCTCCTCCTCCTTCTCGGGACCCAGAAAACAACAATGAGATGACGGGGGTCCAGGAGGAAGGACAGCCAGTAGGCGGTCGCCTGAGGCTGTTCCTTCCCGCCTGGTCCCGAGTCACGTCCGACCAATGGGTCCTAGAGGTGATCAGAGAAGGCTATGCTCTCGAATTTTCAAAACAAATACTTCCAGCGTTTGTTCAGTCTCCCTGCGGTTCTTCAGCAAAGAGGGCGGCAATAGAGGCAACTCTTGCCCGCCTAATAGCTCTAGGGGCGGTGGTCCCAGTACCACCAGACCAGTGCGGCTCTGGTCGATACTCGATTTACTTCGTAGTGCCAAAAAAGGAAGATTCCTTCCGACCGATCCTGGATCTAAAGCAGGTCAACCGGTGCCTCAGGGTACCACACTTCCGGATGGAAACCCTACGCTCAGTCATAGCGGCCGTAAGGGGAGGGGAGTTCCTAACGTCCCTCGACTTGACAGAGGCCTACCTTCATATCCCGGTCAGGAAGTCCCATCAACAATTCCTGAGATTCGCAGTGCCAAGAGGCCACTTTCAGTTCCAGGCCCTACCCTTCGGCCTAGCTACGGCCCCCAGGACATTCACCAAGGTAATGGTGGTAGTGGCGGCCTTCCTTCGGAAGGAGGGAATATTAGTGCACCCCTACTTGGACGACTGGCTGATCCGAGCAAAGTCACAAGAGGAAAGTCATGCGGCAACGGCCAGAGTGGTTCAGGTTCTAGAAGAATTGGGGTGGGTCATCAATCGACTGAAGAGCAGGATGACTCCCTCACAGGATCTAGAGTACCTCGGGGCAAGGTTCCACACTCTCAGGGGCAGGGTATTCCTGTCTCGGTCAAGATCAAGAAAGCTGAGGCGTCTAGTCACGCAGTTTCTTGGCAGGCGAAGTCCCTCGGCTTGGCATTATCTTCAGCTTCTGGGAACTATGGCGGCGGCGATAGAGGTAGTCCCATGGGCCAGGGCACACATGCGTCCGCTACAGCGGGCACTGTTACGTCGATGGTCTCCTCAGCATCATCCTCTGGCAATGCAGTTACCTTGCGCTCCGAGGACCAAACAGTCCCTACACTGGTGGCGGTGTCCAAGGAATTTGGACCGCGGGATGCCCCTCGAACCTCATCTGTGGTTACTATTGACAACGGATGCCAGCCTGTCAGGCTGGGGAGCACACTGCGAGGACCAGTTCGTCCAGGGCCGCTGGACACCGTTGGAATCACAGTGGCCCATCAACAGACTGGAATTGAGGGCCGTCACGCTGGCGCTCAAGGCGTTCACGGCCTTAGTTCAAGGAAAAGCTATTCGTCCTTTCCGACAACGTCACGGCGGTGGCCTACATCAACCACCAGGGAGGCACCAGCAGTCCTGCCCTGGAGAAGGAGGCAGACGCCCTCTTCCGGTGGGCGGAGCACAGATTGCAGGCACTTTCAGCTCAGCACGTGGCGGGCGAGGACAACGTCACAGCCGACTTCCTCAGCAGATGCAAGATAGACCACGGGGAGTGGAACTAGATCAGGAGATCTTCAAACAGATAGTGGCCCGCTGGGGGCTCCCAGTCATGGACCTCATGGCACGGTTCTCTACAGCCAAGGTAGACAGGTTCTTCAGCCGAAGGAAGGAAAGAATGTCCGAGGGCTTGGATGCCCTGTCTCAAAAGTGGCCTCCCAAAGGACTACTATATGTATTCCCTCCGTGGGCTCTGATCGGAAAGGTTCTGCAGCGGGTGGAGTCTCACCAGGGGTTGGTAGTCCTCATAGCTCCGGATTGGCCTCGCCGTCCCTGGTATGCGGATCTGATGAGGATGGTCGCTGACCCTCCGTGGCGGCTCCCTTGCAAAAGGGACCTGCTGAGGCAAGGTCCGGTTCGCATGCCTCACGTGGATCGATTCTCGCTTACGGCCTGGCTATTGAGAGGGCGCGGTTCCTAAAGCGAGGCTACTCAGGAGCAGTGATCTCGACGCTGTTGAAGGCGAAGAAGCGCTCGACCTGTCTATCCTATGTAAGGGTCTGGCGCATTTTCGAAGCCTGGTGTGCAGAGCATCGACGGAAACCTCTCTCGGCCTCTGTCCCAGAGGTTCTGGAATTCTTGCAAGCAGGTTTTGATAAGGGCTTGGCGCACAGCTCCCTACGGGTCCAGCTAGCGGCAATCGCTTGCTATAGAGGCAAGGTCCGGGGCAAACCCTTAAGGGAGCACCCGGACGTATCCAGGTTCCTGAGGGCAGTTAGTCGGCTACGCCCTCAGCGGAGGGTGGTCGTCCCCCCTTGGGACCTTAACCTAGTGCTGAATGCCATGGTCGGGGAGCCCTTTGAGCCAGTGAAGAGAGCCTCCTTAAAGGATTTGACCCTAAAGACAGTTTTCCTGGTAGCTATCTGCTCGGCCAGGAGGGTTTCGGAACTCCAGGCGCTCTCCGCCCAGCCTCCCTTCCTGACCTTCCTAAAGGACAAGGTGGTCATGCGCACAGTGCCTTCCTTCTTGCCCAAGGTTATCTCTCCCTTTCATGTAAACCAGACAGTCACCCTGCCGGCCTTCGCGGCCAAGGGGCAGGAGGGAAGGAATAACAAGCTGCGTCTGCTAGACGTCCAGAGAGTCTTGAAACGGTACCTATCTCGCACAGCTCCATTCCGGAAGTCCGACCGTCTGTTCATTCAGTTCGGAGGTCCGCACAAAGGTGAGGCGGCGGCAAAGGCCTCGATCTCCAGGTGGATCCGAGAGGCAATTGCCTCCGCCTACATCCTCAAGGGGAAACAGGTCCCAGTGGGTCTGAGGGCTCACTCCACTCGGGCACAGGCGACCTCTTGGGCGGAATTCAGTCTTGTCCCTCCGCTGGATATTTGTAGAGCAGCGACTTGGTCCTCGCTGCATACCTTCACCAAACACTATAGACTGGACGTGCAGAGCACTGCGGATGCTCGGTTCGGGATAGCGGTTCTTCGAGCCGGGATGCTGGATCCCACCCAGGGTTGAACTGCTCTGGCACATCCCAGAAGTAAAGGGACTGGACTGGAGTGACGATAAGGAAATAGTAATTTGATCTTACCTGCTAATTAGTGTTCCTGAAGGAACGACAGTCCAGTCCCTGATCCCACCCGGTTCCGGCAACTGGTAAAACCTCACGTTCATGGAGGAGCACTGGACCGAGCGCAGAGCTGGGTCGGCGGGAGGGAGTGCAGGGGAAGGCCGGGCTGGATAGAAGCAGCCACCTCCTCCGTCCGTTGCCATTCCTCCTCTCCTTCTCCTATACTTTCCAAAAAAAAAATATATATATATATACTTTTGTTTAGAGTATTGAGTTATTGGTTTAGGTTAGTGTATGTCATTATAAGTTTTTGGATGGATGTTCGTTAAGTCTGCTTTTTCATTCGAATACTGGAGTTGGTGGGTGGTACCAGGGGTATTTATACCGCTCCACCCCCAAAAAGGTTGAGCTCAGCCTCCAAGCTGCTGGAAGGGTTGCGTAACCCAGAAGTAAAGGGACTGGACTGTCGTTCCTTCAGGAACACTAATTAGCAGGTAAGATCTAATTACTATTTTATTCTTATGATTAGTTCTCATTGTTATCTTATATATATTTGTTACTTTGTTCTATGTAAACCGTGGAAACACTCTATTTTAAATGTTTTATGTAAACTGTCTTGATTTGTAGAAAGACGGTAAATAAAATTGGTTAAATAAATAAATACTTTCTGTGTATTTATGCCATGGAGGTACTGTGTGAACAGTCTCTATCAACATTGCCCCTCTCCTGCATGTCTTCCAAAGTATACTGTACATACTGAAATCTTTACATCTGCACCCATATGCATTATGATTAAGACCACTGACTATTTTAGTAGTCACCATCTGGGCCGATGCTATCCTGTTTATATTGTTCTGATGGTGAGGTTTCCAGATTTGCACATAGAACTTCAAATGAGTTTTCATCAGGGACTTATAAAAAGACACTACTGCTTCCTTTTGCCTGTGGCCATTCTGCTCCCTGTGAACCCAAGCAACTTTTTGGCTTTTGCCATCACTTTTTCTAACCATTTAGCCACCTTTAGATCATCAGTTATGATCACCTCCTGGTCCCTTTCCTCTTTCATGCACAGAAGTACTTCACCCCATATGCTATATCACTCCCTTTGGTTTTTGCAGTTGAAATGCTAGACCCTGTACTTTTTAGCATTAAATCTCAGTTGCCAAATTCTAGATCATTTTTCAAGCTTCACTAGACCCCTCCTTATATTATCCAAATCTTCCTCAACAGTCCTCTTGCAATATTATTTACAGAAATGTTAAAAAGGACCAGTGGCATTCCAATGCTTTGGGCACCTGGAGCAGACCTTTACTACTTTGCTGGCTTGCCGCACTATCTCCACTTGAAGCCCAGGGGCTGTTCCCTCCCAGGCCAAAGTCTTACATTCAATGAGGATCAGCTCATGTGGTCATTATTTGTTAAGTGAGAGAACTGGGGTTGAGCTAGTGCCCTTCATTGTGGAGATTTAAAGCCATTCTATTAGAGGATCGTGAGTTTTGGACTAAAGTGGTGGATGCTTTAAATGACAAGAACTTGCCTTTGTCAAAGGTTTGGAATGCTTGTAAAGCTTATCTACGTGGGTGGGGTGGGGGGTTGATTATCAGCCATCAATCATGGAAGGGTAAAGAATGGAACAGACAGTCAGATCAGATGGAGAGGAGGACATTGCTGAGCTTGAGAAGAGGTATTTATTACCTCCTACTGGGGAGGCTCTGAATCAGTTACACAAGCTGAACAAGTTGAAACTGGAGTATCATAAATTGGCTAGTCATAAGGCAGGGCAAACTCTGTGTATGCAACAAGCCACATACTATGCTGGTGATAATAAGGTGGGCATATTGCTGGCATAGAAATTGAAGGGCTTTCTATGCAGGAAGAGGATTGTCTGTCTGTGTGACCATGACTCTGAATTGTTGTTTTCAGATAGGGCCATAGTGAATAGGTTTTGAGGCTTTTACAGTCAATTGTAGTCATCTGAAGTGGTAAAAGTAGGGGAGAAAGAAGAGGCCTTCCTTTCGGGTTTGCAACATTTGGTATGGAAAGAGGAGGACAGGGCTCTGCTTTGGAAGGCTCCATCGCTGGACTCCCGGTGAGAGGGGCCAGACCATCTGCCTGCTTCCGGTCCAATCCGGGCTGTGGGAGGGGAGCAGCAGCTCCATTAAATTCGTGCCGCCGACGGCGGGAAGGACTCCATCGCTGGACTCCCGTTGAGAGGGGCCAGACCATCTGCCTGCCTCCGGCCCAATCCGGGCTGTGGGAGGGGAGCAGCAGCTCCATTAAATTCGTGCCGCCGACGGCGGGAAGGACTCCATCGCTGGACTCCCGGTGAGAGGGGCCAGACCATCTGCCTGCCTCTGGCCCAATCCGGGCTGTGGGAGGGGAGCAGCAGCTCCATTAAATTCGTGCCGCCGACGGCGGGAAGGACTCCATCGCTGGACTCCCGGTGAGAGGGGCCAGACCATCTGCCTGCCTCCGGCCCAATCCGGGCTGTGGGAGGGGAGCAGCAGCTCCATTAAATTCGTGCCGCCGACGGCGGGAAGGACTCCATCGCTGGACTCCCGGTGAGAGGGGCCAGACCATCTGCCTGCCTCCGGCCCAATCCGGGCTGTGGGAGGGGAGCAGCAGCTCCATTAAATTCGTGCCGCCGACGGCGGGAAGGACTCCATCGCTGGACTCCCGGTGAGAGGGGCCAGACCATCTGCCTGCCTCCGGCCCAATCCGGGCTGTGGGAGGGGAGCAGCAGCTCCATTAAATTCGTGCCGCCGACGGCGGGAAGGACTCCATCGCTGGACTCCCGGTGAGAGGGGCCAGACCATCTGCCTGCCTCCGGCCCAATCCGGGCTGTGGGAGGGGAGCAGCAGCTCCATTAAATTCGTGCCGCCGACGGCGGGAAGGACTCCATCGCTGGACTCCCGGTGAGAGGGGCCAGACCATCTGCCTGCCTCCGGCCCAATCCGGGCTGTGGGAGGGGAGCAGCAGCTCCATTAAATTCGTGCCGCCGATGGCGGGAAGGACTCCATCGCTGGACTCCCGGTGAGAGGGGCCAGACCATCTGCCTGCCTCCGGCCCAATCCGGGCTGTGGGAGGGGAGCAGCAGCTCCATTAAATTCGTGCCACCGACAGGCGGGCCCGCGCCTGAGGGCCCTTTGGCGTGGCCCTTAGGCGGGGCACCATATAGAATAGAAACGGAGCCCACATATAATGCCAGACCAGGTTTATTGTTGTATTGCATACCGTATACCTATGTAGGTCTCTCACTAGAGTATAGGCTAGAGTCAGTCAGTCACCTTGCAACATTGTATACTATTCCTAGTTACTCTGTCTCCGAATGCTATGCATCCTGTTCAATAGTGTTTACCAAATAGATACTATTCCAGTATTGCTCTAGCTACTCAATTAAATGATCACTTATTCTGCCTTTTTGTGTAGATATATTTCAAACACTTCCTATTGCACACAGATTATCTAGTACCATTACACTAGCTCACGCCTTACCTTCACCATGCTACCAAATTTTGCAACCTCATACCCCTTTACCCTTCCCCTCTGTTATATGTTAATAGCTTTAACTTATGATACCCTAGCCTTTACTTCACTCCACAACACTATTCCAATCCTTCACAGACCAGGGAATAGACCTTTTGGCATCCCCAACCATCAAACTGAACCACCACGGCGCCCACCTGGCCCACATGTGATCTATGTTGCCCTACAGCAGCACAACCCTCCTCAGAGCACAGGGCCTCTCCATCCCTCTAACCTCAAATGCGCACTAATAAATGCTCGATCAATACGGAAAAAATGGCCAGCCCTAATAGATATTCTCTCAGCTCATAACCTCGATATCTTATGTGTCACTGAGACCTGGCTATCTGCCTCTGATTCTGTGCTTCTCCATCAGATTGTTCCCCCCAACTTCACAGTTCACTCATGTCACAGAACTGACCGCCGTGGCGGAGGGGTACTCATCTTATCCAAATCGGACCTTAAGTTCCAGCTTGTAGCCTCAAACAGCACACCGACCCTTGACTTTGTGACCATCACAAATAAGCTGGTCACTATCAATTTACTTTATAGAGCACCATCCTCCTCACCAGACGATTTAGCCACAATCATTGATCTGGCCTGTAACTCTACAAACCCACACTCCACAAATTGGGTTCTAGGCGATCTTAACCTCCCAACCATTCAAGACAGCCACACTAATGCCTTTATTGATGCTCTCAATGAACTAGGCTATGTTCAGTTGGTCGACTCTCCTACTCATACAAAAGGTAACACACTGGACCTTATCTTTGCACCACAATCAGCTCTTACCCATTGGCACAATTCCTACCTAAATTCAATCACAGTACCATGGTCTGATCATGTCCTAATCCTGTTTCAGATGCCTATTCTCTCTAGATCTTCCAAGACATTACCAGCAGATGCACCCTCCCCAGAACACTTTAGACGCTTTCACCCTTTTAACAGAGAAGACATCCTAAAGAAGACCCAGAACCTACTTTGCCCTCCTGAAAAAAGCCTTGATGACATGGTCGATTCTTGGAACTCCTGCCTAGATGCTGTGATCCACTCTACTACCTCAATCAAAGCACCCCATAAGAAAAAGAATGCACCATGGTACTCCCCAGAGCTAAGAAAATCACTCCTCCTCCTCAGACAACTAGAAAGACGATGGCGACGATCAAGATCAAACGAAAATCACGATGCATTCAAAACACAATTAGCAAGACATCACTCATCCGTATCTTCCAGTATGAAAAAATATTACGCAGGCAGACTACAGCGCTCCCTCAACAAACCTCACGAGCTCTTCCACATTGTGAAAACCTTAGCAAAGGAACCTTCTCAGGGTGCTCCACCCCACCTAGATCCTCAGGAATATGCCAACTACTTACGAAGCAAAAGTAATCAGCCTGATCCAACCTCTATCCCCCCCACTTCAGCCAACACTCCCTACACTGTCCCTCTACCCTCACCTAGCCAACTCTCATGTGGGACTCAACACACTCTTTCATCCTTCACCACCCCAAATGACAGAGTCATTCAAGACACCATCTTAAAAATAAACCCCACAACATCACCTTCCGACCCTTGTCCAGCTTCCTGGATAAAGTCACTTCGGGCTGATCTCAGCCCATTTCTAGCTAAAATGATAGATGTATCGTTCTCTACAGGGACATTCCCTCACACTCTGAAGCAGACCTCCATCAGACCTCTCCTAAAAAACAGCAGGTTGGACCCCTCCTTGATGGAATCCTATAGACCCATCTCCAGCATTCCTCTCCTTTCGAAAATCATCGAAAAGATTACTCAACGTCAACTACAAGATTATCTTGACTCCAATGCACCCTTGCACCCATGTCAGCATGGATTTCGTGAATCACACGGTGTGGAAACTCTACTGACTTCCCTGTTCAATACTCTAACCATAGGCCTAAACAACATCAGACAAGGTTTTGCTTTAATCTTCATGGACATTGCCGCGGCGTTTGATACTGTTGATCATGATGTTCTCCTATCACGTCTTAGAGAGAAGGGAGTTCATGGATCAGCCCTCTCTTGGTGTTCTTCATACCTCAGAGACCGTTGGCAACATGTTCGTTCTGGATCTTCAACCTCTGACCCCTTCCAGCAAACCAAAGGTGTGCCACAAGGTTCCTCCCTCTCCGCCTTACTTTTCAATGTTTATATGCAGCCTATCTGTGACCTCATCCACTCTTTTAACATCAACTGCCTAGTCCAGCGATGGCGAACCTATGGCACGCGTGCCAGCTGTGGCACGCGAAGGCCTTGCAGCTGGCACGCGGGCAATAGGTCCGCAAAAAAAAGAAAAAAGCTGTCTCTGACTGCTGCCGCGGACGCGGCAAGGGCAGAATGCAGCGTCCCGCGGGGCCCCCTCCGCCCGCTAAGCCCCTCTGCAAGAGCTTTCAGATTCGCGAGGGAGAGCGTCTCCCTCGCGTCTCTGTTAAGCCCGCAGGGGCTAATGGGAAATTTCCCATCAGCCCCTTTAGACGCGAGGGACTGATGGGAAATTTCCCATTAGCCCCTGCGGGCTTAACAGAGACGCGAGGGAGACGCTCTCCCTCGCGAATCTGAAAGCCCTTGCAGAGGGGCTTAGCGGGAGGAGGGGGCCCCGCGGGACATTGTAATCTGCCGCGGCAGCAGCCAGAGCCTGCTTTTTTTTTAAAAAAAATTTGCCGGGGGGGGGGGGGTAGGACTGCTAATGGGCAGGAGGAGGGGGGGGTTAGGACTGCTAATGGGCAGGAGGGGGGGGGTTAGGACTGCTAATGGGCAGGGGGGGGTTAGGACTGCTAATGGGCGGGGGGGAGGGTTAGGACTGCTAATGGGCGGAGGGGGGGGTTAGGACTGCTAATGGGCAGGAGGAGGGGGGGTGTTAGGACTGCTAATGGGCAGGAGGGGGGGTGTTAGGACTGCTAATGGGCTGGGGGGGTTAGGACTGCTAATGGGCGGGCGGGGGGTTAGGACTGTAATGGGCAGGAGGGGGGGGTTAGGACTGCTAATGGGCAGGAGGGGGGGTGTTAGGACTGCTAATGGGCAGGAGGGGGGGGTGTTAGGACTGCTAATGGGCGGGGGGGGGTTAGGACTGCTAATGGGCTGGGGGGGTTAGGACTGCTAATGGGCGGGCGGGCGGGCGGGGGGGGTAGGACTGCTAATGGGCTGGGGGGGTAGGACTGCTAATGGGCTGTGGGCTGATGGGGGCTGTCTGGAAATGGGGTGATGGGGGTTTAGGGCTGGAAGTGAGTTGATGGGGGGGGGCTAGGACTGGTATTGGGTTGGGGGGTTGCTAGGACTGGAAATGGGCTGATGCAGGGACTAGAAGGGAATGGATGCTGGGTGAGGCTGGAACTAGAAGGGAGCTGATGTTGGGGGAGGATTAGAATGGGATGGGGCTGGGAGAGTAAAATGGAGAGGGGAAAAATATTTTGTGTGGGAGGGATAAAAAATCTACAATTGGCCGGGTATTGGGAGAGTAAGTGGGGATTGAGGATGGAGGGGTAAAATTTGAGTGGATGAAATAGGAATGAGGAAAGAGCAAAAAGAGAAAGATTAGTATGTTAAAGCGGATGTAGAGAGAGAGAATGGAAAAAAAAACTAGAAGAGAGAAGAAAGGACAAATGGACAGCAGATGATGGAGAGTTAGCAGAAAACATGAAGAAACCACAAGAAAGTGGCTGGAGCAATTGCAACTGAGCTGAGGTATTCTGTTTATGTAATTCCTTTTTGACATTGCCACTTGTTCTCTTTCCCCAGTAGGTCATGTATTGTTATTGTCTGAAATGTATTGGTTTAATATTTGCAGTGTTGCCTTTTGATAGGTATGGTGTGGTGCTTTGTGAGTCCTGGTAGTGCTGTTAGGATACGGCGGGTTTGCTATTGGTTCTAAATGGGCAGTGTTTGTAGTAGTTCCTAATGTGCCTGGCGGTTGGCACTGGATTATAGTAATGTAGAAATCTTTTAGTCTGTCTTTATCCATACACTCATTAAGAGACATGTTTACTAAAAGTTAGTGTATGTTAGCATTATGCAAATATTTATGCAAATTGATGTGCTGGCACTTTGAGGAAATTCTTTGGTTTTGTGCGGCAGTTTGGGCACTCGGGCTCAAAAAGGTTAGCCATCACTGGCCTAGTCTATGCCGATGATGTCCTTATGTATATGCCATTCTCAACAGAACTCCTTGACCTCTCCCCACTAATCAAGTGCTTTGACGCGGTCACAGACTGGTTAAAATCACAAATGCTTAAGATAAATTTTAAAAAGACAGAAGTCCTCTTCGTGACCAGAAACCCTGCATTCACCTCACCAGGGTCCATCAAGGTGCGTGACGCCGAGCTCCTCTGCAAGACTACAGTTAGATACCTAGGGGTTACGCTCGACCAACATCTCAATATGAAGGCTCATATCAGCAACGTAGCGAAATCTGTCTATCATAAAATCCGGACCCTTCGTCATCTGCGTCAACTGCTAGAACCAGATGACTTTCGATCAGTCTTTCAGGCCTTAATAATGCCCCACCTGGACTACGCCAATGCTATCCTACATGGCCTACCAATGAGCACGATCAACCCCTTACAATTGGCCATGAACTCAGCTGCAAGAATCCTTTATGGAGTCTCCAAGAGAACCCACATCACTCCTATACTGAAACAGCTACATTGGCTCCCTATGCAGTCCAGGATCTCTTTTAAGATCCTAACTATGACTCACAAAGCAATCAATAACAACTCTGCATCTTCTATCACCGACCTGATTTCAATTACACCCCCTAATCGAGCAAGGAGATCAACTGCCTCCAACTCCCTTGTACTACCTAAGGCAATCACGAAGTGCTCTCAAGTCACCAGATCCAGAGCCTTCTCTTACTTTGCACCATCATGTTGGAATGCCCTACCAACAGGCATCAGAACCATCAGTGACCTCTCCCAATTCAGGAAGGCACTGAAGCATCACCTGTTCCTGCAGCACTACAATGTTTCAGACACCTTCTCATACCAACCTACCTCTACACCCCAGGCCAACACATTAAACTCATGCACTCCATAGTCTTAACGCGCAGAGCTGCAATCTCACCTTGTTTCTCCTCTCATCAAGAAACATTAGCTGCATTTAGCTGCTTTGTACATAGTTGCTTTTTGTACATAGTTTTATTATGTTATGTTCTCTGTTTATGAAACCTGTTTAATGTATACCCAGTTCATTGTCCTGTTCATTGTAAGCACTGATCAATTTTTGTGACGTGTAGTTTCTGTTCATTGTAAACCGCACTGATGTCAAATAGCGCAGTATAAAAGAAACTGTAAATAAAATAAAATAAATAAAGGCTCTAACTGCTAAAGAACTGGAAGAGGAACTTAAGTCTATCGCACCGCAAAAGGCACCTGGGCCAAGTAGGCTCTGCAAAATTCAACAGAGACACTTTCTTCTTCACTTAACCCTAATTCTGTTTTGAGACTACAAATGTTATGTAAATTATGGTGTTGAAGAGGGGAGTTTTGTGATGCCCTTGTGGTAATTGATAAGCTGGGGAAAGACAAAATGCGAGTGGAAAATTACTGCCCAGTATCATTGCTGAACTTTGACTGCAAACTATATGCTAAACTTTTAGCAGCCTGGTTGAATGTAGCAATTGCGAAAATAGTTCACTGTGATCAGGTTGGATTTATGAAGGACAGATATATCAATGAAAGTGGTCATCGACTTCATGATCTTATGTGGCTTAAAGGAGGGAGAACCCCAACACAGTATTATTAGTTGAAGCGAAAAAAGAATTTGACTGCATACAGTGGAAATATCTATTTCGCATATTAGAGTGGTTTGGTTGTGGAGTTGGATTCCTTAATTATGTCTGAGTTCTTTACAGCTATCCTAAGTCTAGGGTTGTAGCCAATAATGCGGGTTCAAAGGTTTTTCCCAGAGGTACCCAGAAAGGGTGCCCACTCCTCTCCCTTAGCATTGGAGCGCCTGCTATTAATTCATAGGCAGGAGAAGTTCATTTGTGTATCAACTTGAGAGACAAAGTATACGGTGCTCGCATATCTGCAGATGATGTTTTGTTGCTTGTCTCAATTCCAAGGGAATCACTGCCTCTCTTTTTTGAGTTAGTGGGGCATTTTGCAGAGTTTTTTCAGGACATAAGATGATTGTAGTAAAATAGAGATTATGGCCTTAAATCGTAGCTGAGAAAAAATATTGGAAATCACGGTCTACATTGGTCATCTCGTGGACTAAAATATTTAGGGATTCAGATACATTTGGATGAGATACATGATGGAGTTAAACATGGAAAAGATATTGGGGTTGATTTCAGATCATTTTTAAGGCATGGAGTTCCCTCTCACTTTTGTGTTGGGGGAGGGTAGATTTGATTAGATTGGTGGTGGTCCCACCAGTGATGCTAGCAATGTGCCTTCACAATTTTTACAAACAGATAAACTAATGGTCCATTACTGGAGAGGATAAGATCCAAAACATTTTGCTACAGCTGTCGAGGGGAGTTAAATTTGTCAGAGTTTCAGTTATAGAACTTTCCTTCTTCAATGTGGCTTAATGTGGATGACAGAGGATTGAGATGATGCTAAACCTCCTAGATGATGAATGTTGGAGACCTAATGGAGCCCTTTCCTTTAAATCTGGTTATGAGAGTGAAATTGCCTGATAGTTTGAAACTCTTTGTTATGCTTCATTTATCTTGTCAGGTACTGATTTATCTTGACTGGCAAATGTTGAGGCCTTGATGCAGGAACAATAATATTCTTCTATGGTTCTTCTATGGTTCAGTCCCCAATTTCAGATAAATTCCAAAAAGATATGCAGGGGGCATTTGGGCTCTTGATGAAGTGACAGAAGGAGGGAAACTTGTTCCCTGAGAAACATTGGTGAGCCGCTACAGTCTGCCAGTTTCCAATAAATTTAAATAGATTTGATTAGGTCTTGTCTACGCAAAGCTTTTATTAGTTCAATGGGCAGGCAGGAGCCCCCATATATATTGCAAGTGGCTCGGTAGTGTTGCGCTCTTGGACACGTGGCTTCCAGCTATTATAAGATTTTTTTGAGGGGTTGCAAATACAGTACCCAGGGTCTGGTGGACGACATAGGATTCAGAAGGCGGAAATGGGAATATAAGACAGTGACTGGCCTGCTACCCCACCATGTCAACTAGCCTTAGTCAGTCTCACTTTTTTCTTTTGGCCCACCATATGCAGTGGATAGTAGTTAAAATACAAAGATCTGGTTTGTTACAGAAAATTAATCTTGGCACTGCAATGGTCAAATTTGGAATGTTGACTCTGTTGGCTAATAAAATGAGCCTTCCGGGTAAACGTGGAACACATTTTAGCAAAGATATTTCATTAGCCTTTTAACATATAAACAGTGCTTCTAATCCTAGATGTTTATCATTTGGAAATTTAAGGGGCACTTTTACTAAAGGGTGCGATGGTGTTGCGCCTAATGCAACAAAAGTACTGAAATGATGGCACATTAGGTGCAACACTGCCACCTTAAATGTCATGGGCATGGAAAGCCCTGCCAGTTAATGTGAAGCCCTGTCCCATAGTGCATATGGTGCTAGCATGGGTGCACCTACCTCCTCTTTTTGAAGTGACGTTAGGTGATCCCATGCTAATACAAGGAGTGGCCTTGGGATTAGAGACCCCAGTCTCTCTGGCCTGAGGTTGCTTGTCCATATGTGGGAATTGAATTGGATTGGGGAATGGTCTGGAAAGCCTATCCTTTTTACGCCTGCTCTGGTTCTGGGCTTCATAACCCAGAGGTTGCGATCAAATTTTTCATCACCTGTTTCAAAACTGTCTTAAAAGATTACAAAATCTGGAATTGGCTTTCCTTCCCAAGCTACAAGTTTTTTTATGCTTACCCTTACCTACCACCTTGCCCTCAGCTCTAATGCACGTAAATCCCTGTAATCACAGAAGGAAAAATTGTTTTCCAATGAAATGAGAACAGTGAACCATGACTAACAGACTGATGCAGAAAACTGATGCTGAAGTCGCGCGCTGTTAGCTGCGTATGCGTTTTCATAGTGCACCAGTATGTAGTAAAGGGCATGTATGCGAATGAGCTTGCACAAAGCTTTGGCGTAAAGTTGAAGAGGGGAGCCGCAAGTGGCCGTGTGAGCATCCATGTAAATGTCAAACGCTCACATTATGCGTACAGGACATGCAGGTTCTTTTGGCGCTCTCCTCATAATAATCAACACTATTTCGCCCAAGAATATTTTTTTGTGAAAGCACAACAAAGAGACCTAAAATAAAAGATAACTAATATTAATGAGTCCAAACAAACGCACAAGGATAAGAAGCAAAAAACATTTCTTCTTGAATGCTGAACTTTCACTTAAACGCTGAAAGATACATGCCTTGATATCATGAAAGGTGGAATATAAGAAATATTAAATAAATAAATAAACATGCAGGAAATTTTCACATGGAAACTGTTCACCAGTACATACCCTGAAGCAGTCTTTCCCTACATACGTGAGATGTTTGTCACCTCAGACCAGACGTAGAAATATTTGCGCGCTCCTTCTGGTTATGTAAACCTCAACTGCGGTCATTCTGATGGCATTTAGGAGGTCTGGACATCTGATCCGGACATCCAGATCTGCTAAATGCCTGGTTCACCCTGGCGGAACAGAGCTCCCCGCACATAGACGAGAGTTGTGCGGGGAGCTCTGTTCGTGGGCAGGAGAGAGTGTGTTGAGGGAGGAGCGAGGGCAGGCAGTGGGCGGCATCATGCCCTGGATGTACAGGGTCAGTTCCAAAGTCAGCCTTGTACGCCTGTGGTCGGCCATGTAAACAGGGGACTTATTCCACCTCGGAGATGGAATAAGTCCCCCTGGATGGCGGCAGATGCGGGAGCTAGGGCCGGGGTAATGAGGTAAGGGGTGCAGGGGGATCCCCGCTGCCTGACCCTGGCCATGACAGACCCGATCGGGGGTCGGGTGGCGGGGAAAGGAGAATCATGGTTCTGCCGGGGATCGTAGCTCCTGTATGGAGCAGCAATGGCATGGCAACAGGATGCCATGCCACTGCTGCTCCATTCAGGAGTCAGGCTGGGCTAGCTGGGGAAGTGCAGGATGTCAGGCCGGATAGAATCGGGACATGGCCTGCACGTCCAGGCTGGTAGACCCGATTCTGATCCTGTAAGCACATCTAGCCCCCGAGGGATCAGAATAGAGTCTACCGCTGCATGCCCCAATTCTGACTGGACAGACAGGCGGGGATGGGCAGTACAGAATGACCCCCTATACATTTCTCTGCATTGGGCGCAGACCTTATTAGCATTCTATTTTAATACATGCAGCTTATTTGCATATTATTTAAATACACTTGTCATTGCTGTATGTGTGCATACTTTTCTTTTGCTGTTTATGCACGCAATCTGTTTTCTGCATTTGGTGTGGCGGAACTTCTGTGTTTTTAAGTTGCGTTATCTGCACTCAAAGGACACACTAGTATTTCTGCTTCAGTCTGTAAATGCAGAGCTACCTGCTTGGATAGAGCAAGGTAGCTGCTGATCTAGGAAGGTTAATTTGTTTTTTGCATCCTAAAAATAAAGCTGCGGCTTTTATCTGGGTTGGGTTCAGTAGTCAGCTCTGTGTTGAGCTATTAGTCAAACACAATATACCTGTGTAGAATTTGAGATGGACAGAGTGTAATGATTGGACTTTGATTTTCTGTAGATTGTAAGAGAATCTCTAAACTGGGATGCATTACAAGCCCTGCTAATTTCTTTCTGTAGTTTAAAAAGTGGGTTCTTCAGCTAGCCTGGTCTCTCTAGGTTTAGATTGGGAGAGAGGGTAACTGACCCATTAATTTTCACCTTCTCCTTTTGCGATTCCAGATTAATTAGAACTGTCCTTTGTAGGACTAAGGTGTCATGCACCTTCATACACAAATATTCAGAGCGATATTTCCCTTAGTTTGATACTGGAGCATGGCCAGATTATAGCTTTTTGAGGGGGCCCAGAGTTAACAAGGGGGGAGGCAATAGACATATAAGCCCACATCAGCATGGCACCCATACATTCAGCAGAACCCTCTTCAACAATCTGCCTTCCCTGACTTGCAGCCAGCACGGCATGCATATTAAAACTCCCAGGTGGCATGTTCCATGAGATCATGAATAGGACGTGTCACCTGGGAGGTTTTAACATGCAGACCATACTAGTTGCAAGTTGGGGAAACCTGCAGGAATTGGGGAGCCTGAGGCGAAAGTGGAGGGACTGTGTCCCTCCAGGCCTACCCATGTCTAAACCCATGATTTGCTTAACACAGCTATTGCAGTGACAGTCCTTTACCAGGGGCCATAGACAGCTGATCCCTACAGAACATGGTATTATGGAGCACAAGTCTGACTGGTAGTTACAGCCTCCCCAACTCTCGCATCAGCCCTCCACTCCGCCCCACCTGCACACAGCGGCAGGAGCTTGTGTTTTTTCCTCCTGAAACTCTCTGCTGCTTCTCTCTGCAGCTGGCCCTGAAAAGACTTTGAAACCCAAGAATAAGAACTACCCATTCTTGGGTTTCGAACCTTTGCTAGCAGCAGAGAGCAAAAAGCATAAAATCCCACCATCATTGAGGGACTTTGCCTGCAGCTTTCAGCTTATATGATGTCACCTGGCTGCAGGGCTGTACCAAGGACTACGTGAGCGTTGCGGCCGCACAGGGCACACATACAAAAAGGGCTCTGATATCATCACTTGGCTTCCAGAAAGCTTAAAAAGAGTGAGTTCCTGCATGTGGTTGGGGCGGAGGGAGGCACTAGATTTGTTAGTCGTACAGGGTGCATTTCAAGCTTGGTACAGTCCTGCTTGGCTGCAACAGCAGCTGCTGGGTTATGTCAGCGAAGCACTGAGGAAGGGTCTGTTTTTTTGAGGGTTTTGGGTTATAACCATCCCAAATTCCCCTTGGGTGGTGTTTTATCAGGTTTTTTCGGTTATAACTGAAAATCTGAAGCCCCTACGTTTAAAGATGTATTGAAATTGGCGGCTATGGGGGACTTATCCCCATGTAGTAGAGGATTGTTGTGGGACATTCTGGTTTCAGTGACACTGCAGCTGATCCTTGTGAACTAGAAGGAAATAAAATTGCTGAACACAGTTTATTGTGGAATTCAGTAATGATGACTTTTAGATGGAGCAAATAGCTGCTGGGAAGGGTCAAGGGTCGGTGAAGGTGAGGCAGACATGGCAACCTATAGAGCAGCGGTTCTCAAGCTGTGGGTCGCGACCCCCACAGGGGTCGCCACAGGATTTAGCGGGGGTCGCCTCACTCTGCCAAATTAAAAAAAAAATTAAAAAGCGCACAAGTTGCTGCCGCTGCCGAGTCTGCTTCTCGGAAGCGGCAAACTCACCGACTCCAATCTTCTGCAGCCACGTCTCTCTGCCTCTTAGGGAACCACGGCTGAGCCTATGAAACAGTTGCGGAGCCCTTCCTGTCTCTTGACGGGCTCCGTGTAGCATTTTTCTGCCTCCAAAGGAAGTGGTAAACCTTAGGGAAAGTTTTAAACATCTTGGAGATAAGCATTGCTTTTTATGATCATTTATGGTAGAAGTTTTGAATTCTAACTTGATTCTGAATTACATCTCAACAGCGACATATGGGTCATTGATGCATCTGAAGGCATTGAACTGAACCGCAACCATCATGGTGGTCCAGTAATTAGCCATGGTCTAATCTGAGACCCAGTCACTATTTCTAATGAGTTATTTATATGAGGCACGTTGAATTGTTAATATAGTTAGAATTTTGATAGGTTAATTGTGGAGCTGACCCTACACGAAAGCTGTGAAGTATCAGAAGCTCTGAAAGGTGACGATATAGTATTTTGGTATAGAGGAATATATGACATCCTTCACACCTGCATGATGAGTGCCCTAACTGGGGAAGGGATTGGGTAGCTTTTTTTAAATGTCTTTTTTCTTTACTTTTCCTCTTCGTTTTTCTATTCTAGTGTGGCTGGGTTTGGCAGTGTGGGCGTTCTGAGTGTGTCTTTGGTAGACTGCACTGTGGAACTAATGTGGGAGGGTTAAATGGGCAGGAGGGTTATATGTTTAGGCCTGTTATTGTATGGTGGCCACTTAAGGGTAAGTTGCTAGGTTTTTTTAGCATAATCTTAGGTCTCTTCATGGCTTTCTTCAGCAGTTTCCTTAACTCACAGCAACTGATTTTGGAGGGGTGGCCTGATCAAGGTAGTGACTTGAGTGACTTGGTAGTGTTACATTCTTTTTACAATGGTGAAGATGACATTTCCCTAAGTTTACCAGATGTCTTCAATTTTTGGAGATTGTCCCCGAGTTTTGAGTTATGTTCCTAACTCTCACCTATTGGGCGCCCTGCTGTCCCCAATTCCAGCAATGGGGACAGAGGGAGTAGAAAAAAACATTTTTATTTCCAACTTAGTGATTGGAATATGTTCGTTTTTAGACGTTACATCCATTTATCTTTGTATTTTGCACAGCATGGGGAAAATGCATCACTGTTTCTATTTATCTGTTGACTTATCTGCTTGGAAGTGATATTGTTGCTCTCAGGGCCATACCAAGGGCTGTGCGAGTGGTGCGGCTGCACAGGATGCAAGCGCAGAAGGGGGCACTGATATCATCTCTGGGCTTCCAGGAAGCTCAGAAAGAGTTACTGAACATGGCTGGTTGGAGGTAGGGCACCAAATTCATTAGTCGCACAGGGTGCATTACTAGCTTGGTATGGTCCTGGTTGCTGTCATGGGATATATTGAGGGGTTTTGGATAACAAGTGTCTCAGATTTGCCTGCAAAAAATCTGGTAACTTTACATTGCCCCCAAGGATATTCAAACATATTTTCTTAGTGTCTTCCCCCCAAAATGTACCTTTGAATAACTTTATCCCAATGTTTTTCAGCAGCTTCATGTTTCGCATACTTAAATCCAGGGTTTGGGGGGAGGGGGTGTTTTGTTTTGTTTTTTTAAATTTTTATTTCTAATTTTAAACACTACATCAAGCAATAATTCCATACTTGAAAGAAATGGAGAGGTACAAAATACAGAAATATGTTACATTGGAAAATCAACAAATATAACAATCCCAAATTGCACCTAACACTGCAAGCCCAAAATTAAGGAAGAGAGAGTATCCTAGTAAGGAGGCTATAGTTATAAAATTAAAGCATAAAAGGAAATATTCCGTAGGAAAAAGCAAACGTGTGACGCATATCCAAATTAAGTGTCCAGGATGAGTCGATCTAGGTAGGCTCCACTGTAACCGAAACAGTTCCAGGTACAGCTCTGACATCCAAAAACGTACGTAAATGTTTTGGATCATAAAAAATAAATCTGGATGATACAGACTTAATTACACATTTACAAGGAAATCTTAATACAAAGGAAAAGTGTGTGTGTGAGGGGGGGGAAGTTAGGGAGTAATCGGTGGTACTGAGTACTGGCACCTTTTTCATTGCCTGCTAAAAATTGACTCATGGTCCTCACGCATTAGTGAAAGAGCCCTGAATAGGAGTACCCCACTAGGAAAAATGTACTACTTAGATCTTTACTTCATACTTTCTTTATATAACACAAGCAGCTCAATTTTTCATCCAGGATTATTTCAATCAGCTCAATTGCGGTGGTTAGACACAGCTGGGTGTTATTTAACTTACTATAGGCCTTATCAAAGCAATTTTTGGAAGTGGAACTATTTTGAGTTTGCTATGACAAAGGGTGTGTTGCAGTCAAGACTTTTGTCTTCTTTCTTTTTTAATTATTATTGAATTTTTAACTTAAATTCCAAGAATACTTTAAATCAGCATTCAGGACCTTCACCAAGAAACATGAACATTTTAAGAGTATCATGAATGTCTATACAGTTAAAGCACTACCACTAAAAAGCACTCATAAACCTCCTTATTCCATACAATATTATCCTAAACAAGGGAAAAGAAAAAGCAATGTACCCAGCTTGACAACTGTAAATGCCGCAATGGAGAAGGATATACAATTAAATATAGAAGCCTCAGACAGTAGAAGAACTAGACTGCACAGCGTCATTGCCATCAGATAAGTGCCGCTGCAAGTTTTTTGAACTTTTAAATGCATTTAGAAATTGATAAAAACCAGTAGTGCACTTAGAAGCCTATGAATGACAACAGGGGCATGTGTTGCGCTGTTTAATCTAGTTCTTCTACCAGCGTTGTATCCCTGTCTGAGGCTTCTATATTTAATTGCATATTCTTCTCCAGTGCGGCGTTTACAGCTGTCAAGCTGGGTACATTGCTTTTTCTTTCCTCATGTTTAGGATAGCATACAGTTAAAGGCCATAAGGAGATCCAAGTATGGCAGAAACATTAATAAGTAGTCCAACTGAGAGCAAAACGTCACGTCAGCAACAGGTCACAGTAGAGGAACGTGATGTGTTCAAGGATAGAACAAAATAAATATTTAACAAGAGGCTTTTATTTACAAACCAATGGATGCTGCCCACCCGACACAGGCCGTGTTTCGTTTAATAAAACTTCATCAGGGGTAAAGGGCAACTAAAAACAAAAACATCCAATAAATACATTCAAATAATAAAACATATACTTAAGAAAAAGCATATAAAACAGTTAAATCATAATAAACATGTCATAGATAAAAATATAAAAATATAAATAGCCATTTAAAATAATAAATATTTAATGTAATTTTTAGATATTTATTATTTTAAATGGCTATGATATGTTTTTATATTGGCCCACTTATGGTCTTCCTCTTCTCCTTTTGGCTCACATTTGTTGCACCAATCTCATATGGGTATGCATGTTTTGCTCTGGTTTTAGTTTCCTTTATTTATATAGCGTTCCAACATTTTCCTTTCTTTCTTTTTATTCATTTAACTGTATAAGTGGTTATTTATATTTTTATCCTTGAACACAAGAAACATTAATAAGGAAATCAAACAGTATTTTCATATACATTAAGCAAATCCTTGGGAAACAAAGGCCAAATATACTATAATGCTGCCCTCCCACACGTCATCAGTTTGGAGCCATCTGGACGACTGTGTTTTCTGGGCTAGATTTAGCCTGCAGAAAATGCTTAAATTGTTCAGGGTCAAAGAATTTATATAAATTATTTTGATAGGTAAATATACATTTATAAGGAAACCTCAGTAAGAAGCAAATGCTTAAGTCACCTGTTTCCTCTCTTAGTAGCACAAATTCTCTTTTTTACATAGACTTACATAAATCAGGAGATACCTAAGTATTTTTACCCAAGAAAGGAACCTGTTTAAAGTGCAAATGCATTTTTAGAAAACAGCTTGTAACATACTGTAAAGCAACCGACTCCACCAGCATGGCGCGGGTAGTCCACAGCTCAGCCTGATCTTTAAATTGATATGTCTGATATATTTAGGCTGTCTATAGAAACTACTGTTTCATCCAAACCAGTGTATTCCCCTTTCTCCAGGAGCAAGCAGAAAGTCAGTCCTCACATATGGGTGATGTCGGCATTGACGGAGCCCATGCTGTAACCTCTCCCCAGCTTTCAAAGAAAACCTTTGAGAGATCCACCATGCATGTGTGGCTCCCTTTCCGCCCAAGGGTGCCATCTTACCTCAGTCTCCTTTTTTCCGCAGAGCCCATCAGACATTTGTCTGCACCCCGGAAAAGGTTGACTGTTCTTTTTTCTTATTTTTATCTTCTCCGGTATGTGTATTGGTGCCTTCTCGCCTTCCTGGGTCCACTGCTGCCTCTGCCTGGCTCATGCTGCACCTCTTGGGGCACATGGCTTTGGTGCATGTCATGACTGAAACCCATTTTCATATGAGTCCAACCCAATGGTCCCTCTGCTCCCAGTGCTCTCAAGTGATGGGGTACCTGCAGGACAGTTTGACCGTCACATGTCCTCTTGTTGAGTCCCTCCTGTTGGCAACAGCCGCGGAACCTGATGGCAGAGATGCCCTTTCAGGTCTTGATCCCTCAGAGGGTCCTCACCATGGATGCCTCCAAGTTGGGCTGGAGAGTCCACTATGGTGACCTCTGCACTAAGGGCCTGTGGTCGGCAACGGGGAGCCTCCAACTTCCTAGAGCTCCAAGCCATTGCCTGCGCTCTCCAAGCTTTTCAGCACTACCTACAGAACCAATCCATTCTGATTCAGACAGACAACCAGGTAGTGATGTGTACTCAACAAGCAGGGGGGGGGGGGGGGCATGGGATGATCCCTTTCTGTGCTGTGATCCTTCTCGTATTTTCACCAGCGAGAATGGGATACGCCTCAGGCCCATGTACCTCCCCAGCCAGGACAATGTTCTGGCAAACTGACTGAGCCAGGTTCTCCAGCTCCACGAGTGGCAGCTCGAGTGGCTAACCGGCTGTTCCGCCGCTGGGGCCTTCCTGTGATGGATCTCTTTTCTAGCCGGGCCAGTGCTCAGCTGGCCTGCTTTTGCTCCAGAGTGCTGCACTCCTCCTGGGTGGTGGCCGATGCATTTCTCATCCCATGGATGGAAGGCCTTCTCTGTGCCTCTCTTCCCATGCTTCTCATTGCCAAGACCTTTTTCAGGGTCCAGCTCGACTGGGCCACTTGATCCTCATAGCTCCCGGTGGCCCTGGCAGCCATGATTTCTATTGCTCCTCAGCCTGTCTCGGGTGCCCCTGGGGAGAGCCCCAGCCCTGCCCTCGCAGGAGAATGGCTCTCTCCTGCACCCCAACCTGGGGTCCCAGGCTCTGACGGTCTGGCTGCTGAAAGGATAGCCCTGGCCCAGTTTGACTTGACCAGGGAGGTAGAAGAGGTCCTGCTGACATCACACAAGGAGTCCACCTGGCAGGCCACACCTTCAAGTGACATCGCTTCTCAGTTTCATGTGCAGAGAGGGGTGCCAACCCCTTCTCCTGTTCTGTCCAGCTGGTGCTGCAGTACCTTCTGCACTTGTCTAATGCTGGTCTGAAGTCTAACTCCATCAGGGTTCACCTCAGTGTGCTATCGGCGCACCATGACCTCATCGAGGGGAAGCCCCTTGCCACCCATCCTCTTGTGATTCACTTCCGAAGGGGCCTTCTGCTTTCTCGACCACCCATTCGACCACCAGTGGTGGCATGGGATCTCAATGTGGTCCTCTCAAAGCTCATCACTCCACCCTTTGAGCCGCTGGCTTTCTGCCACCTCAAGTATCTGCCTGGAAGATGGTCTTTCTCATGGTGTTCACATCTGCTTGCAGGGTCAGTGAGCTCCAAGCTCTAGTGGCTTATGCCCCCTACACCAGGTTCCACAGGAATAGGGTCATGCTCTGGTCACATCCTAAGTTCCTCCCTAAGGTAGTCTCCCTGTTCCACCTCAACCAGGAGGTGGTTCCTCCCACCTTTTTCCCATGACCTCATGCCAGTAGGGCAGAGGTCGCTCTCAATATGCTAGATTGTAAGTGGGCCTTGGCCTATTATCTAGAGCGGACCAACCCCATCGCCGATCCTCACAGCTCTTCATTTCCTATGACTCTAATCGCCTGGGTGTAGCAGTCTCCAAGCATACACTGTCCACCTGGGTAGAAGACTGCATCACCTTCACCTACGGTCAGGCCAGTCTTTCATGGGAGCATCATGGCGCATAGCATCCGGCCATGGCGGCGAACCTCCGATCATTTTCTTTGATAGAGATCTGCCGGGCTGCCACCTGGTCCTCAGTTCACACCTTTGCAGTGCATTACTGCCCAGAGGAGAAGTCCTGATGGGACGGCGCCTTTGGCCAGGCAGTACTCCATCATTTGTTTCCCTGGGGGTCGCTGCTGAGGTCTTGTGACTGAACTGTACTCTTACTGTTCCTCACGATTTGCTTTTTGGGTCGCCCATGGCTTTACAGGTTTTTTTGGTAGCCTGTAGCTAAGGAGTCCCATATTTGAAGACTGACTTCCTGCTTGTTCCAGGAGAAAGCATGATTACTCGCCTGTAAAAGGTGTTTTCCAGGAATAGCTGGTATCAGTCCTCACAACTCTCCTCTCCCCGTGGAGCTGATTTTCTTTTTTGCCATCATAAGCTATGTCATCATACTGAGGCACGATGGCACCTTTGGGCTGGAAGGCATCCACCCATGTTTGGTGGAACTCCCAAAGGTTTTCTTTGAAAGCTGGGGAGAGGTTACTGCATGGGCTCCATTGATTCCTATGTCACCCATATGTGAGGACTGATTCCTGCTGTTCCAGAAGAACACCTGTTACTACTGAGTAACCACGCTTTCTCAGATCTCGACTATCTCACTGATAAATAAGCGTGGACCACAGGAGGAATATTCTCATCAGGAATTTCCAGAACCTCCAGAAAATACTTGTGCAGCATACTCACTGGTTTAGCATATGGACTCTTAAAGAAATTAAAAAAATCCCAAATTAAACCTCCTGGATTGATTGCCTAAAGCTTCTATCTTCCTTTTAATAGCCATTTGGTCTTTAGTGAAAATCATTTTTATTCATTTTCAATCAAAACAAAAACACATAATAGAGACAAATCAGCAGTCTTACAACAATTCAAACTGTGAGTACCGAACATGTGGCCCCCCAGAAACACAAACAATATACCGCCGCTACCCCACCACCCCTTCCACCCCACCCCACCACCAGCAACACTCATGACCATACACAGTCAGAGGACAGCCTAAGAAAGGAAACTAGACAACACAGTCACCCAACCGGACTCAAAGTAGCCTGTTGAGTGAAACTAAATGAAAAACTAAAATGAATAAAATTAAAATAAAGTAAATGAAAGTAAGCAGGTACCCCGACCCACTTGCCGTTCCCTTCGCCCCAGCCCTACCCCCCTCCCCCCCGCCCTTATCCCTCATCAATAGCAGAGTCCCAGGCCCCAGGCGAGATGATGGTTCTGCACTCCACCCAGCGCCGCATCATCAAGTCCTCAATCCCAAACAGCATCCAAACCCCCCCCACCCCACCACCCTCCCCATTCCCCCCACCCCCCCAGGGACCCATCATCCTAGATCACTGCCACTGCACAGCATTGACACCTTAACCGCCCCTCCCATCCAATATCCTAGTCCGAACTCTAGTCGGGAGACTCTGCAAGTGGGGGCTCCATCCCACCCTGAAGGCCTCCCACCTTTTGGGGTGATGGCACGCGTGAAGCCTCTCCATCCACAACAAACTATGCAAACGTGTCCGCCACTGTCCAAACATCGGACCCCGAGGATCCAACCAGCTCCGCAGAATGGTCATATGGGCTATTACGAGCACCCGGCGCACCCAAGCCCATTCTATCTGTCCCAGATAGGCCCCACCATCCCCGGTCCAGACGTCCAACACCAAATGCAAGGGTTGCAGTACCAACGGCGTACCCAAACAATTGTCTAAATACCCAACAACTTTACTCCAAAAAAGCTTCACCAAAGGGCAGTGCCAAAACATATATCCAAGCGTTGCATCCAGACATCCACATCGCGGGCATCCACTCGTGGACGCCACCCCCGCCCGCCAAGCCCTATTGGGTGCAAAATATAAGCGACGGATCAACCGGTACTGCATATCCCGGTGGTCTACCGAGACAGATACCTTAGGAATCTGCGCCAGGGCTTGCACAACTCCTTCGCCTGCCACTGACTCGCCCAGATCGTGTGTCCATGCCTCCGTAAAGCCTCCTCAGTCCCGTGGGTCTCAAGGCTCAACCACGCCTGATGTAAGATGGAAACCTTCCTCGCCAATTCTCCCCCCATCAAAAGTTCCTCCAGCCGAGAACAAATGTCCCCTTGTAAAGAAGCCACTGGCAACTTGCCAATATAACTCCGAATCTGAGCATAAGGAAACACGTCTTTACTCGTCCAGCGATATTGGACACTTAAACGAGCCAAAGGCTCATGGGTGCCATCACCGGCCAAAAGCCGCTCAAGAGTGGAGATTCCCATCTCTTCCCATCTCACATAGCTGGCTTCCGTGAGGCCCGGTAGAAAGTCTTTATTCCCCCTAACTGGAAGATAGGGGGAGCAAAAGGCCGAGAGCCCCAGCTTGCCACACAAATACCGCCAGACTCGCACCACCGGGCAAAGCAACACAGTCCACACCATTTGGTCCAGGCTTGTCGCCCGTCGCATATGCAAAACATAGCGAACATTCAACGGGGCAACGAGAGCCCCAATCATCTCAAGAGGAGTATAGTCCCCCATCCCCCATATCCAGTCCCTAACATGCCGCAGAATACACGCCCGATTATATTGCCTAAGATCAGGGAGCCCCATACCTCCCGCATCCCACGATCTTTGCAACACCGCCAGACGCACCCTGGGCTTCCTTCCCCGCCATAACAATAGATTAATCTGTTTTTCCATTAACAAGAGGTCGGTCCTTTTCAATAACAACGGTAATGTCTGTAACGTGTATAACCATTTAGGAAACAGTACCATTTTATAAAGGGCTATCCTACCCCCCAGCGACAAAGGCAATTCCTTCCACTTATGGACCTTATCAGTTAAGTGTTGCAATAAAAAGGTTACATTGATTTGGTAAAGATCCCGCAGATCTCTAGGCAAGTAGATACCCAAATACTTGAACCGATCACCTGCCCATTTTAGAGGAAAAGGACCCGACCAGCCCTGGGAGATAGCGGTATCGAGCGGTAGTGCCTCGGATTTATCCAAGTTTAAGCGAAACCCGGAGAGCTCACCATAAGCAGCAGCGCCATCGGGCGCTGGACAAGAGACGCTCTCCGGCCAGCTCCAGCTGCTCTCCCTACCCGGGGACCGAGCCTTCATTACTGCCGGAGGCGGGAACAGCCATCTTTGCACGGCAGCCCAATCGGGGCCCGTGCCTGCCCACATAAGCAGCAGCGCCATCGGGCGCAGGACAAGAGACGCTCTCCGGCCAGCTCCAGCTGCTCTCCCTACCCGGGGATCGAGCCTTCATTACTGCCGGAGCGGGAACAGCCATCTTTGCACGGCGGCCCAATCGGGGCCCGTGCCTGCCCACATAAGCAGCAGCGCCATCGGGCGCAGGACAAGAGACGCTCTCCGGCCAGCTCCAGCTGCTCTCCCTACCCGGGGATCGAGCCTTCATTACTGCCGGAGGCGGGAACAGCCATCTTTGCACGGCGGCCCAATCGGGGCCCGTGCCTGCCCACATAAGCAGCAGCGCCATCGGGCGCAGGATAAGAGACGCTCTCCGGCCAGCTCCAGCTGCTCTCCCTACCCGGGGATCGAGCCTTCATTACTGCCGGAGGTGGGAACAGCCATCTTTGCACGGCAGCCCAATCGGGGCCGTGCCTGCCCACATAAGCAGCAGCGCCATCGGGCGCAGGACAAGAGACGCTCTCCGGCCAGCTCCAGCTGCTCTCCCTACCCGGGGATCGAGCCTTCATTACTGCCGGAGGCGGGAACAGCCATCTTTGCACGGCGGCCCAATCGGGGCCCGTGCCTGCCCACATAAGCAGCAGCGCCATCGGGCGCAGGACAAGAGACGCTCTCCGGCCAGCTCCAGCTGCTCTCCCTACCCGGGGATCGAGCCTTCATTACTGCCGGAGGTGGGAACAGCCATCTTTGCACGGCGGCCCAATCGGGGCCCGTGCCTGCCCACATAAGCAGCAGCGCCATCGGGCGCAGGACAAGATACGCTCTCCGGCCAGCTCCAGCTGCTCTCCCTACCCGGGGATCGAGCCTTCATTACTGCCGGAGGCGGGAACAGCCATCTTTGCATGGCGGCCCAATCGGGGCCCGTGCCTGCCCACATAAGCAGCAGCGCCATCGGGCGCAGGACAAGAGATGCTCTCCGGCCAGCTCCAGCTGCTCTCCCTACCCGGGGATCAAGCCTTCATTACTGCCGGAGGCGGGAACAGCCATCTTTGCACGGCGGCCCAATCGGGGCCCGTCCCTGCCCACATAAGCAGCAGCGCCATCGGGCGCAGGACAAGAGATGCTCTCTGGCCAGCTCCAGCTGCTCTCCCTACCCGGGGATCAAGCCTTCATTACTGCCGGAGGCGGGAACAGCCATCTTTGCACGGCGGCCCAATCGGGGCCCGTGCCTGCCCACATAAGCAGCAGCGCCATCGGGCGCACCCGCGCCTGGCGGGCCCGCGCCTGAGGGCCTCGCCAGAGGGCCCTTTGGCATGGCCCTTAGGCGCGGACCGGGAAGTTGAAACCACCGCTCAGCACCCTCGAACTCAGATACCACCGGTAACTTAAGACCAGGTACCTCTACCGTGTGTTATAATAACCCCTACTCAAGATCGCTCTCTAGTCAGCGTCTCCTGCAAACAGCTAAACATTGCCTATTCATTGCAGTACCATGTATATGTACTAGACCAGAACAGCCAATAATTTGCAAGCCAATATCGCAGTTAATGTTAGCACTCCCAGTGTAGAAAAGAGAACCCACTAAATCAAATGGGTCAGGAAAGTTTCCCTCTCTGACATACTATGTAATGTAACTTAATCTAATGACATGTAAAATAATTTAATACTGATAGTTGTACCAGAATAGACCAGCCAGAGAAGTCGTATCTGCTTTTCTTTTCCTGTGAAGCTTTATTCTGTGTAGGTATATATTTAATTCATACCTAAGAGATGAATGTTCCAGCAAAGTTATTGTATGACACACTGAGACTGTTTGCCTGTTGCACAATATACTAGCTAAGATCCAGTCAGCTCTAGCTTGCCAAGAACCCCCTCGATTCGCCTCCCGAAAAAGCCTCCTACCTCACAGAGATAAAATGGAAGACATGATCATCAGGTTAATGTGCCTTTTCCTACTTATTATAACCCTACCATCCAATCTACTAGCCCTCACCACCTCACAAAATCACATTCCTATTGTACCATCTAGTGAGAGAAAATGGTCAGGAGACCCCTATTACAACTCACGTGGGGCTAACCTCCCGCACCGCAACCTCCTATTACATGTCCCACTACAACACAACACGAAAACCAGACAAACTAAAAATTTCTACCCTAGTAGCCTGAAGTGTGCACTTATAAATGCCCGCTCACTTCGAAACAAGTGGCCAGTGATCACGGACATAATAATATCCAACAAGCTAGACATTCTCATGGTCACCGAAACATGGCTCTCAGCAGAAGACAATATCATCCTTAACCAGCTTCTCCCACCTAACTTTACAGCCTTCACCGGACACAGACAAAACAAAAAAGGTGGAGGAGTACTCATCATCACCAGAGCTGACCTTCAGTTTAAAATGGATGAATCCAACAGTAACAACCATCTAGAAACGGTATCAATTTCAAACAACATATGCTCCATAAACCTGGTCTATAGATCACCATCAGCAGATCCAGACGACCTAGCAACCATAATAAATCTGGCATCCTTCACCCAGGATCCAAATAAACCTAATTGGATCGTAGGGGATATCAACCTACCATCATTACAGGACACTCAAGCAACAGCATTCCTAGAAGCCCTAGATATCCTAGGATACACGCAAATGGTGCAAGAACCTACTCACGAAAAAGGCAACATTCTTGATCTCATATTCGCCCCGCAGCTAATTCTGGACCAACCACAAAACATCGTGCTATCGATAACTGCAGTCCCATGGACTGACCACAAACTCATCACCTTTCAGATGCCTACCATTAACTGTTCACATAAGACAAAAATGGATAAAAGCAGGTCTGCTAACTCAGCTGCCAGAAGTTTCCACCCATTTAGCAGAGAACGCATCCTCGCTGAAATGTGTACACTCTTTGATGACACCTCATTAAGCCTAGAAGAGTTGATCTCCTCCTGGAACAGAAAACTCAGCACAATCGCTATCCGCCCTCCAACAAACAAGAACCCAAAGAAGAGATCAACAGCCCCATGGTTCACAGCCGATTTAAAAACCTCACTAGCAATTTTAAGAAGGCTAGAAAAACGCTGGAGAAAGTCGCGCACTAGCAGTGACCGATCAGCCTACATCCAACACCTGGCGGAGCATCGTAAAGCCATCACAGACAAAATCAGACAACACCACACAGACACCCTGAAACGGTCATTGAATAAACCTCATGACTTGTTTAACCTAGTTAAAACGCTTGCCAAAGAACCAACCCCTGAGCACCACAGCAGTATCCACCCACAGGAATATGCAATTTACATGCAATCTAAAATGTGCAAGACCAACAAAATATTAATACCGGACCCTCCTGATGAACAAGACTACCCAGTATCACTGACATCCTTCTCCACTCCCTCGAAGAAAACGATTGAAGATACCATCCTAGCTCTAAACACAACTACTGCGCACACAGATCTTTGCCCTGCACACTGGATAAAGGACCTGCGATGTGACATATCCTCAATTATAGCCAGAATCTTAAACCAATCCTTTACAACTGGCTCTTTCCCACCTATTCTCAAGCAGACCTCTGTAAGACCTCTGTTAAAGAATACCAAACTTGATCCTCAAAAGGTGGAATCTTACAGGCCCATATCTAGCATACCTATGCTAGCAAAAATCATCGAGAAAATAGTGCACAGGCAATTACAGAATCATATAGACACCTCAGCCCCACTGGATCCGGCCCAACATGGATTCAGAGAATCACATGGAGTGGAAACACTACTCACAACCCTCTTCAACAACATAATCTCAGGTGTGGATAACATACGCCAGGGTTTCGCTCTTGTCTTTCTAGACATAGCAGCGGCTTTTGACTCAGTATGCCATGAAATTCTCATCTGCCGGCTAAGGGAAAAAGGCATCTGCGGAACAGCACTCGAATGGTGCAAATCTTACCTTTCGGGTAGATGGCAGCATGTCCGAGTCGACGGGGCTACATCTGAACCATTCCAACAAAGTCAAGGTGTACCCCAAGGATCCTCCCTATCCGCATTGATGTTTAATATATACATTCAACCCATCTGCGACATCATCAGATCCTTCAATGTCAGTTACATGATATATGCAGACGATGTGCTATTATATATGCCAATATCATTGGATTGCCTAGACCTCACCCCTCTGACTAACTGCTTCGACACCATATCAGAATGGCTCCTATCACAAAACCTGAGAATACAACACAAAAAGACGGAAGTCCTTTTCGTCTCGAGGAACACCAACCTCACCCCTCCTAGTTGTATTAACGTAAAGGATGCCCAACTCCAAGTGAAACCTGCAATACGTTACCTTGGAGTAACGCTAGACCAAAACCTTGACATGAAGAACCACATAGCCAATACAGTCAAGGCAATCTACTTTAAAATCAGATCCCTCAGACACCTACGCACGCTACTTGAACCGGATGATTTCCGTACCATTTATCAAGCCCTTATACTTCCCCACTTCGACTTCTCAAACTCCATACTACAAGGACTCCCCCGGTCCACCCTGAACCCCCTGCAGCTGGCCATGAACAGTGCAGCGCATGTACTCCTCGGGTCATCCAGGAGAGACCACGTGACACCCCTTCTAAAACAGCTACACTGGCTCCCCATTCAAGCAAGGATCAGTTTCAAGACCTTACTGCTAACATTCAAAGCGGCTAAGGGGCTCACCTCTTCCTCTCTCTCCAACCTCATACAACCACTTGCACCAAACAGGCCACGAAGAACAGCAGAATTGAACATGCTAGTTATCCCAAATGAAACCACAAGATGCACCAGATCAACAGCTAACAGAGCCTTCCGACTCTGCACCCCAACTTTATGGAACACCTTACCAGCACAAATCAGAGCAATACCCAATTTGAGTCAGTTCAGAAAGGCACTAAAACATTTCCTCTTCCTTGAATATCTCAATGACAGCTCCGAACATAACCCCCAGGTGAATAGCAGAAGTGGTCAAACAGGCAGACCCTCGCAACAGGCCAACTTCACAATGTAAATAACAAGCAGTTCCATGTACTGTTGTACCACCTATGTATATAGTTAACCATGATATCCCTTATCAGATAAACCACCATTGTATTTAGTTATCCTATTTCTCCAAGTTATACTTCCTGTTAAATGTAATGACCAGACATATGTAAACTGTCGGATGTTTTCTGTTCAATGTAAACCGCGCTGATGTCTAATAGTGCGGTATATTAAGAATTGTTCATAAATAAATAAATAACTGGGAAACAACTGTAGCAAAGCGGGTAACCCTTCCTCCGAATTCTCGACATGCATCAGTAGATCATCGGCAAAGGCTGCAACCCGAAACTCGGCCGTGCCCACCAAAATCCCCCAAAAGGCCGGAGAAGACCTAATATGACACAGTAAGGGTTCCAGCGTCAAGACAAATAAAAGAGGCGAAAGGGAGCATCCCTGCCGAGTACCTTTCTGAATCCGAAATTCTGGTGACATATGTCCATTAACCAAAATTGCTCCTCTAGGATCAGCATACAACAACCGCACCGCTGCAACAAAAAAGCCTGTGATCCCCACCGCGTCAAGCACCTGGTACATGAAGCCCCAATCCACCCTATCAAAGGCTTTCTCAGCATCAAAACTTATTAACATTGATCGCTTATTATCCTTTCGACTGGCACACATAGAGGCCAGCACTCGCTGCAAGCTATAAGCTGCATGTCTACCTCTCACAAAGCCGATCTGGTCAGTCCGTATTAAACCCGGCAGGAAGCCCGCCAACCTCTCTGCCAAGATCTTAGCTAGGATTTTAATATCTACATTCAACAAGGAAATGGGCCGGTAGGAACTCGGCAAGAGTGGGTCCCTACCTGGCTTAGGCAAGACGGTAACAAGAGCCTTATTCGCCTCATAAGGAAACAAGCCCCGACGAATCAAGTCCTCATAGTACTCGGAGAGAGGAATCACCACCTTATCTTCCAAAACTTTGTAAAATTCTCCCCTATAGCCATCTAAGCCGGGCGCCCGTCCCCTCCTTAAACCCCTGATCGCCAACTGCACCTCCTGAATGGAAATGGGCGCGTTCAGCACTGCCAACTGATCTTCAGCCAATCTTGGTAAATTGCTGGCCCGCAAAAACTCCTCCCCTCTTCCTCCCGAACCAAGACCTTCCCGAGCATACAAAGTTTGATAATATTCACAGAACACCTGCTCAATCTCCTCCGCCCTAGTCCGCAAAGTGCCATCCGCATGTCGTATCGCCCCCACCTGCCGGGGTCCCCCGTCAGCCCGCACCAACGAAGCTAATAGTTTACCTGCCCGATTTCCATGCCGATAGAGCTGGTATCTATAATACAACAAGGATTTCCTTGTCCTATGACAGAGCACAGCCTCCAACTCAATTTGTAATTCCTTCAACCGCGCCTTAGCCTCCCTACTCTGGCAGCGGGCATGCCAACGGTATGCCTTAGACAGCTCTTTTTCTAACTGCAAGAACCGACTATTGATGGTTTTCCGCCTTCGACTGTGATAACTAATAATCTCACCGCGCAGCACGGCCTTCCCCGCCTCCCAAAAGAGGGCCGGGTTATCCCTATGCTGGGCGTTATGCTTAGTGTATTCCTCCCATTTTCCCCGCAGGAATTGCACAAAGCCTTCATCGCCCCCAAGGTCTAAGGGGTATCGCCAACTCCACCCCCGTCCTTGCTCAAGGTGCTGAATCCCCAGGATCACCATGGCATGATCCGATAGAACCGGCGGACCAATATCCACTCGGTCCACCCACCGAAACAAATCAGCAGAGAGAAGGAAATAGTCAAGTCTCGACCACGTCCCATGTGCCCTGGACATGTGAGTGTACTCGCGAACACCAGGATGCAAGACCCGCCACACATCCAAAAGGTCATACCCCTCACACAATCCCCGAATGCACCGAGCACTTCGCTGGTCCCGGGACCCAGACGCCGCAGAGCGATCCATTCCCTCATCCATGACCGAGTTAAAGTCACCGCCTAACACCAGGTGATAGTTCCCCAAAGCAGACACCATCCGAGACACTTGCTTATAGAAGCGAGCTTCATAGCCATTAGGCGCGTATACCGACCCCAACACCACCCGCAGTCCAGCTAGAGTCCCCCCAAATGAAAACATAGCGGCCCTCAGGGTCAACCTCCACTTTCTCCTCCACCCACCCCACTTGCTTCGCGAGAAGGATGGCCACTCCCCTCTTTTTCCCAACAGCCGCGGCCCCATACACCTTGCCAACCCACCCCTTACACAACTTATCATGCTCCTCAGAGGAGTGATGTGTTTCCTGTAACATGGCTATATCAACCCGTTTTAATCGCAACTGTTGCAGCACTCTATATCTCTTTATAGGGGAACCTAAACCACATACATTCCAAGAGGCCAATTTCAAGTGCTTACCCATTCTCAAAGGGCTGACCTCGCAATCTAAGCATGAAAAAATCTTCTGCATTGAGGCAGCAGCCCCCCCAGCCTAGGGCTCCCACCACACTTACATCCACCCACCTCCAATGCCAAAAACCAAGCAGCAGCGATTCCACCTCCACTAAGTCCCAACCCTCCCCATCCACCCACCCCTGACCTCCCTCCCCCCCATCCCCCCCGTACGAGCCACTTCACTTCACCTACCCCTCCCTCGACCTACCCCAGCCCCCCACATCTCCTTCCAAAACCCCTCCCGGCCCCCTTCCACCCGGGACCCCAACCCAATGGCATTCAGGGTCACCCCTCGCAGCTAACTAAATACCCCTTACACACCACCCCCCCACAATGTATTCAACGCTCACCTCCCCCCCTGCTTCTGCAGCAGTATCCCACAGTAGAACACTTTGCAGCACTGCCCCAATACCACAAATAACATTATAACAAAACCCACAGCAAGAACTGCATGAACTTTGTAAAACTTCAAAAAACATCAAGGACGGCAGCGGCTGTCAGCCTGCTCTGCCAGGAAAATCCAGCCCAGGCAAAAGTAATATGTCCACTGTCACTCCAGCTCGATATGGCCGGCGTTCCCAACCGGGAAACAGATAGTCAGTGAATCCTGCCACATGGCGTTCGCGCACCGGGAGCAGGGGGAGCTAGCACCCGGCCTTGACGGCAACGGCCACCAGAGCAGCTTCCCCATGAGGGATAACAAAGCCAAATGCATCAAGCCGCGCTGCAGGAGAGTGCTAAAAAAAAAAAAAAAGGGTAATCCAGCCATGGACACACTCCCTCCCTCCTCCACCCGCCAGCCCGCATAAAATATAACACACTGCTCAATCATCCAAACAGTGAGGAAAGAAGAAAAGAAAAAAAAAAAAGGAGATAAAGGCGAAAGGGCAAACCACCAACACCACCCGTGTTCATAGTAACACACACTGATAGAATAGCAGATTATACATTATGGAACAATAAGTATGTGGTAGGCAGCCCCATGCCTTCACCCTCCACCCACTGCATCTGCCCGCAGGCAGTCCACAGCTTCACCCCAGCCTCCAAGAACTATCCGTTTTCATGGAGTTGAACCTCCACCAAGTTGTTCCAAAATGTTCCGGGCTTCCTCCGGTGTAGCCAGAAATTTCACACCTCCCTGGTGCTCCACTCGTAATTTCGCAGGGTAGAGCAATGCAAATCTCACATCCCGATTCGCTAATTGGCCACAGACAGCAGAAAAGGCCCTCCGCTGCTGGCTCACAAGGACGGAGTAGTCTTGGAACACCAAGATCTGATCTCCACTATCAGACTGCCTCCTCCGATTGCGGGCCGCTCTCAAAACTTCCTCCTTCTGCCTGAACTCCAGGAATCGTGCAATGACTGCACGTGGTTGACGGGCTCCGTCCCTCCTCAGGCCCAGTCTATGCACCCTCTCTAACTTTAACGGGCCTGCAACAGTGTCCGGGAAAGTCTGGGTAATCCAAGATTCCAGATGCCCAGCCAGCATACGATCCCCCACACTTTCAGGGATGCCAACAAAACGTAAGTTCTTTCGTCGACCCCGATTTTCAAGGTCGTCTATCTTGTCATGCTGTTGCTGCACCAGATTTTCCAAAGCCGTCACCCGCTCTTGCAAAGTGCGATGGGAGTCCTCAACCTCTGAGACCCAGGCCTCCACCTGTTCCATGCGCCCCGTGAAGTCACCAATACTTTGGTTAACCTGGAAAATTTGCTCAGCCAGGGAGCGGAACCAGTCATCCAGCGCGGTCACCACTGCCGCGCTTACTTCAGCCACCATAGCTTGTGTTTGGCCTGCTACAGGGCTTGCCGGTGCGTCCTCCGCCATCTTACCCTCCGGTGGCCGTCCTTTCTCCCTGCGGGTGACTTTTGAGGCCATACAGCTGCGCCGAAGAGCCCAGAATTAAGATTCCTCTCCCGCTCAGTCTCCTCAGGCAGTAGCAAAACCTCCAGAGAGCTTAGAGCACAGCTTAAAGGGGTTTTATAGCAGTAGATTGGGGTATCCCCCGGAGCTGGTCAACCCACACCCTGCCAGCTCATTGCCACCGGAAGTCCTCCTAGCCATTTGGTCTTTAATCCCAACTTTGTGCACCTCTGAACTTCAGCCAACTGTGCCCCAGAAATGTACATTTTAGAATCCAGAGTCTCTCAATGCTGCTCATTTTGTAAATGCTTATTCTCTTAAGTCTGTGGTGTCCCTCAGGAGCTGGTGGATGCATAGTGAGATTTTTCCATAGATGTCATAGCTATCCACAATGGGGGTCATTCTGACTCACGAATAGCGGGGTTGGACATCCAGGATGGACATCCAATCCCCGAACAGACCCTGGACATGATTCTGGAGCCAGTCCTCCCCACACGAAGAAAGGGTTTGTGCAGGGAGAGCTGGATGGTGATGGGAGGGAGAGTGCTGGATGTGGAGAGTGGGCACTATACATCCAGGGAGGCCAAGATGGATGGGGGACTTATTCCACCTCAGAGGTGGAATAAATCCCTTCTAAGATTGTGATCGGCACTGATGGAGCTCCACAGCAAGGTGAGCAGCAGCAGGAGGTTGCCCTCCACCTGATCCTGGTCCTGGCAGGCCGCTACGGGGGTCAGACAGCAGGGAAACGCTGTTTTCAGAAATGTGAAGTATCGGGGCTCCTACTGGGCATCCCAGTGCCTTGGCGATGGAACGCTGTGGCATCAGCGCTCCAGCAGGAGCATAGGGAGGGCTGGGCATGCAGGGTGAAGGCCGTCTCCTGCGGCAGAATCGGGGCATGTTCAGGATGTCCAAGTGCCCTGATTCTGCAACTGCGGGAATGTGCAGTTGCAGAATCGGGTGTCTTTGGGGCACATCCACGTTTTGGACGTCCAGATGACCCAGACGTCCCCTGATCTGAACTGACCTCCACATGTCCACAGAGGGTTTATTCACTTGGATATCCATGTTGCCTCTTCTTTCCTGTGGGTGCTGCACTGAGCTCGCAGCCAGGGGACTTCAGCTTACTTCAGCACACTTCTAAGATGTCCTGGAGTGTTTTGGACCCCTTCCTAGAGTCAGGGCTTTCTCCAGAGGTTGGATTAAGTGTTCCTCCATCCAGACCATTTTGCAGTGCACCTTTCGCAGCTGCATTCATGCTAGTTGCCACCATATTCCTTCTGCTTCCTGACTGCACTGGAGGACTGCATTCCTCAGGGCTAAGTGAAACCTCTGTGCTCACAACAGCAGATCTGCTAACTTCTGACACCATGTAATACCCTCTGACCTGCTGGAGGAAACCATCAAAAGTAGCCTTCAAGGTACTCTGAGCTGGGAATGTACAAAGGATCTGGAATGTTCCCTTCTTTTTGTTTATCAAGAAGACGGACAGCTGAATTACAAAGATCTAGCCCAGTGATGGCTAACCTTTTTGAGCCCGAGTGCCCAAACTGCCGCACAAAACCAAAGAATTTCCTCAAAGTGCCAGTGCCAGCACGTCAATTAAACCTTAACAACAAGATTTTAGTATCTAAAAACTCTTTATAAAGTTGCCTGAACTATGTAACATCATTTGTAAAGGTTGGAATCTTTGTATTGTCAGATAATCAATTTGATTCACAATCCTTTGGTTTTCATTTCAATTTATTGGCAATTTATAATGTTTTAATGATTTCATTCAATTTAATGAATTTAGGAAGAATTTGATTCAGTTACACAATATATTTTAAATGTATTATTCACATAACATGTCAAATGTATCCTGAGTAAAAAAAAGATAAACTTCTTAAAACTGTTAACTGTGTCAGGACTCGGTGTGTATTCCCAAAGAATCTATACATGAAAAAAATTAATGTGATGTTTGTTGTTGCATGCATGCTGATAACTTGTCAAAGAGATATCTTTCTACCTTTTGTGCATTTTTTTTCAGTTGCAATTGCTCCAGCCACTTTCTTCTGGTTTCTTCATGTTTTCTGCTAACTCTCCATCATCTGCTGTCCATTTGTCCTTTCTTCTCTCTTCTAGTTTTTTTTCCCATTCTCTCTCTACATCCGCTTTAACATACTAATCTTTCTCCTTTTGCTCTTTCCTCATTCCTATTTCATCCACTCAAATTTTACCCCTCCATCCTCAATCCCCACTTACTCTCCCAATACCCGGCCAATTGTAGATTTTTTATCCCTCCCACACAAAATATTTTTCCCCTCTCCATTTTACTCTCCCAGCCCCATCCCATTCTAATCCTCCCCCAACATCAGCTCCCTTCTAGTTCCAGCCTCACCCAGCATCCATTCCCTTCTAGTCCCTGCATCAGCCCATTTCCAGTCCTAGCCCCCCATCAGCCCATTTCCAGTCCTAGCAACCCCCCAACCCAATACCAGTCCTAGCCCCCCCCATCAACCCACTTCCAGTCCTAACCCCATCAACCCATTTCCAGTCAGCCCCCCATAGCCCATTGCCAGTCCTAACCCCCCCATCAGCCCACAGCCCATTACCAGTCCTAACCCCATCAGCCCACCTCAAGTCCTAACCCCTCCCTATCAGCCCATTTCCTGTCCTAGCCCCCCCATAGCCTATTATCAGTCCTAACCCCCCATAGCCCATTACCAGACAGCCCCCATCAGCCAACAGCCCATTACCAGTCTTAACCCCCCATAGCCCATTACCAGTTCTAACCCCCCCAACAGCCCACAGCCCATTACCAGTCCTAACCCCATCAACCCACCTCAAGTCCTAACCCCTCCCCATCAGCCCATTTCCTGTCCTAGCCCCCCCATGGCCCATCAGCACTCCTAGCCCCCCCCCCAGCCCCCCCCATAGCCCATCAGCACTCCTAACCCCCCCAGCCCCCCCATAGCCCATCAGCACTCCTAACCCCCCCATAGCCCATCAGCACTCCTAACCCCCCCCGCCCCCCATAGCCCATCAGCACTCCTAACCCCCCAGCCCATCAGCAATCCTACCCCCCCCCCCAGCCCAGCCCAGCCCAGCCGAGGGAATTTTTTTTTTTTAAAGCTGTCTTCTCCCGCTGCCGGGGCCGCCGCGGCAGAATCGAGTGTGCCGCGGGGCCCCCCCTGCCCAGCACAGCCTGCCCTCCCCCTCTATCCGCTCTCTCGTCGCAGCTCACAGTGACACGCGCCGGCTTTCAGAGCGCGAAGGGATTAGTTTCCCTTTCGCGGCTCTGTTAAGCCCGCGGGGGCTGATGGGAACTTCCCGGCAGCGGGAGAAGACAGCTTTTTTTTTTTTTTTAATTTTACTTGCGGACCTTCCCGCGTGCCAGCTGCAAGGCCTTCGCGTGCCACAGCTGGCACGCGTGCCATAGGTTCGCCATCGCTGATCTAGCCCATCCCAGCAAGGATGGATCTGTACTTTTTGTCATCTTATTAATTTGAAATATTTCTTTAATTCTTCAATTTTGAAAGTGTAGAGTATGTTGTGCATTTGAATGCATTTTGAATTGAATTTTTAGACAGCACAATGTGAAAAATATTCAAGGGCATAAAGACTTTTGTAAGGCACCGTGTGTTAAAAAAAATTGAAACTTTAAAAAAAAAAAGGAAACGCACTTTGAGGCAAACATTTTGAAGGAAATTATATAAAGTAAATCCGTGCTTATGCAATATATGCATGTAAATGGCCTCTTTTAAAATACCGACAGCTTTGCCATCTATACAGCATATTTGACCAGTGTGCATGTATGTGCATTATAAAATGCTATAACTAATGTGCGCACTGGAAAAATATAGGCACAGGCATTTATACCAGCTCTAGAGCTGATGTAAAATGTCTGTGTCTACAGTCTAGGTGTGCATTATCCCACTTAACACTAATATTTTATCTCAACAAGTAGGTGCCTGCTGCTATGCACCATAAAACGTGCTTTCACTAGGTGCGCCCTCTTTCTGTTCTCCAATCTGGGCTGGTCCGTCAAAGAGGCGAGCTAGGTGGCCACATAGGGCTGCTGGCCTGGGTGGGCAGCAGCAGTGGCACACATACCACCATACCACCCCCAGCAACCTCTCCTGAGATGGAATTGGCGGCATCTGGGAGGGCAGCGGCAGCGGCAGCAGCTGAGGGGGCGTGTCAGGGGGGGCACCCTTGTTCCGGTCCTGCCTCTGACTGTAATTTGACCCTCTCTATTTTATTTCAGTTTTAGAGGGCAATTTTAGAATAGGCCTGTGATGTGCAAAGGCCAAGTAAGTGCCCATTATAAGCTTATTTTATACAGACACACAGTACTTATATATCTTTATAAAAATATTCCACCAAACCAGTGGAATTTGTGGCTAAAATGAAGCTGCTGACATTGACACCTGCTTGGGAGCAACTATTTATATAATATTCATGTAAATTGTAACTCTGCCCAAACTCCATCCCTTCACAAACCTACATCCAAGTCACATAAAACTATGGGAGTCCTTTCCAATGGGCATAATTTTATGCCTGGGGTAAGTTTTTAAAATAGGCATTTTAGGCATGTATAGTGGCATATACAAAAAAAGCCTTCATAAGACGGAGAGGAATGGCTAGCAGAAAAAAGGAGGTGATAATGCCTCTGTATAAGTCTTTGGTGCGACCTCATTTGGAGTATGGTGTGCAATTCTGGAGACCGCACCTTCAAAAGGATGTGAACAGGATGGAGTCGGTGCAGAGGGTTGCTACTAAAATGATTAATGGGCTTCATTATAAAGCATATGAGGACAGACTTAAGGATCTTAATATGTACACCTTAGAGGAAAGGCGGGATAGAGGTGATATGATTGAGATGTTTAAATACCTCCGTGGCATAAATGTTCAGGGAGAGAGCCTCTTTCAATTGAAAGCAAGTTCTGCTACGAGGGGACATGGGATGAGGGTGAAGGGAGATAGATTCAGGAGTGATATGCGGAAATATTTCTTTACGGAAAGAGTAGTGGATCCGTGGAATAGTCTCCCAGTGGAGGTGGTAGAGATGAGGACAGTAACTGAATTCAAAAAAGCATGGGACCAACACAGAGGATCTCTAAAGGTAAAAAGTGGACTGTTGTAGTTGTTGTTATGGAAGGACAGACTAGATAGGCCATGTGGTCTTTTTCTGTCATCATGTTTCTATGTTTCTATGTTAAGACTACTCCTTATGTGTTACATTTGTTTTTATATTATCTCTTATATTTGTTAACCACTCAGAATGTTTGATGGCTGGTCTACAAATTTCTGTAAGTAAATAAATATCCTTTCTCCTTTTCCAGGTTACTTTCTGACTTTTGTGGAACCTGTAAACAATATCACCATTGTCCAGGGCCAGACAGCAACCCTACATTGCAGGGTGGCAGGAAGCCCACTGCCCAACATCCGCTGGCTAAAAAATGATGCCCCTGTGGTGCAGGAGCCGAAGAGGATCACCATAAGAAAGACTGATTATGGGTCACGCTTAAGAATCCAAGATCTTGATACCACAGACACCGGATATTACCAGTGTGTAGCTACCAATGGCATACAGACCATCACTGCAACGGGCGTTCTCTTTGTCAGGCTTGGTGCGTTCTGTTACTGTTGATGGTACATTATAGCAACACCTGCTTGTCTCTGCCTTGCTTTCTTTCAAGTTTATAGGTATGCTTAGTTATGCGATATGAAATTTGGCACCAGCAAAGTAAATCTCGTCCATAAAACCAATTGATTGAGCTGATGCCTGGGAAATACAGTTAGGTAACCAACCAAATTACAAAACTCCAAAGTAAGGGGACCCTGAATACCATTAACAATTAATAAACACCCCGTTACACTACTGGTGAAAAAATGGAACCCAGCAGATATTACTGCATATGCTACAAACAATCACAGCTATTAGTGCTTGCATTGTAAGTTGCCATACAACAGCACTTCTCAAATCTCTATTAGCCCATCTGCCCAGAAATGCCGTGGTGACCCAACTCGGTGCAAAGTTTCATGCCGACACTGCCTCAGGAGCCGACATGCTGCGGTCACATCTGCTTCTGAGCCAGCTCAGCAGCATTTCTAAAACAAAAGGAACGTTCTTACTACTGCATTTGGAGAACAGCTTACAAGCGCACTTAGCCAATCTTCAGTGGTGGTGATGAGAGATTTTCTTTTGTTCTAGAAATGCTGCTTAGCTGACCCAGAAGGAGATGTGACCACAGCATGCTGGCCCCTGAGGTAGTGTCAGCACAAAACTTAGCCCATATGCCCAAAAACACTGCTGTGACCAGACTCAATGCTAAGAATGATTTAAGTACTATTGTATGACAACTAAAAGTGCAAGTGCTGGCAATTATATAGCTCCGCAAGTTGTGTTTTATTTGCTACAGAAAAGAAAAAAAAAGATTAAAAAAGGGGCTTTCATAGCAACTGTGGGACTGATAAGTGATTGGATTAGCTCCTTGATAGCCACGATTACTTGTGGCATGTGGGGTAATAGTATCTGATGGTTCCATTTTTTTTCATCAGAAGTGTAGTTTGGGGTTTTTATTATTTGTGAAATATAGCTGATAGGGTTCATGTTGGCGAATGAACCTGAAATCAAGAATATGAATTATGATCCAATGCAAGATAAGTGTGTATGTGTGTACATATGTGCAACTGCATTTGTCTTCTTTTCGTGATACATAGAGGTAAACTGGATTAGTGTGGAGTAGAGAGTGTAAGAAATCTCATTGTTCTTTGAAGTTCTTTATTTAAGCAATAAAAATATTAAAAACGCATCCTTACACTGCTGAAGCATGACCTGAGACAAGTTATGTAAATCTTTAGCAAGCAGCAGCATACTACTCAAAGGCTGCATGGGGAATGGCTGAGCCAGTTCTTAATCAGTTCTTGATAATTAAATCCCTGCTGGCTGCATGACATCACGTTTCGTAAAAACAGTAGGTCGGGAACGCACCAGCTTCTGTTTTGTAGGCCGAAGGGCTGTGGCCGAGTTAAATGCGGCCTTTGAAGATGCATTGCAGTAATATAGAATGTGTAGTCTTCTTTTCCCCCTGGTGCTTTAGCAGGTTTAGAGTACATTCAGGTTTTCAGGAGAGAGGACAAAATCCATGTGATTTTTATTTGTATTTTTATAAGTTAACAGTGTGTAATTATGTGCAGGAAGCACAGAGCCTTGGCAGAAGCCTTGAGGCTTTTTCCTTTTCAAAGAGACACACTGATTTCTCTGCAGTCACTCTGTAGCTAAACCCTATTGTCCAAGAACCTAATCTTTCAAACTTTTCTGTCTTCTTACAGGTCCAACTCATAGCCCAAATCATAACTTTCAGTAAGTACCTTTTACAGTTTTATGCTGAGGATTCCTGTCCCCCACCATTCCCCCACCCCCTTAAAGATTTTTTTAAATTGAATTAAATCCAGTTAATGATTCCAGATCAGGTTTTGCTCTACTGAAAGTATTATGCTGGAATTGAGCTAGTGTGAGAGTCTGAAACTGACCTCGCAAGCGAGCAGTTTGTGTTCTTCATTGAGCACAGCAATATTTCTATAGAAAGGTTGCTTATGCTTTGTCATAAGTCGTGTTTCTGTTTTTATGTGGAGTGCCCATCTGGCTTCATGTTCTTACATACACTTTTTGTTTCTTAGGAGGTATTGCTATTCAATCATTTTTAAAGCTTCTCTTGTTCAGCGTCCCTGACCACGGTTCAGTGCTGGTGTGAAATGGAGCTGTTATCCTTGTCAAAATACCATGCTGGATTCATGTTTAGTGCGTGCAAAGAAAAAATATTGCATGAATAACTCAAAAGTAGACTCCGGGGAGAGAGAAATAATTAAGGGAAGTGTGAACATTGTAAAAGTTATTTAGTCTGTCACAAGGCTAGTGATCTAGGAATAGGCCAGAGTGAAAGTGTTAGAAGCCAAAAAATAGACATGTTGGTGTTTCCAGGAATCTAGGTGGTCCTGATGCTTTCAACAGGAACACGAGTTATCCCTGGCTTTTCAGTGCCCATGTCAACATTATTTTCTGGGAAGCTCCCAGAAATACTATTAAGCATGAGCTAGAAAAGCAGGACTCCTTCCACGGTTCCTTAAGCCGCGCGATCATCCTAATTTTGAGAATTAAAAGAGATTGATGCGCTGTGGTTTGGACCTGAGTGGTTTTTCAGGCTCCAGACATGATCAGCAGGAGAAGTCCGATATGGCAATGCACATTTTTGGTAATTACATTAATTCTGGAGAAAAGCAGTTGTAACAACTTTTTCTTGCCCGCATATCAGGATTTGTCATACATAAGACATGTGAGCTTTTGAGAGTACATAGGCTCTTTCTTCAGGTCTTAGAGCCCACAAGTGATCTGAAGTCAGAAATTGTGGTTATATTTGTTTGAGCTAGTTTCATGTTAAGAAACATTTTGTAAGAAATCAGTCTTCCCCACCCCCTCCTGCTTTCATGATGCATCTGATGATCATATTGAAGTAGTCGGAGTTAACCTAATCCATATGGAAGGACCTTCAAGGGCCAGGCTACAAGACGTAGCTTCTTGATTAGTTATAATTAGAAGTAAAATACAATATAAATAATTACGCTGAATTGATTAACGAATAACCCAGACTGCAGTCCTGAGGATTTTTTATTTAGACATATATTACCTATCCTACCATGTAGCCACTTTTCCATATTTGAGTATGACGTTTATATTCAGTTTTGTTCACGGCATTTTAGAACTTTGTTTTTGTAAAAGACTACTAGCTTTTGGCTTTGCATTCTTTCTACAAAATAAGGCAAGAGAGAAAGTGAATTCTGAACGAACCGCTCAGAATCCCAGAGGGCAAAATGAATCAAAGTGGAACAAAGAGCTCATTTTATGCATTAGTAATTGCAGCCCAACTTCAGGTGTGGGTATATAAATCCCTTTTGACCTCAAATGTTTTCAATGAGGCATATACCTTTAACCATGTTTTGTCTTTTTTTCAGTCCTTCATCTGATGGCTGTCAGGAAAACTGTTATACATGATATCCAGAGTATAGAGGATAATTTTATAAAAGGTTGCCTAACAGGGAAGGCCATGTAGATGCATATTTTATAAAGACAGATTGACGCCTATGTGTCTTTATAAATTATTAGCACAAATCTTGCAGAAATTGTAGGTAAAATCAGGGCCGGCCTGTCCACTAGGTGAGCTAGTAGAGCAGCTGACACAAGTGTTGCTTTGGCACACATGACCTGCTGCTTCTGATACCCTTTGATGCAACTTACTGTCGGAGGGGGCGTCAGAAGTGGCAGATCATGTGTACTGAAGCACATGGCCTGCCGTGAGCAACAAAGTGGCAGCACAAAGACGCAGCTTTTAAAATACTGTCGCCACATGCCTCCCCCCCCAAGATGGAATTGGTGGCATCGGGGGGGGGGAGGTGGTGGCAGCGTGACTTGACTTGGTGCGGCTCGGCGGGGGCAGCTTGACGTGGCTCAGTGAGGGCAGCTTGGCGTGGGGGAGGGGTGTGGCGCAGCCAAGGTTTCTGCCTGAGGCGGCAGAAACCCTTGGGCTGGCCCTGCATAAAATGAACCCATGTCTGTTTATACCTGTTTGAGAGTAGTTGTAAATATATACACATTTAAGTACATGTATTTTATAAACAATGTGTGTAAATCATGACTCTACCCATACTGCAAACTATACCCCTGAACATGCCTACACAAGAGCTGCGTAAAAGTACATTCTTACTTGTCATCGGGTATACTTTTATGTGGGAGATAAATTTTATAAGAGGCTTTTTAGGTATGTATGTATTGAGGGAAGTGCATTTGTAACTTGTGGCATGTATTGAGAAACAATACATCTTTAAACCCAGAGTTTGCTTCTCTGAACTGTCCTTTTTGTGGCTTACATATAAACACACATGAACACAAATGGTGCACAGGGCACCAATGCAATTTATAAATTCAGGTTCAAGAAGCATTAAATTCACATTCTTTATAAGTTGGTATTGATAAACTGGACTGATGTGCTACAGAGTAGAACAAAGGTATCTAGTAGATAAGAAAGTTCCTCCTTAGTCACATAGGTAAAGATGATTCTCCAGGACCAAGCAGGAAGTCAGTCCTCACTTATGGGTGACATCAGCGCCGATGGAGCCCCCGTGCGGAGCATTTCCCCAGCTTTCTAAGAAAGCCTTTGGGAATACTGCATGCATGCGCGGTCCCCTTCCCGCCTAAAGGTGCCATCTTGCCCAGTCTCTCTTTTTCCATGGAGCCCTGAGGCCTCGATGTCTCGGGAATCTGATCCCGAGCATCGCTGGGGTTCCTCTGACAGGGGGTCGCCCGACTGGGAACGTAAGAGGAAGAAACGGCTCGCGAGGGCGGCGTCGGAAGTGGTCCCTGGTTCCTCGAGGGCCAGGTCTAAGACCCCCGATCGCCATCCCGGGCCTTTGGAGCAGAAGAAGCCGTCCAAAGGACCTCATGTAGAGCCGGAGACCGTCGGACACATAAGTCCTGTAGTCCTCATGGACTCTCCTCCGAGGGAGCCGACATCGGGCCCGGTGCTGCCGGGGCCCGAGTCGTTTGCTGCTGAATCTCCTGAGCTTGGACTCAGGCTGACAGCCTTGGAGTGCAGATTGTCTGCCTTCATGGAGCAGCAGCGGGTACTGATGGCCAGCCTCGCTGGTGCATCTGCCCTGACCACCGAGACATCGACGTCGAAGTCAACCCCAGAGACCGAGCTGATACTCGACCATGAAGGCTCAAGGTCGTCCTCGGTCAAGGTTTCCCTCGATCTCCCGCTTGGAACCGAGGGAGTCGATGCCAGTGCCTTCAGCATCGGGGCGGGTGCCACCTCGACCCGTGCGGTCGGAGCCCCTCGACTCCTCTTCGGATGAGTCAGCCTGGGAGATGGAGGATGAGGAGTCCCCCGATACCTTCCAGACTTGGTGCGTCCAGTCGGAATCACCGCAGTCCGAGCCCCGGAGTAGGTCCCCTCCAGAGGACACCCGGTTCTTGGAGTTCGTGTGGGACATGGCCAAAGCCTTGGCAATTCCTGCTGACCCCGAGGAGGAGCCTCAAGCCGAGGAGCTCGAGGCCCTCCAGTATAACTCTCCTCCGAAGGAGGCCTTTACTGTGCTGGTTCCTCCGATGCTGGAACGGCTCCTCTTCCGGATGTGGGAGGCACTGGCCTCAGCACCAGTCTTGAGCAAGTGAGTCAATTCCATTTATCGACTCCGTAAGAGCCCTGGCTTCCAAAAAGCGCAGCTGCCGCACCATTCCATGGTGGTGGAATCGGCCATGCATCGACTGAAGAGCCAGAAGACGCACTCTGCGGTGCTCCCCGGTAGGGAGGCCCGGAACCTGGATGCTTTCGGCAGAAAGTGCTTCCAGGGCTCGATGCTTGCTTGCCGTGTCCAGTCATACCAGCTGTACATGGGCATGTTTCTCCGAGACCTGGCAAAGGAGCTTGCCGGGTTCTCTGCTGGTCTCTCCAGGGAACCTTTGCAGAGGTTCCAGTCTTTGTCTTCAGGGATCCGGGACTGTTCCAAATTCATGTCCCGAGTGGCCTACGATGGCTTCGAGGCTTCGGCTCGTGTGGCGGCCGCCAGCATCGTGGCCCGATGCCAGGCATGGCTGCAGTCATCGGACCTCGAGCTTTGGGTTCAAGACAAGTTGGTCGATGTCCCTTGCCGAGGTGAGAACCTTTTTGGCAAACCCATGGCCGAGAAGGCCACTGAGCTCGAGACCGAGCACCTGACCAGGACTAGGCTGTCCAGAAAGACTTCTGCCCCTTCTCACAAAAAGAAGGGCTTGGGTAAAAAGTCCTTCTACCCGAGAAAGGTGTCTGCCTACAAACCTTTCCCTCAATACCAGGCCTCCCCAGCTCCCCCTCAGGGGCAGCAGGCCAAGGGGCAGGAACATGGGCCCCGTAGGCAGAAGACCCCCAAGCCTTCGGCTCCTGCTCCTACCCAGCAGGGAGGCGTTTTTTGACTCCCAAGGCATAGCCTCTCCATCCCTGCTGTCCCATCCCTGCACAGGAGGTCGCTTAGCCCTGTTTGCCCACCGGTGGCCACCCATTACAGGGGATGCTTGGGTTTTAAGCATCATTCACCAAGGCTATATGCTTCATTTCCAACAACTACCTCCTGTCTACTTTCCAGGAGAGCCTCTGAGGCCTCTCCTGCACACCACCCTCCTCCTCCAAGAACTTCAGGGTCTGCTTCTGGATAAGGCGGTGGAGATGGTACCTCCTCGCCTAGAAGGGCACGGGTTCTACTCCAGGTATTTTCTGGTGCCAAAGAGGACAGGAGGCCTAAGGCCTATTCTAGACCTCAGAAACCTCAACAAGTTCTTGGAGAAAGAGAAGTTCAAGATGCTTACTCTTGGAACACTTCTTCCCTACCTCCAGCAGGGAGATTGGCTATGCTCCTTAGATCTAAAGGATGCGTACACTCACATCCTCATTCATCCAGACCACAGAAAATACCTCAGGTTCGTGGTGGGAGGAAACCATTACCAGTACAGGGTACTGCCTTTTGGCCTAACGTCCGCCCCACAGGTCTTTACAAAGTGCCTAGCTGTAGTGGCAGCTTACTTGAAGACTCAGGGGATATTTGTCTTCCCCTATCTGGATGACTGGCTCCTCCGGGGCCAAACCTACCAGGAGGCCAGGCAGGCCACCTTCTGGACTGTCACACTCCTTCAAGACCTGGGCTTTGTCATAAACTTCGCAAATTCCACTTTGCTCCCCTCCCAGAACCTCGAGTTCATAGGAGCACGGCTGGACTCTCTGCAAGCAAGGGCTTACTTGCCAGAGGACCGAGCTCAGAGGCTCATGGAGTTGGCATCCCGGTTTCTCAGTCTGCCATCGGTTCCTGCCAGACTCTGTCTGCAGCTCCTGGGACACATGGCATCGACTGTGCATGTGACCCCCAATGCCCGCCTCCACATGAGGCCTGCACAGTGGTGCCTCAGAACTCAATGGAAGCAGGCCACAGGAAGCCTAGCAGACAAAGTAAGGGTATCAAAACCTCTACTGAAGTCTCTTCAGTGGTGGCTGCACCCCCCCCAACTTGCTGCAGGGGGTGCCTTTTCAGGTGCCTGCCCCCACGGTGGTATTGACAACCGATGCCTCTTTACAAGGATGGGGTGCACACTGTCAAGCGAGCTGCACCCAAGGCCTCTGGTCCCCATGGGAAGCCACACAACAGATCAACCTACTGGAGCTGCGGGCTATTCGCTTAGCCCTCAAGGCTTTTTCTCACACCTTGGCCCACCAGTCTGTTCTAGTTCAGACAGACAACCAAGTGCCATGTTCTATGTGAACAAACAGGGCGGCACTGGGTCCAGGCCTCTATGCCTGGAAGCACAGGCCCTTTGCTCTTTTGCCCTCAGGCACCAGATGTTGCTGAGGGCTGTTTATCTTCCTGGTCAGGAGAACTTTATGGCAGACCGCTTAAGCAGAATTCTGCAGCCCCACGAATGGCAGCTGCACCCTTTGGTGGTTCAGCAGATTTTCCTGAAATGGGGACTTCCATCCATAGATCTCTTTGCCAGTCCCCTGAAACACCAACTGCCCAGGTTTTGTTCCAGGCAACCGCATCCCCTAAGGGTGGCGGCGGATGCCTTCCTGATTTCTTGGTCCCAGGGCCTGCTCTATGCGTTTCCTCCCACGCCTCTGGTGGCCCAAACCTTGTTCAAGATTCTCAAAGACAAGGCCTCAGTACTTCTGGTTGCTCCCAGGTGGCCGAGGCAGCCCTAGTTTCCCCTGCTACTCCAACTGGCAGTGGAGACACCCATGCCTCTGGGATTCCAACCCGACCTCCTCTCTCAGGATCAGGGTTCCCTTCTGCATCCCAATCTCAAATCTCTCCATCTGATGGCATGGAGGCTGCAAGGGTAGTCTTGGCTCCCTGGGGCCTACCTCAGGAAGTGGAAGAGGTGGTCTTGGCCTCTAGAAAGCAATCCACCAGGAAAACATATGCCCTAAAGTGGAGAAGGTTCTCCTTGTGGTGTCAGCAACGCAAGGAAGATCCTTTCACCTGCACTGTGCCAGTAGTGCTCCAGTACCTACTGCACTTGTCCAATCAGGGCCTTAAGTACAATTCTGTTCGGGTCCATCTCTCTGCTCTGGCAGCTCACCACTCTCTGGTGGAGGGACACTCTTTGTCAGTTCACTCCTTGGTGTCCAGATTTCTCAGAGGCTTACTATTGCTCAAGCCTCTTCTCCGTCCACCGGCCCCTGAGTGGGAGTTGAATGTGGTCTTGCAGCAACTTACTCGCCCACCTTTTGAACCAATGGCTACATGTCCTCTTCGCTTCCTATCCTGGAAGACTCTATTTTTAGTGGCCTTGACCTCAGCCAGACGAGTGAGTGAACTTCAAGCCCTGGTCTGTGACAGGCCATACACTCGCTTCTATAAGAACAGGGTAGTCCTTAGGACTCATCCTAAGTTCCTCCCCAAGGTTGTCTCCTCTTTCCATCTCAACCAAGAGGTGGTTCTTCCAACATTCTTCCCTAGGCCCCATGCCAGCCGGGCTGAGACAGTCCTGCATACCCTGGACTGTAGGAGGGCCTTATCCTTCTACCTTGAGTGTACACAGGGGCATAGGAGGGCTAGTCAGCTCTTCATATCTTTTGACCCCAATAACTTGGGGGTACCTGTGTCCAAGCGTACCTTGTCCATCTGGGTGGCTGACTGTATCACCTGGGCTTACAGGGCAGCTGACCTTCCTTTGCAGGGTCGGGTCACGGCCCACCGTGTCAGGGCAATGGCTGCCTCAGTAGCTCATCTCCGCTCTGTACCGTTGGCAGACATCTGCAGGGCTGCAACTTGGTCCTCAAGCCAGACTTTTGTGGCCCATTACTGCCTGGAGAGGGAGTCCCATAGGCACAGTGCTTTCGGTCAGGCAGTGCTCCGGAATCTCTTCGAGGTTTAGGCAACTCCTAACCTCCAGCCCTCTGGTTGGGCTACCGGTGGAGGTATGTTTTCAGTGAAATCCTTTCTCTGATGCTGAGGCTAGAGGGAGCTCATTTTTCAGCTCTGGGTCCCCGGTAGCCTGAAGCTGGGGAGTCCCATATGTGAGGACTGACTTCCTGCTTGGTCCTGGAGAAAGAGTAGTTACTCACCTGTAACAGGTGTTCTCCAGGAGCAGCAGGAATCAGTCCTCACAACCCTCCCTCCTCCCCTGGGAGTTGCAGTTGTACATAGTTTATTTTTAAATTTTTGTGTGCTATTTTTTAGCTATGTCATTTGACTGAGCAAGATGGTACCTTTAGGCGGGAAGGGAACTGCGCATGCGTGCAGTATTCCCAAAGGCTTTCTTAGAAAGCTGGGGAAATGCTCCGCACGGGGGCTCCATCGGCGCCGATGTCACCCATAAGTGAGGACTGATTTCTGCTGCTCCTGGAGAACAGCTGTTACAGGTGGGTAACTACTCTTAATGATGAACCTTGATGTTTCTCACTGGAGCTGTTTCTAGATGTGATGCCTTCTGCCTGGCCTCTCTTGGATTTTCAGATTTGATACCACCACTGGAATAATCATCTGTTCCTGATTCTGTATCATATTGTATTGTGGGGTCTGCAACCTGGAATTCTAGACCAAGAGAAAGTTTTCTATAGATATTCAGGGAGAGAAAAGTTTCTTCCTTTTGAAGGTATCAAAGCTGCATCTCGCCAGTTGGCAGAAGTCAAACATGCGTGGGACAGATAAAAAGTAGACCTCAGTGGCAGAGAGAAAGGTGAAAGGGAACTGGATTTAGTTCTCGCCTGTCTCAGAAGTTCAAGGCGACTTATATTCAGGTACAGTAGGTTTTTTCTGTCCCTGGAGCGCTTACCATCTAAGGGGGGCATACTCAGTTGCAAAATAAAACGCCTAGCCACTGCCACTTTAACTAAGACCAGATATTCTGCGGCAGAACGTATCTGGTTTCCGCCGCTGAATATCCACCATTGCCACTATCCGGTAAGCGGAGTTATTCAGCCTCCAGTTGGATGGTACCATGCGGTTCAAATTAGGACAGCCATTCACCTGTCCTATTTGGTTAGTGGCTGAATGTTGCTGCTGATGGGGTAGCAGCTTTCACTGTCCCCGCTCCACCCACAGACCACCCCATTCTTTTTAGGTTACTTCTCCACAGACTAAATAGGACCTTGCAAGATTTTTCAGGATGGAATTGGATGAGAAAGATAGCTATCTCTAGTTCTCTTTCTTTCATTTCCTTGTTGCTATTTTGGCCCATTTTTCTTCTGTCCTTGCTTTCAACTCCTCAGTTTATCACGACTGTAAATCCATGGTGGGGTGGGGCTGGCATGCTAATGCGATACCTAAGCCAGAGATCTGTGAACCTAAAGTGCCCTAACTGATTCCTTTATTGATCACACACCTGATGAAGGATCAGGTCATTTACTCCCAAGTCTCAAGTTCAAGAGGTGCTTAAGTCGAGGGCTTCAATTTTCTTTTAACTGTAAGGGTGGGCAGTTTGTGCCCTATTGAGTGGTATGCTCTGACAGAACTGCTTTCATTTTAAGAGTGCTTTATGTGTGAGAGTGTTTGAGTGTGTGTATCTTCATGTGCAGTGGTGTTTTGTATGTGTTTCTGTGCATTGTACCTAGGGCATTTTTTCAGGAGATTCTGGGTAGTACCAAGTACCAGCACCCTTCTGTTGCTTGCTAAAATTGACCTAACATCCAAAGTATTAATGAAAGGAGCCCAGGCTCTGAACACATACACACATTGAGAAGCAGTGTCTCCAGCCAAGCCCCATTGGCCATAGATCTGCACCTCCCACAGAGAATGTGGAGCTGCATGCTGTCGTCAGCACATAATAGCTCAGCCCCTACAGATAGAAACATGACGGCAGAAAAAGACCACATGGCCAATCGAGTCTGCCCTTCTATATCAATCACTGCAAGAGTCCCCTTTTTTCCTTTAGAGATCCTCTGTGTTTGTCCCATGCTTTTTTGAATTCAGATACTGTCCTTATCTCTACCACCTCCACTGGGAGACTATTCCACACATCTTTCATCTTTCCGTAAAGAAATATTTCCGCATATTACTCTTGAGTCTATCCCCTTTCACCCTCATCCTATGTCCCCAATAGCAGACATAGGCTGATTTCTCCAAATAATAAGGTAGAAAAAAACTTTTAGGTTTGGTTTAGTGATTTGAATATGCTAACTTTGGGAATTTGAATATGGAGCATCTCTGACATCTTTGTATTTTGCATAGTACAGTAGGAAATGCATTTCTGTGTCTGTTTCTCTAGTATTGCACTGCATTCAGAATCTGGCTTCTTGGAGTTACTACTTCAGATTTGGTCTGCACATTTCTTTTTCTAATTTTTGGCCCTTTATTCCATATTTTGTGAGGATTTTTCCCATGTTCTGCATACAGTTGTGGTCATCATTATTGCCAACCTTGCCGTTCAACTCTTTAATGTCCAATATCTCCTAAAGAAAAATGAGATGCTTTGGACTATATAAGTACACATATTTGACACACAAAAGAATCAAATGAAACAAGGCCAATTAAAAAAGGAAATAATAGCAAACTGTAAAAATCACTTCTTTCCGATCCAACGGGAATGAATCATCAAACATTAATTCCTTTTCTTCACCAAATTTCCATCGAAAGGAACCAATGAACCATATGAAGTAAGCCAGCGGTATTCAGGAATCATCATGGAAGAATGCAACACAGGTCTGTGTTTCGAGCTCCTGCCATTCCAAAGAGCTCTTCTTCAAGTGAAAGTCTTGAAAGGATTCCCTTCACATATATCATGGCCAAATCAATAGTGTGTCTAATTTGTGGAACAAAATGGGATCTCTTTTATGGCAAAACCTCCTCCAACCATAAAGGGTCATCAACACTCGCCTCAATCATCACAATAGACTCCACCAGTCGAGTTCTTGATTCAGATCTAATGGTGAAACGGACTTTAAGCGATAAATCCATGATTGTTCGAAATATTGAAGACAAGTAAGTCTATCCCCTCCCTGGGGATTCTGTTGAATATGATCCAGTATATGCCAGGTATGATCAGAAAAAGTGTGCTCATGTTGTAAACAATGAGAAACAATTGGTGCTGTTACCACTTTGGTATTGATTCGAGCAATGTTCTTGCAAATGAAGCTTCAATGATCTTGTGGTTTCAGCTGGATCGGAAAGAAGTGATTGTTATAGTGACTGTTACAGTGTTATTACTATTGGCATCAGATTAGTTGTATTTATTTTTTGAGTGTGGCATGCTTTTGAGTGTGGCATGCTTTTGTTGCATTTTCATACATTCTGTGGGCATTTATTTGCTTGGTAAATAGAATAAAATTGAAGGATTGTCACAGGAGAGGTTTTTCCCCCTTTCAAGACAAACAGTTCAACAAAAAGACCAAACAGAAAAAGGAAAAAGAATAAATAGAAAAGGAAAAAGCAAAATAATAAATTATGTGTTGGATATTCAAGGTCAAACTTTCAGTTTTGGATAGTTTAGGACATTATTATTGGCACCCTTATAAACAATTCAAATCAGTTTGAACAGAAGAACCTTATTCCCATTGCAGTAAAATTAGACATATCTGTGGTCAATTGTCTGTACTCACATGACTTAAATCAACCAATGAATGATGGCTCTAATATTTAAAATAACCACATTCACTTCATGGTTCATTTTCACAGTGGTGAAGACAAAAGAGCTGTCTGAGATCATCAGAAAAGAGATTATCACAAAACTTCAAACTTCAAAGGGGTACAAGGCCATCTCCAAAGACCTTGGGATTTCTGTGTCTACAGTTCACAATGTTCGAACTTTTCTGCTCATGGAACTGTCAAAAACTTCCAATGACATGGTGGGAAGAGGAAAATTAACCTAAGACATCTTCAGAGGTTAGTATGAGCTTAAGGCTGACCTGGAGAAATCTGGAGTGGTGGTTTCAATCCGCACCATATACCGTGCACTAAACAAAGAAGGACTTCATGGGCGAAGGCCAAGGAGGACATTACTGCTCAAAGATAGACATAAAAAGACACACCTGATTTTGTCCAAACCTATCTTGAGAAAGCACAATCCTTCTGGGAAACTGTTCTGTGGACAGATGAAACCAAACTTGATTCTCTGGCAATGCAGACCAGCGATACACATACAGGCAAAGAAATGAAGCTTATAAGGAATAAAAACACTCTTCCTACAGTTAAATATGATGGCGGTTCCATAATGTTGTGAGGCTGTTCTGCTGCCTCAGAAACTGGAGGCCTGGAACGCATTAAAGGAATCATGAAGTCAGAGGACTACTAAGGTATTTTGGAGCGAAATGTGCTATCTAGTGTCATAAAGCAAGGTCTGGGTCGAAGGTCATGGGCCCTCCAGCAGGACAATGACCCAAAATATACATCCAAAAGTACAAGAGAATGGTTAAAATGGAACAAATGGACTGTTTTAAACTGGCCAGTAATGAGTCCTGATCTCAGTCCATTCGAGAACCTTTGGAAAGAGCTGAAATCTGTTGCTAGTAAAAGGAATCCTGTAAACATGAGCTGGAATAAATCACAGTTGAATAGTGGGAAAAACTATCGGTAGACAGATGCATGAAACTTATAGATGGCTACAAGAAATAAACATTTGGAGGCTGTTGTGACTGCCAATGGTTGTGCAACCAAATATTAGTGAAGGGTGCCATTAATCCTGTCCAGGTCATATTTTGTTTTTCTTTCTCAGAAGTTACTATGTCGGCATTGCACAGACATCTTTCTTTTTTTTGTTTGTATACCTTTGAACATACTATTAAAATATTATGATGACATACAGTTAGAATATTTCCAATTATTTCTCAAGATATTGTACACAACATATCTAAAATGCAAGGTGCCAATAATGTTGACCACAACAACATTCCACAAGGTGAGGAATTTTGCAAGTTTCCTTGTAGGAATTTGTAGCAGTCCAGCTTCTCTTTTTCCAACAAGAGATGTGTTCTAGGAACTAGTGTAATACATGCAGTGCTGCCTTTTCTAGACTCTGGCTGGTTTATTTTTTTAAAGACATTTAAAATCACTGCTTTGCAAAGTGGTTGCAGCCCAACATAAGAAATAGTAATCTTAACAAGCAGGGGGCATGGCTATTGTGGGGACAGGTCCTTGGGTGGTCATCTTACTCTTTAAGGACAGCTTTGCATATTAGTACTGGTACTTCCTTTTTCTAGAAAAAAGCACTGGTTGTACCTGCTGGGGGATGAAGAGAAAAGCTTTGCTTGGCCGGTGTTAAGTGAGCAACCGTATCTGTTTTGCTTGTCTTGCTCACCAGTCAGTATGAGCAGCAATTCAGTGCTTATGCTGGTGTAGGATTGACTTACACGCTCAAAAAGGAACAGTTAAATTTTAATGAAGGGAAAGGGAACTGGATTTAGTATCTTTTCTCAGAAGTTCAAGGCAAGTTACATGTAGGTACAGTAGGCATTTTCCTCTCCCCAGCGGGCTTATAAGCTAAGTTTGTAGTAGTAGTAGTATTTAGCTCACGCCTCTCCAGTAGTATTTGAAGGCATAGTAACATACTATAAGACGGCAGATAAAGACCAGTATGGTCCATCTAGTCTGCCCAGCAAGGTGGCAAGAGTAGGTGCATCTGCCAATCTGTGCAGGTCAACCCTCCCCATCCCTTTGTTTAGGGGTGTACCCACCGCTCTGTGTAGGTCACCCCTATTCAGATATAAGAGATAGTTATGTTTATTTGATTATCTCCAGGAACAAGTAGGAATGAGTCTTCACATATGGGTACGTCGGTACCGACGGAGTCTGCGCGGGAACGCTTCCCAGTGTCCAATCAGAAAGCTTTTGGAAGTATCCCAACACGCCTGCGTGCTGCCTTCCCGCCTTCCCAACTGCCTCTCCTCAGTTTTCGTTTTTCCGCGGAGCCGGCAGGACGTTCTCCTGTCACCGAAGAAAATTCTTCTTTTATTTTTTAGTTTTCTTGTGGTCGCGGCTGCCTTACCCGATGCCATCGGTACCGCCGGTGTTTCTTTTTCTTTTCTTGTAAAATATTTTCCCTTTAAGGAATATATTTTTCTTTTTTAGTATCTCATGGTTCTCAGGCCTTCTAGGCCTCTCCATTCTTCCTCATGGAACCGCCAGCCGTTTTCCCCAGGAAATGTACAAACTGTGGCGGTACAACTTTATTTTTAGACACTCACAATTGGTGTCTAACCTGCTTGGGTCCTGACCATTTTCCTCCGGAGCCCTCGGGCGCCAGTATGGTGAGAGGAAGTTTTCAATATCGAGTTCCCCTCGACACGCGGTCCCCCTCTAACTTCAGGGCACCGACCATATCTTCTTCTACACAGGATCAGGTAACCCAAAAGCAGTCTGTTAAGACTAGCCAGTCCTCGAGCGGCAGTTCTCATGCACAGCATAGAGATGCCTCCGGCCTTGCCCTCGAGAATCCACTGGCTCCAAAACCCCGGTGGGAGTCTTCGGCCTCCAAAGCCTGTGTGGGGTTTCAGGTTGTTCCTGAGGTTCACCCCTCACAGAAGATACCTGAGCCATGTCCGGTGGTGGCATCCGCTTCGAGCGGTACCGATACCCCGGCATCAGCACTGGTGTTGGATGAAATATTCCTCACCAAGGATCGTTGTCTGGCATCCTCGGTACCTACGGGCCCGGTGGATATGCTTCAGACCGACTTTACAGTATCGGTATCGACACCAATACTAGTACCGATGTCGGTACCCTCCAGACGTGCATCGATAGACTCGCTTCCTTCGATGCCGAGTCTGGAATCGATCTCCAGTCTGGAGGACTGGGTACCGACTCTCCTTGGTACCGACTCCCGTCGGTACCGAAGGCTCGGTTCCGATACTTCGGATCCGCAACTCTCGGTTCCTCCGATACCGTTAGAGTTGCCACCAGCTGGTCTTCTTCCACCGGTATCAGATACGGTACCGATATCCACAGTACCATTACGATTGGTACCTTCCATGCTTCTCTCGTCAGGCTCGCTTCCCTTGATGCCGAGTCTGGAATCGATCCCTAGCATGGATGATTTGTTACCGACTGTCGCTGGTTCTGACCTGCAGTACCAGCGACCACCATCTAAGGATCCCATACTGCACCATTCAGGATCTTCTATTCCTAAATACTGGAATAGATCCCTCGGTGCCAACGCTAGTTCTTCATCAGATCTAGCCTATCCAACGGAAGTTCCCTCTGGGGATCCTTCTTTCCAGACTTTCCTCCTGGATATGGCAAAATCACTTGCCTTCCTATTCCTGGACAAGATCCTACACAAGGGAATACAGAATACCTCTCTGTTCCTAGCGAAGCAAAGGAGAATATAATGCTTCCTTTGCATCATTCTTTGCAGGATCTCCTTCTACGAATGTGGGAAGCTCCTTTAAAGGTACCTCCACTTTCCAGAGCAACTGATCTCCTATATCAGGTGCCCCCCTCTCCAGGGTTTCCAAGGACTCAACTTCCTCATCATTCCATTGTAGTGGAATCAGCATTGAGGCGAGTGAAGAGTAATAAAAAGCACTCTTCTTGTCCGCCAGGTCGTGAGTCTAAGACACTAGATGCCTTTGGATGTCAAACCTTCCAGACATCCATGCTTTCAGCAAGAATTCTCTCATATATTTTGTATATGGCTCTATCTCTTGAGGAGGTCACAAGAAAATTACATCTTTTGACTCCTTTTCTTCAAGAGCCCAAACAAGCAGACTATTCCTTACTGGTTAGTCATGCTCATAATATCTCTAGGTTTCTTACTCGTGCTTCCCTAGACTATTTTGAGTCTGTTAGCAGGACCTCTGCTATAGCTATAGGGGCACGACATAGAGCCTGGCTCCAAGCTTCAGACTTGGACAGATGGGCACAAGAAAGACTGGGAAATACTCCTTGCACTGGAGAAAATCTCTTCAACAAGGAGTCTTAACTCCAGGTTACTCAGTTATCCACTGACGTTCCTGTTTCCAGAGGCTATTCTACGCCGCCTTCTTTCCCAGTAGGTAGGAAATGTCCTACCAAACTTTCTTCCCCTAGGGGGAGAAGGTTTTGTCCATCATCTGCCCATCATACAGATGTTCCCAAACAGGGGAAACATCGCCCTGGTCTGAAGAATCTACAAACTCAACAGGGTCAACAAACCCAGCAGTCGCAGGGTTTCAAATAGATCATTGTCCCTCTTGGTTGCTGGTTAGGGTAGCAGTCTGCTTCTTTTCACTTGCAGTATCTGCACTAATTTATTCTAACCTACCTAGATATCTCTTCATGAGACATCTTTTCTCTAAGAGTCTTTATGATGATCATGCCCATACTTAACAGATTCTCCTCTTCCTCTTGGAGGAAAGAGAGGTAACAACTATCAATAGACAGTTGTTTTTCTCTGTATTGGCATGTATCATCTCACCTGTCGGAGACTTCCTCCATAATTGGTCTCTTGCAACTCTGTCTTTCCTCCCTCTTACTACAACAGTTTGTAAAAGTGACTTTTTTACACGGGTAAGCCCTTATGGTCCTTTACTTGTTCTACCGGGGGATTCTTCCTTCTGGGGTTGTCTTTCCCCTTGTTACCTTAGGGCAGCTCCTCAGACAATAGGAAGTCCTACCATGTCTGTTTCTTTTTTCCAAAAAAAAAAAAAAATAGAGGAGGGAAAAGAAATTCTCCATGCTGCCCTGATAGTTGCTGCAAATGCAGCAATTCCTAGTGGTTAAACCATTGGTTTTGTTCACTACACAACCAGGGTTTCCCCTCCACTAGCAATCCTCCTAGCCTCAGTGCTAAGTCCCAAACAGGGTATCAACCTTGTTTGGGAAACCCTATTATCACAGTTTGGTTGGTTAACTTCTATTCATCGCCCCTTGCCCGTGGCAGAATAGCTGGTTACCTGCTGGCTTTCCACAGCCAGTTTTTCTTCTGACCAACCTGCAGCATGTGCTCTGCAACTCTACTAGAGTAGCTTTGCACTATGGGCCCTTGCTAGAGAGCATTAGTATCTTGCCTAGCAGATAACCCCAGATGGTTAAAAGGGGTTTCCCCAGTCATGTTTCATGCCTGGCAGGTATTCTCTACCCTTTCCATCTTATCTTAAAAATCTGTTGAGGCATAAGCCTCAGGCCTTTCAATACGTGAAAGCCTAAAGAAGGGCCAATTCCCTGGCTTGGCCCATATCTCCTGGGGTCTCCCGTCAGAGATAAATTCTTCACTGGCAGCTAGAGGATACCTAATACCCATCTTGCCCTCATAGGCGGATCACTAGGGTATCTTCCTCCAGAGGCCTCCTCTATCCAGTCTCCATACTACAATTCTGGAGATATCTGGACTTCCTGTCTGCAGACTGCCGTCATCCTCTGCCATTTTCACGTAGGCCATCCTGGTTACTCAAGAGCTCAAATTCTGCAAAGAATTAAGCCGCTTTTTTTGTCAGGGACACCTTTCCTCTGACTATGCCAGTCATAACCAGGAGAAGAGGATTTTTTCTATTTTATCTATTCAAGCAGGTATCAACCTTCTTGCTATTAGATAAATCTTTCTCTCTCCCTATAAGGGAGGATGGGGTTCTCTGGACATCTCTCCATCCATATACCTGGAGACATGTCTCTATATGCCTGCCTATTCATCTAGGTATATATATATATATATATATATATATATATATGCTGATTTATTCTCTCACTTGGTTTGCAGCTTGTCGTGCTGTGAGGGCTTGCGTGCATTAGCGATGCTGAGAGCTAAACTATCGGTAGGGTCTCCCAAGAAGGACAGGTCTCAGCTGAGGTGCCAGACGAAGACAAACCACCCATCTGGGCAGCAGCAGAATGGGATAGTGTTGACGACGGAGGATCACATTTCTATGACAACGGCAACAACACCAAACTTAAACTGCGCGGAAGGAAGGCCTGGCAATCTACTTCTGTATCTTGCCATGAAAACCCAATGGATAGTTACAACAAAACAAATTGTGCTATGGTGCTGGAAGATGAGACTCCCAGGTCGGAAGGCACTCAACTAGCTACTGGGGAAGAGCTGAAGACTTTTCAGAGTAAAGCCAGCATTTATGATGTGGTTGGATCAAAGCCCTTGGGAAGTCTGACTGCTGATGTAGCTGCGCATGAAATGAGAGTCAGAAGCTGTAAAGATGTCTTACACATTGGAACATGGAACGTACGAAGCATGAACCAAGGGAAGTTGGGGGTGGTCAAGAATGAAATGGAACGTGTACAACTTGATCTGTTGGGTGTCAGCGAACTGAAATGGACTGGCATCGGGCACTTTGCATCAGATGATCACATGGTCTACTATGCTGGAAATGAAAGACAAAGAAGAAATGGTGTTGCATTTATAATAAAGAAGAAACTTGCAAGAACTGTAATGAAATACAATGCAGTCAGCGAACGCTTAATCTCTATTTGTCTACGAGGATTGCCTATCAACACAACTATAATTCAAGTATATGCCCCAACAACAGCTGCAGAAGAGAATGAAATTGAAGAGTTCTATGAACAAGTACAAGCTGAAATTGACAGAACATGCAAACAGGATATCCTGATAGTCATGGGTGACTGGAACGCAAAAGTTGGCAACAAAGAAGAAGGCAAAGTAGTTGGAAAATATGGACTTGGCAACAGAAATGAAGCTGGAGAAAGATTGATAGAATTCTGCAAGACCAATGATCTATTCATCTCAAACACCTTCTTCCAGCAACACAAGCGGTGACTGTACACATGGACTTCACCCAATGGATTGTATAAAAATCAAATTGACTACATCTGTGGAAGTCAACGATGGAAAAGCTCTGTAACATCAACAAAGACAAAACCTGGAGCTGACTGTGGTACAGATCATCAACTACTAGTATGCAAACTCAAGCTAAAGTTGAAAAAGAGCAAACCACTCATGAATGCAGCAAAATATGACCTTGAGAATATACCACTGGAATTTAAAGACTGCCTGCAAAATCGATTTGCTGCTTTAGATACAAATGACAGAGCTCCGGAAGAGTTATGGAATGACATCAAGAAGGTTGTGCTGGAAGAAAGCGAGAAGTCTCTACAAAAGGTGAAAAAGCAAAAACGGCCAAAATGGATGACGGAAGAAACTCTGAAAATTGCCCAGAAATGCAGAGAAGCTAAAGCCAAAGGAGAAAGAAAGACAATCGCAGAACTCAACAGAGATTTCCAACGTGCAGCAAGACAGGACAAGGAAAAGTACTACAATGACACTTGCAAGGAAATAGAAGCAGAAACTATTAGAGGAAGAACAAGATCGGCTTTCCTAAAGCTGCGAGAGTTAAAGAAAAAGTTCCAGCCTCGAATTGGAATGTTACAAGATGCTCAAGGTTCTATGTTGAATGATGCTGAGAAGATCAAGAAAAGGTGGAAGGAATATACAGAGTTTTTATATGATAAAGATCAAGTGGACCAACAGCCGTTTCAACCTATACCTTATGATCAGGAACCATTGGTGATGAAAGAAGAAGTTGAAGCAGCATTGAAAGCCTTATCAAAGAACAAAGCACCAGGCATTGATAGCATTCCCATAGAAGTATTGAAGCAATCTGATGCAGCTGTTACTGTACTTACAAGGCTCTGCCAAGAAATATGGAAGACAACATCATGGCCAACTGACTGGAAAAGATCTGTGTTTATACCAATGCTAAAGAAAGGTGATCCAACTGACTGTGGAAATTATCGCACAATCGCTCTGATCCCACATGCCAGCAAGATTCTACTGAAGATTATTCAAAAGAGACTACAGCCATACCTACAACAAGAACTACCTGAAGTGCAAGCAGGGTTCAGGAAAGGGCGAGGAACGAGAGACATCATTGCGGATGTGAGATGGATCCTTGAAAAGACTAAAGAATACCAAAAGGATATCTATTTGTGCTTTATCGACTATAGCAAGGCTTTTGACTGTGTAAACCATGAGAAACTCTGGGCCACATTAAGAAGCATGGGTATACCAGAACACATGATCGTTCTCTTGCGCAATCTGTACATTGATCAAGAAGCAACAGTTCGAACGGAACAAGGAGAAACAGAATGGTTTAAAATAAGCAAAGGTGTAAGACAAGGCTGCATACTTTCCCCCTACCTGTTTAATTTATATGCAGAACAAATCATCAGAGAAGCAGGACTGTATGAAGACAACAGAGGTGTGAAGATTGGTGGAAGACTCATCAACAACCTTTGCTATGCTGATGATACCACATTACTGGCTGAAAGTGAAGATGATCTGAAGCATTTGCTTCTCACAATCAAAAAACATAGTCTCAAAATGGGCCTGCACCTTAATGTAAAGAAGACAAAGATCATGACAACTGGCATAATCAACAAGTTCATTGTTGAAGGAGAAGAAATTGAAATCGTGAACAACTTTAACCTACTTGGATCAACTATCAATAAAGAAGCAACAAGCAGTCAAGAAATCAGACGACGCATTGCTCTTGGCAGAATGGCTATGAAAGACCTAGATAAGATTCTCAAGAGCAGAGATGTCTGTCTCCATACAAAGATTCGACTTGTTCAAGCCATGGTATTTTCAATAACATCATATGGATGTGAAAGCTGGACAGTGAAAAAGACAGACAGGAAGAAAATTGATGCCTTTGAATTATGGTGCTGGCGGCGAATACTGTGTATACCATGGACTGCCCGAAGAACAAACCAGTCGGTACTAGAGGAGATCAAACCTAAGCTTTCTTTAGAAGCTCAGATGACAAGACATCGACTTTCATACTTTGGACACATCATGCGAAGAGAGAGATCATTAGAGAAAGACATCATGCTTGGCAAGATAGAAGGTCAACGCAAAAGAGGAAGGCCAGCAATGAGATGGATCGCTACAATAACAGCAGCTACGGGTACCAGTCTGTCAACAATGAGCCGCCTGACTGAAGACCGAACACAATTTAGGATAGCTATCCAGAGGGTCGCCATGAGCCGACTCCGACTCAACGGCACTTAACAACAACAACATGCTGATTTATATCTATCTGTGTGTCTTCTGCCCATACATATCTCTTTATAGATATATGCATATATACCCTATATGTGTATATATTTAAATCTACATATATATATGTACAGACCTCAAAGACTTTAGAAAACTGTTAAAAACCAAGCTGTTCATAGAACACTATGGACACATCACATAACCTAAGAGAATGTATAACAGCACATGATACCGCCTGTATTGAAAATGTTTTGCAGCACCACTGTATATAGCCCACACTGTACATAGCTCAAACCACTCTAGCACACAATACACCACACCTTGTACATAGCTCACCCCAATCCAGCACACGATACAACACACACTCAACTAAATTTCACCCTCACTGCATGATTAACACACTCACTTTACCCGATTGCTTGCTGTGATACCACCTTGATTAATAAGATAAGGCGGTTTAAAAATACTGTTAAATAAATAAAATTAAATAAATAAAAAAAAAAATATATATATGTACATATATATTAATACATATGAGATATATTTTTAGATAGATCTGTATCCATCTACTTATCTATCTGGCTGTTAGGATCAGATATCCTGACATTCCTTTATGATCCTGACAGACGGGCACTAACCCTATCAATGCTGTACCAGCATACCTAGGGGACTACACCTAGAACCACTCCTGTGGTAATTAACCTTTTCAGGTTAGGTACTCCTGAAGCTCTCCATGTACCTTTCTTTCCTAATTGATCCCATTTAGGAAAGACATTGCGGAGCTTCCGTTGCTCTAAAGCTTAGCGCTCCTGAGTCTGTCCTTACCTTTTTATCAGATACAAGGGTTTCCATACCCTTTCTTCCCTACATGGACTGATTCCAACCCCAGTCCAGTTGGGTCAGACTAAATTTTTCTCTTGGCCCTAAATCTGTACTGTTTTTGGACCAAAGCAGCTTAAGCTTTCCTTAATAGTACCTTCTGCGTCTCCGCTGAAGCTCTACCTCTCATACTACCCCAGTTTTCCCCTGGGACTATTTTTCTCACCCTAAAGGGTTCTGACCTCCACTTGTTTTTTGTTCTACTTTATTACCTCTACTTCTCAGTGAGGTACCCCTTGAGCACATTCACTGGTTCTTCTATCAGATCCATATGTAGCTCAGTGCACTTGTGCAATGCCAACAAGGGAGGCCCAGATTACAATATTTTATTACTAAATGCCCTTGATACAGGGTCTTCCCCTTGAAGCCCTGTTCTAGCCAGCTGTTCCACAGCTCTTTTCTGTATTCAACTCCTACCCTCCATCCCCAGGATGCCTGAGGTCCTGAGGAATAGCATGGCTCGTTCTAGACTTGCAACATGCTAGGACTCCCTCCGGGCATCTGAGCTTGGGAGTCCCCATATGTGAAAACTCATTCCTGCTTGTTCCTGGAGATAGCACAGTTACTTACCTGTAACAGGTGATCTCTGGGAACAGCAGGAATAAGTCTTCACAACCCACCCACCTCCCCTAGGAGTTGCATTTCTCTATCTCTATCTTTCCCTTCCTTGCTCTCTCTCTTTCTTTGTCTCAGCTTTAAAACTTAATTGAGGAGAGGCAGTTGGGAAGGCGGGAAGGCAGCACACAGGCGTGTTGGGATGCTTCCAAAAGCTTTCTGATTGGACGCTGGGAAGCGTTCCCGCACGGACTCCATCGGTACCGACGTACCCATATGTGAAGACTTATTCCTGCAGTTCCCAGAGATCACCTGTTACAGGTAAGTAACTGTGCTTTATTCTGCAGCTATAAAGGAATCCACTGTGTCTGTCCCATGCCATTCAAATTCTGTCACTGTATTTGCCCCACCACTTCCATCGGGAGGGCATTCCAAGCATCCACCACTCTTTCAGTGAAAAAGTATTTCCTGACATTGCCTTTCAGTTTACCTGCTTGCAGCTTCATGTTATGCCCTTTAGTTTTACAGCTTTCCCGTCTTTGAAAGAGGTTTGTTCATTAATACTCTTTAAGTATTTTAAGGTCTGAATTATATCTCCCCTGTCCCTCCTCTCCTCCAGAGTATACATATTTAAGTTTTCAAGTCTCTTCTCATAAGTCTTCTGACGCATGCTCCAAATCATTTTGGTCGCCTTCCTCTGAACTGTTTCCAGTCTTTTTATATCCTTTGCGAGATGTGGTCTCCAAAACTGAACACAATATTCCAAGTGAGGCCTCACCAGCGATTTGTACAGTGGAATTAGTACCTCTTCCTTTCTGCTGGTAATTCATCTCTGTATGCAACCCAGCATCCTCCTGGCTTTTGCCACCGCCTTGTCACACTGTTTCACCACCTTGAGATCCTCAGAAATAATCACACCAAGGTCCTTCTCCTGGTCCATGCACACCAACCTCTCGTCCCCTATCGCGTACAATTCCCTTGGATTTCTGCTTCCCAAGTGCATGATACTGCACTTCTTCACATTAAATCTTAACTGCCAAGCATTAGACCATTCTTCCAGTTTTTGTAGATCTTTCCTCATGTTATCCACTCCATCAGAGGAATCCACTCTGTTGCAAATATTCATGTCATCTGCAAAAAGACAGACTTTTCCATTCAGTCCTTCAGCAATATCACTCACAAATACACTGAACAGTGCTGGTACCAGGACTGAACCCTGCATGTTACAATTGGGTAAGTATGTAGTTTCTTGTCCCCAGCAGACTTACAATCTACATTTGTACCTGATGCAGTGGAGGGTTAAGTGTTTTGCCCTAGATCACATGGAGTGACAGTGGGATTAGAGTCCTGACACCCCTAGTTCTTAGCCCACTGCTGTACTAATGCATTCCTTCCTTATCATTCCACTAGACCAGTCCAGATGAATGGTTAGAACACTGAGCTAAAACCACAGCAGCCAGAGTTCAAATCCCACTGTCGGTCCTTGTGATCTTGAGCAAGTCACCTAATTTTCCATTGTCTCAGGTACAAACTTAGATTGTAAGCTCTTCTACTATATCTGAATGTAACTCTCCTTGAACGTCTGAGAAAAGGTGTAAGCTAAATCCACTTTTAAAATAATTGTATCCTGAATGATATAGGAAGCCAGTGAAGAGTTTTCAATGTAGGTGAAATGTGCTCAAATTTTCTGGTATTAGAAACTGGCTGGTGAGTTCTGCAGAAGCTGGAGACAATGGAATGTGGATTGGTTCAATCCAGTTTAATACAAGAGCAAAGACAATTTTTTAAGGGCAATTATTTCTAGAAAAGAATTTATAGAACTTATTTTTCTGAGAAAAAAGAGGATCTGAGGACTGCAGAAATTTGCATATCAATTTTACAACCCAGTATTGTGATACAGTCATATAGAGAACCAGTTATCATTAAACAGGAAAATGGATGGATGCGGCTGACTGTGTGAAACTCACATGGCCTTGGACTTTAATGGATTCAGTTTCATGCCATGATCTTCAAGTCATTCAGCAATTGTCCTAGGCCCAGAGTTAAGAGTAGCATATTAGGAGAAGTGTGATTAGTAAAAGTAAAGTGAACTATTTGAATATCATCTGCAAAGACATATCCATGAAGGCCAGGAGATTGAATAAGGTATCCAAAGAAGCAAGATTTAATAGATTAAAAGGGTATAATGCCTTTCGGAGTGAGTTGATGTTAGAAGTGGAATTTTATAAAGAGACAGTAAAGGTATGGTTTTGAAGATGAGAAAACCAGGAGAGTACTGTGCCTTTGATGCCTATGTCAGCCATATGTTGAAGCAAGATGGAATGGTCTACAAGGTCGAACGCAATAGTGAGATCAAGTGAAGTAATTATAGCAAGTTGATGATCAGTTGTGCATCATAGATCATTGATAAGCCAAAGTAAGAGTGTTTCAGTGAAGCAACTGAGGTGAAAGTCAATTAGTAGGGATGCATTGCATTTTTATTTCGAGGAAAGAAGACAACTGAGAACGAACAGCTTTCTCCACCACCTTGGAGGGAAAAGGGAGGTGAGAGATAGGAGACTTCTTCTCTGGCAATGAGGGGTCCAGTGTGCTGAACCAGATGCTGGGTTTTGCCCCACAGATATAGGAAGTCTGCTTCGGAGGAGGTAAGACAAAGCATCTCTTTCAATGCCTCTGTGTTGAAGGCATGCCCACTCATCTTTTCAGTTCAGTAGCAGCTGATGCATGTTCAGGTGCTGTTGCGGCAGGTGGGAAAGGGAGGTGGATGGTTAGTGTGGTCGGCAGACAACCAGCACTTATATTGCCATTTTTCTGTCCTGCCCACCATCAACTTCTCATTTAAAAAACCAGATGAGATAGTCAAATACCAGCTGGTTAGCAACTCTAGAATGATGCTAGGATGGGCCTGAAGAACTTGGCCTCATGTCTCTGAAGCTGTTCAGGCTTGTGCAGTGTCTGGGTCTTAAGTCTGTACTGTTCATTTCTTACATTCCTATGCAGAAAAATAATTGACAAAGCAAAGCAATAACTGGGAAAAATATGTTTTGTAAAATGGATTGTTCTGTCAGCAAATGTATTGGTTAGAAATAACAGATGGAGATTTATTGCTCAGTAAAGATCCACTAAAAGACCTTGCTGAAAGCATAGTCTACACATTTAAATTATTTGTCTGTCTGAAAGAGAATTGTAAGGGTTTTTTCCACTATGCTCTGGAAAACTCAGAAAAAGAGGATTAAAAGCCAATTATTTTGGCCCGTCACCTAAATTTAAGTTCTTGAACCATCTGTGACACCATGGGAGGGTAGGGGAGGAATAAAATGATTCTGAACCACGGTAGTGTCTCTCAGGTTAATTTTCTGATGGTCACAGTAGTGATAGGAAAGGCAGCCTTTGATAACATGCTGACAATAGAACATTCCAGATGTAGTGCTGCCTGTTCCCTCCTCTGAACATTCATGAGTTTATTGCCTGAACAAAAACTACTGCACAGTAATTTCGGCCATGTGGCCAGTTTGTAACTAGCTAGGCAAAATGGTATGCCTGGGGAAAGAGCAAGAGACTCCTGAAGATACTTATAACTCCGCATCTGATTTAATGCTCCCTCAAAAGCATTTGCAGTGCATCTACAATTAAAAGGAGTCTAGGGGAAGGACCACAGATGAGTTTCAACTGCTGAGGTGTTTGAAAAACAAAAATTTCCTCAGGAATATACATATGTAAAAAGTAGGCACACTGCAAGATTGTGCTTTTACTTTTACATGATCCGCAAGTAAATGTTTGCTTTCCCAGGGATGTAGTTTGGCATGAGCTGAGGCAAAGTTGCAATGTACACATTTAATTTTATAAAATATTTATTTACGTGCACACATTTACACTTCATTTGGAACAGGTATAAATTTGTATGAGAGAAATTGTGTACAACTGGGGGTCACTGTAGGAGCCTATTTTATAAAGGCATATAGGTACCCTGCTGCCTGTATAGAATAGACGCCCTTTTGACATTTCCCACAGGTGCCATGTTATGAAATTTCTCCTTTTATCATTGTCCTTGTGCAGTTGGTGATAAAAACTAGTACAATATTCTTGAACTAAGATCTTTTTTTCTTCACATCAGGCATTATATATGCCAACAAACACATTCTCAAAGATAGAGTAGCTTTTAAACTAGATAATGGGGGGGGGGGGGGAGGGGGGAAGCTGACAGTCTTCCAGGACTGTATGATTTGGGATAACTTAACGTTGAAGGATACTACCAAAACAGGGAGGTTAGGGCATCCCGATAGAGGTTGCAATAAAAGTCAAAGTAATCCTGATGCCCTTAAGTAAACAGCAGACAGAGTTGAAAGATTCTAAATTATCCCTGTCGACTGATAAGCAGGTTGTCAATATGAACAAAACATGTACTTTAAAATGCCTGCAAGTAAATGCTGGAAGTCTAAAAAATAAAATGGGAAAGCTTGGATATATTTTATTTAAAAATTTTTATACCATTTTCGTGACAAATCCATTCAAGATGGCTGACAATCCAATAAAATACAATTAAGATAGAATACTAGAATTTTGCAAGATTGAAATACAAGTAAATAATATGATTTTCTTGATATATAGCAGTGAATGAAGAGGTATATATAATTGACACTTAAAGACCTGGTGGAAGGAGGATAACCAATGGGACTGAAATACCAGGATACAAATTATATTGCAATGATAGGGTATTTCAAATTGGAGGAGGGGTAGAACTATATGTTAAAGAGGGCACTGAGTCAACAACATAAAGGTTCTGCAGGAAATAATGTACTGTAGAGTCTTAATGGATAGAAATTTTATTTGAGAAGGGGAAGGGAATAGCAGTGGGGGTATACTGCTGTCCGCTTGGCCAGAATGAACAGATAGATCATGAAATGCTAACAGATATTAGGGAAGCTAACAAAATTAGCAACATAGTAGTAATGGGTGATTTCAGGAACCTCAGTACCAACTAGGTAAATGTCATATGAGGGCATGCTAAGGAGGTAAAGTTTCTAGATGAAATAAATGACTGCTTCATGAAGCAGCTGACATGAGGGGAGCTGCTTTAGACCTAAGCTTTAGTGGAACACAGGATCGGGTGCGATGCATAACTGTGTTGGGGTCACTTGGCAATAGTAATCATAAAATGATCAAATTCGATTTAATGAATGGAGGGAGGACAGCAAGAAAATCTACAATGCTGACATTTGCCTTTCAAAAGGGAGACTAATGATGAAAGGAGGAAAATGGTTAGGAAAAAAACTAAAAGGACAGCTGCAAAGGCTAAGAGTTTACATCAGGCCTGGACATTGTTTAAAAATATTATCTTAACAGTCCAGACCAGATGTATTCCATGCTTTGAAAAAGGTGAAAGAAAGGCCAAATGACAGGAAAAAGGACAGGAAACAGCATAAGTAAGATGCCCAAAACCAACCAAAATGATATAGGCATATGCAGCATCCTCGCCGACTACTTTGCCGGAAAGCTAAAAAGCAAAAACCACAACCCCACCTCCTCACCGGAACCCCCGACAAATCCCAACACCTGGATTACATTCTGCACAGTAGATCAGAAGCATCTCCTAAATATAATATCTAACATATAGACCCGTGTCCTGTATCATGGATCAAGGCCATAAAACTGAACTCGCCCCATACCTCTTTCAAATAATCTCTACTCCAAGGTATTATGCCCACTGACCTAAAAATGGCTTCCATTCTCCCCATACTAAAGAACAAGGCCCTAAACAGAAATTTATTTATTTTTATTTATTTATTTAACAGTATTTCTAAACCGAAATGAACCAAACTCCTACAGACCAATAGCAAGTATCCTATTTGTTGCTAAAATAATTGAAAAAAACCATCCCAAACCAACTTCAAGACTACCTAGACACCAACCCCCCCCCCCCCCCGCCCAGATGTGCATCATTATAGTTTTTGCCCGTTTCATGGGGTCGAAACCCTGCTCCTAGCCCTAACTGATAACCTTATCCGAGGCATAGAGAACCCTAGCCATGCATTCCTCTTAGTCTTCATAGACATTGCCTCAGCCTTTGACAACATCAACCATAACACCTTCATCTCAAGACTGGAACAACTCGGACTGGGCGGACTAGTCCTACTTTGGTTTAAATTATACATCACAAACCGCAAACTACGGATTCAGATAGGAGAGGAATCTCCAAACACTTTTCCCCAGGACCAAAGTATACCGCAAGGTTCCGCCCTTTCCACCCTCCTATTCAACCTGTACCTACAGCACATCACCCATATATTCAAGAAGCACAACACTGAACACTGTACCTATGCAAACAACATTATGTTGTCACTCCCCATAGATATAAACAATCCCATCTACAATAATCTAGCCGACTGCATTAATGAAACCGAATCCTGGTTGAAATCTGACAATCTCAGCATAAGACAGAAACGCTCTACATCAGAAAGAATCAAAACATAACCCTCCCCCAAGCCATCACCATTAACGACATCATACTCACAGTAAAGCAAGAGGTTAAATATCTCAGCATAATCCTTGACACATCACTCAGCATGCTACTCCACCTGAAACAAACAGCCAGAACAATATTATTTAAACTAAAGACCATACAGCACATGAGACCCTTCCTTGAAACAAATGACTTCAGGTCGGTTGTGCAAGTCATCATTACCCCACACTTTGACTACTGCAACAGCCTGTTGCAGGGACTACCGGCAAAAATCTACACATACTCCAACGAGTGCAGAACATCACAGCCAAAATCATCTGCAAAGCCCGACTCACCGACCATGTCACACCCCTCCTACACGACTTCCACTGGCTCCCAATACAAAGCCAGATAAAATACAAACTACTCATGACAACATTCAAGCTCATCAACAATGTTGCACCATCCTTCCTGCCAACTCTTCTTCATACCAGATCACGCAGGGAAAATGCTCTTCATTCCATAACAATCCCACATTCCATCTGCAAGATGAAACAAACCACTAGCTCCAGAGCATTCACATACACGGCCCCCAGCCTCTGGAACTCCCTACCATTACCCATCCGTGCAATCAAAGACCTCCAAGAGTTCAGAAAACAGCTCAACATGTACCTCTTCTCCGCATACTAAGGAGAAGACATCTCACACCCAAACTTACAAACTTCCCTGACACACTAGCACATTACCTAATACAACCAATGTTAAGGGACAACTCAAAGGCCACACAGACCCTAACCATGCGCACCCAAACCTAAGAACACCTGTATATAGTTAACCTGTACATAGTTACAATCCTTTTTTTGAAAATGTTTTGTGTCAAGTTATCATGTAAAAAGTTACCTCCTGTTCTATGTAATATGTTTTGGTTCCTTGTAAACCGCCCCTGATCTCTGGAAGAGGCGTTATAGAATAATGTAACAAATAAATAACATAAATAAAAAAGCATCAATAAGGCAGGAAAATAGAATTTGAAGCAAAAATGTGTAATAAAAACATTTTCAAGTACATTAAAAGCAAAAAGCCTGTGAGGGCATCAGTTGGACCATTAGATGATTAAAAAGGTAAAAGGAGCACTAATGGAGGACAAGGCTATAGAAGAGACTAAATGAAGCATTTGCTTCAATCTTTACTGAAGAAGATAAAGAGGGGATGCACATGCCAGAATTGATAATTAAAGGTGATGAATCAAAGCAATTAAAGCCAATCTTGGAGGATGTAATAAGGCAATTTGACAAGCTAAAGAATAGCTAATCATCAGGACCAGATGGTATATAAGGTACTGAAAGAGCTCAAAAATGAAATTGCAGACCTAGGAGCATGTTTACTAAATGCAGTAGCTTATTATGCTTTCTGCCCGAAAAATGAACACTATAAAATTGAGGCATGCTTAGCATGTCCTCATGTGGCTAGCACAGTTTACAGGACACCCCTGCACTCATTCTGTTTGATATGATCAGTGTAGGTGTGCTTGACACCACCCATTAAGATGGTGGCAAATACACTCTGTTCCTGATCCACTCCAATCCGCACTACTCGGGTAGCATGGAATTTTCAGCAAGGATGCATTTTTGGTGCACTTCAGTAAACATACTCCCCCCCCCCCCCTTACTAATTTGTAAACTATCATTAGTACCCAAAGATGGGAGAGTGGCCAACGTAATGACAGTTGGGTTTTTTTTAAAGGATTTCAGGGGTGATCTTTTTGAAGGTGTGAATAAACGTGTAAATAAAGGTGAGCTAGTTGATATAGCGTATCTGGATTTTGAAAAAGCCTTTGATAAGGTACTTCATGTGAGACTCTTGTAGTTAAAAAGTTATGGAACAGGAGGCAATGTCCTATTGTGGATTGGGGACTAGTCAAAAGATAGAAAACAGAGAGTAGGGCTAAATGGTCAATTTTCTCAGTGGAGAAATGTGAATAGTGGAGTACTCCTGGGATCTGTACTGGTCCAATTGCTTTTTAATATATTTATAGATGACCTGGAAATGGGAACAATGAGTGAGATGACCAAATTTGCTATTATTCAAAGTTGTTAGATCACAAGAGGATTGTGAAAAATTCCAAGAGGACCTTGAGAAACTGGAAGACTAAGCATCCAAATGGCAGATGAAATTTAATGTGAACAAGTGCAAAGTTATACACTTAAGAGGTCATTCTATACAGCAAATAGCTTCTGTGTATGTGTGGGCTGGATAAGCTGAGATCAGCTCCCAAAGTATATTTTGCAGCCTATGCACCCTGCACGTACACAGTGGTTTTGTGGGAAGCGCTGTACTTGGGCAGGAGGGATAGAGAGGGGGCAGAATGAGGGAATGGCCAAGTGCCAGGACGTACACAGGGTATTCAGGAAAAGCCTGTGTGCGTTCCCCAGCACCTCCCCCGGATGTCCAGTCTATTCCACCCCAATGGTGATATAAATGCAGGGCGCAGCTTGATTTGTGCCCGGAAAGTGGTCTGCAGGGGTCGATGTGGGGCATTCCTTTTTGCGCTGGCCAGGTAGATGGCTCAATTCCATAGTGCTAGGATACTCGCTCACACCAGCAGTGGCATTGTAGCATCAGGACGGGCAGGTTTGCATACATGTGCCTCCTCAGAAAGTGGTGAGCACCAGGCCGTCTATTTTGATTCCGCCATCACAAGTGCATCTAGACCCCGTGGCAGTGGAATTGGATCTATCTCGGCCCCATCTGGGATTTAGGCATGCCCAAGACCCAGATGCAGTGGGTATAGAATCAGCCTCCTTGGGAAGAATAACCCAGCTATAGCTACATGATGCAAGGTTCCACATTAGGTGTCACCACCCGGTTAAAGGATCTTAAGCATCATTGTGGATAATAGGTTGAAGTCCTCTGATCAGTGTACAGTGGCAGCCAAAAAAGCTAATAGAATGCTAGGAATTATAAGGAAAAAAATGGAGAATAAAGCAAAGGATATTATAGTGCTTCAGTATTACTTGATGTTGCGACCACACCTTGAGAATTGCGTGCAGTTCTAGTCGTTGTATCTCAAAAAAAGATATAGTGGAATTAGGAAAGGTAGTAGTAGTGAAATGGTGACCAAAATGATAAAGAGAATGAAGAATACCTCAACAAGGAAAGACTTGAAAAGGTTAGGGCTCTTCAACTTGAAGAGACGGCTGAGGGGGAGATATGATAGAGAACTCTAAAATAATGAGTGGCATGGAACGAGTAAACGTGAATCAGTTGACTCTTCCTTCAGAAAATACAAAGACTAGGGGCATGCAATGAAGCTGCAAAGTAGTACATTTACATTCATATCATCTTTATTAGTATAACAAATATTGGAAACAACCAGGCAAATAAAAACTTAAGCACATCAAAAAATGGAAACAATAGTCCCTCTGTTTTGTAGCATTTTTAGTTTATAGTTTGTAGTTTATTTAACATTTTATTTATTGCCCATTACTCTGTATCTGAGTAGTTTGCAAAATTAACCTTGCAAAAATAGATGATAAATAGAACTCCCCAGCACTGCTGGTGCACTTGCATACTGACTGGGAACACAAAATTCCCAGTCCCCAGAAGCATCCATTGAAACCTCACTCTCCTCTGCCAGAGCCCACCAGCACAAAGTTGTACATTTAAAACTAATTGGAGAAAATATTATTTCTCCAGGAACAAGCAGGAAGTCAGACCTCACATATGGGTGACGTCTGTGCCGACGGAGCCTGCGCGGAGCATTTTCCCAGCTTTCAAAGAAAGCCTTTGAGAATACTACCATGCATGCGTGGTCCCCTTCCCACCCAAGGGTGCCATCTTGCTCAGTCTCCTTTTTCCGCAGAGCCAACGGACACATGTCCTGTTTCCCTGTAAAAATTCCTTAAAAATTATCCTTTTAGTTGAGTTTTTCCCAGTTTGCGTACCGGTTTCTCTTTCCACCTTGAGCCTCTGTTCTTGGCTCCCTTTCTATTTTTTCATCGAGGCATGCCTCGACTGGCTTTCATGTCCTTTTTTGCCCAGGGGTCGTCGACCCCATCCAGTATGATCCACCATGTTTCCCAGTGGTTTTAAAAAGTGTGATCGTTGCAGTCAAATTATATCTTTCACAGACACCCACGACTGCTGCTACACTGCCTTGACCCGGACCACGACAGTACCTCCTGCGACCTGTGTCATGCAATGACCCCTTGGACCAACAAGAAAAGGTTGGAGTTGCAGGAGAAGATGTTCCTGCAGTCAGGTTCAGCTCTGGCTTCCCCAACGCTAAGCCCAAAGCCAAGCACCTCTCGTGAGGCACGGGAGTCTTCGGAGTCCCATGGTGGCGACTTCTCCGGAAAGACGCCGGACTCTGGCAAGAAAAAGAAAAAATCCTCGAAGCCAGTCGAGGTTCCACCTGGGAAACCTGAGCAGCGCCCCCCTAAGGTCTCTAGGAAGGAGTCCTTGGCCGGTGGTGACCATGTGAGGATGCGCTCGCCAGAGTGCTGGCGCGGGGTCCAAAACCCTCAGTGCCCGTAATGAATGCTGTGGAGCCTTCTGGCTTCGAGGCCAGGATGGCGGTCATGGAACAGAGTGTCTGTGCCATTCTGACCATGTAGCAGGCGATGATGTTAGGTTTGTCCACATCATCTGCCCTGACAACCGGGCCCCCAATTGTGGTGGCGTCCCCGAGTGTCAAGCCAGGCCCTGAGCGCTATCGGCCTCAGGCTAGACCTTGGCACCAATCGACGTCCCGGTCCCGATCTTCGGGTGTCCTGTCTTCCCCAACTAGTTTCTGGGAGTCTGACCCGACACCAGTCAGGGGATCCCAGTCCTCCAATGCAGGCCTCGCAGCATGGAAGCTCCGAGCCTTGGAATCCTCAATGTCCTCAGAGTCAGACTGGGAGACCAATGTCGAGCCTCCCCCAAGACCTCTCAACACCGAGACATCCCCTTGGAGCCGTCTCCCCTAGAACTCCGGCGCCATTCCCCACACAAGGACGTGGCATTCCACGACTTCGTCCGGGACATGGCCCGAGCCCTCTTTGTCCCAACCGAGTCTAAGGATGACCTGCATGCTGAAGAATTGGAGATCATCCAGTATGAGTCTCTGCCAAAGGAGGCTCTGTCAATGCCGGTGCAACCCATCCTCGAATGGCTGCTCCTACGGGTTTTGTGAGCTGCTGTGTCTTCTTCCTGCCCAGTGGAGTTGTAGCTTTGGTACATCCCACTGGTCTAGCAGGATGATATGGAAGGTGACATTTTACTTACCAGGTAATGGCCCTTTCGTCTGACCCATATGGCAAATCTTACGTTCTTATGTAGGGCCATTAGCATAAAATATACTCTGAAAATGCCTGCAGTAGTATTTTTTTTTTTGGGAGGGGGGGCTGGGAGCACTGTTCCCTCTAAGCTGTGTGCGTGTGCGCGCGCACACACCTCGCCGAGCGAGCGCACATACTTTACAACAGAGCGCACAAAAATTACAGCTCTGATTCTGATAGAAAACAACACAGACATCTTAAAATTTAAAAGTTATGATTGTAATTACTAGAAATGTCCTGCTTCATTTAGTAATCGTCTATTTTAATTTAATTTGATTAAAATCAATGTGGTGTACATACTGTATTCTGACGTGTAGTCAAATTTTAAAGTATATAACTTCGAGTGTCGTTATGTGGCGCACAAAAATTTATGCGCACACAGCCTACAGAAAATTAGAGGGAACATTGGCTGGGAGGTATTTCAAAATGAAGATAACGGACATCTAGGTGCAATGCCCTGAAAATCACATTTTTCAAGGAGTAGTTGTGAGTTAGCCCTGAGTTTCTATGTGGTAGGGTAAGAAGAGGCCAGACTTGGGTGTCTCCTGGCCTTGAAAGGAAACTGTGCTCTTTCACAGCTTCCCAAACCTATCCTGTGTTTCCTACAACCAGTCTGGCTTTTCTGATACCCACTATGATTGTGCATGAGAGTGACTTGCACATAATGGGCTCCCATTGAATGTAGATTTATCTCATGCATATTTATTGCAGATATACTGAAAATCCAACAGGCTTTGGATCCCCAGGCCATTTCTGGGAATCACTGCTATATATGTTCTGCAATTTATCAGCAGTAGGCTTGACCAATACTAATCTATTTCTTTGTATCCCTGTTAGCAAGAAAGCCACTTGTGACTTTAAGGTTTATGATTTATTTGTATTTATTTAACTACTTTTAAACAAATGGCAAAGCAGTGTACAAAGCAGCGCAGCAGTGTACAAAGCGGCACAGCTCGGTGGGGAGCTGGGGGTAGTGCGGCCGGGGTTTCTGCCAAGAGCGGCAGAAACCCTTGAGCTGGCCTTGCCCCTTCCCCCCCCCCCCCAATTGTTTTTTTCTGCTTTCTTAATCTTTGACTTATGAGGGAAGACAATAGATACCTTATGTTGATAGCTGCAGAGAATTGTTATTTAGGTGCTGGAAAATGAGACGGTATACTGTGAGGTATGTTACTAAAGCACATTAGCTGCTAATGCAGCGATAACTCAGGAAAAGCGCACCATGGTCCCATCTAACACGAGTGAAATTCAGAGATCATAGCGACTTTCTGCACGGCAGCTGTAGGCTTGGGTGGGAAGTGGCAGGATTAGAGTGGAGAGTGGGCGTGCCTGCAATGTGTGATTAACACAGATGTCAATATTGTGCGGTAATTGCCAAAGTTGCAGACAACCGTGGGTGCAGCTAACGTCACCTGAATGGGTGGCGATAGCTGCATCTGCGGTGCTGCCCAACCACGATCCCTGCAGTTTCACTGTGGTATCTGCTGGAGAAATGCTGTGCACATCCCTAACAGATACCGCAGGGCTTTTGCAGGTAATGTGACGCTGTCTGTATTAACGCCTAGCGTTAACTGCAAAAGCTGATTGCACTTTAGTAAACCGACCCCTTTGTATTCGAGGTGAATTTTGTTTTGTTATGTTAGCTCAAAAAAATTGAATAAAAACTTCAATTAAATTAAATCTGTTAAATTTGTATTACAACATTTTTACCAAGATCCTGTGTGCTCGACTTGATGTGTGCATAACTTACTTAATACATCCTGACCAAACAGGATTTATTAAGGGAAGATACGGCTCAGATAATGTCAGAAGGCTAGTTAATATTTTGTAGCATATTAGATCTTTCAAGGTTGAGTTGGGAATTGTCTCCCTTGATTCTGAAAAGGCATTTGATGAAGTTGAATGGCCTTTTCTGTTTGCAGTATTGGATAATTTTAATTTTAGTCCTGACTTTTTTCTTTGAATTAAAGCCATTGTCTCTGTTTGTTAATGAGCAGTCCTTTGAACACTTTTCACTTGAGAGGGGCACTCAATAGTGATGCTCTCTCTTTCCATTACTATTTGCTCTGGTTTTAGAACCTTCAGGGGTTGCTATCTGTTTCCGTTACAGTGCAAATATTCAGGGGATTTCTATAAATGGTGTTGTACATGTTATATCCATGTATTCTAATGACACTCTTTCTCTTTTTTTGAATAATTAGAAATGAGAAGAGGTCTTCAGGTCTCTTTCAGACTGCTCTAAATCAGTATTTCTGTTGGGTGTGGACAATGTGTTGATACCTATTTTTTTAGGACCATTTGTCAATTCCAATTGGTCTCATAATCGGAGGTGGATGTCTCCTGGGATCTATCCTTCTTGTTTTCTTTAAACTATAAAGTCCTTATGTTGTCTATTAAGAACAGCTTAATCCAGTGGAGAGATAGTTATCTCTTAACTAGAGAGTTAAGTGCTCTTAAGTGGAAAGTGTGTGCCATGAAGTCAATGTCAATTCCTGGTAACACAGCCCCTGGGTTTTCTTGGCAAGGTGCAACTGGACGCAGATTGCTAAGCATTTTTCTCTACACAGTAAGTCTACAGCACCTGCTGCATTGTTGTATGTTTTGTTCAATTGTAAACCGCACTGATTATAATAGGGCGGTATATAAGAGACTTAAATAAATAAATAAATAAATAAATATTCCCAGGTGGTTGTCCATCCAAGTACTAGTCAGGCCCGAACCTGCTTAGTTTCTGAGATCGTCAAAATGGAGGGAGGAGTGGCCTAGTGGTTGGGGCAAGTTACCCCCCCCCCCTCCAGGCCAGAAGGTCAGGGGTTCAAATCCCACTAAAGGACAGCAACCTTGGGCCAGAAGGACTGGGGTTTCTAGTCCCACAGGTGCTCCTTGTGGTCTTGGGCATAAGTGGTTTTTAATGTGGACCCATCCTTAAAAATCAGCATATCCAAAAATTCTATTTTATCAAAATCAATATGAGCCATAAAGGAGATGTTGGCTTTCAAAGTATTGAGCCAGGATACAAACTCATGAAGGGCTGGTAGAGGGGACGTCCATAGAAAAAATATATCATCAAGGAATCGTTTCCAGAGAGGGATATATTCAAACCATGAGGAGTTATATAAAAAAACGTTCCTCTAAATCAGCAAGTACAGCATAGCTACAGACGGGGCCACCGTTGCCCCCATAGCAATACCAAAGATTTGTTGATACGAGAGGGAGCCTGTGTAAACAATAATGCCAAAAGAGACATAGTTTCACCTTGATCAATGTTGGTATACAGGGCGGAAACATTTAGAGTAAGTAAACATCCTGTACTAAAACCTGTACTGTAACTAGTTGTTGCAAAACATGAGTCGAATCCCGTATAAAAGAGTTCACCAAAGCGGCTTCCTTTTGTAAAAATAGATCACAAAATTGAGACAGCGGTTCCAGAACCAAACCCCTACAAGACACTATAGGTCTACCCGGGGGTGAAACCAAAGATTTATGTATTTTCGGGACCATGTATATAATGGGAATTTTTGGATGAAGTGAAAACATGAAATTATGTTCTTTCTGAGTGATCCATCCATTAATTAAACCCATAGTCAGTAACAACTTAATCTCAGCTTGTAATTGGCTAGTGGAGTCGGTCTGAAGAATTATATAAATACGAGTATCCGACAAATGTGCCCTAAGAGTGTCAAAATAATCAAATGTAGATTGAAGAACTATTGGCTGTCTCTTATCGGCTTTGTTGTTGTTGTTGTTGTTAAGTGCCGTTGAGTCGGAGTCGACTCATGGCGACCCTCTGGATAGCTATCCTAAATTGTGTTCGGTCTTCAGTCAGGCGGCTCATTGTTGACAGACTGGTACCCGTAGCTGCTGTTATTGTATCGATCCATCTCATTGCTGGCCTTCCTCTTTTGCGTTGACCTTCTATCTTGCCAAGCATGATGTCTTTCTCTAATGATCTCTCTCTTCGCATGATGTGTCCAAAGTATGAAAGTCAAAGTCTTGTCATCTGAGCTTCTAAAGAAAGCTTAGGTTTGATCTCCTCTAGTACTGACTAGTTTGTTCTTCGGGTAGTCCATGGTATATACAGTATTCGCCGCCAGCACCATAATGCAAAGGCATCAATTTTCTTCCTGTCTATCTTTTTCACTGTCCAGCTTTCACATCCATATGATGTTATTGAAAATACCATGGCTTAAACAAGTCGAATCTTTGTATGGAGAGAGACATCTCTGCTCTTGAGAATCTTATCTAGGTCTTTCATAGCCATTCTGCCAAGAGCAATGTGTCGCCTGATTTCTTGACTGCTTGTTGCTTCTTTATTGATAGTTGATCCAAGTAGGTTAAAGTTTATTTATTATTATTTATTTATTATTTATTACAATTTCTTATATACCGCACTATTCGCCATCAGCGCGGTTTACATTAAAACAAAAGACCAGAACAATAGGCTGTTCGGTTTTACAGAGAACAAGGTGTACAAACTTGGATAACATGGGTGAACTATTTACAAACTATAAACAAAAGACCAGAACAACAGGCTGTTCGGTTTTACAGAGAACAAGGTGTACAAACTTGGATAACATGAGTGAACTATTTACATGAAATATCTACAAATAGGCGTTATGACAAAGCTCTAGAAGTTGTTCACGATTTCAATTTCTTCTCCTTCAATGATGAACCTGTTGATTATGTCAGTTGTCATGATCTTTGTCTTCTTTACACTAAGGTGTAGGCCCATTTTGAGACTATGTTCTTTGATTGTGAGAAGCAAATGTTTCAGATCATCTTCACTTTCCGCCAGTATTGTGGTATCATCAGCATAGCGAAGGTTGTTGATGAGCCTTTCACCAATCTTCACACTTCTGTTGTCTTCATACAATCCTGCTTCTCTGATGATTTGTTCTGCATAGAAATTAAACAGGTAGGGGGAAAGTATGCAGCCTTGTCTTACACCTTTGCTTATTTTAAACCATTCTGTTTCTCCTTGTTCCGTTCGAACGTTTGCTTCTTGATCAATGTACAGATTGTGCAAGAGAACGATCAGGTATTTTGGTATACCCATGCTTCTTAATGTGTCCCAGAGTTTCTCATGGTTTACACAGTCAAAAGCCTTGCTATAGTCAATAAAGCACAAATAGATATCCTTTTGTTATTCTTTAGTCTTTTCAAGGATCCATCTCACATCTGCAATGATGTCTCTCGTTCCACGCCCTTTCCTGAACCCTGCTTTCACTTCAGGTAGTTTTTGTTCCAGGTATGGTTGTAGTCTCTTTTGAATAATCTTCAGTAGAATCTTGCTGGCATGTGGGATCAGAGCAATTTTGCGATAATTTCCACAGTCAGTTAGATCACCTTTCTTTAGTATTGGTATAAACACAGATCTTTTCCAGTCAGTTGGCCATGATGTTGTCTTCCATATTTCTTGGCAGAGCCTTGTAAGTACGGTAACAGCTGCATCAGATTGCTGTAATACTTCAATGTGAATGCTATCAATGCCTGGTGCTTTGTTCTTTGATAAGGCTTTCAATGCTGCTTTAACATCTTCTTTCATCACCAATGGTTCCCGATCATAAGGTACAGGTTGAAACGGCTGTTGGTCCACTTGATCTTTATCATATAAAATCTCTGTATATTCCTTCCACCTTTTCTTGATCTTCTCAGCATCATTCAACATAGAACCTTGAGCATCTTGTAACATTCCAATTCGAGGCTGGAACTTTTTCTTTAACTCTCGTAGCTTTAGGAAAGCCGATCTTGTTCTTCCTCTAATAGTTTCTGCTTCTATTTCCTTGCATGCGTCATTGTAGTACTTTTCCTTGTCCTGTCTTGCTGCACGTTGGAAATCTCTGTTGAGTTCTGCGATTGTCTTTCTTTCTCCTCTGCTTTAGCTTCTCTGCATTTCTGGGCAAGTTTCAGAGTTTCTTCCGTCATCCATTTTGGCCGTTTTTGCTTTTTCACCTTTTGTAGGGACTTCTCGCTTTCTTCCAGCACAACCTTCTTGATGTCATTCCATAACTCTTCTGGAGGTCTGTCATTTATATCTAAAGCAGCAAATTGATTTTGCAGGCAGTCTTTAAATTCCAGTGGTATATTCTCAAGGTCATATTTTTCTGCCTTCATCAGTGGTTTTCTCTTTTTCAACTTTAGCTTGAGTTTGCATACTAGTAGTTGGTGATCTGCACCACAGTCAGCTCCAGGTTTTGTCTTTGATGATGTTACAGAGCTTTTCCATCATTGACTTCCACAGATTTAGTCAATTTGATTTTTATACAATCTATTGGGTGAAGTCCATGTGTACAGTTGCCGCTTGTGTTGCTGGAAGAAGGTGTTTGAGATGAATAGATCATTGGTCTTGCAGAATTCTATCAATTTTTCTCCAGCTTCATTTCTGTTGCCAAGTCCATATTTTCCAACTACTTTGCCTTCTTCTTTGTTGCCAACTTTTGCGTTCCAGTCACCCATAACTATCAGGATATCCTGTTTGCATGTTCTGTCAATTTCAGCTTGTACTTGTTCATAGAACTCTTCAATTTCATTCTCTTCTGCAGCTGTTGTTGGGGCATATACTTGAATTATAGTTGTGTTGATAGGCATGCCTCGTAGACAAATATAGATTAAGCGTTCGCTGACTGCATTGTGTTTCATTACAGTTCTTGCAAGTTTCTTCTTTATTATAAATGCAACACCATTTCTTCTTTGTCTTTCATTTCCAGCATAGTAGACCATGTGATCATCTGATACAAAGTGCCCGATGCCAGTCTATTACAGTTCGCTGACACCCAACAGATCAAGTTGTACACGTTTCATTTCATTCTTGACCACCTCCAACTTCCCTTGGTTCATACTTCGTACGTTCCATGTTCCAATGTGTAAGACATCTTTACAGCTTCTGACTCTCATTTCATGCGCAGCTTTACTGCTTTACGTATAGTAATTGTTGGATCCTCCCTTAATTGTTTTAAAGCACTCCTGCTAGCATTATCAAGATTAGAAAAATATGACCGTGGAGACATTTCTAATTCATGAAGATCCTTTAACACCAAATCCTGAAAAGTCAGTATAGAAGGAAACAAGTGTTTGATTTTTAAGGATGGGTCCACATTAAAAACCACTTTATTTAGGAAGAGTGTACAAAGAAACAGTTTGTTAAGTTACCAAAGTTTCCATCCAGACCCCTTACATAGAGGGCTTCCGTTTAGACATTCCTCCAGGGCTGATTTTAAAGTTCATGCCCTGGATCTTAAACGATGACTGCTGGTGAGGGGATATCTTAATAAAGTGGTGGATAGGGCTTACTGTCGGGCCTCGCATGTTCATCGGGAGTGGCTCTTGGATGGACGTTCTACATTGTCCATCTCCACTAAGGGGTCAGATGTCATCGTTGGTACCCTTCCCTACATGCATCTCAGCACGGATATTGTTAAAATTCTTTAAAAACATTGGCCTGTACCGGGTTTGCACTCATGTTTCCAAAAACCTCTAATGATTGCTTTTTCTAGAGGTCCTAATTTAAAAGACTTGTTGGTCAGATCTATTTCCCCATTGGACAGACTACCGACCCCTGCGCCAAATGATTGGGGACATTTCCCATGTAATTCTTGCATGTATTGCTGTGCAACTTTATCAGGATTGGTTTGGACACATCCTGTTACAGGGCGCTCGATTGAACGTCGGTGGTTTACTACTTGCTGTTCCACTTTCGTGGTGTATGTATTGCAGTGCCTTTGTGCATTGATATATGTGGGCAGAACGTCTCGTTTAATTAAAGTGAGACTAGCTGAACATGCATCCCGGATACGTCATCAGGCTCTCTCAGCACCAATTGTGGAACATTGCTTGTTATTGAAACACACGTTTGAGGAACTGAGATGGACTGTAATTGATCATGTACCCCAGGACCCTAGGGGGGGTGATCTGATAGCTCAGTTGCAATGGCAAAAACAGCGCTGGATCTAACAATTAAATTCGGTTCACCCTTCAGGCTTGAATAAGGAGATTGATTGGGTCAGGTTGTTATGAGGTCATCCACTACATAGCCGGGATTCCCCAGTGCAATGGGGCTTCCCTTTCTATGTTTGGTGGTTCTCGTTTGAGTGATTGAACAATCCGACCAATTGGAATGAGTTAATTCCTTGAAAAATACGATGTTACAACATTTGGCGGTTGATGGCAGTTGGCAGTAGCATATGAAACCAGCACTTGATACAGGGAGCACATCCCGAAACGTGCACGTCGTGCCTTGTTGCTGTGCCTGGCTGCGGTTTTGAATTTTGTTACCTATAATGTTTGCAGGTTAAGTAATTGCTTTTGGATCTATCTTAATATGATTAAAATGGAGTTCACCGTCAGGAGTGGTGAGATATAAGTTCTTTTCTCCCTCGATGTACTCTGACAAAAAACAATTGAAGTTCTATAGATTTTTTTGAGGGATTATTGGGTGATTTTTTTGTTTTCTTTTTTTATTTGGCAAGGGAAAAAACACATTTGAATTTTAGACTTTTAAAGACCTCAAAGGAGATTGGGGGAGGGGAGGGGTTTAGGCCTCTCAAATGTACTACTGTATTATTGGTGGTCTTGCATTAAATCCTTTATTTATTGGTGCAGTTCAGTACCTACACACTAGGAGGTTTTGTTTTTACCATCTAATTTGCTTGATTTTTTTTTTTATTCAACCTGGATTGTCCTCAGAGATTGAAGACATAGGAACATTAATTAAGAACATAAGAACATAAGATATGCCATACTGGGTCAGACCAAGGTCCATCAAGCCCAGTATTCTGTTTCCAACAGTGGCCAATCTAGGTCATATGTACCTAGCAGTTTCCCCAAGAGACACAAGTTCCACAATGCTTGTACTGGGTCAAGCATTGATATTTTCGGTCACTTCTTAATAATGGTTTATGGACCTTTCCTCCAGGAACTTGTCCAAACCTTTTTTAAACCCAGCTACACTAACAGCCTTTACTACATCCTCCGGTAACAAATTCCAGAGTTTGATTACACTTTGAGTGAAAAAATATTTTCTTTTATTAGTCTTAAATAGTTTACCCTGTAGCTTCATTGCATGTCCTCTAGTCTTTCTATATTCTGATAACGTAAACAATCAGTCTATGTTTACCCGTTCTACTCCGTTCATTAATTTATAGACTTCTAACATATCTCCCCTCAGCCGTCTCTTTTCCAGGTTAAAGAGCCCTAACCTTTTTAGCCTTTCTTCATAGGAGTATCCTTCCATCCCCTTTACCATTTTGATGGCTCTTCTCTGAACTTTTTCTAAAATCGCTATATCCTTTTTAAGATACGGCGACCAGAATTGCACACAATATTCAAGGTGCGGTCTCACCATGGAACAATATAGAGGCATTATAATATCTTTTGTTTTATTTTCCATTCCTTTCCTTATCATACCTAGCATTCTATTTGCTCTCTTGGCGGCCGCTGCACACTGGGCCGAGGGTTTTAACATGGTATCCACAATGACGCCTAAATCTTTTTCCTGGGTGGTGGTTCCGAATGTGGAACCTTGCATCGTGTAACCATAGTTTGGGTTGTTCTTCCCTAGGTGCATAACCTTGCACCTGTCCACATTAAATTTCATCTGCCATTTTGATGCCCAGTCTTCCAATTTATCAAGATCCTCTTGCAAATTTTCACAATCCTCTTGGGTTTTAATAACTTTAAATAGTTTTGTGTCATCTGCAAATTTGATAACCTCACTCGTTATTCCACTTTCTAGGTCATTTATGAATATGTCAAAAAGCAGCGGACCCAGCACAGATCCCTGGGGTACACCACTATTCACCTTTCTCCATTGGGAAAATTGGCCATTTAGCCCAACCCTCTGCTTTCTATCTTTTAACCACTTCCTGATCCACAATAGTACACTGCCTCCTATCCCATGACTCTTTAGTTTTGCCAAAAGTCTCTGATGAGGGACCTTGTCAAAGGCTTTCTGAAAGTCCAGATACACAATATCAACCGACTCACCTTTGTCCACCTGTTTATTCACTCCTTCAAAAAAACATAAGAGATTTGTAAGACAAGATCTTCCTTGTCTAAAGCCATGTTGGCTGTCTCCCATTAGGTTGTGACTATCTACATGCTGAGTAATTTTATTCTTTATGATGGTTTTTACCATTTTTCCTGGTACTGATGTCAGGCTCACCGGTCTGTAGTTTCCCGGATCACCCCTGGAACCCTTTTTAAAAATTGGTGTTACATTGGCGATCCTCCAATCTTCAGATATTAGAGATGATTTTAATTATAGTTCACAGATTACTGATAGCAGGTCTGCAATCTCATATTTCAGTTCTTTCAACACCCTTGGATGTATACCATCCGGCCCAGGTGATTTGCTACTCTTCAGTTTATCTAATAGTTGTAAGACATCTTCCTGATGTATCGATATTTCCTTCAATTCTTCCGCACCTTTAAATACCACTTCAGTCATGGGTAACATCCCTACATCTTCCTCAGTAAAGACCGAAGCAAAGAATTCATTCAGTCTCTCCGCTATCGCCTTGTCGCCTCTTAGTGCTCCTTTAACCCCTTTATCATCTAATGGACCAACTGACTCTCTGACAGGTTTTTTGCTACGAATGTACTTGAAAAGGTCTTTATTTCGCGTTTTTGCTTCCGCAGCAAGCTTCTTCTCAAATTCTCTCTTTGCCTGCCTTATCAATGCCTAGCATTTGACTTACCAGTGCTTGTGCTGTTTCCAGGTTTTGTCGTTTGGCTCTTTTTTCCATTTCCTGAAAGATGCTTTTTTGGCAACAACAGCCTCTCTGACCTCACCTTTAAACCATGCTGGCAGTTTTTTGGACTTCCTTCCACTTTTCTTAAAGTGTGGAATACATCTGCTCTGGGCTTCCAAGATAGTATTTTTCAACAATACCCAAGCTTGATGTAAGTCTTTAACCTTTGCAACTGCTCCTTTTAGTTTTTTCTTAACTGTTTTCCTCATTTTATCATAGTCTCCCTTTCGAAAGTTAAAAGGTAGTACTGTGGATTTCCTTACTAGCCCTCCTCCACTAATTAAATCAAAGGCGATCATGCTATGATCACTATTGCCAAGTGGCCCCAACACCCTTATCTCTTGCACTAGATCTGGTGTTCCACTAAGGACTAGGTCTAATATGGCTTCCCCTCTGGTTGGTTCATGAACCAGCTGCTCCAAGAAGCAGTCATTTATTTCATCTGGGAACTTTATCTCCCTAGCATGTCCTGACGTGACACTGACCCAGTCGATATCGGGGTAATTGAAATCACCCATTATACTGTGCTGTAACTTTTTATTAATATTATTTATGTTTTTCTAAACCATTTTATCTGGGAATCAAAGTGGTTTACATTAAACATTCAACTGGATTATATAGTGTGGCTAAATATAGCAGAAATTAACATATAACATAGTTATTAAACTTTTTACATAGAGATTTGCATTGGGGGGCAGGAGCTCTGAATTTTGTATGAGAACTGGAGGATTCATTGTTGAAATTTCTTAAGAGGTAAGTATTAGGGCAATGGTGGGAGCTCCAGTTTTAATGTTACTGGAAACTCTGTCCCTGATATGTTCAGTCCCTGAAATGTTCTCTGAATAAGTGAGTCTTAAAAAGTTCCTTACAAAATTGTGTCAGCTCATGTAATTCCCTTACGTTATTAGGGAGGGCATTCCAGAGCACTGGCACATACATGGAAAAGGCTCTGTTACTTGTTGTTTGATTGGCCTTTGTTAGTTTAGGTGGTAGACTAGCATGTGTTGTCTGCATATGCGTTTATCTCTGATGCGTGCTTCATTTTGGATGAGTGACTTTAAGCACATTGATTATTGGTTGTGTGTGACTTTGAAGATATTCATTATTGTTTTGTTTTGGATTCGGCTTGATAGAGGTAGCCAGTGTAGTTGTTTGAGTATTGGTTTGATGTGATCACTTTGTGCTCCAATTATGATTCTGACTGCCATATGCTGGGCCATTTGTAGTTGATGTAGTGCATATTTGGGAAGTCTTTGGTAGATGCTGTTGCTAAAGTCCAAATGTGGGAAGATGAGAGCTTGAAATATTGAACGGAAGTTAGATGTTGCTAGTAGTGGCCACAGGTTCTGCAGGATTTTTATCTTGCTCTCTATAGTTCTGGAGGTCTTGCTGATATGTGTGGTGAAGTTCAGCTAGGTATCTGACCTCTTCTTGGACTCCTAGCTCAGTGTTGTTGGTACTAATTGTTTTTGGATGTGCAAATGTATAGTTTCTAGATATGTGTAAAACGTCTGGTTTTTTGAAGTTTATTTGCAGCCCATATTCTGTTAGCCATTGCGTAATATCAGTGAAGCATGCTGTTAGTTTGTTTAAGTCTAGATTGGAGGTATTGTAGGGTGAGTACATCATTATATCGTCGGCATATATGTTGTAGTGAATATTGTGTTTGTGGAAGATGGAGCAAATGGACTGTATATATATATTGAAGAATAAGGATGATAATGTAGAGCCTTGTGGAATACCCTTATGTTGATAATATGGTACAGATTTGCGTGATCCTTCTCTTACTTGTTGGCGGTGGTTGGCCAGGTATGATTGACATTCTGATTGTGCGTAATCTTGCTATTAATGGGTTGTGGGGGTGGAGTCAAATGTTGCAGCTAAATCGAGGAAAATTAATCTGAATCCCTGATTGAGTTTTTCCATGCCTTCATGATAGTGAAGTTAGGAGAGTCTCAACCCTGTGGTGTGGTCTGAAACCATGCTGATGCTGGTCAAGCGGGGCAAACTAGTTGATATGTTCTTGAAACTGCTGTTGTACTACTTTCCTATTATTTTTGATATGAATGGCAGGCTACATATAGGTCTGTATGCGGCTGGGTTTCTTTTGTCATTGGTGGGGCTTTTCAGTATTGGGTGCATAGAGGCCATCTTTAGTTCTTTTGGCAGGTATCCCTGTTCAAGTGAGAGATGTGTTATTCTGAAGATTAATAGGGAGAGCTCTGCTTTGGATATTTTTATCCAAGTAGCTGGGCATGGTTCTAGGTGGTGGTGTCTAGAGTGCAGATTATGTATTCTATGGTTTTTTTTTTAATATTGAGTCAAATGTTTTCCATTGTAGGTTGCTGGAGGTATCAATCTGTAGTATTTGTAGTGTGATAGGACTAGGTGCTGTTTTTGTTTGGAAGAAGTTGGCAAGTGCTTATGGGCATGGCATGGTAGCTGTATTTTTTTGATTGGGGTCTCTAAACAGAGTTTCAGCAATCTTGAACAGTTCTCTTGGACGTTAAAGTGAGTTCATTGTGATTTTTGTATGATATTCCTTTTTTGTTGTGCTGACCATGGTGCGGTATTCCTTTAGTTTGTTTGTGTAGTTCTCTTGGGTTTCTGGTTGTCTAGAGTTCCTCTGTCTTCGCTCAGTTCTTCTTAATTCTCTTTTTACACTTCTTAGCTGCCTTGTGAACCAAGTTGTGTTTTGTTTGTGTCTTCTGGTTGGATTTGTTGATGGCACTGCTGCTGCTTTGTTTATGGTTTCATTCCATTTATTAATCAGTGAGTTTATGTTGTTTGTGTCAGTCTATAGTTGAGGGATAATTTCAGTTAGGAATGATTGTTAAACTTTTGGAATCTTCGCTTGGTAGCGTGGATGATTTTTTTAATGTTAGTGTCACCGTTGTGAGGTGTTGTGAAGCTTATCATGTGGTAGTCTGACCATGTTACCGGGAAAATTTGAGGAGCTTATTTCATATCTAACAATATGTCCTTGGGTGCAAAAATAAGGTCTAGCGTGTTTCCTTTCACATGAGTTGGTTCATTTACTATTGGTAATCTAGTGCATTCATGGCTTCTAGGAATATGTTTGATTGGTGTTTGGAGAAAGCGTTGAGATTGAAGTCACCTAATAGGATTAGGTGTCTTGAGCATCGTTCTTGCATACTATCTCAAGTATGTTGGTCAGTTCATTGGGGCTGGTTCATTGTAGCTCTGTATTGTAGACACATTGAAAGAATTTTGTTTGATATAGTGTCAAAAACCGCCCAAGCCACTCGCCTCTAGTTTTAGAGGGGCGTGGTTATGGAAGGAACTTTCTCCTATCAGCCTTAGCAGCCTATTTCCTTGTGGTGTCTTCTGGGAAGTGTAGTACTGCTAAGATGTGTTTGTGCTTCAGGTAGAAAGTTGTAGTTAAGGCCACCGAGGTAAGGCATATAACAGAAAATTTATTTTGCACAAAACAGATTCAAAGTACCAGTTACAGGATTATTTCTGTAGGATTTGCTCAAGGTACAGGAGATGGTTGGCAAAGTAAACAAAAGAACCCCAAAAATGGCTTGTTTAAAATCTTCTTACTTTCAGAAGCACAGCCTTTGATAGCAAGGCTGCCACCTTGCTTTTAGTCCTTGCTAATTACAGCACAAAGTCCAAACAAGCTTAATGTCCTTTGGCAGTTTGGCTTCTATCAGCCTTAATTCCTTCTAGGCTGCATTTCAGGTACAACAGAACTCAAAACATTCAGACTGCCATCAAAAAACTCTCAACAGGCTTGTCACATAACAGAGAAGCAAAGAAAAACTCTTCTAGCAGATAAATTGGCTTCTTGCCATTTCACAGTTCAAACCACAGGTGGATAACAAGCATGAATCACAGCTTCCTGCTTATCCTTAGATATCAGTAAACTTCCCTTTTAAAAACATATGGGAATTTACCACCACACTGCCTGTTTCTTATGGTTACCTTTTCAAGGAGGATAATTCTTTCAAGGCTGGCTCTTCCTCAGGACTCCATGTCTAAAGCTTAGCACAGAGAGCAATCCATAAGGATGTCTTCTTCCCCCAACTCTGACACTGGTTCTCCCAGCTGCATGGGTTCTGACTCACCCAACCGGTCAGACTGCTCAGCTGACAGTCTCTCCAGTGTTCTGATAGCTTCTCCACTTCCTGTCTCCAACCCTTGCTGCCAATCTGTTGCAGGGAATTCAGCCCTCTCAGCCCTTGGTAGCTCGGCTCTTCTGTATGAGTCAGCACCTTCTCTGCCTTCTTCTCTTCTCCAGGCTCTGGCTTCTCCTCCCTCTCCTCCTTTCTTCTTTCCTTTCTCCTTTTGCTTGTCTGTATACTCTAGCATAGGCTTATACCTCCAGGGTTCTAGCCCCACCTCCTTCCTTCCCAGGTGTTGGCAATCCCCCTGCCTTCTGGTATTTGAGTAATCAGGGAACTTGTTGAAGTAAGGGTTTTGGACCTTGTGCCCGTAATCTCTCTCTCTTACTCTATTAGACACTGCATGAAACCTGTTCCAGCTGCGGTTTTTCTGGTTCTTAAGTGTGGCTGTGGCTTTCTCACCCTGCACTCCTAAAAGGGGACCCTTTACTAGGGTGAATTCTTTATGTTTCTCACCTCCGCATACTCAGGATAGATGACCTTGCCACAATAGTTATGATATCCATTTCGTTAGTGCTCATGTTGTGCATGGCTTGGAAATCTAGGTATGATTTAGCTAGGATGAATATTCCTCTTCCTCTTCTGTTGGATCTTAGGCAGCTAAATAGCTCACAGTCATCTACTTTTATTTAGTTGTGTAATACTGTCGGTTGCTGAGATCCATGACTCTGTGATGCATAAGATATCTGGACAGTTGCTTTTGAGGTAGTCTGTGAAGATTGGGATTTTGTTGCTTATTGAGCATGCATTGATAAGAACACATTTTAGATATTGTCTATTGCAGTGGGTTGTCTTTGTGCTGGCTAGAGTTTATTGGTGAGGTTGAATTTGTATGAGTCTCAGGGTGCTTCTATAACCTGGATTGTAGTTTGTGTTACTGGCTTTGTGTTTGTGAGTTCTGTCTAGTATAGGGATGCATTGAATGTTAGTTGTTAAGGTCGCTGTGGATATGGCCAGTAAGTTAATTACCAGCAGAACACATATATATATGATTGCCAGCCTTGCATGATTGTTGTGTGGTCTCTCGTGGTTTGGTGATCACTTGGCTTGTCTTTTACTTATTTGTGTGTATTTCAAGAGGTTTAGTCACTGCATAGTAGCTGACTGCAGTCTTAGGGGTATGTTTACTAAACTGCGGTAATGTCATTCGCGTTAGGTTCCACGGTAAAGGTAGAGATGCCCATATAAAGGCGTGGGCGTTGCATCGTTACAGCAAGCTGTAGCAGCTAACACGCATTACAAGGCGCCTTAGACTAACGAGCGTTACAAGGCGCCTTGTAAGGCACCTTGCAAGGCACCTTGTAAGGAGCCCAGTAAGGTGTCTTATAAGGTGCCTAGTAAGGTGCCCTGTAAGATGCCTCATAAGGCGCCCTATAGGGCCTCCTAGGCTAAGCGCCATATTAGGCACCCTTGGACAAGGCACCACAGAAGGCACTCTGGGCTATGGAACCATAGGTTAAGGTGGCCTAACAAGGTTATGGTGTCCTAGGTTAGTGTGCCCTAGGGACTGCAAGGTGCCTCAGGATGACATGCATGACCTGTGTGGAACAGAGACAGATGTAGCCCTAACACTATATAGTCAAAAAATCAGCACACCCAACCAGTGAAACACATAAGAATCCAATTAAACAAGATTCACTGAAAAAAACCTTATCAAAACTTATCTTTTTGTCGGAGCAAGCCGGAGGAGGGACGGTATGGAAATCTGCCCCACGCCGGATGGCAGGCTCCTTTTTTTATTTATGGTTCCTCACCAACAGAACTTGTTCACCACGTATTTTATCAACAAAATCTGTCCATAGTCTTCATTCATCCTGTAATTGCAGACGTTGCTCCCCAAAAGTACAAATTGCACGACGTGCACGTTTTGGGCTAGCGCCCTGTCTCAAGTGCTCTTACTCCACTGAACCAACAGGCAACAACATCGAAAAACGCCGTCATCGCGGCTAAGGTTAAATCTTGAATCAGGCCGTCTAGTAACACTAGATAGAGCACTCAGGAAAGGCAATGAACAGGTGAGTGAAGGAGGGAGAGGTGGGAGCCGCTGGACCTGCCATATCTGCGGGCATCCCATGTGCCTGCCAGTACTGATGACAAACATGATGGGGCAGCTGTACCACAGCACAGGGTGTTGGCAATGTAAAGTACCGGAAAAACAGTTGGTGGCAGACGATGGGAATACGTGTCCCCCAGTGGAGGCGGAGGTGGCAGGATAGTTACAATGATGGGTGGACAGAGGAGTGGTGGTGCCATGCAGATCAGGCACAGGCGAGGCAAGCATGAAGAGGCGCAATGCAGGAAAGGGTAACAGTGCATGACATGGGGTGGCAGCCTGCACTGGCAGACAGGACTCTACACAGCTGACAGACACAGATAGATGGACCGAGGGAATGTTGGCAATTGTGGCGAGGGTATTATGGGCTGGAAGAACAGATCTGCAAAAATATGACCTCTACAGGCATGCACACTATTTGAGTAGGACAGGCATGAGAGGAGGGAACAATGAGGAACTGAACCCATGAACACTGCCAAGAATGGCATTGTATTAACCAGTAGGCTATACCTCCATGGTGTATGTCACAGCAATGTCTGGGTACAGAAGGACTGCAGGTCACTGCACAAACTGTCTGATCTGAGTGCCAGGATAGGGTAACCCCACCAGTACCCATGATGCAATGCACCTGCTGAATAGCAGTCTACAGCTGATTACCAAATGGGGTCTGCACCTCTCCGGTACCTCAGCTTGGAAAGACGAACTGACAGTGCGTGATACAGGCACAGAGTAGCTACAGACCATGCCATTGTGCAGGTTCTGTGTTCACCCTGAGGGATAAGATGGGTGCCCAGCACTAGGTCCGCAGTACATGTGGTGCTAGAGATAGGTCCTGCTGTACATCCCCATCACTACCAGTGTGTGACAGGTGTTCCTTGCAGTGCAGCCAAAGGTAATTTGGTGTCCATCTGTATCCTGCAGTCACATGTGGCCCTGTGGGACCAGACACCAGCCAGATTGGTGTGTACCCCGTGTTAGGGTCTGGCTGACATGGGCAGCTGTTATCAGGGCAGAGGGGTTCCTAGAATTGCATGAGGTGTGTGTAGCAGTGCCTTTATACACTACATACCCCAAAGGGCCCACATCACCCTTTTTGTAGGTAAAGAACAGGTGCCCCCGCCCTGGGGAAGCAACCTCCATCCTGTTTGTATGAGACAGCCCTCCAGGGTGGGTGTGCCAGAGCTATACCTATGACTGGGGCAGTGGCAGACGAGCAGCAATGCTGGGGTTAGGTCTGGAAAACCCCAACTGCCTCCCACCACTGTCTGCCAGTCACCAGCAGACAGCACAATCAGACTGTACCTTATAGGTGTTTTGAGCATGCACAGTCTAACTGCAGACAGTCCATCAACCAGTCCATAGTGCATGCTCACAGAGGAACTACATGCACCAAGCAGGCATCTCAGTGATTGGGACCCCCAGCACTAGGGAACACAAATATATCACTGGAGGCAGATAGTGTAGAGCACTATGTGGGAACCTAGACCTGCCATGGTCACTGCTCGGTCAGAGTGAGTGCCCTCCCAGCATGCCATGCTGTGGCCACCCTGTCCATGCAGGTGGTGGTCAGGCACTACAGTGTCCAAGCCATTGCCCCACACCCTGTGAAGATGTATCCTGGCCAATCTGCCCTGTCCGGGCCATACCCAAAATATCTTGCTCTTCATTATGCACCTATTCAGGCTAACGCTGGTAACAGTGGGACATTTTGGGCCCAGTGAAGGGTGGGCAGCCACAGAACAATGGATAGACATACACACACGCTCACTCCTATTGCAGCATTGTACAAAGATAGGGGTGGTTGGCAACCCTGCCCACCACACTGCTCTTGATCACAGTGCCGACACTGCTAAACTGTGCAGGGGGTAGTAGTAGTGCTCTGGTGATAACTTCAGTTCAATGCTGGGGCCAACAGCCTGACTCTCCATGCATCTTTGGATTGTGGAGCCTGTGTGGGTGGGTGTTTGTACCCCTGTTCGCCGCTGCTTTGGGTTTGTACATGTTGCTGTTGTATCTGCATTGTAGGGTAAAACATAGGGACATGCTCTGCAGGAACCACAGCTGGGGCTTGAACCTGTGACCCTCTGCTTCTGGACACACTGGCTGGGTGTACTGCACCACACTGTTGCCACAGATGCACAATATTCCCTGGGGCTACCTGTACTTTTCCTCAGCCAGACTTTGTATGTTGCACTGCACACCATGTACTGATTCAGGGCATGGCCTAGGTCCACTGCAGGGAGTTGGCACTGCCCCCTCCAGAACGGGCATACACACCCCTGCCAAGCTGACATGGCCATTTGCTGTCGGTGCTGGTAGTGCGCAGTCCCAGGCCATCCACTCTGTGGGTAGGCGCCCGCCTAGGGAGCGGATCCCGGGGTGGGGGGGGCATACATGTACATCCTCACATCCCCCCCATCACTGCCTACCAATATTATGTCCCTTCCACATGGGGGCGGGATGGCTGGGGGGATGTCAGGTCAGTGCCCTAGCAACTATTTGCTAGGGTGAACCAGGTAGATATAGGTGGATTGTGTTTGGCCTTGGTCAGCTGCTGTCTTGCTGATTTCTGGTTTCTATGCTCCTATGTGCCACCTAGGCACCCGCCTGGTCCACCCTGTGCCCCAGCTGCCCCTGCTACATGTCCTGCCTGCGGCCCCCTATGCCCCATTTGCACCATCGACATAGTGGCCATTCATACTTTGGCACTATGGTGTTGCTGAAAATGGAGCACTACTATCACATTTCTTGGGCTCCCTGCCTAGGCTGTACATTGCTGACAATTAAATGGTTTCTCTCTCCTGCAAATGTGCATCTAATGGCAGGTTTTCATTCGCGGTAGGATTCAGCCCTTCAGTTCAGCGCGTTAGTGTGAAAGGAGCCTCTCCCCGCCCACTCTCTGCCCATTGACCCCTTCTCTCCACCCTCTCTCCACCTTTTGCGGTGTTTACCATGGCCGGGGACGTTAACGATCATTAAGTAACGTTAATGCGCGTTAACGTTACCTAACGATCGTTAACGTTACATAACACGCAGTATGTAACGTTACCGCAATTTAGTAAACATACCCCTAAGTGTAGTTGGGGTTTACCACTTATCTTCATTGATTATTCCTCAAGTCTGCTGTCTTTGGTTAAAACTTACCCATTTAAAATGTCTGTCTCTTTGTCTCCCTTTACTCCACTTCTTTTGCAGAAATTTATTGCAGAGATGGGCCTTCCCAAATCTATATTTTTTCAGAACAATTTGAAGCCAGTTACTTTTGATGGCCTATTCCATAATAAAGTTTTAAGACTAAGGGAGATCTTTTACTAAAGGGTGCTAGGGTATTGCGCGTAATGCGCCAAAAATGCTGACACTATGGCGCATTAAGTGCAACACCACCACTACATTATTTGGAGTGCTGAAAACATTTCCCTGGCAGTTAACGTGGACCACTTTCCCCTAACACTGACCACATTAGCACAGGTGCACTTAACTTCACCTCTTGAGGTGAACCTGCACTAATACAATTAGCGTGTACTGTGAACCCAGTGCTAACTGCTCTGAGCTCACTGTGTCCACTGTCCGCTCCTAACCCACCCACTCGCGACCCTAATGCTGGGTATGTGAGGATTTGTTGCAAGGGAGCTGATGCACAGAGGGTCTCCCAGATGGATACATATTGGGGCTTACATCTGGATCAAAGGGGTGTGCAGCAGTTGTTGAATTGATATGCATCTCTTAGGGGGAGAGAATAAAGTTCCCTCCTCAAGTCTTGCTGAGTATCTTCACGTGGTGATCCCATTGTATAATATCTCTACCAAATCTCAGCAAGGCGACACTACATTTAAAGTATGGTAGGAACGAAGAAGAAAATACATACTGGCCGCATGTCGTAGCTTATACACTAGGGCTAATGATGGTGGCTGCAGATGTAGATAACATCCCTACCATAGATAAAGGCCATTGTGAGTGTGTTCATGGACCCACTGTGGCAGGAGATAAATCACAGAAATTAATGAAAATGTTAAGAAGATTAGCTACGGTTAAGTGGAATTCTGCAGATAAAGAGGAGATAATGTACTGCTATTATTAGCAGTAAATTTGAGAGACTAAGATCCTACTCCACATACCCTGGCTTAGAAGTGAGGTTCACAATTGTCATGGTATCCGCAAAACTGACCCATTGGGAGAAACTGCCCTGAGTAAAAATGCAAACTGGACACCATACTTTTAACTATTATATTTTGTTTGAAACACACACGCACACACACACTGCAAGGGTGATTTTAAAAAATACATTTACCCCGGTAAATGGGTTATTTGAAAACTGCTGCTTCTTTGAGTTTGTGTTTTGCTTTGGCTGCAGTCATTCGCAAACCCCTCACCCCCTCCGAAGCTGCTCCTTAGGCCAAGTCCTACTCTGTCTGATGGTTAAGCCAGCCCTGGAAAGAAATGATATCCTAATTTCTGTGGTCTGAGATTAGGTTTCTTCCACATTCCCCTGCCCCCACTCCCCTTTGATGACCTCAGAATTTAATATTCCATTTTCATGCATGTTTTATGTATGGTTTGGCTAAGCTGGTAGTTGGAGAGTCCCCAGTTTAGTGGAATGTGCATTTTATTAGTTGCTGTTCCCCAGCCACAGTAGAAGGGTTAAGTCCAGACTTAAGGCAGTGTTATCAGGAACATCAGCAGAGAAAAGCAGACAGGCAAGCCAAGGGTGAAAAGGTCATTATAGCATTGAAATGCATGTGTGGGTTGCTAACATACGAATGAGGAAGAAAGAACACCCGTCCTCTTCCAAATAAAGGAACCACACTGACAGATAATTCCGTTGTCAGCTAAAACAGTCTGGAATTCTGGAATCTGCCTCCCCCCACCTTCCTTTCTTTTTACCGTGACATTCAAGAGCAAAACACAACAGAGGGAAGGTTTTGTTGACAATCTTAGATGATCTCTGTTGAATGCTTCAGGAATTATGCTGTTGGACTGTTCAGCATGCATCTGGCCAGGATTGGACTCAGAAACACTCTGTTGGACTGAACTACATCCTTTCCCAATATTAGAAATAAAACTGTGGTTTACCAGGACTCCTGTTCGGCACTGTGGTCTTTAGAGTGCCTTATACTGTTCAGTGTTTGCTAAACCACTTTGTAATATTATCAAGTAATTTGGTTTGCAGTGTTTTCCTTATACAGACGACATCCAGCCATATTTCCCACTGGGTGAGGATATCAATAGCATGGTGACCAGAGCTGATCTGTGTGTGTCAGCAGTCACAGTGTGGCTGAGAGAAGAAGTTTATGTCAAAGCCCAATAAATATGAGCTGTTCAGGGTACAAAAATCAGGAGAACCCCAGACCAAGAGCTAAAATATATATATATTGAACAGGCTGATGTATTATAAATATTAACCCAACACTCTCAGAAAAACAACATATATCTGTATACAACTCTACAATTTTTCTCACACAATAATATCAGCCCAAACCTATTGTTAAAATGGGGAGTTTTTTTAGACCGATGATGTTTAACTCTATTTCCTCTATGGCAGAGTTTTTGCCACACAGAGGGATATAATTGCACCCTGAGATCTTTTTCTCCCCGCATCGCTGATTTATTTAGAAAGTCGCTGTTCTCATGCATAAGCTCTATAGAGGCTGATGTAAGTGTAGCTTTGGGCTGATATTATTGTGTGAGAAAAATTGCAGTTGTATACAGACATATGTTGTTTTTCTGAGAGTGTTCGGTTGATATTTTTATTGGATCACTCTTAGTGCAGTTTTTTTGGGGGTATGTATCAAACTATGAAATTTTATTTGAACCAACTAATGTGGCTGGACTCAGGTGGACATTTAGGGGTATTTTTACTAAACCACGTTAAGTAACGTTAATGCGCGTTAAGGGTACCTAACGCGCGTTAACATCACCGTCTGTGGTAAAACCCGCAGAGAGGGCCGAGAGAAGGAGGTCAATGGGCGGGGTGTGGGCGGGGAGAAGCTCCCGCAGCACTAATGCAGGGTACTGAAGGGCTGAACATTACTGGGACTGAAAACCTGTCGCTAGACAAATTTGTAGGAGGGTGAAACCATTTCAGCATCAGCAATGTACAACATAGGCAGGGAGCCCAAGAAAAGTGATAGTAGTGATCCATTTGCAGCAACAGCATAGTGCCCAAGTATGAAAGGCCACTATGGCGATGGTGCAAATGGGGCATAGGGGGCTGCAGGCGGGACATGTAGTGGGGGCAGCTGGGGCACAGGGTGGACTAGGCTGTCTCCTAAGTGGCACATAGGAACATAGAAACCGGAAATCAGCAAGACAGCGGCTGACAAAGGCCAAACACAATCCACCTGCATCTACCTAGTCCACCCTAGCCAACCGTTGCCAGGGCACTGACCTGACATCCCACCAGCCATCCTTCCCCCATGTGGAAGGGACATAATATTGGTAGGCGGTGATGGGGGGGATGTGAGGATACCCATGTATGCCTCCCCACCCCAGACCTTGCTCCCTAGGCGACCGCCTACCTGCACAGTGGATGGCCTGGGACTGCGAACTACCAGCACCAACAGCATATGGTCATATCAGCATGACAAGGGGGGGGGGGTGTTCGTGCTGAGGGGGCAGTGGCACCTGCCTGCAGTTGACCTAGGCCATGGCCTATTCCAGTACATGGTATGCAGTGCAACATAAAAGGCCTGCTGAGGAAAAGTACAGGTAGCTCCAGGGACTACTGTGCATCTGTGGCAACAGTGTGGTGCAGTACACGCAGCCAGTGTGTCCAGAAGCAGAAGGTCACAGGTTCATATTTTACCTTACAATGCAGATACAACATCAACATGTGCAATCCCCATAGCAGCGGTCAACAGGGGCACAAACACCCATACACACAGGCTCCACTATCCAAAGCCTCATGAAGAGTCAGGCTGTTGGGCCCAGTACAGAGCAGCAGTTACCACCAAGGCACTAATATCACCACCTGCATACCTTAGCAATGCCTGCACTGTGCGCAGGACTAGTGTGGCGGGCAGGGCTGGCAACCACCCCTATCTTTGCACATTGCTGAAAAAGGAGTTGTGTATGTCTAACCATTCTTCAGTGGCTGCCCACGCATCACTGGGCCCACAATGCTTACACTGTTTCGAGCCTTAGCCTGCCAATGTGCATAATGAGGAGCAAGGTGTTGTGGGTATGTGCCGGAAAGGGCAGACTGGGCAGGATGCATCTGCACAGGGTGTAGGGCAATGGCTGGGACATTGTAGTGCCCGACCACCACCTGCATGGACAAGGTGGCCACATCACATCTTGCTGGGAGGACACCCTCACTCTGACCAAGCAGTGACCATGGCACGGCTATGTTCCCACATAGTATTACATAGTATCTATCTTAAGTGATATATGTGTGATTCCTGTTCTGGGGCCCAATCACTGAGATACCTGCTTGGTGTCTGTGCTTACTGGCCACATCTGGGTGCACATAGTTCCTCTGGGAACATGCACCATGGACTGGCTAGCGGACTGTCTGCAGTTAGCATGTGTATGGCTGGAACACCTTGCAAGGTGCAGACTGACTGTGCCCTCTGCTGGTGAATGTCAGATCATGGTGGTGGGCAACTGAAGGTTTCCAGGCCAACTGCTTGTCTGCCAGTGCCCTTGTAACATGTACAGATCTGCATCAACTGCTATGCACAGTTCCCATTTGCCAGCAGGAGTGGGGTTGCTGGTCCCACAGCCCCTCAGCATGTCCCTCTACTGCCTGCATTGCAAAGATGTAGAGAGTGTGTCTGTTGGGGCAGATCCTGTACACCACCTTGACCCTGAGAGTGCGGTTTGGTATGTGGTGCTATATAATCCGCATGTAAGGCCAGACACCACCCTGCTCTTGTGACATGGTAACCACACTGGATATGCACTATTCAGGGTGCAACAAGGCCACAGAGACTAAATGTGACTGGGGAATACACGTGGACACAGGATCATCCTAGGTGTGGCTGCAAGGAATACCTGTCACACGCTGGCAATGTTGGGGACCCAAAGCAAAGCCTATCTCAAACAACCCAGGTACTGCGGACATGGTGCTGAGCACCCCACCTCACCCTCAGGGTGAGCACAGAATGCGCACAATGGCATGATCTGTAGCCACTCTGTGGCAGTATCACACAGGGTCAGTTCCACCTACCAAGCTGGGGAGCTAGAGAGGTGCATGGGTTTGATCGTTCAGTGATCTCATTTTAGTGAGCATGTCTGACGCAAGTTAATTTCATGCCTGTAACTGTCAGACACATCTCTGCAATCTGTGCTGGCTGCCAGGAATACCCTCAACTCAGTGACCTAACGTAAGATGGCTTATAAAGTGCCGTAGCCTAAGGCGCATTATAAGGCGTCTTACAATGTGCTGCAGGGCACGACACAATATAAGATGCCTTATAACATGCCGCGGCCTAAGGCGCATTATAGGGTGCCTCAAACTGAGGCGCCCTATTACGTGCCTTGGGCCAAGGCACCCCCTAAGGTGCCGTAATCCAAGATGCCGTGAAACGTGCCCTCGGCCTAGGCGGCTGAAAGCTTGACACGCCGTAACGTAAAGCGCCATTATCCACAAGATACCGGTTCTTCCACACAATATGGCCTGGTGTGTGTAGTGTAGTGGTTTGGGGAAATGCCAAGCAACAACATAGTATGTGTTCAAATCCCTAAAAATGACAAAGTTATGTAATCTATATGAGAATGTGGCACGTCACACCCCCAGAGGATAGTCATAGCCAGAAATGGAAATATGCATTGCACATGCCAAAAATGCAGCTAGAGACACAGGTGTGTTGAGCACATAGTAACACGCATAGTAACACGCTGCACTGCACATGTGCAATTTTACTAAGTACAGCAGACAAGATGGTGTCCAGATCATGGAAGCCAGCATTCATACCGGGAGACTTTTACCTCCTGGCACAGCATATCTGCTGCCACCAGAGGCACCTATTTCCGGGCTCTACCTGCCGGCAGGACCTCACCAGGGTGAGGAGGGCTTGGGTGCGCCTCACCAGGCGCTATAACAGAGCCTCTGACTACCCACGTGAGGTAAGTGCATGGGGACAGGTCACACAAACCATGGAGTGCAACACAATACCCAGCAAGCAACACACACATCATACAAGCAAAACATGTGAAAAGGACGGGTCTGTGGGTCGACCTGAGATGAATGTAGGCACCCTTGTTGATGTGCGCAGGTCTCCCCTATCCCCAGGAGGCCCAGGCCTATGTACATAGGTCTGTGTTTAAACCTGGTGCTATGGTAGGTGTGCCTGTTGGTGTGTGCAGGTCTGCCCTATCCCCAGGTGGCCTCAGGCCTAGTTACAGAGGTCTGTTTTTAAACCTGGTGCTCTGGTAGGCCCCCCTGTTGATGTGCGCAGGTCTGCCCTATCCCCAGGAGGCCCAGGGCCGCAATACAGAGGTCTGTGTTTAAACCTGGTGCTGTGGTAGGTGCACCTGCTAATGTGCGCAGGTCAGCCCTATCCGCAGGAGGCCTCAGGCCTATTTACAGAGGTCTGTGTTTAATCCTGGTGCTATGTATGTCCCCCTGCTAATGTGCGCAGGTCTGCCCCATCCTCAGGAGACCTCGTGCCTATTTACAGAGGTCTGTGTTTAATCCTGGTGCTATGTATGTCCCCCTGCTAATGTGCGCAGGTCTGCCCCATCCTCAGGAGACCTCGTGCCTATTTACAGAGGTCTGTGTTTAATCCTGGTGCTATAGTAGGCACGCCTGTTGATGTGCGCAGTTCTGCCCTACCCCCAGGAGGCCCAGGGCCGCAACACAGAGGTCTGTGTTTAAATCTGGTGTTATGGTAGGTGCGCCTGCTAATGTGCGCAAGTCTGCCCTATCCCCAGGTGGCCTCAGGCCTAGTTACAGAGGTCTGTGTTTAAACCTGGTGCTCTGGTAAGCCCCTGTTGATGTTCGCAGGTCTACCCTATCCCCAGGAGGCACAGGGCCGCAATACAGATGTCTGTGTTTTAACCTGGTGTTATGGTAGGTGCGCCTGCTAATGTGTGCAGGTCTGCCCTATCCCCAGGTGGCCTCAGGCCTAGTTACAGAGGTCTGTGTTTAAACCTTGTGCTATGGTAGTTGCGCCTGGTGATGTGTGCAGGTATGCCCTATCCGCAGGCCTGGTTACAGAGGCCTATTATTCATCCTGGTGCTATGGTAGGTGCGCCTCTTGAGATGCGGAGGTCTTCCCTATCCCCAGGAGGCCCCAGGTCGCATTACAGAGGTCTGTGTTTTAACCTGGTGCTATGGTAGGTGCCCCTGCTAATGTACGCAGGTCTTCCCTATCCCCAGGAGGCTCAGGCATGGTTACAGAGGTCTGTGTTTAATCCTGGTGCTACGGTATGTGCACCTGTTGTTGTGCGCAGGTATGCCCTATCCCCAGGAAGCCGCAGGCGTGGTTACAGAGGCCTGTTATTCATCCTGGTGCTATGGTAGGTGTGCCTCTTGAGATGCGCAGGTCTGCCCTATCCCCAGGAGGCCCCAGGTTGCATTACAGAGGTCTGTGCGCCTGTTGTTGTGCGCAGGTCTGCCCTATGCCCAGGAGGCCTCAGGCCTGGTTACAGAGGTATGTTAGTCATCCTGGTGCTATGGTAGGTGCGCTTGTTGATGTGCGCAGGTCTGCCCTATCTCCAGGAGGCCCCAGGCCACATTACAGAGGTCTGTGTTTAATCCTGGTGCTGCGGTATGCGCCTGTTGTTATGCGCAGGGCTGCCCTATCCCCAGGAGGCCTCAGGCCTGCTTACAGAGGTCTGTTATTCATCCTGGAGCTATGGTAGGTGCGCCTGTTGTGCGCAGGCCTGCCCTATACCCAGGAGGCCGCAGGCCTATTTACAGAGGTCTGTCATTCATCCTGGTGGTATGGTATGTGTGCCTGATGCTGTGCGCAGATCTATTATTCATCCTGGTGCTATGTTATGTGCGCCTGTTGTTGTGCGCAGGTCTGCCCTATCCCCAGGCGGCCTCAGGCCTTGTTACAGAGGTCTGTTATTCATCCTGGTGCTATGGTAGATGCGCCTCTTGAGAAGCGCAGGTCTGCCCTATCCCCAGGAGGCCCCAGGTCGCATTACAGAGGTCTGTGTTTAATCCTGGTGCTACGGTATGTGCGCCTGTTGTTATGCGCTAGGCTGCCCTATCCCCAGGAGGCCCCAGGTGAAGGGATAATTGGAATAAAGGGATAATCAGCTCAGATCTGCTTTATATGTTTGCCTTATGATTGCATATATGTCTGCCTTATAACTGCACTCTGGCCTGTTTGAAACATACACAGCAACATATGGTTGGCACAAAACAGGTGGGCAACAGGAAAAGAGTACATGCAGCTTACTACTGTTATAAAGCCTAAAAAAAGCTATACTTTGGACAGAAGTGTCCAAGGATATAAGCCTAGGTTCAAACAGGTCAAGCCAGGAATTCAACTAATGCTCTTGCCCTGAAGGTTTCAATTGGTGCCAGCAGATGGAAAAACACAGGAGGAGGCAGAGGGCTATGATTGATTGCATAGATAGGCAAGCCTTGATCAGCAGATCCAGCTGCATAAACATAGGAGGCCCTGGGAAAGAGCTTTGCAGGAAGCCTGCAAACACCTAAGAATTTATGCTGAATTTGCTAAAACTATTTAGAATTTGAAGCAGAGAGGTATATATAAGACAGCAATTTTAGAGGGTCTTGGGGCAGTTCTTTTCTCCCCTTGCAGAGAGAAGGCTGCCCCGCTGTCCCTCAGACAGGCACTTGCTATCTGCATCTATAACCATTTGTTTGCTGTGCCAAATAAAAAGTTTCTTTGTAGCTGAGCAACTGTTGTCTGAACTGTTTATTGGTAATTGGGGAGACTTTGTAGGTGGACCCGGCCTACACAGGCCACATTACAGCGGTCTTTGTTTAATCCTGGTGCTACGGTATGTGTGCCTGTTGTTGTGCACAGGTCTGCCTATCTCCAGGAGGCCTCTGGCCTGGTTACAGAGGTCTGTTGTTCATCCTGGAGCTATGGTAGGTGCGCCTGTTGTTGTGCGTAGGCCTGCTCTATCCCCAGGAGGCTGCAGGCCTGGTTACAGAGGTCTGTCATTCATCTTGGTGGTATGGTTTGTGTGCCTGATGCTGTGCGCAGGTCTGCCCTATCCCCAGGATGCCTCAGGCTGCATTACGTAGATCTGTGTTTAATCCTGGTGCTACGGTATATGCGCCTGTTGTTGTGCGCAGTTCTGCCCTATACCCAGGAGGCCTCAGGCCTTGTTTCAGAGGTCTGTTATTCATCCTGGTGCTATGGTAGGTGCGCCTCTTGAGATACGCAGGTCTGCCCTATCCACAGAAGGCCCCAGGTTGCATTACAGAGGTCTGTATTTAATCCTAGTGCTACGGTATGTGCACCTGTTGTTGAGCGTAGGTCTGCCCTATTCCCAGGAGGCCTCAGTCCTGATTACAGAGGTATGTTAGTCATCCTGGTGCTATGGTAGGTGCGCTTGATGATGTGCGCAGATCTGCCCTATCTCCAGGAGGCCCCAGACCACATTACAGAGGTCTGTGTTTAATCCTGGTGCTACGGTATGTGCGCCTGTTGTTATGCGCAGGTCCCCCCTATCCCCAGGAGGCCCAGGCCTATGTACAGAGGTCTGTGTTTAAACCTGGTGCTATGGTAGGTGTGCCTGTTGGTGTGTGCAGGTCTGCCCTATCCCCAGGAGGCCCAGGGCCGCAATATATATAGGTCTTTTATTCATCCTGGAGCTATGGTAGGTGTGCCTGGTGATGTGCACAGGTCTGCCCTATCCCCAGGAGGCCTCAAGCCTGATTACAGAGGTCTGTCATTCATCCTGGTGCTATGGTATGTGTGCCTGATGCTGTGCGCAGGTCTGCCATATCCCCAGGAGGCCTCAGGCTGCATTACAAAGGTCTGTGTTTAATCCTGCTGCTACGGTATGTGCGCCTGTTGTTGTGCGCAGGTCTGCCCTATCCCCAGGAGGCCTCAGACCTGGTTACAGAGGTCTGTTATTCATCCTGGTGCTAAGGTAGGTGCGCCTGTTGAGATGCGCAGGTCTGCCCTATCCCCAGGTGCCCCCAGGCCGCATTACAGAGGTCTGTGTTTAATCCTGGTGCTACGGTATGTGCACCTGTTGTTGTGCACAGGTCTGCCCTATCCTCAGGAGGACTCAGGCCCACATACCATGTTTCCATGATGTGGCAAATGCATGACCGCGGTGGTTATGTCTGCTTTCCCCCCACAGTGGATGCTGATCCTGGCAAGGGCCCGTCACAGGGCAGGTGTGCCGGTGCAAAATGTCAGCCAGAGACTGAGGCACATGCCCAGGAGGAGGAGATGGACGAAGACGGCGCAGTGGTGGAGGGGGAGGAGGAAATGGATGGAGACGATGCAGTGGCGGAGGAGGAGGGGGAGGCCACCAGCCAGGAGGGGGAGGGGGATGGCAAGGGGGATGATGAGATGAGTGTGTCCAGGGAGGGGGAGTTGGAGTGGGAGCCTGTGGAGGGGGAGGAGGAGGCTGAGGGGGGGGGGTGGGAGCCTGTGGATGGGGTTGGGGGTGGGGGAGGTTGTGGCCAGTCCTGACCGGCACAGGCCAGCACAGGGCACTAGGGGCCCCTGCCACCTGTCCCACGGTGCCAGGGATGACTCCCGTCCGGACATGGTCCCAGCACACATTGCCACAGAAAGGCTGTGTGCGCATGCTGCCACACAGACAACAGGTACAGTGTGTCTGTGTGGGGGCATGTCCGCATGCTGCCTGTCTGGCAGTGTGTGCTATGTCCATTGCCCTGCGGGAGCAGACCCACACTGTGGGACAGGTGGTTGAGGCCATGTGCCGGATGGCTGATGAGCTGCGCATGCAGCGTGAGGGTAACATGGGCAGTGCAGCTCATCAGCCACCCGGCCAGCGCAGCACCCAGGGGGTGTGAGTGTCACCTGGGAATGTGGCACCCCTGCCCTGTGCCATCCTGTGCCCCGGGACTGCCACCATAGCACCATAGGGGTTCTGTTTGTAACTGTGTTTCAGTTTTATAAATAAATATGTAAATAGTTTGTTACACAATCGCTATGGTAGTGTGTCTCATTACACAGGTCTGCAACTAAAAAGCTGTTTGATTATTTTCATCTAATTTCCACGTATTTTGGTGTGCTGAAAACAAATAAAATATTGAAAAAACTCCTAGACGTCATGATTTGCCACAACATGCAAAATTGTCTTCAAATTTATCAAATTTTTTCAAATTACTATTAATTAATTCAAATTACTATTAATTAATTCACATAAGTGCATTTAAGATATAAATGCCAAAAAAACCTTAAAGGGGTTGTCCGAGTTATGTAAAAAAAAATATAGCACTGTAAATCTGATGGTCAGCAATATATACATAAGCTAAGCAAGTTTTAAGTCCGTGCTTCTGATGGTAGAAGGGTTAATCTTTCCTGAAGAATCCAGTGGGAGGGAGACACAGGGCAGATAGCAGCAACTCCGGTCAGTGCAGGGGGGCATGGCCAGCACTGTGACATCTCGTGTACAGACACAGACCTGCACTCTCCTGCATGCCACACTTATGCACGAATCATCATTAGGTTCTTGGTTCTAGGCTGTTAACACTTTTTCATCGTAATTCGTGTTAGCTCATCATTCTTCAACCGTTATGTTATGGCTTCGCGAAAGTGTATTAATTTGCCAGACAGTTTCTGTTTCATCTGTGGTGAATATACAATGTTGAAGCAACAGCAGAATATTGCAGACTTTGTGAAAAAAGTATACTTTGCATACTTTGGACTAAAAATTGGAGATCAAGATAAAGTCTGGGTGCCTCATAAAGTGTGCAAACGGTGTGTTGAGGACCTCCGAAACTGGTTCAAGGGTTAGAAAAAATCTTTCCGTTATGGGATTCCTATGGTATGGCGAGAGCAAAAGAACCATAGCGACGACTGTTACTTTTGTTCATGCGATGTGAAAGGGTTTAATTCCAAATGGAAGCATTCCATTTCATACCCCAATCTTCACTTGGCAATTCGTCCCATCCCCCATGGCACAGATATACCAGTACCCAAGCCCCCTGCTACCTTGGAAGAAATACCTAGCTCCGATGAAGGTGAAGTCATACCTGAACCAGATGACGAATCAAGTTCTGACTTTGAAGATGATACAAGACCAAAATTGTTTTCTCAGGAGGAGATGAATGATTTGGTAAGAGACTTGAATCTTCCCAAAGATGCCGCTGAGTTACTCGGATCAAGGCTGAAAAGCAGGAATTCATTGTTGCCAGGAGTGTCATCTTCATGGTTCAGACATCGTGAAAAGGAGTTCGTTCCTTACTTCACCCAGGAAGACAAGTTGGTTTATTGCATCGATGTCGAAGGTCTGATGGGTCAATTTAAAATCCAATATGATTCAGAGCAATGGCATCTTTTTATAGATTCTTCAAAAAGAAGTCTCAAAACAGTTTTACTCCACGACAGTTTTTACGCTTCCATACCTGTAGGTCATTCCGTACACTTGAAGGAAACCAACGAAAACTTGGAATCAGTTCTTCGTAAACTTAAATATGAAGACCATGGTTGGCAAGTGTGTGGGGACTTGAAGGTCTTGTGCATGCTGCTCGGGCAACAAGCTGGGTATACCAAATATCCTTGTTTTCTGTGTCTATGGGACAGTCGAGACCGACAAAATCACTGGACCAAGAAGAGTTGGCAGCCGAGGGTGATAACAGTCGGTGAAAAAAATGTTCTCCGAGAAACTTTGGTACCTTCCCATAAAGTTCTTCTACCACCTCTCCACATAAAATTGGGATTGATGAAGCAATTCGTAAAATCATTTCCAAGAGATGGAGAATGCTTCAAATACTTGGTCACCAAGTTTCCAGGCCTGTCGGAGGCAAAATTGAAGGAAGGTGTGTTCGTCGGACCAGACATTAGAAGGCTTATAGTTGATCAAGAGTTTGTCAATACCATTACAGATCCTCAAAAAGAAGGGTGGATTGCATTTAAAGAAGTCGTACAGAAAGTTTTAGGCAATAACAAAGATCTTCACTACAAAAAGATCGTCGGACGAATGCTGAAAGCATTTCAAGCTTTAGGTTGCCTGATGAGTTTGAAAGTGCATTTCCTCCAGTCTCACCTTGACTACTTTCCTGAAAATTTGGGAGCTGTGAGTGAGGAACAAGGTGAACGATTCCACCAAGACATTAAAGAGATGGAAAGGAGATACCAGGGAAAATGGAGCATTACAATGATGGCAGACTACTGTTGGATGCTTCAGAGAGACATTCCAGATGCTACTCACAAGCGTAAATGTACCAAGAGGAGCCTCACAAGGAAGACGAATCGAGTTTAGTGTGTGTAGGTGAGCTCATTTCAGTTCAAAAAAGGATTTTCATGAAAATATTTTAATTAAACTTTAATTTTATAAGTCTATTTCCATTTATTTTGAGGTATTGCCTTATTTAACATAGTTACCTAAATTGTCAGGAAACGTGATGTCCTATGACAAAATGGAGGTCATTTTCGGATTCAGTGCACCAAAAAACATAAAGATTACGTGGAATAACCAAAACAGCTCTCAAAAAATTTTTTTTTGCAGACCTGTGTTACCTGACATGCCATTGCAGTGAGAGTGACATGTGTGAGCATGTCCTTGTGTGTCTGGGTGCAGGACATTTGTCACATACATGGTACAGTCCCCATGGCAAGGGTGGGGGATGGGCATGGGCGCAGACAGATGTAGCCCCAAAGCCACCGGGATGTACCAATCTGCTCCTGTGGTCCATAGACATGGGCAAATGCATGGTGGCACAGACATGCCATCAGTGCACCCATGGCACAGTGCACAGCACGGGTGGCACGCAGTACAGACATGCACAGGATGGTGTCAGGACAGACCCCCACATCTCCCTGTGGTGTGTTTTGTGGACCGTGAGCGATGTGCCAATGGGTCTGCACACCATGGCAAGGGTAATGTGCCCAGGGCGAACACATGTGGGACAGGGTGAACATGGTGCAGAATGAAACACTGGACACGTGCCCACAGGCAGGATCATTTGATTAGACATTTATTTTGGCCACATCACCCCGTCCACCTACACCTACACCCTGCGCTGGCATCCCCTTCCGCGCCTGGCACGTCCCCTCCCACACTGTGGCACTGGTGCTGCTGCCGCTGCTGACTGCACCCCACGTCCTGCCATGGCCTCCCACGCAGCCATCATCCGGCCCATGCTGACTGCCATTGCCTCAGCTGCCTCGTGCAGGCCCCGCACCTCCATCCGCAGCTGACGGGATTCGTGGTGCTGCCTCTGCTGTTCCCACGCCACCTCCTGCAGTGCCAGCTGTATGCCTTTGGGTGAGACATGGTGTGACCCATGAGACATGGGTTGCACATGCCACCTGTACACATGCAACAGGTAACCCAAATGGTCGGTCACTCACCCTCTGCATCCTTATGCGCCATCGCCGAATGGGCCGTTGTCTCGGCAAGGACCTCAACCATGGCGGCATGTGCAGCCCATGGGGTGGGACCTGGTGCTGGTGGACCAGCCACCCCCTCGGCATCAGCTGCCACAGACACACCGCCCTTGCCAGCCTCTGTGCCCGACCCGCCATCACCTGTCAGGTGGGGTTCTGGTCCTCTACCGCCACCTGTCGCATCGGGACCTGCGGGCGCCTCACTGGTAGATGCCTCCTCAGGCAGGGGCCCCAGCCCAGATTCTGCTAACACCTCTGTCTCCTCTGCCTCCATGGCATGTATGTCCCCTGGGGGGGAACAGGGTACACAGCTTAGGTGTTGCGTGCCTGCCAATCCACGCACATACCTATGTTACGTCATCACCTAACGGACTGTCAGTCCCGCAAGATACCTACATCAATATGGGTCACCCAGGTGACATACGGGTGCAGGGAAGTGTGTGGTACCATTGGGTGTCCGTGCCCTGGGTGCCAGCATCACCTCACTGGTGCCCATGTGTGCATGCATCTGGGGATCAGCCATATCAACAGGTGTGCCTGTGGGGGTGGGGCTGGAGGTGGTGGGCCTACTGTTGGGACAGGTTTGCCTTGTGGGGGTCCAGGGATCCGTGTGCATGGGTGCATGCCCTGGGTTGGTGGGGGCCCTGGTGCCGTGACTGGCGCTGGACATTGGGTGGCTGTGCAGAGAGGGTGCATGGGTGGGCATATGCCACACAGGTATGTGCTGGGCCCGCTGGGCCTCTAGCCACGCCGACACCTGTATATTGTTGCACCTTTTGTCCAGCCTCCCAGCTGCCATACCCATACCCCCCCTGCCCCCAGCCACCCTCCCAATGGCACACTGTCCCATATAACTTGCAGCCACTCATCACCTACCTCACACACAGGTGCGGCCAATCTCTGTCTCCCTCACATTCTACATCCCCTGGCCATTGCTTTCCTCTCTACCTCTGCACTATGGCTCAACAGCACATTGTCGCCCACCTTTTATACCCCCTACCTGTCCCCCCTCGCACCTGCACCCTCACATCACCCCTCCAAATCCCCCATTTACCACCCTCACATCCCCCTCTGCTCTGTCCACTAACCTATCACCGGCTCCTGTGCGGAGATACTGTCTGCCTCTGATTCATCCACCTCCCCTCTCTCCACGGCAGCCTCGCCTTTGGTTCTGCTGTCCCGTCCCCTCTCTGCTCCATACTCCACTACACCTGCACTGTCTCACATCCAGAGGTGTCACCCCCAACCCTGGCCCCCCTGGACCTCTGCACACTCTGAGAGGGGGAGGTCATGCAACACATCTGGACCTATCCATATCCTTCACCTTTCCCCTTTCACTCTCCCTCCCCCATGTGCCCTGTGGAATGCACACTCTGTCTCACATACACCAGCTTTCCCCCATGTTCCCCTTATCTCTGATGGTCTACCTCATCCTGTTCCACCTGAGGCCTGCCTTCCCCCCAATGACACAGCATCTATTGCCGCTCTCCATCATGGGGTCTACCTGTTCTCCCACACACCACGTCCCTCTGGCCATGGTGGTGGTGTTGGGCTCAGACATCCCCCTGCCTGCCAGTTCTGACCCCTCCCGCTGCCCAAGTCTCACCCCTACCCTCCTTAGCTGTTCCCTCCATCCGTTGTCTCACTCCACCCCCTCTCCGGGTGGCTGTCCCATGTCGACATCATGACAGGTCTGCTTCTACTGTTCTCACTGCCATTGACTTATGGCTCCCCTCCTTTCTGGGGCCCTCTTCCCACAGTCATGTTCCCAGGGGTCCTAACATCCATGTTGGTGGCCTCTCCGTTCCTCCTGCCTTGGGGCTCCTCTCCCTCACCTCCCCATTTGGCCTCCCACATCGTTCCAATGCTCGCACTCACCAGCATGGCCACATGCCTGGCCCGGTATATTTCATCAGCTGCATGCTCATCGGCCTCTATAGCTCGGTGCCTCCCATATCAGGCCATCGCTTGTTATGCCTCAACCCTCATCACCCGCTGCCCCATTCCCGTACTGTCTCCCCCAGCCTAATCTGATATCCTCATGCCAGTGGCCCTTTGCCTCTCCCATACACAGTTGCGTCAGCTCTGTCTCCCACTATGTCAGCTAGATATGTTGACGGCGCAGTGACGTCCTGTATCCCTGCCCCCACCTCTACCTGTGTGCTCTCGGTCCCCCATGCCACGTCCTCTGGGCCCCTGCACCACAGCCCTGTCTGTCATCCACTACCCGCTATGTACGTTCCTGTGCTCGCTCAGCTGGGCCGGCCTGGCTCATATCCCGCTCCCTTGGGGACCTACGGCACCTCAGGTACATGCGTGTCCTCTTACAGTCGGCCCTAGCTCATTGCAAGCAGGACTATTATGTCGCTGTGACCAACTCCCTTGCAGCTGGCCCTCACCATCTCCCGCCTACCCTAAGCTCCCTCCTCAGGGCGCCTCCGCCTCTAGTCCTTCCCTCCCTATGTGCCCCGACCCTGCTGACCGATTCCATGCCAATATCTGCAGGATCACCCTCCAGTTCCCTACAGGGTCAGCTATGTCCCCACCTCCCCCTCTTCCCTCCCAAACATCCTCCCCTGCCTATGCTACCCTCCCCCCCTTTTGCTGTGATCTCCGAGGGTGAACCTGCTCACCCCCTTTCACCCTCCAAACATACCACCTGCTCCTCTGATGCTGTCCCCACCCGCTGCTGAGGCCCCATCTCCCCCACTGTTGCCCCCTCCATTCCTCATATTTTCATCCCTTCCCTCTCCACTGCAACTGTCCCTGCAGCCATCAGACATGCGGGGGTCACACCTCTCCTCCGAGAACCCTCGCCTGATCCCACATGTCCCTCTGGGTCTCAGCCCACCTCTCTCCCTCCCTTTGTTTCCCGACTACCTGAACATGCTGATCACTGCCGCTGCACCTACGTCCTCCCCTCTCATGCCCTCCTGGATCCGGTACAGCCTGACGTTTGTCCTCTACCCTCTGCTGAAGCACCTCTTTCCCAGGTCCCTAGTGACCTGTCTCTGGCGTGATACACGGGCCTTTACTCTGTCCCCAACCCTCTTGGCCTCTCTGCTGCTCCTGGCACTGTTGACCACATTCCTCTCCTTGGTACCCTGTTCTCGCTTGGTTCTAGGACTCTGTACTATCCTCAATCTCCTCCTATCTCTCGCACCGCTCCTTTGGTGTGTGTTCCTGTGGCTGCCCCTCCACTGCTATCCCACTCACAGTTGGTGTACCCCATGGATCTGTCTTGGCTCTGCTCCTTTCACTCTGTATATGTAGTTCCTTGGTGCGCTACCCTTGTCCACGTGTTCAGTGCTGGTCCGTCCATCCCGCGGGGCTGTTGTTTGCACAGGGCCACGCAGTCCAGTTGGCCACATGCTGTCAGCATCCCTAACTGCAGTACGGCAGGCTGGCATCCCTCAGGGGGTGGTGGTGGGGTACAAGTGTCTGGTCGTGGGCCATTGCAGGGCCCTAATGGGAGTGAGCACTGGTATGGGCTGGGAATGCACGGTGACTGGTGTTGTATCCGGGCCACATGGTATGTGGCTGGGGACATGACATGGTGGGGGGGGGGGTCGGTGGGGGTGAGATGGTGTCTCTACATAGGGCCAGGTATTGTGCATATGTAGCTGGGGTCTGCGGGTGGCAGGTTACACTGTGCATTGCTGGCAGGGGACTACAGTGGGGGGCAGTGTGGGCATGATGCAACAGGCTTGTCAGTTATATTGCGTGTGACTGGCTGGGGACATATGTTTCTATGAGTCTTGAGACATGGCCCCCACACCCCCCTGCGTAAGCCCCTGCATGTGCTGGGTTGTTAGCTTTCCCTGGACCACATATCTCCGTCTTACCTGCAGATGTGTCTGCTATGTCCAGCGTGGGGGGCAGGCCATGGAGGTAGATGAGCCCTAGTCTCTCTGCCAGGCACTGCTCCAGCAGGGACAGGGCGGCTCTCTGCGATGCACCTCAACCTGTGGCATGCGCATGGCGCCTCTCCTCTGTGAGGTGCACCCGTATCGCCCGCTTTATGTCGCAGTACCACTTCCTTAAACTTTTGACATCACGGCTTGGGCCCCCTGCCTCAGCCACTGCTGAGTGCACCTCCTCCCATGCCTTTTTGCATGTGCCAATGGTGGTGGTGGTGCTGCTCTGCCACCCGAATAGTACCTTGTAGTTCTCGAGGATGCTTGCCAGGAGGAGGTAATTCTCCTCCTAGGAGAAGCGGACTGCCCTCCTGGCATTTTCGGGCACAGGCCTCCACCAGCGCTTTGCCTCTGGTGCACCTCCCAGCTGGTCGGGTGGGGACTGGGTGACCCTGGATGGGCCTGCCTCCTCCCCCTCAGGCTCCTCAGTGGTGGTGGCCACTGGGGGGCTGTTGGTTGCTCTGGTCACTCATGTCTTGTAATACCGGCTGCATCTCCTGCAAACACATATGTCACCTCCACTCGGCGGTATGTGCACGATGATGTGCCTTTATGGCTACCTAAGGTGTGGTCCTATGCGTGTTCCACGTGCGCAATGCATGTTGCATATGCGGTTTGCCTGCGTGCAAGCGCAATGCACGGTACTATCGTGGCACGCCCATGCCATGTCATTCAGCCTACATAAGGCGCGTTCCGGAGCATACAGGAGGGGGTGCAGGTTCAAGAGGAGCCGGGTGCATGTTCCGTGCATTGCACAGGCGCGCGTTGCATCCCTGTGCGCTTTCTGCAGGTAGTGGCACATATTACGGGCTCCAAATGTGTGTGTGGACACAGCGTGCGCATGTACAATGCACGGAACACACGCCGTGCTTCCCCTACACATGCCGGAACGCACCTTATGCAGGCCGGCTCAGGTGGCATGCTATGAATTGTGCAGAACCCGCATTCCTATGCACCCTAAAGCGTTACGCTTCCATAGGCACGGACTGTTCTGCTTCACTTCTGCTGCTGTGCGCCACTACACCCACAGGTATGTTATGTTTGTTCTGATTATTTGCCATACCCCCACACCATATTTAGTATGTATTTTTACCGTACCTGGGTGGTTTGGCCTGTGTAAGACGCGCATAGGGGGAGCATGGCATGTGTTCCGTGCGTTGCACATACGTGCACTGTGTCCACGGGCATGTACAGATTGCGTAAGGTGCACTTGCACCCGAAGAACGCAAATTTGCGCAATGCACGTAACACGCGCCGTGCTCCAGAATGCACCTTACGCAGACCGAATCACATACTGCACCTTCCATTGTGCTAAACGTGCGTTATGCCGTTACGCCTCTGTAGGCGCGGTCAGGTTTTCAATACTGCTGCTGGTGTGCGCCGCTGCATCTACAGGTATGTTATGTTTGTTCTGATTATTTGCCACTCCCCACGCCATATTTAGCATCTAACTTTGCTCTACCTGATGTCTATCATGGCTCACATTCACCATGAGGGATGTGCGTTGCAGGCACTGGATGTTTTGGAGGAGCTGCGATTGCCTGATGAGGGAGATGGTGTCCATGGGGCTGTGGCACAGGGCGTGGGTGCAGTCCCGCTGCAACACAGACCTGCAGCTGTGGAGGCTCCACAGTCCCAGGTTTTGCCAGCATGGCGCAATAGGCGTGCCGAGGTGCGTCCTTGCCTGCCTTGCCTCTACAAGCCCAGGCCCATGCTCCAGAACATGCGTGAGGACCAGGTCATCTCCCTCTACCATCTGAGCACAGGGGCTATTAGGGAACTCTTTGAGGATCTAAGACCTGACCTCGAGCCCCGGACTGGCCGTTCACATGCCATACCAGGTTTGGCCAAGCTCCTCAGTGCCCTACATTTCCTTGCCTCTGGCTGTTTCCTATCCTCAGTGGCCGCAGTGGGTGGGATGAACTGGCCCACCTTCTCACACTGTCTCCACCAGGTACTGCGGGCCATGATCTGCCGGGTTAGGAATTACATTGCGATTCCTAAAAATAGGCAACAGTGGGGGGCCATGGACCAGGTGTTTCAGCAGATTGCAGGGATACCACACGTGATGGGAGCTATTGATTGCACACGTGTTGCCCTGGTCCCGCTCAGAGACAGGGAGGCAGTGTTCCGCAACCACAAAAACTACCATTCCCTAAATGTGCAGGTTGTTTGTGATGCAAATATGCGTATTCTGCTTGTGGTTCCTAGGTTTCCAGGGTCCGCCCATGACTCCTATATCCTGCATCACTCGGCACTGTTCGACCATTTTGAGGGTGGACAATATGAGGACTGTGTCCTGCTGGGTGGGTATTTACCATGTGTCTAGACACCTGTGGGGTGGTGATCAATGTTCTATCTCTAACTTTCTGCTGTTGCCCTTGTGTACATTGTGTGCATGTGTTTACGCATGTGTTCTGTGTTTTTGACTGCTCTGTCTCTTGTGTGCTGACAGACCACTACGAATCGACATTTCCATTTCACACATGTCGCCATACTTTGGACATGTGGCAATGACGGCTGAACATGTGGACATGGTGATTCAAAGCATTTCAATGACATCCTCTGCCTTTACTATGACCTCTTGTAGCCTTTGCCTGCCTCAGACAGTCCCTATCAGACACTTGCTGCACACAGATGGTAAGTTGCACCTTTGATCTTTTGTGACTGACATCAATCTTTACATGTTTGTGTTGGGCTGTTTGTTTCGTCGTGCTTTTCTGTGGGATCTATGTGCACCAACACTGCTGGACATGCTGTGGACCTCTGGGATGCCTGTGTGACATGGACATAGACATGACCATGTCAAGATGGCAACCTGGTCTGCAGTGCCATCTCCTAATGTCGTCAACATGCACTGTGCTCTGTGTTGTGATTGTGTCATGTTTGCATGTCTGAGGTTTCATTATGCACATATTGTGGTTTCACTCTCTGCAATGTGAGCTGATGTGGTGTGCCCTGTTTCACTCTCTGCAATGTGAGCTGATGTGGTCTGCCCTGTTTCACTCTCTGCATTGTGAGCTGATGTGGTGTGCCCTGTTTCTCCTCCTTTAACCACAGGGCACAGCCAACACACACAGCACATCTACTACACTGCATCTGCACTCTCCATCACCCAACAGTTGGTGGACAGAGCAAATCCATGCAACGATCCCTGGGAGATGATGCCATTGGGTGATGGACCTATGTGAGTGGGACACACGCCTATGATGGCCATTATTGTTGGACTGATACTTTGAGCAGATCAGGGATTTCAAACACACCATTGCTGCCATGCTCTGGCTGGGTGTCGTGTTCATCGCAGGAGACACACAGCACCTTTGTAATACTGTGGCACAGTGAGATGTCACACGTGACTTTGCATGCCCATGGATTCAGGGACAGTCGTAACGGGACGTGGGGTTGCAGACGACATTTGCACTGTGGACAATGTATACTGGTCCGTACATGTACAGCAGGAACTCACATACTCGCTGTATGTTGTACATCCATCTGACATTGTGTTCGTGTGCATGGCCTATGTGTCTGACTTGCATCGCAAGATTTCCTCATATGTCTGGATCAACAGGTGCATGCAGCCACATATGTGGCACATGAGGTACATTCTGTAGGTCCTGTTTATTTGTATGGCTACCTTACACTTGGACATGACACGCTGTTTGCCACCACACCACTGTGATGCGTGCCAACATCTGTGACTGCTGTTTGACCCTTGCAGGGGGGTGTTACAGTGCATCTGGGGCAGCACTGTGTCATGGTTTAACGTATACGGTGCATGTGCATCTGCCTGATTTTGTTGTTATACCGTGCATGTGCCGGTGTGGCTTTTGTGTGGGTTATTGCATCATTGTTGTCCTTTCTTTCTGCCTCCACGTACATGTTATTGTGTGTGGTTACTGTACAGATGTGGCGCTGTACATTGATTTACAAACTCACCTTTGCATGTCTGCACAGTCCTCTTTATCACATGACATTGCGCCACTCACATTGCACCAGTAATTTTGCAGTGTGGCGGTGGGTGTATCCATTTTCTGACTGCATTTGTGCATTCCTTGTACATTGACATATATGTGATGCTCCTGTATCCACAGCACCCATTGCAGCAGGCCTTCTGCATAGTGCTATCTCTGTATGTCTGTGAGGTTCTGCTTTGTTTGTTCTTTGTCAACATGTGCCTCTCGTACCTGTTACCATGTCCTCATTTTGCATTAAAGGTGTTTATTTAAATGAGTACCTGGCGTCTGCTCTTTCTTGGCACATCGCATACTGTTGTCTGGCCATCTACACTGCTGTATGACCCACTGATACACACACATATGGTCTACACAGCTGAGGGGTAGTGCTGGGGCATTGGGACATGACATCATTGTCATGTTTGTGGCATTTGCCTGTGCACTGCAGATCCACATCACCGCATGGCAGCATGGCATTACATCTCTGTATCTTCCTTTCCTACCTTATCGTCTTGTGGTTGTGTGGGCAGCTTGGTGTACCTGCCTGGCCCGTGCCCCCTGTCAGTTGTGTGTTCTGGTGCTATTGCCGTGATGATGCAGACAGCGTATGTCGATGCCATCTGGATCACTCATAGCACTATAACCACAGTCCACCTTTCATATCATTGACCTGTGTGTTTGTTGTATCATACACAGGATGTGTGTGGTGTATCCGACATTGTACTGCTGCATTCCTGCCCACAGATGGTTTCAATGATATCCACATAGGTATTCCTTTTTAACACAGGTACATTCATCACTCGCATGTGCCTGGCCAGTTGCATGTCGGCTCATTTGGACCATTGTGGCTTCTTTTGGGTGGGCATCTCTACTACTTGGCCACATGCATGCTCAGGCTGGTGCCTGTACATCCCCACCTGAGAGGTGTTTGTGGGACATAGCTGGCATTGGTGTTTGTTGGCACTGGTGCTGACAGTGGAGGCGGGGCAGATTGGAGATGCGCCTGCCTCCTTGTCTACACATCATTGACTGCAGAAATGTTCATGCCATGGTGTGGAGGAGTGTCATAATGGTTTGCACACTGGCCTGGGAACCAGGGGACCAGGGTTTGATTGCCACTCCATGTGGCATTTGTCAGGGCACATATCCTGCATTGCTCTGACAGGATCCAGTTGATCATTGTCCCTCTTTAATGTACATTACCAGGTTTACATTGCCATATACACCGCTTTGATTGATATCATGAGGCAGTATCGGACAGCTGTTACATATATATATATATATGTGTGTATACTTGCTGAAATTTTGCTGTGCATGCTTTTTTAGGTTTGTGTGTCCTGTACTGCTGGGCACGTATGTTTTTGTGGACATTTCATGACTGATATGTGTTGGATTCCCATCATGCATTACCTACTTTCTACATGCATGCATATGTGACTACGGCATTTGGTGCATGCAGCTGCATTGGGGGGTGGCCTACTGATCAGTACACACCATGCAGCTCCTGGACATGATCTGGCCTGCCCATCATCTGTGGACGGGCCAGTGACTTTTGTGTGACATGTTGGACACACATTTGTCTGTGCTGCTGCATCACTGCACTGACGAGCATATTTAGTGGTATACTGCTGATGTACATGGCCCACCTGTGCTCACATCCTTGGATGGTGTCAGCTGTCTGTGTGCCAGCCGTTTGCCGCCTCAGGGGGTGCTACGGGTTTCCATACACACATTCCCTTTGGTTGACCATATGTTCCTTGGGCTTGAAATGGTTGTTTGGGATAGTGGTTAAAGGTGTGTGTTGTGCCACCATAGGTTGTGGGTTTGGTTCCCACACGTTCCTTATCTTTTCTTTTCTTGTGTTCTGCTAACCCTACCATACAGTGGCTCCGGCTTCATCACTTCTCCACACACCCTTCTTCTCTTCACTGTACAGTGCAGTGTCCCCTCTGTGCAGCCTATCCATCACATTTTAGCTGTTATATATGGTCCCTTTCTTTGGGCTGTCTGGGTGGGCAGTTGGCTCAGTGGTTTGGTATTGGTGTCAATGAGCTGTGTTTGGGCTTTTCAGCATACCAGTTTGATTCCCTCTTGCTCCTTTTTGGTTCTCTTGCCCATTTTGCCCTTGTACACACACCATCCACACAGCTGGCCCTTCAGTGTGACCCCTGATGCCTTGTTGTTACATGCCATAATCTGCTTAGACGTATCTCATAAGGCACATAGGAAGGTCTGTAACATCATGCACATTCTTGTGCGCACTGCACATCTGACACCCTGCTATGCACGTTCTCTGCAATGCGCGTAAGATGCAACACGCATACGTCACACTATGCCACTTGCTGGAACATATTTGCATTGTGCTTGTTGTGGTTGTTTGGGATAGTGGTTGCAGACGTGCGTCGGGACAACATAGGTTGTGGGTTTGGGTCCCACAGGTTCCCTTTCCTTTCATTTGTTCTGCTCTCCTTACCATACAATGGCTCTGGCTTTGTCCCTTCTCCACACACCCTTCCTTCTCTTCACTGTAAACTGTAGTGCCGCTCTATGTAGCCTATCTGTCACATGCTAGCTGTTACATATGCTCCTTTTCTTTCAGTTGGCTGGGTGGGTAGTTGGCTAAGTGGTTTGGTATTGGTGTCAGTGAGCTGTGTTTGGGCTCTTCAGTGTATCAGTTCAATTCCTTCTTACTCCTTTTTGGATCCCTTGCCCATTTTGCCCTTATACACACACCATCCACACAGCTGGCCCTTTAGACCGACCCCTGACGCTCTTTCCATTACAGTTGTTTACTCCTCTGCATGCTGTGTTCACTGCACACCATTTCATGGTGTGTGTGCATGTGTTAACTGTGGCTCACGCCCCCATTACAGACTGTGATATCAGCTGCCTGTGGTCTATGGCCTTACACCTACGGCTCCGTTTCTCATGTGGCACCATGTCTGCACATCCCTCAGTGCATCTTCTACTGTCAGCGTGCCTTAGATTGCAACCCCTTCGGACACGCTGCTGCTTTCTGTCAGCTGTGGTGTTCACGCGCGGTGGGTCCATGGCGCACTGTACCGCGCGTTACACGCCTTGTAACGCGCGTTACCTGACACGGCTTGCTTTAACGATGCACCGCCCACTCCTTTATATGGGCATCCATAACATTACTGGGGAACTTAATGCGGGTAACATTACCGGGGTTTAGTAAACATACCCCTTACTGTTCTCTTTCTTTCCTGTCATGTATTGGCATTCCTTTCCTTTCTTTCTTTTCAGCTTTTTGGTTATTGTAAACCGCTTTTATGCCTCAGCCTTAGCGATATATCAAGCACTGCTATAAATAAATTAATTAATTAATTACTGGACTTGTAATGTTTGGAAATGAAAATAATTTGGGTTTGCTATGACGAAGGGTATAAAGATTTATGGAATCAAGACCTTTTTCGTTTCTTTATGACTTTTCAATGTTTCTGTAATTGTTCTTTCACCTTGAAAGTACAGTATGCTGTCCCAGTGAAACAAACTTACTTTAATGCATTTTGAATTGCATTTGTTAGGACAGCAGAATATGAAAATTATCCAAGGGGGTTGAGACTTTTGAAAGGCACTGAGTCAGGCAACTCCATCTTTATCTTGAGTTTGTTGTTTTAGTTTCAGTTATTCAAACACTGGTAATTTCTAGAATATATTACTATATCCATTGTCCCTACAAGAAATTGTCAGAATGATACAAGATAAGAACTGGTACTTTCCAGAATCCTGGTAGGTTCCCCACTGGCATTCAGTTCAGAATAGAAAGAGACTCCATGGAGAAGGTAGGGGTGGCCCAAGGGTTTCTGCAGCCTTAGGCAGAAACCGTGGCCTCGCTGCCCACAACCCCCTATGCGGACACCACCCCCTCGCTGCCGCCACTCCCCAGCTGCCGCTGATTCCATCTAGGGAGGGGGAGGCAGGCAGCAGTAGTATTTCCAAAAATGGCGGTTTTTGCTGCCGCTTTTAGAATTACTGCCACTGCTCGCCTCCCCCCTCCCAAATGGAATTGGCGGCAGGTGGGGGCGGTGGAGGCCACCCATGTGTGTTGCTGCCCACCCATGCCAGCCATCCTAGGTAGCCGCCTAGCTCACCTGTTGGGTGGGCCGGCCCTGGGAAAAGGGAAAGTCCACTCCTTATGAAAACCTTAACCCAAAGGCAGTTTCTGTCTTTGACTCGCAAGCCATTGAACATGCACATCTAAGTGGATGCTTGCCTTTTTAGCAGCAAATGCCATTGGCCCCCAGCCAAGGTACTTCATTAATTTATGAGAGAGATCTTCACCATCCACCCTAACCAGCAGAAGAAACTAACGGGACAGAGCCACTGCAGAAGTATAGGGTGGTGCTCAGTCTGAAATTGTGGATTCCTGTAGAGACCTACAATGAAACCCAACAGCACTTAAGAAGGAGCCACAAGGTACCTAAGTGTAGGGAAGGGAGTTCCTACAATATCAGAGAACTAAAGGCAAAACAACCCTAAGTCCAAGTGTTTATAGTGGATAGGAAGGTCAGACGACTAAGCAGTCTATTCTGTACTGCGAATAGTGGGGGTGGATGTCCTGTACAAGAGGTTTGTACAGGGAGGCTTAGTTGGGAGTGGGAGGGGGCATTGCAGAGGTGGAGCGAGGGTGGACAGTGGCAATCCGAGGACCCAGATGTACAGGGCCGATTGTGAAGTCAGCCCTGTACATCCAGGGCCTCAGATCTAGATGGAGGACTTATTCCACCTCGGAGGTGGAATACATTCTCCTGGACGTCAGAGAACGGCAGGCCTGGGCAGCGGCAAAGAGGTGAGAGGGTGAAGGGGGTTCCCCGCAGCCTGACCCTAGCCATGGAAGGCTAGATTGGGAGGTCAGGTTGCAGGGAATGAAGATTGTGGTTGGTGGCCGGGGATCGCGGCTCGGTGCCTTGACAACAGGACACTGTGGCACTGTGGCTCCATTCAGGAGCCTGACTGAGTTAGCCGGGCAGGGGTCAGTACATGCAGGCCGATCTGAATCGGGTCCCAACCTGCACATACAGGCCCAGACCAGATTCTGATCCCACAGGGCACGTCTAGCTCCAACGGGATCAGAATCAGATCTGCCTCTGTGCATCCCGATTCTGATCGGCCGCACAGGGGCCCGTCCGCACTCATTGGAATGTGCCTCCACATCACTAATTATTTAAGCAGGTTGATACTTTGAGCAAGGACTGGAACAGAAGTAAACAATTTAAGTAAGAGTGCAGATTGTGAAAGGAATGAAAGTTCTTTACTGTATTATAGTTAATTCATAAAATTGAAAGTTGTTCAAACATTAAGTTGTTTATCAGTGGCCCTAATTTTAAGTAAACCCCTGGTTCAGAACACAAACTTCTGGCCCAGACTCTAATTACTGAGAAGATTTAATCAGTGTGTCAATGTGCCAAAAACTTGAATAGTTGCTACTGCATAGCCTTCAATCTCCTCTCGAGTTTGAACCCTGATATTTAACACTCCAGGAGCATCCGAGAAATTCTGGGCAACAGCTCCATGGACTGGTGTGCTCTCTTGTCTGCCTAGCAGTTCATAATAATAGCCTGGACTGCACAGAAGGGGGTTACAGTACTTTATAGGATCATTTTATAAAGCATTTTTCACCTGTAAAGCATGTTTTACATTTGGAAAATGGTTCTTATAAAATTGCACAGCCGAATACACACGTATAAGTATTCATACCAACCCTGTATTTTGTTGGTTGTTGTATGACAGTTGAGTTGTTTTAGCAAGAAAAACAAATTGTTCAGATGGATGCAGTAGATAAACCCTTGCTTCAAAGGTTTTCATCATTGGGCAATTGTGTTTTCTTATTTAAACTTCAGTATGGAAGCAATTTTATTTGTTTTTGTTTCTTTTTCTGCTGTCCTTGATTAATCATGGCTCATAATGTTACTATTATCTCCTTGAATGTTCGCAAGATTTCCTTCCCTGTTAAGCACAAGAGGATCTTCAAATATCTTAAGACTCACCCTGCTCAGATTTGTTTATTGCAGGAAACCCACCTTACTAAAACTGAACACACAAAATTACTGAGGAATTGGGTGGGTTAGATCTATGTGTCCTTTTCCAACTCAAAAATCAGAGGAGTCTTGGATGATTCATAAGTTCTTAGCCCTTATGATTACAAGGCTCTTTGCAGATCCAGAGGGCTGTTTGTTGTTCTCAGTTGTGCATTATACTCTCAGGAGTTCACGTTGGTCAATGTGTACGCATGCATTGCTGGTCACAGGGAGCTTTTTCAGCAGTTATTTCAGCAGCTTTTGGATTTCTACCCAGCGGCTCTTCTTCTGGTGGCGATTTTAATATGTGCCTGGATCCTGCAATGGATCGATCCTTGTCTTTTGTCCCTGCCCCATTCCTTGTTGCAGCTCATTGAGCATTATCAGTTGCAGGATATTTGGTGTGACCAAAATCTAGATTGCAGAGACTGTACAATACTTGCTGTTCTCCTTGGCATGGCCCCTATAGTCAGATTGTTTTCTTCTTGTGTGGTGCAGATCTTATGGCCAAATGTATGAGCATAGTCATCCTTGATTGTACCATTTCTGATCACCATTTGCTTAGCATGGTGCTCAACTCATCCAATACATTGGGTGACCTTCAGCCATGGAGAATGAACCAGACAGTGATTAGCAAAAGGGACTTTAGGGAGCTGATTCTACAGGAACTTTCCAACTTTGTCGTATCATTCCCTTGATCAGAGTATACCTTCAATGCTGTATTGAGGGGTAATATAATACTATATCTGGCTCACCTACAGTAGGAGACTAAGGCCAGCAACAGGGTTTACTGATACAAAACCAGAAACTTGAGAAACATCATAAGTGTGATTGTAGACAGGCTATCCTGACTAAGCCCTCCTGGCTGAGAAAGGAGCTGAAGACCCTGCAGTGGCTCAGATCAAGAAGGTGTATTACCAAGCAATGGTATTATGAACATGGGGATAAAACAAACAGAGACAACTCCAATCCACAACCAGTGAGGTGCAGGACCGAGTCCGAACACTATTTATTTCTTACAAAGACATTGGTAGGGTATTTGGGAATTATTTTCACTCATTCTATGCTTGGTAACAGGGGAAATCTGAGCAAGACATTGACTGATACCTATCCCGGCTTTCCCTTCCTCAACTAGAGAGGGAGGCCACAGAGGCCCTTGAATTGTCTGTAACTGGAAAAGAGGTACTTAAGGCTATCCAGAGGCTAGCCTTGGGCAAAGGTCCAGGCCCAGATGAATTTCTGTTAGACTTTTATTGAGTCTTCAGTGCTGAATTCTGTGGATTGTCTGGGAGGACACTTATCAGTGTCTTTGATTATTCTTATATGGTATTTAAGAAGGGGAGAGAGAAGTTGGATTGTGGTTCCTACAGTTGTGGTCAACATTCTTAGGACCCTTGCAGTTCGACCCCTTAATGTCTGTTATCTCCTAAAAAAAAAGTGGCCAGTGAAATGGCTTTGGAGGATCGCCATGAGTCGACACCGACTCAATGGCACTTAACAACAACAACAATAACAACATATATGCACACATATTTGACACCTAAAAGAATCAAATAAAACAAGACCAATTAAAAAAGGAAATAGAAGGAAATAGTATAAAAGCTGGGATATTGGCAGGATATAATTATTGGCACCCTTATAAATGATTCAAATCAATTTGAGGAGAAGAACCACATTCTCACTGCAGAAACGTTAGATGCACCTGTGATCAATTGTCAGTACCCACATGACTTGAATCAATCAATGAATAGTGGCTTTAATTAAAATGGCTACATTTACTCCCTGTTCCATTTCACAATGATGAATACAAGAGAGCTGCTTGAGACTGTCAGTAAAGCCATTATCACCAAACATCAAACTTCAAAGGGATACAAAGCTATCTCCAAAGACCTTGGGATTCCTGTGTCTACACTTCACAATGTTATCAAGAAGTTTTCTGCTCATGAAACTGTCAGGAACCTCCCAGGACATAGTGGGAAAACAAAAATTAATCCAAGAAGTCTTCGAAGAGTAGTGTGAACTGTTGGAAAAACATCATATAGAACATCCAAAGAGCTTAAGGCTGACCTGGAGCAATTTGTAGTGGTGATTTCAACTTGCACCATATGACACACACTAAACAAAGAAGGACTTCATGGGCGAAGGCCAAGGAGGACCCCACTGCTCAAAGACAGACATAAAAAGGCACACCTGGTCTTTGCCCAAACCCACCTTGAGAAACCACAATCCTTCTGGGAAAATGTTCTGTGGACAGATGAAACCTAAACTTCAGCTCTTTGACATTGCAGACCAGCGATACATTTACAGGCAAAAAAAATGAAGCTCATAAGGAAAAAAATACATCCCTTCCTACAATTAAATATGGTGGAGGTTACATAATGTTTTGGGGCTCTTTTGCTGCCTCAGGAATTGGAGGCCTGGAACATATTAAAGGGATCATGAGATCAGAGGACTACCAAGGTATTTTTGAGCGAAATGTGCTACCTGGTGTCAGAAAGCAAGGTCTGGGTTGAAGGTCATAGGTCCTCCAGCAGGACAATGACCCAAAACATACATCCAAAAATATAAAAGAGTGATTAAGTTTGTTTTTTTCCTATTTTAAACTGGACAGAAGTGAGTCCTGAACTCAATCTAATCAAGAACCTTTAGAAAGAGAGACGAGATCCAAGATCTAAGGTTGGTCCGATGGGTAACTTTGTGCTGCAGCACGGCAAGACCCGGTTGGTTTGCGGAGTTATCCTGCGTGTGTCGATGCCAAGACCAGAGAGTTTGGCGTCATCTTCTGGGTGCGATCTCACTCCGGATCTGCAAAAACCGCTCGCACTCCCTGCAGACTTTCTGAGCCTTAGTGCTTCTGCAGAGACGCGATACAAAGCGGTCAGCGTTGCTTCTACAGTTGGAGGGAAGGCTATGGTTTCAGAGTCGATGGTTCCGGGGTCATCGTCGGAGGGAGGTGAAAGGGAAGCGGCAGTTGAGCAGCAAGTTTTCCTCGATTTCAACTCTTCCAGAAAATTGTTATTGCCTCCTGTCCTCTCATCTGAATTACCCCTTCTGGAGCCCTTCTCCTTGGAGCGTCCTGAACATATTACTCTTGACTCTATTTGGTTGGCATTGACAAAGTTTGGTGAGTGCTTGGTATCCCAAACTAATGCTACTTTAAAGCTAATCCGGGAAAATGCAGTGAAAAGTTCAGAATTGCCAGGACTCTGTGTCTCTTTTACAATCTCAAGCTTTCCTTATGGACAATAAGGTCACACAATTGGAGGACAAATTTAATTAATTAATTTATTTATTTATTTAATTGGATTTCTATACCGCCTTATCATATAATCAAAGCGGTTAAACAAACAAAAATACAAAAAAGTGAAGGTGAAAATAATCAATGATAATATGTACATAGTTTGATGAGAATAGGATATAGTGTCTTGGAATCAGTTGTGCTATCTACATTGTGAGCTATATTATAATGTGAGCTATTATACAACATATATAAGATTGGTCTTTCTAATAACCATAGTATTCAGTAAACAGAACAGTTTTCAGTTGCTTCCTAGAGTCATTGAGGTCTTGATTTGCTCTTAAATCACTTGGTAGAGAGTTCCAGATGGTAGGCGCCGCAAAAGAAAATGCCCTCTCTGAGGTGTCCTTACGAGATTTTCTAACATCATTTGAGGTGCTGAATCTGTTGGAAGACCCTCTTCTTCTTGGTCTATTGCTTATATCTGACTGAATGAGAGAAGTCAGGCTTTCTGCAGAACAGTGTTGCTTGATCTTAAAAATATATATTGTTTTATATTTGATACGAGACGCTATGGGTAGCCAATGAAGTTCTTTCATAATGGGAGTAATATGCTCTTTACTTGATATTTATTTATTTATTTATTTATTTATTTAAAGTCTCTTTTATACCGCGCTATTCAGCATCAGCGCGGTTTACAATAAACAGTGAACATACACATTTCCAATAGTACTTTGTGTTTACATATGAACAGGATAATCAACTTGGCTAACAGGGTAACTATGTACAACCATAAAATATACAATATATACAATTTGTAGGCTGATCATGTGTTTGTGTGGTTTTAGACAGTAGTGATTTGGGTGCAGCAGTGTTTTGCGTGAGTTGTAAAGGCTTGATTGACTGTTTAGTTAAACCCAGGTATATAGGATTACAGAAGTCAAGTAATGGGGTGATTAACGCTTGACAAACATTTCGGAAGTGAACGGTCTCGAGAAGGGGCCTTAGTCTTCTGATAATCTTCATTCTGTAATAAGCATTTCTGATTGTTTTACTTATGTGCGATTTTAGACTCAATTCATTGTCCAGTGTCACACCAAGATACTTTACTTCTGATCTAATAGGAATAATTGAACTTTCTATCCTGATGTCAGGTGGATGTGCAAAAGCATGGTTACGAGTATATGATGTATATAAAGATATGCTTGGAGTTAAATTTAAAATGGAAATGTTGGAAAACCAGAACAGGGCGATGAATATCAGGCTATTGAATTTTCCTAGGTCACCATTGGTTACACCCCGTGATATGTTTAAAGCATATCTGATAGAGGTTTTGAATGTTCCTGAGGAATCACACCCTCCACTTTCAAAAATTAATTACCTCCATACTGGGGAAAAAAAAATCACAGGATTAACTGAAGGTTCTCCGGTTGAAGAAGAGGCACTAGATGTTTTAAATCTTTCTGAGATCTTTAATACATCTGTATCTGATAGTGTGGTTCCTGCCACTTTGTTGATTTCACCGGGAGTGGCTACTAAGAATGTACTTCAAGAAACATACAGTTTTGTTCCCTGATTTATCTCAGGAAACCCAAAAACGGAGAAAAGAGTTTCTGTTGTTAAAGTCTGGGGTGACTCAGTTGGGAGGTTTATTTTTCCTTAAGTTTCCCTGTAAATGTTTGGTAAAGATTCAATCTGTTTCCTATATTTTTTTATGAACCTATTAAGTTAGTTTCCTTTATTAATGTGCGTTTATCTGCTGCCCCATAGGTGAGAGGGTTTGTTTGCTGGTTAAGTATACCGGATCTTTGTGGGTCTATTTATTCTTATGAGTTTAATTGTATTTTTCTTATTCATTTTGGGTCTCTCTAGTGGGTGGACTAGCTTAAGACTGGGTGTAAATGACTCTATATATGTATATTACTTGTTTTGTTTTTTTTACTCATGTCTTGTTTCCATTTCAAGTATGATTACTTGTAAATTTGGTTGAAATCTTATTAAAAAAAAAAAAAAAGAACCTTTAGAAAGAGCTCAAACATTCATGAGCTGGAACAAATCACAGTTGAAGAGTGGGAGAAACTGCCAGCAGGAAGATTTACAAAACGTATAGATGGCTACAAGAAATGCTTGGAGGTTGTTATCACTGCCAAGGGTTTTGCAACTAAATATTAATGAAGGATGCCATTAATCCTGTCCAGGTCATATTTTGTTTTTTTTTCTCAGAAATTATTATGTCAAAGTTGCACAAACATCTTTTTTTGTTATCTTTGTGAACATACAATTAAAATATTATGATAACACATAGTTAGAATATTTCCAATTATTTCTCAAGATATTGTACAGAACATACCTAAAATGCAAGGGTACCATAATTGTATGAACCCATTGTGCTTCTTAACAGAGACGTTAAAAGTCTGGCCAAGATTTAGTAGTTTTGGATGGATGGCTTAGTTTCCTATTTGATTCATTCAAATCAGACAGGATTCATCTGGGTCCTGTACTTGAATACTCGAAAGGCTTTTATTTCCGTTGCACATTATCTGCGGGGCTGGGAGTTCTGGGGTTGGATGCCGCCAAGGCATTTGATTGTGTATCCTGGCTTTTTTGTTTTTGCTTTCAGTTCTTCACAAATATGTTAATTCAGTGGAATCGGGGATTATAGTCCCATTTGAATGCACAATTGCTGATCAACGGAGCCTTGAGAGCAACATTTACTATACAGCTTGGCACCCGACAGGAGTGCTCTCTCTCCCAATATCTCTTTAATTTAGTTTTAGAACCTCTAGCCTGTCTGATTAAAGAGGCTACAGATATAAATAGATTTTCTTTTGGAAGCCAAAAATATCTTATTTCTTTTTATGCAGATCTACTTATTTACCTCATCAGTCTTCAAATTTCACGCCCAGCATTATTAGTGCCCAGCATTATTAGTATTCCATAGGAATATGGGCAGCAATCTGGCTGCAATGTTAACTACATGAAATCCGAGATACTACCTGTGGGCCACAAGCTTCTGTTCTTGTTTGTTTTTGAGAATTCTGGGTAGAAGCAGGCAGATGTAAATATTGAAACCTCCACATTGTTCCAGGGCTGCATGATTTATATAAAGCCAACTACCCAGGCTTTCTGCGACAGTTAACAATAGAGCTGAAGATATGGTGGGATCTTTCCATTGGCTGGATGGGAAGAATAAATTGGTTGGGATATCAGTTCTAGCATGTCTCTTCTGTCTCTTTCAAATCTTATGGTTTACGTTCAGGCTTCAGTGTTTCATGGCCTAGATGGGGAATTGTCACCTTTTATCTGGAATAACAGGTGCCAAGAATTAAGCTGTTACATAAGAACATAAGAAATACCATACTGGGTCAGATCAAGGTCCATCAAGCCCAGTTTCCAACAGTGGCCAATCCAGATCACAAGTTCCCAAAAAGGTGCACAAATTCCATGTTGCTTATCCCTTGGTAAGCAGTGGATTTTCTTGGTCCTATTTAATAATGGTTTATAGAATTTGCCCTCCAGGAACTTGTCCAAACCTTTTTAAACCCAGCAACAGTAACAGCTTTTACTACATTGTCCAGTAATGAATCCCAGAATTTCATTACATGTTGAGGGAAAAATTATTTTTTCCTATTAGTCTTAAAAGGCTACATTGTTGCTTCATTGCCTGTCACCTAGTCTTTCTACATTTTGAAGAAGTAAACAACCAATCTATGGTTACTCATTGCACACCAATCATTAATTTATAGACTTCTATCATAGAGTATCTCCCCTCAGTCATCTCTTTTCCAAGTTGAAAAGCCCTAACCTTTTAAGCTTTTCCTCATAGGGATATCCTTCCATCCCTTTTACCATTTTGATTACTCTTCTCTGTACCTTTTCTAAATTTATTATATGCTTTTTAAGATATGGTGACTAGAATTGCACACAATATTCAAGGTGCAGTCGCACCATGGAACGATACAGAAGCATTATAATATTCTTGTTTTTATTCTCCATTCCTTTCCGTATGATTCCTAGCATTCTATATGCTTTCTTGACTGCCACTGCACACTGGGAAGAAGGTTTCAAAATATTTTCCATGATGATGCCTAAATCCATTTCCTGGGTGGTTCCTAATGTGGAACCTTGCATCACTTAACCATAGTTTGGGCTCTTCTTCTCTAAGTGCCTAACTTTGCACTTGTCCACATTAAATTTCATCTGTTATTTCGATGTCCAGTCTTCCAATTTATCAAGGATCTCTTGCAATTTTTCACAATCCTCTTGTTTTTTAACAACTCAATAATTTTGTGTCATCTGCAAATTTGATCACCTCACTCGTTATTTCCATTTCCAGGTCATTTATGAATCTATTAAAAAGCAGTGGACCCAGCACAGATCCCTGGGGTACTCCACTATTCACCTTTCTCTATTGAGAAAATTGGCCATTTATTCCGACTCTCTTTTAACCAGTTTCTGATCCTCCTATCCTATGACTCTTTAATTTCACCAGGAGTCTCTCATGAGGGACCTTGTCAAAGGTTTTCTGAAAATCCAAATACACCACATCAACCTTTATCTACCTGTTTATTCACACCTACAAAAAATACAACAGATTAGTAAAACAAGACTTTCCTTGGCTAAATTCATATTGACTTTTTCCCATTAAACAATGTTCAGTAATTTTATTCTTTATAATGGTTTCTACCATTTTGCCTCATGCTGACTGCAATGCAGTCAGGCTCACAAGTTTGTTGTTTCCCAGATCACCCCTGGAACCCTTTTTAAAAATTGGTGTTGCATTGGCCATTCTCCAATCTTTAGGTACTACAGATTATTTAATGATAGTTCACAGATTACTAATAGTAAGTCTGCAATCTCATATTTCAGTTCTTTCATCACCATAGGTCCAGATAATTTGCTACTCTAGTTTATCAAGTAGTTGTAATACATCTTCCTGGTTTATCATGGTTTGTTTCAATTCTTCCGATACATCACCTTTAAATACTATTTCAGGCATAGACAACTTTTCTACATCGTCTTCAGTAAAGACTGAAACAAAGAATTCATTTAGTCTCTCTGCTATGGCCTTGTCCTCCCTTAGTGCCTCTCTTAGCCCTTGATCATCTAATGGTCCAACTGACTTTCTCACAGGTTTTTTTTGCTACAAATCTGCTTGAAAAAAGATTTTATTATGTGTTTTTGCTTCCATGGCAAGCTTCTTTTCACAGCACCACCAGTGTCATAAGGGCTGGAGGGCATACATGCCCTGAGCACAGGCAGTAGTCCCAACACCCTGCAGTGCATGCAGAGGGCAGGTAAAGGGCCCACCAACATCTTAGCAAGATCAGTTGTGGAGGGTGTTCCAGGGCAAGCACCAAATTATATGGCAGTGACTATGTCCCTAAACAAATTGAGTTGGGAGGAGGGCATGACAAATGTGACAGTGGGCACAGCACAGACAGGTACCCCATGCATGCGCTGATGCTGGCAAATGCCCCCGCAGTGTCCACCTAAAGTGACATAGAGGGGCACTGGCCAGCAGACTGATGCCACACACATCAGGATCCTGGGCTGGACAGTGTGTTGATGTTGTGGTCATATACATGTGTGATTCATGCAGTAACACATGAACATAGGTGTCCATGTCATGCAGCGTGGTATGTCCCTGCACACACCCAATGCCAGACCTATGAGGCAGTGCCACCCCGTGGATCCACCACCAACCACCCATGCCCACCAACATGGCACAATGTCACACAGACTCCCTGGAACTTGACTGACACCCACCCCACACACCCTTGCATAAACCCATGCCACCTGTGTACCTCCTTGGAACCCAAGCCCACATACCAAGCATTCTGCACCCCATTCCTGATGCTAGATGACATCCCTGCGTCCCCTCCCCAATGCCTAGCTGTTTCCCCTCCTCTTCCCTGAGGGCACTTACACCTGTGCCTTGGTCATCATGGTTACAGGTGTGCATGGTGGTGTTTCCTTGGACCCCGAGGTATCACAGCTCATGCTGCCTGACTCCACAATACCCTCATGGAATGGGAGGAACATCATCCAGGGACCGGTGCCTCTTGGAACTGGCCCAAGAAGAGGGGGTGTATGTGTGGCAGTGGACCATCAGTGATGCGGCTACATGCTGAGGCCTGTGTTGTGACACCACCGTGTTGTGACACCACAGGTGCACATATTGCTGAGGATGCTGCAGCTATGGGAACTGCCCCATCATGCCCCTATCCAAACCCCACAGGAGGCACAATGGAGTGTGTACAGGGCATTGCAGGGATGGACTGGCCAGGGACATGCTGCAGCTCCATCAGGATCTGCACCATGACTGCCTGGAGGGTGCTGGTAGCTATGGTCAGCTGCTCCGTGGCCACAACATGCCGTTCCTGCAAAGCCATGGACTGTCGCAGCAGCTCCATCTGTTGCTCAGACCATGCCTGCTGGGCGGTGCTGTGTGCGAGCAGACGCTCAGCCCAGCAATGTGGGTGATGCTGTGCACCCCTGTGGGCGTGCCCCTCCTGGTCATCACCGTCATCGATGTTGCACAGTGGCAGAGGCAATGGGGAGGTAACATGGAGCTCCAGATCATTCATCCCTAGGACATCATATGACTGCTGCAGTGTAGCATCAGCAGCAGTGCATGGCAGTGGGGCCTTCCTGCCATCCTCTGTGGCATCCTCCATGGACACAGTCGACAGAGCTGCCACTGCTGCCTGTGGAGCTACAGCAGGGGCACCTGTGAAGACACAGACAACATTGTGGGTCATACCTGCATCTGGCGATGGTGCCACCAATGGGGTGGCAGAATTGTAGCCATGTGGGTTGGGCACAAGGCTACTCAGGCTGAAAGGGGCCACCACCATGATGTGCAACACACCCTCTTCCCCTGTGCGAAGGCAGATGGGCACAGAGGCATGTGCACAGACACACACCCTGGTGGCCTATGCACCCAGCCCTACCACCACTGGCTGGTGGCCATGCTGCCAATGCCCTGACACATAGCCCAGCAGCGGAGCGACCACATGCACTGTGAGTGCACCTGGCAGCAGCAGCATTACTGGGACACCATGGAAGCAAGTGGTGGTGGCTGCATGGAAGTGTGTACATGCAAACAGCGGGAGGGGAGTACATGGGGTAAGGGGCAGGGACACACACATCACACATGTACCTTGCTCCTGGGATGGTTCAGATGTATCGAGAGGGTCTATCCCCCCTGAGGTGGCAGGGTCAGTTTTAGCGAGGATGCACTACTTCAAGTCGGTCAGCTGCTCCCTCTGCACACCTGTGGGTCCTTGCTGTGCCTTCCAGGCAGTGTCTCATCAAGCCTGACGCCACCTGTGCTTCACATCTTCGATGTCCTGGTTCCAGTGATATATGGCATTGATACTGTAGCACACATCAAGCCATAGCCACTATTTCTCATAGGCACCCACACATGTGGATGCATCCCCCACCAATTGTGGCAGCTGCTGGAGGATCTTTCTTTCTTTATCTTTATTTGACACATTTGATATACCGCCCCTTACCAGGGTATTAGGGCGGTGTACAATACAAAACATTTCGGCTGCAGAAAAGAAAGATAGAAAGGAATGCCATTAAATGGTTAGGAAAGCAGTCAAACAGAAACATAAAGAAGATAATAGACAGCAGATAATATAACAGACAATAACAACATAACAGACAATGAACTGCGAGGCAAACAACAGTCGACAAAACAAGTGACGAGCGACATAACGAATAGGGACATAGGGAGAGGTATGAGTTCAGGGAGGGAGGGGAGACCTGAAAGTGATTGTGGTTGTTCAATCCTATGGGGAGGAATTAGGAGGAAGTGCAAAGGATGGTTGAACAGTAGGCAAGGGAATGGGGAGATCGAAGGCTTGACAAAAAAGATATGTTTTGAGGAGAGATTTAAAGCGGGAAAATGATAGTTCTGTGCGAATAGAATGTGGGAGAGAATTCCATAAAGCAGGACTGGCAAAGAAGAAGGCAGCATGACGAGTAGACTCAAGGTGGGCATGGGTGGGGGATGGCAGAAAGAAACGATTTCCATGCACAGAATGCAGTAGACAGGGTGTGGGTTGAAGGAAGACAAGATCAGCTAGGTACTGGGGAGTGCCAGTGAAGAGTGTCCTGTGAGTGATGATGAGAAGCTTATATATATAGCGGACTTTAACAGGAAGCCAGTGAAGGGAAAAAAGACAAGGAGTGACATGATCCGAGGGTTTGACCGGGTAAACAAGCGGGCAGCCGTATTTTGAATCAATTGTAGCCGACGGAGTTGGAATTGAGGTACGCCGGCAAGCAGGGAATTACAATAGTCGAGGCGGGTGATTACCAGGGAAAGGACCAGGGTAGTGAGGGATGGAAGAGGGAGAAGAGAGCGGACGGCCCTAATTTTACGGAGCTGAAAAAGGGAACTACGCACCACCCCGTAAATGTGTTGATGGAAGGACAGTGCGGAATCCAGGGTAACCCCAAGATAACGGAGAGTGGGTGACAAGGGAAAGGGGGAATCTGACATAAGTGGCGCCAGGGTAGGAGCAGGGGCACCAAAAGTGAACCAAACAGCAGCTGATTTGGAGGGATTGACAATGAGGTAGTTGTTATTGAACCAGTTGGCAACAGAAGCGAGGCAATTGTTCAGACGGGAAAGATCTGGAACAAGTGACGATGTGTGATGGACCAGGAGAATATCATCAGCGAAAAAGTAGGCAGATATACCAGTTTGTTGAATCAGGAGGGCAAGTGGAGCAAGAAAAACATTGAAAAGAAGTGGTGCAAGGATAGAACCCTGTGGTACACCACAGTGAAGGGGGAGAGAAGTAGAGGAAGAAGAACCTGAGCGCACCAAAAAGGACCGAGCGGAAAGGTAAGAATGAAATCATCGGTGGACAGTGCCCTGGATACCAAGGTCCAACAGCTGGGTGAGAAGGGTGCGATGGTTAATGACGTCGAAGGCTGCAGAAAGATCCAATGAAACTGCAATTGAAAAATCACCCCTATCATGAGATCGGTGTAGTTCATTGAGAAGTGCTACCAGGATAGTTTCGGTATTATGACCAGCTCTAAAACCTGATTGTCGGGGGTGCAGAGAAAGAGTAGAGTTGAGATGTGTGGTAAATTGGTTACGTCACCCTTGGAGACCCTTGACTTCCTGGTAGCGACCTTAGGTGCCAAAAAATGGACTTTCTGTGTCACGGAGGCAACACATGGAGGTCTGTGACAGGCCTATTTGGACATCCATGCCAGGATGTGTTAATGTGTACATCCCTGCACTGACATGACCATGCCCGCGCACACACGTATCTGCGCCCACACACCCACAAAGGCACTGCAGCTGCACAGAGTGGAGGGGATGCCATGTGCATGTGATGCAGAAGGTCACTGGTTTGCCTCCTGCAGCTGGCATATTGGAGGGGAATGTTAATGCACAGACAGCAGCTGCAGAGGGGGCAGGCATGGTACTTCAGCAATAAGGGATATGGTGAGGTCAGGCAAAGCTACATGCAAACTTTATGGTGCATGGATGTGTATGCGCATGCTCGCCTGCACATCACCATGCGTGTGCATGGCTGTGAACATGCGCCCCTGCGCATTGCCTGGCCTGAACTGCTTTGTGGCAGGACCGACACAGGGTGTGACAGTGACGGTGCCACTTGCAGCTCTCTGTGACACTCCACTATGTGTGCGATGGTTGCTGGCTGGACGAGGACAACATGCAGAACATCCAGGGCTGGTATGCTCTCACCCTGCTACACAGCTGCACCCGTGGTGAGCAGGACATGGGTCTCAGGTGTCTCCACGCCTGTGTCCCATTGCAGAGGATTCAGTACATGGACACGAGTGATGCGGTATGTGTGGCAAGGTACCTTTTCGACAGGGTAGCCGTATATGACCTCTGCCAGCAGCTTGAGCCATGGCTAGACAGCCCCACGTCCCTCTATGGGGTGATCTGATTCCAGTGCCCCTGAAGGTAACAACAGTGCTGGCCTTCCTGGCGATGGGATCATTTCAGATGGTGCCCTTGTCTGTGGGGGGACTCACAGCCTGCAATTTTATGATGCCTCACCCAGCTTCTGAGTGCCTATCTGTGGTCCATGGCGCAGAACATCTGTTTCCCATCAACGCAGTAGACCACCACCAGACCATGCAGGAATTCTACGCTGTGACAGGATTCCCGTCAGTCCTAGGTGTGTTGGACGGCTCACACATTGCCCTTCCAGCCACCACGACAGAGTGAGGCTGTGTACTGCAACTGCAAGGCATTCCACTCTGTCAATGTTCAGGTAGTCTGCAGTGCAAATGGGGAGATTACAGATGTATGCACCAGGTACCCAGGTTCCTGCCACAGTACCTATCTCCTGAGCTGGTCGGAGATCCATGTGTGCTTCAGTGGTGGATGGCTGTTAGGAGGACATATGTACAGACACCTTGGGACTGGGAGGCAGGGTACAATGCATGGTGGTGGACCACTAGGCAGGTGGTGTTGGCCTCCCCATAACCCCAGGGCCCTGTGTGATGACCCTGTGCATGCAGGATCAAGAAATGTCTGTGGGGTAGAGGCACACATCATTCTCCTGTGCCAGAGCACAGACCTGCCTGCTCTATGGGCTGGTTCTGCTGGCACTCTGCACATGCCCATCATGTGCTATGCCCCATCTGCTCTCGGTAGCACATCACCCTGCCATGCCACACCAGTGAGGGGGGGGGAGCAGCAGCTGGTCATGGCATTTGGTGTACATGCACAGGGACATGTCCCTCACCTCTGGGGGTTTGGGAGCACTGCAAACTGTAGCTTGATGGTTATGGCTCTGACCGACAGTGCTTGAGATCCTGCATTTGCCTCCCACCTAGACTGCTTCATTTTGCACCTCTACCATTCACACTGGGCCTTCTCTCTGACTTGTCATGCTCTCTCTTTTTGTGCCACCTGGGAGTAATGACAGCTGTAGGCTCATTGCTCTGGGCCTAAACCACAGTGCTTGGGGTCCTGGGTTCACCTCCCACCTGGACGGCTTCATTTTGCACCTATACCATTCACACTGGGCCTCCTCTCTGATTTGCCATGCTTTCTCTTTTCCTGCCACCTGGGAGCAATGACAGCTGTAGCCTCATGGTTCTGGCCATGAACCACGCTGCTTGGGGTCCTGGGTTTGTCTCCCACCTCAGGGCATATACAGAGCCCTTTTATTTTACCTCTTCAGGGGCATCTGTGTGACCTGGAAATGTAGCTGACATTCTAGGACTTCTCTGCTATGTATGCCCCTTCCATCTGTCTCTGTGTCCCCCTGTGCCTTCACTGTGGGCCTACATGAATCCTGTTCTCCCTTGTTTCCTGGGCCATTGCTCTCGGGCTGCTCTGTCTGTGCTGTGCTGTCATTTCACTGTGCAGTCTGCCAGCTTTCTGCCTATGCCAGATCCTGACTTCCCCTGCCCTTCCTGTCCACCTTGGGGCATGCCTGTCTCTGTACCAACCTGGGTACTGTTCTAGCCTGCCACTTCTTCTTCCAGGTTTGTCTGCCTCTGTTGTGCTGTACTTACTGGGCGAGGGTGGTCCTGATATGTTCCCGGCCCCTGCGTGCTGCTATGTGGGCTGGTCACATCTGCCGGTGGGGAGGAGAATCTCCTCCTGCTTGTTGACCATGGTCACCAGCAGCCTCGTCTCCGCCTCGCTGAAGTTGGGCTGCCTAGTAGCCATGTTGATGTGTGTGTTATATCGGGGGGGGGGGCTTCTTTCTGGATCCGGTCGCATGTGGGCTGCAGGACATGGGGTTGGTAACAGGTGCATGGAGCGGCTGTGCAGTGTGTGCAAGGCCTACACATGCACGTGGTGCAAGGTGGGCCAATAGGATGCCATTTGGATGTGCTTTGCCTGCCACGGCCACATGCAGATTCTACAACACCCTGTACGTGTCTGTGCAGTGTTGTAGAATCGGGCCTCTGCGTGCACTGCACGTCCTATCTGGAGAGGTGCACAGGGCCTGGACATGCCCCTTTCAGAATCAGGCTCCCCGGGAGGAGTGTTAAGAAGACAGAAGAAAGTGGAAACCAGAAATTGGGAGTAACATCATTAGAAAAATACAAAGGTAGAAAAAGGTAGCGAAGGTGGTAGAAAGAATTTTCTTTTCAGTTTAGTAGTTGGAATATGACAGTTTCAGGAATTTACATGTTATCTTTATATTTTACACAGAACAGGGGAAATGTATCACTGCTTGGAAGTGATATTGTTGCTGTCATGTGATGGATAGGGGGATATACTGAGACCCTCTGTAAATGTACCCACCAAAACTATTGATAACATAGAGCTACCTATTACTTGTATATAGTTACAATGGGCCCGATTTTCGAAGGCATTTACACAGGTAACTGCCCTAGTAACCCATGTAAATGCCATATCTGGGATTTTCGAAAGGCACCTACATGGGTAGTGCCCTTCAAAAATCCCAGATATGTCCCTAACGGACCCAGACGCCATGCGGTTAGCATCGGGGCGTGTTAGGGGCATTCCAGGGTGGCGCGGGGGCAGAGGAAAGGGCTAACCAGGTAGCACCGATTTTCGATGCTACCCACTTAGCCCTCTGCATCTTAAAGATAGGCAAGGTTTTTCCTCGCCTATCTTTCAGGCGCAGGGGCTAAGCAGGTAGCATAAAAAATCGGTGCTTCAGCTTTCAGGTTGTGCGACGAGACCCGGATTTTCAATGCCAGGGCCGCATATGACCCCGGCATTGAAAATCTGGGTTAGGCAGAAGGGGGACTGACGATGCTCCGATGCGGCACATAGCACAGCCCAGTTGAAAATCGAGCCTAATGTTCCTTGTACATAGTTGGCTGTTACATGTAATTTGAATCTTTCTGTTCAATGTAAACCGTTTTGACCCTGTGAAAAGCGGTATATAAGCTCTGCTAAATAAAGAAAGAAAGACTCCTTTCCCTTCCCTTACTGCTTTTTGCTGAATCCTGTAACTAAGAGAGGACCCCTCCCCCCTTTAGATAACAAGTGTCCCAAATTTGCCAGTGAAAAATCTGGTCACCTTCCTTTTGAGCAGTGTAAATGTGTGCAAGATGATTGGTACATTATTAAGCGTTTTGGTTGCCTTTATAAAATAGGCACTTTTGGACTTTTCATATAAGTGCCCTGTCATAAATGTATGGCGAGGTCCACAAAGATATCTGAACAATTACAACAGATTCAAAGTACTGCAGGCAGGCTCTTGTCCGGTAGCACTTTCTGAGATCACATTATTCCCATTTTGAGGAGACTCCATTGGCTCCCTGTAAATTTTCCAGCAAATTTCAAGGCACTGCCTTAGCATATAAATCGCCACATGTCTTGGGCCCTACATACCTGGCAGATAAGCTAAACCTCTACAACACTATTCATCTCTTTTTGTTGGGATAAAAAATGTTTTTGAACATCTAAGAGTTTGCGGAGGTAATACTGGCAGATACTGGGGATAAAGACTGTCCCATAATGGCGCCACATTTATTAATTTTCTTTTACTTCAGGAGGCTCACAAGCTCAGAGAACAAGTTAAAACTTTCAAGAATGTTTTTAATGGTTCTGACATTCAGTAGTCAGAATAATAAATTATGTTTGGGAGGATTTGTTTCATTATAAGGTAGTTCCAGGCTTGTATTGATGTTTTATTATTTTCATAATTTGTGGGGATTTTTTATTATTATGTTGTTGTTTTTGACATTGTGTCTGTTGCTTTATAATATGATTTTGTGTTGTGCATTACACTGAACAATGTAAGTTGGAAGTACAATCAGAAAATCGAAGCGGTGTATAACTAAAGGTTTTGGTAACTCCTTCCCCACTGTATTTACCATTAAATAAATTAAGGTGATATGTATGAGATTGCCATGTATATATCACAACAATGAACAGCTGAAGGGTAGAGTCTGAGAAGGAGATTTCTGAAGACAAGAGCAGGACTGAATACCTTTTTCTCCTAAAATGTATAAAAGCCTTAGAAGCACAGTATATTGGAGAGCAAGGAAACTGGAATAACCCATAGAAACAATACAGCCAGGAAACTAGGAACTAGATAGTTGGAGTTACCTGAGCATTCCTGCTGCTTTAGTTTGTGGGAATATGCTGTGCACAGAGGGGTGGGGAGAGGAAGAATTATTCCAACAGTGAGATGCCTCATGAGGGCCTGATTGGGACTAACACAAACCATCTGCATCCAGTCACAGCATAACACCATTTCTTACCCTTCTATGAGCCAGCAACAAAACACAATGAGGTATAAATTACCTGCATACCAATATCCCACTATGAAATACACCCCGCAGTGACTCATGATGTTTGTAAAAGGGTTATTTCTTCTCTTATTGTGTGGTTTGTAACCTATTTATAGAGGTCGGATCTCATTTGTACTGTTTTTCTGGGATGTTGATACATGCCAGAAGAATCACTGAGCAAGGGCAATTCCTACCATTTCACGATGCTTTGTGCAAACCTGGTTAGGTGAGTCAAAAGCAAGTCAAAAACAGATTAATTCAATAAAAAGTGACATCTTCATCGTATTCACAGACTTATATTTCTACATTTCAGTCGCAGGGGTTCTCAACCCCGTCCTCGGGACCCACCTAGCCAGTCAGGTTTTCAGGATAACCACAGTGAATATGCATGGCAGAGATTTGCATATAATGGAGGCAGTGTATGCAAATCTCTCTCATACATATTCATTGTGGTTATCCTGAAAACCCTACTGGCTAGGTGGGTCCCGAGGACAGGGTTGAGAACCCCTGTTTCAGTGGGACTCACACTGTTGCTAACCTACTATAATACATACAAGGTTATTGTATTCAAGACCCTTCTTTGCAGTGATTCCATGATTACAGAGTTGCACACAGAATTTGGACACTGCGTGGGAATCTTCTAACATGTACAGTTTTGTATGTTGTTGAGTGCAAAGTGGCATGCCAGATGGGATAAAATTAGTTTTTTCTGCTGAAGGAATCAGAGAATCCATAGACACTGCCTCAGACAGGTTTAGCATTATTACAAACTTGTATACCAGAAAGACCAATCATGAGCATCTCAATGAGGTGACAGTATCCTAAATATATATGAAAGAACTATAGACTGAGAAAACCAGTATGCATAAATGCTGTGAAGAGAAGTTAAGAAAGAGCAAAAAAGGCTTTAAAATGAATTCTTCTTTAATGTGCAGTGCCATTGAACCTTTAACTATAAATGATAAGGGATAAAGGTGCCCTTATGGAAGCTTGCATTTAAATAGTATATACTGTAGAATGACCTTTCACACCATTACCATCACAATAAGGAGATCCAATGAAGCCCGTGCCCTTATATCTGATGAGTAAAAAACTCTTTCTTCCATGTGCAGTGATTCGTCACCAGTTAAATATCATCCACGGGCATACTTTTGGTTGCAGTTTGGTATGCTTTGACGCAAGCTCTACCTTCTGGCTGCCACAGAAAACTTGGGGCTTTGGCTTATACTTTTTAAACGAAAACTGAGGTTTGGAGCTAGTCCTTCCTTTCAAGGCTTGGCAGAATTCTAATTGTGTTGGCTTTGTATTTTTATAGGTCGTGATTTTTTTCTTTTTTGCTTACATCAACCTAAAAAGAAAGCTATTTGTAGCACAAAAGTTTTTGAGACCTTTTTGGTCTCTTTCTCATATGTGATTTGGGACCAGTATGGTGGCTGGAACTCTGCCCTGCAGAATGGAAGATGACACAATAGTTTGCCTCCCTAGCTAGGCTTCATCGAACAATGCATTTAAAAAATAAGCTAAGGTATGAGTAATAGTCTGGTTCTCAATTGGAAGACCATTTAAGTTTAGTCACTGGTTGCTTTTCATTCCGTTCTTCATTTACAATTTCAGTTGAAGATTCCCAAATGCTATTTTGCTGCTGGCTGCAGGAAGGAACCATTATAAAAGGCAACAGATACCAGTGGTTTCCAGTAATGTTTACTAAGGCCTAGTATTGCACAACACAATAGCATTGTCTCCGGTTTTCTAATAGAGTTAAATATGAAAGAAGATCTACCAGCACATGGTCCTTTAAATTAATTTGTTTTTGTCCTGGTCTTGAAATTGGATCTTGTTCTGGGTCTCTCAAGGAGTACTGCAAAATGGTGAAAGGGAAGAGAGAATACATAGAAAATTAAAACACTTCAAATCTCTGGTGACTTGGGGATGTTCTTTTTCCTTTTAGAATGTGACTCCATCTGGGCATCCTCAGCTCCACTGATAGAATCCATTTGCATTTCTTTGCAGAGATGATTACCAGGAAGATGGGTTTTGCCAGCCTTACAGGGGAATTGCCTGTGCACGATTCATTGGAAACCGAACCATTTATGTGGACACCCTCCAAATGCAAGGGGAAATTGAGAACCGAATCACCGGTAGGAACTCTGCTGTGCTGATGGGGCCACAATTAAAACTTGATCAGACTTGTGTCAGTGGAAACCTTCCCAGTCCTATTGCTTTGCTTAGTGGCATGTTCCCAAAATGTTCAGATAACAGGAGCTTGGGGTCTGATCTAGCATTCTCCAACTTGTTGTATTCTCTAGAACAATGATTCCTAGCCTGTGATTTGTGAACTCCTTGGGGGTCCGTGAAGTCTTCACAGGGGGCCTACAGGACACAGAGAAGAGAAAAGAGTCTGATGAGGATTGGCTGTGAGGTAGAGAGAGATTGGTAGGGACTGACTGGAGGTGGGAAGAGGCAGAAAGAGTGAGACTGATGGGAAATGGCTGTGGGGAAGGAGAGACAAAGGCTGAGACTCATGGGGACTGGTTGGGGGAGAAAAAGAGAGACTGGTGGAGTCAGCAAAGGGGAGATAAAGAGGGCTGTTGTGATGGGCTTGGCATTGAGAGAAGGGGGTCCAGGAAGAGGGGCAGGGATAAATGGGAGTCTCCAAACATTTTCACTGTTAAGGGGTCCACACAGCCAAAAAGGTTATGAACCTCTGCTCTAAAACAGAGCCCCAGCCATGTAAAAGCCGCGCTGGTGCAAGGATATGAGGTGCCCTAGGTGAGCCCTCAATTCTGCTACCCCACTGCTTCCACCTCAGCCCCATTGCCACTGCTGCTCTGGGACCTGCAGCGGTGACAGTGGCATTTAAATGGCAGCGCAGAGCTTACCCAAACTCTCTGCCACTGCGTTGCTCTTCTTGCTCTCTCTCACCTGACACTTCTGCCCCCTCCGACACGGACTTCCTCTTTGCATGGGGGCACTTCTGCACTGAATGCAGATCTCTCTCATGCGTATTCACTGCGGTTATCCTGAAAACCTGACTGGCTAGGTGTATCCCAAGGACTGGGTTGAGAACCCCTGCTGTAAGGTATACATATTCAGGCCTTCAAGTCTCTTCTCATACGGCTTCTGGTCAAGCCCTATACTATTTTGAAAGCTTTCTTCCGAACCACTTTAAGTCTTTTTATATCCTTAGTGAGATACAGTTTCCAAAAACTGAACACAGTACTCCAAGTGAAGCCTCACCAACAGACTGTACAGGGCCATTATTACCTCCTCATTTTGGCAAATCTATATACAGAGTTTTTCAAACATAACGTCTATCTAGTCTGCCCAATTTCATTCTTGGTGCAATGCTGTAGACCCCATTTGATCTACGGTTTTCCCCTAAATTCTTCACAACTGGAGATACTCATATCTTCCACCCAGTCTGCTGAAGCTCTTCTCCCTTGCTGTTCTGCAAGTCTTTTGGCTTTTCCTCTCAGCTCTTCTTCTCAGTCATTCTTCTTACCTTTTGTATCCAGCTTCTTTTCCTCTTTGCTCTAACATTTGTTTCCATTTTCCACTGTATTTGTACTCTTCTCATTTTGCCCTTTGTTCTCTTTCTCTCTCTCTCTCCCTCCCCCCCAATTTGCTATCTTTTTCTCTTCTTTTTGGTCTCCCAACCTTTTGTCAGGAGCATAACCAAGGGTGGGCTTAGCTGGGCCATTATCCCTCCATTTTGGGTCAGGCCTATCCATTCAGCAGCAGCACAACAGTTGAATGAGAGGAGATCTGGAGGCAGTGTCAACATTTGCATTGCCTTGTGCCAGCCCATGTTAATCCCAGGCCCCACCAAAAAATTAGTCGTGGCTATGCCACTGCTTTTTGCTCTCTTTCCTGTAGTGTAAACCAAGCATGGTCTCATGTTGACACTACAACATGAGCTGCTAAAGGTACAAGCAGAAAGTGTTTCTTTTAAGCACCATCACTCTTTCCTCCTTTACAGAAATATCTACTGAAAACAATGTATTGATTTTATTGTAATGGATGTGGGTTTTTAGCTTGTACTGTTTTTATTTGATTGTGAACTGCTAGATGTTTGTGATTTATTAGCAGCGTATCAAGTTAATCAAATCAAAGCATATAGACTGAGGGAGGAGGCAGAAACATCAGTGCCTGAGAGACGCATGTCCTGCCTGCGGCTGCTGGTACTGTTCTTCCTATTTCAGTACTGTTTGTACATGGAATATACCAAGTATGGGAAAGTGGGAGCACATCCATAGGAGGATCTGGCTATGCAGGCTGTAGGTCATACCCAAAGGATTTCCAGCTATGGGTCTATGCAAGTCATATTTCTTTATCCAGCCCTACCGATAGGGAGTCCCAGTTCCCATCAGCAGACATACGGTTCCCTTATGCATAGTAACAGCAGACTAGATGTTGGCAAATAAGGCCCATCTAGTCTGTCTGCATACCCCATCATTATTATTCTAGTTCTTATAGTCACTCTTATTTGTCTTTCCCTCTGTACTAAGGAGATCGCCCCACCATCATTCCTACAAGCTAGATAACCTAAAGGAGTTAGCTGGGGTGAATCCAAGCCATCATACTGCTCTTTATAGATGACCTGTTACCTTTTCCAAATTATATTTGAGAGCACCTTTTGTTTACAATGTTTCTCCAGGAACAAACAGGAAGTCGGTCCTCACTTATGGGTGACATCGGCACCGACAGAGCCCGCGCGGAGCAATTCCCCAGCTTTCAAAGAAAGCATTTGGGATTGCTGCCATGCATGCTTGCCCTCTTCCTGCCCAAGGGTGCCATCTTGCTCAGTCTCCCTTTTTCCATGGAGCCCATCGGACGCACGTCCTCATCCCACGGAAAGAGTTTCGTTTTTTTGCCTTAACAGGCCTCTCTATTTTCCGGTTGCACCGGTCCTCTACCCATCCTTCCCCGGCTCTACTTCTAGAGGTATCGGGGATACTTTTTTTCTTCATGGGCTTTGTGCCCTTTTTCTTCCTCTAACTGCTGGCCGCGTGGGTCTTCGACCTCGCAGGGGCCATTTTTGCCCCCATGGCCACCGGCTTCAAAAAATGAGATAGATGCTCTAGGAACATGTTGCTTACGGACACTCAATCACAACTGTTGTCTGCGGTGCCTCAGAGCCAACCATGATCCAGAGCTCTGTTCACTCTGCAAGAAAATGTCATCTAAGGCCCTGCTCAGCCGTAAGCAGAAGTCCAAAGACATTTTCCAAAAGGCCGCCTCAGAATCCCCGGTGGCACCCTCGGTCATCTCTCCCCTGGTAGAGTCTCCCCCTGTGGCCCCGCGCTCTCAGCGGCACTCCAACCAGGGGTCCCTGGAGGTGGAGCAGCGTAAAAAGAAGAAGGCCTCGAAGTCACTGTCAGGGGCTCCAGACAAGCGCGAGCGTTCCTGCGCTTGGTCTCTTGGCCCCCTTTGGCATTCCCGAGAGTCGGACAGGGAGCAGCCCCACAAGGTACCCCACACGGAAGCAAAGGCCTCTGGCGAAGGTGCCTGGTCTCCTGAGGGCCGTCCCAGTGAGGACCCCCTCTCCTCTTCGGCACCCAACCCAGTGACCCCGGGGTCCTGTATGCTGGCGCTGGAATGCAGCGTTTCTGCGTTCATTGCTTCCCAGCAGGTGCTCATGGCCAGCTTCGCTGATCTGCACCCAGAGACTATGGGTCCCTCGCTTGGGACACCGAAATCCATCCAGGAAACCCCCGAGAGCCGCAGGCTTCGTGAGGGTCCTTGACGCCGGTCTCGCTTGCCTTCCCATTTCTCGGAGGCGAGGTCGTCCAGGGCCTCCGGCTCCAAGTGGGCTCAGGCCATTGAACAGGGCAATCTGCCTGGCTCGGACTCCTCAACCGCTTTTTCGGAGTGGGAGTCCTATGGGGACACCTACCCAGAGACCCGTACTCACTAGAATCATCCATCGGACCCCTCACCATCCGCTTTCCAGCAGCGCTCACCTCCCAAGGACACCTCCTTCCTGGCATTCATTCGGGACATGGCACGGACCCTTAACCTGGCCACTCAGGCAGAGGAGGACCCTCGTGCGGAAGAACTCGGCATTCTTCAGTACAAGTCCCCTCCCAGGGAATCCCTCACTGTGTCTGTACCTCCTATTCTATCTCGGCTGCTGCTCTGCATATGGAAGGCCCCCGCCTCGGTCCCCATCGAGAGCAACCGCCTTGACATGATGTACAAGGTACAACGTGAGTCAGGCTTCCGAAAGACCCAACTCCAACACACCTCGATGGTGGTGGAATCAGCCATGAGGAAGCAAAAGATCCCGAAGTTGCACTTGTCAGTTCCACCTGGCCAAGAGTCACAAGTCCTTGATGCCCTGGGCCGCAAGGCCTACCAAGGCTCAATGCTCTCTTGTCGCATCCAGGCATACCAACTGTACATCGGTATGTTCTTGCGCAATTTGGCTAAGGAGCTCAGAGGTTTCTCCACGAGCCTCGAGGGAGAGCCCCTCAATAGATTTGGCACGCTGTTGAAGTCTGTCACTGACTGCTCTAAGTACCTCTCCCGAGCCTCCTACGATGGGTTCGAGAAATCGGCTTGGATAGCGGCCAAGGGCATTGGGGCCCGCTGCCAGGCATGGCTCCAATCCTCGGACTTGGAGCAATGGGTGCAGGAGAAACTCCTGGATGTGCCCTGCCTTGGCGAGCAGCTCTTCGGCAAGCCGATAGAGGATAAGGCCGCAGAAATAGAGACAAAGTTTGTCACCAGAATCCATCTCTCATGCAAGACCTCCACTCTGCCTCGAAAGAAGCAGCCAGTCAAGAAGCCCTTCTTCCCTAAAAAGGACCTCCAGTACCGGGGCTATCCATCCTACACAGCTACCCCCACACCGAACACTCTGGCACAGGGAAAATCTGGTCAAGGGCACCATAAGCCGAAGGGGACGAAGGCCCAGACACCGGCTCCCCCATAACCCACTCAGGGGTTTTGACACCATCGGCTTAGCCCCTCGCCCTTCGGCGACGCAGCAGCCAGTGGGGGGACGCCTGTCCCATTTCGCTCCCTCGTGGGCCGCCATCACTTCAGACACCTGGGTTCTCCAAGTCGTCCGAGACGGTTATCACCTTCGCTTCAACAGGCTCCCACCTCCGTTCTCCCCGGTGGAACCTCCTCGACTCCCTGCACACCAGCTTCTGCTGCAGCGGGAATTGCATTCTTTCCTTGCCCAACGGGCAGTCGAGAAGGTCCCTCCACACCTTCAAGGTTGGGGTTTCCATTCCTGGTACTTCCTCGTCCCAAAAAAGATGGGGGTCTGCGGCCGATCCTCGACCTCTGCAAGTTAAACAAGTTCCTGGTGTGGGAGAAATTCAAGATGCTATCTCTTGGTGTTCTGCTGCCTTTCCTCCAGCAGGGTGACTTGCTATGCTCCTTGGATCTAAAGGACGCTTATGCCCAAATCTTAATCCACCCCAAGCACAGGCAGTATCTGCGCTTCAGAGCGCAGGGAGAGCACTTCCAGTACCGGGTGCTCCCCTTCGGCCTCGCGTCTGCCCCTTGAGTCTTCACAAAGTGCCTTGTAGTGGTTGCCGCTCACCTTCGGCGTCAGGGCGTGCTGATCTTTCCCTACCTTGATGACTGGCTCATCATGGGCTTCTCGGTCGAGGAGGTTCGGCAAGCAATGTCATGCACTATCCTTCTCTTAGAGAGCTTGGGGTTCTTGGTCAACTACCCAAAGTCTCACCTCGAACCAGTGCAGGTTCTTGAGTTTATCAGGGCGATATCGGGGGATCGCGCCACCCACCTCTGAACTCTGGCGGCTCGCGTCCAAAGCACTCCCCAGGTCACTGCTCAGACCATGCTATGTATCCTGGGCCACATGGCCTCCACCATGCATGTGGTCCCCCATGCCCCCCTGCACATGCGGACAGCTCAGTGGTGTCTCAGTGCCCAATGGAGCCAGTCCCTTGGACACCTCATGGACCCCGTCAAGACCCTCCCTGACCTCCGCTTGTCCCTGAGCCAGTGGCAAACCCCCGCAACCTTCTGCGAGGATTGCCCTTCCAGGCCCCGCAGCACGATGCGGTGCTGATGACAGACGCTTCCCTGTTAGAGTGGGGAGCACACTGCAGGCTGCTATGTACGCAGGGGCAATGGTCTCCCGAGGAGTCTCAGCAACAAATAAACTTGCTCGAACTCCGGGCGATTCAGTGGGCCCTGAGGGCCTTTCAGGAACACCTCAGCGGGAGGTCGGTTCTCGTGCAGACCAACAGTCGTGTGGCGATGTTCTACATCAACAAGAAGAGAGGTACGAGATTGCGCTCCCTCTGCCAGGAAGCGGTCCTCATCTGCTCTTTCGCTGTCCGATGGAGGATGTCCCTCAGGGCGAGCTACCTCTCGGGTCAGGAGAATGGCCTGGCGGACAGACTCAGCAGAGTCCTCCGCCCTCACGAATGACGGCTGGATCCCAGAGTAGGAGACGGGCTGTTTTGCCGCTGGGAGATACCGGCAATAGACCGCTTCGCCAGCCCCCAGAACACGCAGCTCCCCCGCTTTTGTGGGCCGGTACTGCATCCAAGCAGGGAGAGCCCCGATGCATTTCTCTTGGACTGGTCGTCCAGCCTTCTCTATGCATTCCCTCCCTTCCCCCTCATTGCGAGGACCCTTTTCAAGGCTCAGCGGGACAGGGCATCACTGATTCTCGTGGCCTCGGCAACCTTGGTTCCCGCTTCTGCTCCGGCTGTTGATGGAGCCTCCTGTTCCCCTGGGCTCTGTCCCAGGTCTCTGACACAGGAAGAGGGTTGGTTCTGCACCCAAAACTAACCTCCCTATCCCTCATGGAGTGGCAGCTGAACGGGTCTCCCTAGCCTCTCTGGCCCTTCCAGAGGAGGTCAAGGAAGTCCTCCTCGCCTCGAGGAAGGACTCCACTAGGCGAGCCTATGCCTTTAAGTGGAGACACTTTTCAATCTGGTGCTCGGAGCGCCAGATCGACCCCATCTCATGCCCCATTTGATGGGTCCTCCAGTACCTCCTCCTTCTCTTGAGGGAAGGGCTGAAGTCGAACTATGTCAGGGTACACCTGAGCGCCATCTCAGCAAATCACCTCCCCATCGAGGGAAAATCCCCCTCGGGGCAGCTGTTAGTCTCTCGCTTTATGCAGGGTCTTTTGCTTTCCAAGCTGCCCATCTGCCCTCCCCCTGCAGAATGAGACCTGAATGTGGTGCTCATGCAGCTCACCCGATCGCCTTTCGAGCCAATGGCGACGTGCTCGCTACGGCACCTGTCCTGGAAGGTGGCTTTTCTGGTGATGCTGACCTTGGCCCGCCGAGTCAGTGAGCTTCAGGCTCTCATGACTGATGCCCCTTACACCAGGTTTTATCGAAACAGGGTGATCCTCTGTACCCACCCCAAATTCCTGTCTAAAGTCATCTCGGACTTCCACCTTAACCAGGAGATAGTCCTGCCGACCTTCTTTCCGAGGCCCCATGCCAACCAGGCATCAGCGGCTCTCCACATTCTCAACTGCAGACAGGCTCTCGCCTTTTACTTGCAGCATACCCAGACTCATCGCAAGTCTGGCCGGCTCCTCGTGGCCTACGATTCCAATAGGCCGAGGCAGGCAGTTACCAAGTGCACCCTTTCTGTTTGGGTGGCGGACTGCATCACTTTCGCCCATGCGAAGGCGGGTGACCCGCTGGATCGTTGAATCATCACACATGGGGTCCAGGCCAAAATGGCCTCGGTGGCCTCGCTACGTTCCGTGTCCCTGATGGACATCTGCCGGGCAGCGACCTGGTCTTCCATGAATACCTTCTCTGCCCAATACTGCTTGGAGAGGGAGTCCCACCGGGACAGCGCCTTCGGCCAGGCTGTACTCTGTAATCTGTTCGGGGTATAAGCAATGCCTGCCCTCCGACCCTTCTTCACGGTTACTGAGGGCTTCGCCCCAAGGACCCAAGGGTTCAGGCTCCTGTGGGCTTCGGCTTCTGCTTACAGCTTCGTGGAGGCGTTTATTGGTTACAGGTTCGGTAGCCTGTAGCTGGGGAGTCCCATAAGTGAGGACTGACTTCCTGCTTGTTCCTGGAGAAAGCATAGTTACTCATCTGTAACAGGTGTTCTCCAGGGACAGCAGTTATCAGTCCTCACTACCCTCCCGCCTCCCCTGATGAGTTGCTGAATTTTTGTCCTTCCCTTGCCATCTGCTTGGTAGGACCTGACTGAGCAAGATGTCATCCTTGGGCGGGAAGATGACCATGCATGCGTGGCAGCAATCCCAAAGGTTTTCTTTGAAAGCTGGGGAATTGCTCCGCGCGGGCTCTGTTGGTACCGACGTCACCCATAAGTAAGGACTGATTCCTGCTGTCCCTGGAGAACACCTGTTACAGGTGAGTAACTAAGCTTTATAGACCACCTCTCCCATTGAGATGTTATTTATTTATTTAACTAGATTTCCTATAAAGTTTTTCTTCCATTCAAAACGGTGCACAAAATACAAGGTGGGTAGTATACATCAAACAAGGTGTAGGGAGTAGGGAAATCAGTTTGCATCAAATGTCAGTGGGGCAAGAGATTTTAGATGAGAAATTAGGTAAATCTTCCTTGTCTGAGGGGGCGCATGACAGGTGTGGGCAGAGGGACGGCTGCTGGGCATATGCCTAGGGGGGAGGGAGGAATGTTATGGGTTTGATAACCGTGTGGTGGTCCAATTTGCTGGACTGTGCTGTAATGCTCCTGGAAAAGGTGTGAGATGATTGAATGCTCCGAAGTGTTGGGGGTAATGCATTCCAGATTGTGGGGGCATAAAGCATGAAGGCCCTCAGTTGAGCATATTGGGTACTCTTGCAGATTTGTGAAGGCAGGTCCAGTAGGTTTTGAGAGCTCTGTCGTCATGGCCTATTGATGCGGGGAGTGCTGATGAGCTCCTGAAGTTGTTCTGAAGTGGTGTTTTGGCGGGCTTTGTGAATGATGGTGAGGACTTTGTGCTTGACTCTTGAAGCGATTGGCAGCCAGTGTAGTGATTTTAGTATAGGCATGACGTGGTTACGTCTGGAGATTCTGAAGCATGCAGCGGTGTTCTGGGCTAGCTGCAAGGGGAGGATGGTGGATTTGGGGAGACCCTGGTATATGGAGTTACAGTAGTCCAGGATTGGAGTAATGGAGGCCTTGCATACTGCAAGGAAGTGTTCAGTGGCGAAGAGAGGGCATAGATTCCATAACGTTTTGAGTTTGAAATAAACTGTCCTGGTGGTGTTTTGGATATGGGCCTGGAAGGTCAGTTGCTGGTCTAGCATGACGCCAAGGTATTTGACTTGGGTCTTAACTTGGAGATTTGTGTTGTTGAATTTGATGGAGGTGGCGGGCAAGAAGGTAGGGTCCTTTATGACATGGAAGATTTAAGTTTTGCTGAAGTTGACTGCCAGGTTGTGGAGCTGTAGCCAATGGACTATTCCTCTGAAGCAGGCTGTAAGCTCTGAGTAGTCAGGAGTAGCTGTGGAGAATGGAGTATAGATCATTATATCAATGGTGTAAATTTGATAGCGGACTTTGATAGTTGAACTTCTGGATGGTTGAGCATACGGACCGTAGGTAAATGTTGAAAAGCAGGGACGAGAGTGCAGATTCTTGAGGCACTCCTTGGGGTAGGGTGAAGGGCGCTGAGGTGCGGTATCCCATTTTTATCTGTAGGGTGCGCTGGAATAGGTATGAGTGGATCCACTTATTTTATTTATTTATTTATTTACAATTCTTATATACCGCACTATTTGCAATCAGCGCGGTTTACATAGAACAAAAACATCCGACAATATACATATGTCTGGTCATTACATTGAACAGGGAATGTAACTTGGAGAACAAAGATAAACTATATACATAAGAAGTTCAATAGGAAAGGCTCCAGTTTGGTGATTTACAATTTTGGGGACGAACTATACGAGAGGCTTGAGAGGCTGACCTTGAACACTGATGGCGTGGAGTTGGTTGAGCAGTGTTTGATTGGATACCATGTTGAACGTGGCTGAAATATCCAGAAACAGCATTATGAAGCCGCTGAAGTAATTTTTGGTTCCAATGATGAGAGATGATAGGAGGGATGTCAGCAGGGTTTCAGCACTATATTCTGGGTGAAACCCATGTTGGTGTTTGTCGAAGAATGTGTATTGGTTAATGTGTTCCTGAAGTTGGATCTGGACTGCCTTTTCAATGATTTTCGTAAGAAAGGGTACACTAGCTATGGGTTGGTAGAATGTGGGCAAGGTTGGGTCCTGGTGGATTTTTTTAGGAGGGGGTCTAACTGAGGCTTGCTTTAGAGGGGGGGAGGGGATAGATTGTGACAGGGAGGCCTGGAGAATGGAGCAGAGGAATGGAAGGAAGTGTGTTCTTGTTGTCTTCACCCATGTGACCAGGGCATGGGTCCAAAGGGGGAGGTGGTTGTGTTGATGTGGGTAAATTAAGAGGAGGGAGGACTGAGTATGGAAGAAGTTGGCTCAGTGTTTTGTGGTGCACAGGATCATGCCAGAAATAACAGTGTAAATAACTCCATATGGATGGCATTAAGAACATAACATAAGATCATAAGATATGCCATACTGGGTCAGACCAAGGTCCATCAAGCCCAGTATCCTGTTTCCAACAGTGGCCAATCTAGGTCATACGTACCTAGCAGTTTCCCCAAAAGACACAGGCTCTGCAATGCTTGTACTAGGTCAAGCATTGATATCCTGGGTCCCTTCTTAATAATAGTTTATGGACCTTTCCTCCAGGAACTTGTCCAAACCTTTTTTAAACCCAGCTACACTAACAACCTTTACTACATCCTCTAGTAACAAATTCCAGAGTTTGATTACACGTTGAATGAAAAAATATTTTCTTTTATTTGTCTTAAATAGTTTACCCTGTAGCTTCATTGCATGTCCCCTAGTCTTCCTATATTCAGATAATGTAAACAGTCGATCTATGTTTACCCGTTCCACTCCGTTCATTAATTTATAGACTTCTATCATATCTCCCCTCAGCCGTCTCTTTTCCAGGTTAAAGAGCCCTAACCTTTTTAGCCTTTCTTCATAGGAGTATCCTTCCATCCCCTTTACCATTTTGGTGGCTCTTCTCTGAACCTTTTCTAATAACGCTATATCCTTTATAAGATACGGCGACCAGAATTGCACACAATAGTCAAGGTGCGGTCTCACCATGGAACGGTATAGAGGCATAATATCTTTTGTTTTATTTTCCATTCCTTTCCTTATGATACCTAGCATTCTATTTGCTCTCTTGGCTGCCGCTGCACACTGGGCTGAGGGTTTTAACATGTTATCCACAATGACGCCTAAATCTTTTTCCTGGGTGGTGGTTCCTAATGTGGAACCTTGCATCGTGTAACCATAGTATGGGTTGTTCTTCCCTAGGTGCATAACTTTGCACTTGTCCAAATTAAATTTCATCTGCCATTTTGTTGCCCAGTCTTCCAATTTATCAAGATCCTCTTGCAATTTTCCACAATCCTCTTGGGTTTTAACAACTTTTAATAGTTTTGTGTCATCTGCAAATTTGATAACCTCACTCGTTATTCCACTTTCCAGGTCATTTATGAATATGTCAAAAAGCAGCGGACCCAGCACAGATCCCTGGGGTACACCACTATTCACCTTTCTCCATTGGGAAAATTGGCCATTTAGCCCAACCCTCTGCTTTCTATCTTTTAACCAGTTCCTGATCCACAGTAGTACACTGCCTCCTATCCCATGACTCTTTAGTTTTGCCAAACGTCTCTGATGAGGGACCTTGTCAAAGGCTTTCTGAAAGTCCAGATACACTATATCAACCGACTCACCTTTGTCCACCTGTTTATTCACACTTTCAAAAAACATAACAGATTAGTAAGACAAGATCTTCCTTGTCTAAAGCCATGTTGGCTGTCTCCCATTAGGCCATGACTATCTACATGCTGACTAATTTTATTCTTTATGATGGTTTCTACCATTTTTCCCGGTACTGATGTGAGGCTCACCGGTCTGTAGTTTCCTGGATCACCCCTCGAACCCTTTTTAAAAATTGGTGTTACATTGGCAATCGGCCAATCTTCAGGTATTAGAGATGATTTTAATGATAGTTCACAGATTACTAATAGCAGGTCTGCAATCTCATATTTCAGTTCTTTCAACACCCTTGGATGTATACCATCCGGCCCAGGTGATTTGCTACTCTTCAGTTTATCTAATAGTTGTAATACATCTTCCCGATGTATCGATATTTCCTTCAATTCTTCCGCACCTTTAAATACCACTTCAGTCATGGGTAACATCCCTACATCTTCCTCAGTAAAGACCGAAGCAAAGAATTCATTCAGTCTCTCCGCTATCGCCTTGTCGCCTCTTAGTGCCCCTTTAACTCCTCTATCATCTAATGGTCCAACTGACTCTCTCACTGTTTTTTTGCTACGAATGTACTTGAAAAAAAACTTTATTTCGCGTTTTTGCTTCCGCAGCAAGCTTCTTCTCAAATTCTCTCTTTGCCTTCTTTATCAATGCCTTGCATTTGACCTGTCAGTGCTTGTGCTGTTTCCAGGTTTCATCGTTTGGCACTTTTTTCCATTTCCTGAAAGATGCTTTCTTGGCAACAACAGCCTCTCTGACCTCACCTTTAAACCATGCTGGCAGTTTTTTGGACTTCCTTCTACTTTTCTTAAAGTGTGGAATACAGCTGCTCTGGGCTTCCAAGATAGTATTTTTCAACAACACCCAAGCTTGATGTAAGTCTTTAACCTTTGCAACTGCTCCTTTTAGTTTTTTCTTAACTATTTTCCTCATTTTATCATAGTCTCCCTTTCGAAAGTTAAAAGGTAGTACTGTGGATTTCCTTACTATCCCTCCTCCACTAATTAAATCAAAGGCGATCATGCTATGATCACTATTGCCAAGTGGCCCCAACACCCTTATCTCTTGCACTAGATCTGGTGTTCCACTAAAGACTAGGTCTAATATGGCTTCTCCTCTCGTCGGTTCATGGACCCGCTGCTCCAAGAAGCAGTCATCTAGGAACTTTATCTCCCTAGCATATACTGGCCTGACACTGACCCAGTCGATACCGGGGTAATTGAAATCGCCCATTATTATTACTGCGCTGTAACCTTTGTTAGCTTCCTTGATTTCTTTGAGCATTTCATCATCCATTTGTTCATTCTGGCCAGGCGGTCGATAGTACACCCCCACCGCCATCGCCTTCCCCTTTTTACATGGAATTTCAATCCATAGAGATTCTACAGCAAATTTTGTTTCCTGCAAAACTTTAATCCTTTCTGACTCAATGCCCTCTCTAACATAGAACGCAACCCCTCCACCAATTTGATCAGCTCTATCATTATGATATAGTTTGTACCCAGGTATCACAGTGTCCCACTGGTTGTCCTCCTTCCACCATGTCTCTGATATTCCAATCACATCTAACCTCTCAGTTAGTGCTATGTATTCTAACTCTCCCATCTTATTTTTTAGACTTATAGCATTTGCGTAGAAGCATTTTAGAGACTGTATTTTATTCATATTAATTTGGCTATTGGTAGACATAGGTAATTTGGGATCTTTAAGCTCTATCTGCTCCATATTCGAGGGCATTTGGGCTACTTTACCCTTTTTTGGAACCTCTCTGCTTTTGGTAGTATCCTTCAAGGATACATTCTTCCGAACCATCCGCTCTTGGGCGACTGTCGGTTTTCCCCTATCATCTAGTTTAAAAGCTGCTCTATCTCCTTTTTACAGGTTAATGCCAGCAGCCTGGTTCCATCCCGGTTAAGGTGAAGCCCATTCCTTCGGAAGAGCCCCTCCTTTCCCCAGAATGTAGCCCAGTTCCTAACAAATCCAAACCCCTCATCTCTGCACCATTGTCTCATCCACGCATTGAGACTCTGGAGTTCTGCCTGCCTTTTGGGTCCTGCACGTGGAACGGGAAGCATTTTGGAGAACGCTACCCTGGAAGTTCTGGATTTCAACTTCCTACCTAAAAGCCTAAATTTAGCCTCCAGAACCTCCCTACCACATTTTCCTATGTCATTGGTACCGACATGTACCAAGACAGCAGACTCCTCCCCAGCACTATCTAAGACCTTATGTAGGTGGCGCGTGAGGTCCGCTACCTTCGCACCAGGCAGGCATGTTACCAGGCGATCCTCACGTCCACCAGCCACCCAGCTATCTACATGCCTAATGATGGAATCACCAACTATAATGGCTGTCCTAACCCTTCCCTCATGGGCACATGGCCCTGGAGAAACTTCCTCGGTGCGAGAGGGTTTTACATCACCTGGAGGACAGGTCCTAGTTACAGGATCACTTCCTGCCACACCAGGGTGATGCTCTCCTGTCACGTGACCTTTCTCCTCCATGGCATCAGGGATGCTGCCAGACTGGAGGTGGGACTTCAGGACTATATCCCTGTAGGTCTCGTCTATGTACCTCTCTGTCTTTCTTATGTTTTCCAAGTCTGCTACTCTAGCCTCTAGAGAATGGACTCGTTCCCTGAGAGCAAAGAGCTCCTTGCACCTAGTGCACATGTAAGACCTCTCACCAACTGGGAGAAAATCATACATGTGACACTCAATGCAAAAGACTGGAAAGCCCCCATCCTCCTGCTGGACTGCTGTCTGCATCTTAGTTTTAAGTTTTTGTTTAGATCTTTAAGTTCTTTACTTACTAAGGGTTGCTATGGATATTTATACCAATAAAACTGTACCTAATACGTTTAATATACCTTGTTCACCTGAAGCTTAATTAATCTCAGGTCCTTAGTGTATGTCTGATTTGGGTAACAAGCTTCACCTGAGAGCACCTCCTGTCTTTTAAGATGTGTAAGTACCTATAAAGCTACGATTTTCCCAGGGGTAGGTGGTGTGGGGAGGGAGGGAGGGAAATAACACTTATTAAAAGAGGGCTACTACACAGTACTCTGTCCTGTGCTGCTGAGGTAAGCTATATTCTTATTTGATTTAAATTATAGCTCTTTGCTGCTGCTAGCCTCTAACTTATTATGAAATTTAAACTACAAGCTCTCTGCTGGGTTCTAAATTTAACCAGAAAGCTCTCTTCCGTGTTTTAAATTTAAACTAAAAATACTTTGCTGATACTAGGCCCTGAGTGACTATTAAATTAAAACTATAAGCTCTCTGCTGGTTATGAAATGTAACCAGAAAGTTCTCTTCTGTGTTTTAAATTTAAACTTAAACTGCTGCTACTAGGCCCTGACTGATTTAACAAAAAATAGTGGGTTCACAGATTAAAAAGCTTTAATAGAAAGAATTCCTTTCAGAAAATTCCCAGAAGTATATACTCACAATTGCAGATCTCTCTCCAGAAGTAACAGTCCCTTTTTCTAGTCCTTCAAGACTAGAAAAAGGCATCGACCTACAAAGTGGGTTTATCAAAATCCCTAAATAATGCACCATTTCTAGTCTTTCTCTCTCCCACTTCCTCTCCTTGTCCTTCCCCTCCCCAGCTTTTCTTACCTCATACAAGCTATGCCTATTTTTTCTCCTCTTCTCTGCAAAGCCCTGATAAGTTTTCTCCCAGGTGCAACAGCTCCTCTATGTGTCAGTATTGTCTGGCGTTCCTTTCTAACCCATTCCCTCCTGTCATCACTCTCCCCCTCTTCTTCAATGAAGCAATTCCTATCATACAATGTGTGTCTGGGATTGCCCCCAACAGCTCTGGGCTCTGACTTCTACAGGGATTACCTGAAGGTCCATAATTGCACTCGCAGAAGGGTGGCATGTTCAGCGAGCCATTTTTCAGGAAAGAAAAACCCAAGTATTCGTTTGTGTGGGCACATCACATCAAAGAGGAAAAATAATGTTTTATCTTAGGATAATTTTTTGTTCTTTTTAAAATGAACATTAGGCAGTCATTGAAATACACACAGCTTTAAGTTATTCTGCTAAATTGGCGAAGGCTAAGCTTTCTCACATCTTCCAGTGATGTTGGCACTTTTGAAAGGAGCTCTCTACTTAACTCATGAAAGTTTGTTATACTAGTAAGAGGAATCCATATAGGTTATGCTATTTATCATTGTTGTGTTGCAGTATTATCAGGTATTATAAGCTATGTGGTTGTTATAGTCTGTCATTTTATGCTACTGAACCTTTCATTGTGAGTACAGAAAGTTAAAGGAGAAGAGGAAACACCTTTAAATGCATGTACCTTTCTGCATGATGAGGCACTTACGCAGCCCCTACATGCCAGATATGGGTACATGTATCCATGGGCATCACACAGTGCCCGTAGACAGTAAACAGTGAACTGAACTGAGATGTTTCTCTAGACCTGTCCTGTATAAATGGGCAACAGTGCCACCTAATGGCAACATTGAAATTAGCAGCTGCTGTTTTAAGCTGTTGAACAGAGTGAGCCTCAACCAAAGTCATAATTATGTTGTTGTGCTGACATGTACAGCTCTAGACAGGATCCAGCAGAGATGCAGAGTTTCAGTAGGAGTAGAGTCTGGGAATTTCATGTTACTTTCAGTTTCAAGAGCTGATGATGCCAGTCTACTCATACTCTGAGAGCCTGTGTGTAGCAGCTTCTTGTTGAGTTCTGCCCTTCATGCCAATTTCTTTGGGAATGTAATGTGGGTTTTCCCTGCCTTCCAGCTGCATTTACAATGATTGGCACATCAACCCACCTGTCTGACCAGTGTTCCCAGTTTGCCATCCCGTCCTTTTGCCACTTTGTGTTCCCACTGTGTGAGGAGAGCTCGCGCACCCCAAAGCCCCGGGAGCTGTGCAGAGATGAGTGTGAAGTTCTGGAGAATGACCTTTGCAAGCAGGAGTACAACATTGCCAGGTCAAACCCTCTCATCCTGATGCAGCTTCAGCTGCCAAACTGCGAGGAGCTGCCATTGCCTGAGAGACCCGAGGCCTCCAACTGCATGAGGATCGGAATCCCTGCCGAGAAGCTCAACAGATGTAAGTCCTGGTGCATGAAAGACTCTGCAATGCAAACTTTTTGAATGTAATTTATTTGTATACATTTATAATCTGCATGCTGATCTGTACAACAGGCACATTGTTAGTTGCCTGTTTGTGAGTATAATGGTATCCAGACTGTTTGTGCTTTCCAGTTTGATGCTATTGAATTTAGGTCACTTTTGGCTAAGATGAAGATACCTCCACCCCTTCAATTGAATCTTGGGCAGTTAAAGAGATCATAGTTGGCAAGTTTTAGTTGACTTGTTAGTACTGTGTCAGGGTCGAAGAGCCAAGATTCTGTTACACATAGGATATCCAAGTTTTGGTGCTCAATACAGTCTTTTAGATCTGGCCATTTATTCGTAGCAGAGCAAGCGTTGATAAGCATGCATTTTAAATTTTTGGTCGTTTGTGGGAGGTTCTGTGTGTAGATCCTCGTTGGTGGCTGTAGGAGTATGTGAATAAGTGAACTGTGTCCTCTAGAATGAGAAGCCTGTGAGTGGTTCCATGAGTCATTACGCCCCCTATGGTCGTACCCTTGTATGATGGGTATAAGCTCCTGTCGCGGTGTATAAACTTCCTTTTTAGTGAAGAGTAGCACGAAGCAAATTAAGAGAATTATGATCATGAAGAACAAAGGAGACATTGTGCTTAGGTGTGAGGTGTGCTTGAAGCTGTATAGTTGCTAGAGAGGTTAGTCGTGCTAGGATTTCCTTTGAAGGGCTGCCACAAAGAGCAACCGGGACCGTGTCTGGGCTTGTAGGGAAGGCTCGGTGCTCTTATTACTAATGCACAGCTGTCCTGGAGAAATGGCTGACTCCTGTAAGAGGAACTTGTCACTTACCTGTGGGTTGGTGCTGTTGTGGTCCGCTCTTTTGTCCACTCTAAGGGCCACGCCTAAGGGCCCTTTGTCTTGGCCCTTAGGCACAAGTCCACCAGGTGAGGTCCACCTAACGGTAGGAAGTTACTTAAGTATAATGTTCCAGGTGGGCGGAGCTTATCACGGAGGCTGCCAATGCAGTGCAGGCCCTAGATGTCCTTCGGAGGTGCCTGTGAGGGCTCTGATCTGTGCTGCTGGGTTCCTTAGCATGCTTCACCACACACTGCTGGAGCTGGATCCAGCGTCGGGCCCTCTTCCTGTTCTGAATTTTTGAGAATTTTTATGGGTGCCCTGGTATGAAATCTCATCCTATATGCATAAAATTTACATACTGGAATACAACTGATTCCTTATTGTCCAAAATCTTTAGGAGGTAGTTTCTGTGTTAATTTAGGCGTTTAAATTAAAAACATCCAGGCTCAAGAAGATAATAAATATTAGCACCCAGAGATTTGGATATTATTATGTTACATGTAACAATAGAAGGCAATTATGCTTCTGAGTATAGGGGAAGGCTTATAGAAATACTGAATGTTCTGTGTGAGATTTCATGTCAAATTATTAACACAGAGCGTATGTCTGCCTGTAATAAGAAATTGATAGCTGTTTTACTAAAACTCATCCCTAATCATTTTAATTTAATTGAATTTAATGGGCATTTATAGTTCGCTTCTGTCCCCATAGGAGCTTGAGGCAGTTTACAATAATCCAGTAAATTTACATATATCTATTATGTGAATATGAATAAAATACAGTCTCTAAAATGCTTGTATGCAAATGCTAGAAGTCTAAAAAATAAGAAGGGCTCTTTAACCTGGAAAAGAGACGGCTGAGGGGAGATATGATAGCAGTCTATAAATTAATGAATGGAGTGGAACGGGTAAACGTAGATCGATTGTTTATGTTATCAGAATATAGAAAGACTAGGGGACATGCAATGAAGCTACAGGGTAAACAATTTAAGACTAATAAAAGAAAATATTTTTTCATTCAACGTGTAATCAAACTCTGGAATTTGTTACTGGATGATGTAGTAAAGGCTGTTAGTGTAGCTGGGTTTAAAAAAGGTTTGAACAAGTTCCTGGAGGAAAGGTCCATAAACCATTATTAAGAAGGGACCCAGGATATCAATGCTTGACCCAGTACAAGCACTGTGGAACCTGTGTCTTTTGGGGAAACTGCTAGGTATGTATGACCTAGATTGGCCACTGTTGGAAACAGGATACTGGGCTTGATGGACCTTGGTCTGACCCAGTATGTCATATCTTATGTTCTTATATTATATAATAACAAATAATTAGCATACTAATACAGCTAATTTCCTGACTAAATCTGCAACATAAATTTCCAAATTGCAATATATGATTTTCTTAACAGCAGTTCACTAACTGTCCCCTATCACAGGTTACTTCCATAATATCCAAAGATTTCATAATGGCCGCAAGCCAAGACCCTTTACTTCAGTTGCTCAGATAACCAAGATTTAACAGATTTTCTGAATTGATTATGAGTATCCTTTAGCTCTTTGGTATCGTGTTCCATAGCTCGGGAAGCCATACCTTCCAAAGGACTTTTCTTTGTAGTAACAAACCTCCGACCTCAATAGCCATTTTGAATTATAAGTTCTCACTAACTTACTTAAAAACATAGTATCATTGTCCCGCAGTATTTAATGTACAATGGGCAGAAGTTTGAGTTTCAAACAAAATGAAACTAGTGCAGATCTTTCAGCAAAGGAGAGACCCTATCCCATTTCTGGGCCATTTTTTATCATCTTTGCCCCTGTATTGTGTGTCATTTGCAAACTGGCCATCGACTTAACAGGAATTCCTAAATAAACTAGGTTGCAATAGTTATTTGTGAAATTACAACCATCTATCTATAACTGGAAGGATGGCTCCTCCCTAGAAATATAGACTGAAAGGAATATAGTATACTGTATTTGATGCACTAATTTGTAGCTGTTGCAATGAAAAAGTACAATAGACTTAGACAATTGTAGAATAGTGGGAAACCTGTAGATCATGATGTAACTAGGTGATTGCAGCCTTTCTGGGTCATATTATTCTGTAAGATAAGGTGGACGTTATACAGTATCATCCTCCAAGACAAGCTGGTCATGCTCACTAAATGCAAATTGGATATAAAAAAATTGTATTCAACTAATATTGTAACGGTATATCAAATTCAATAAACATAAACACAAACACAAAATAACACCTTCTAAAATAACTTTTCTATGATGGCAAAGATATATTTTACTCTGATCCCCTGGAGCACAATGTCATGATTTTATGGTACTTTTACAATGCACAGATTTGCCTGCCATAGTGCTAACTGCAGTATGTTCATCACAAGCGATACAGATATGAAATTTCTGGCAACATATTTTAAAAGATATTTCACTCTTTGTGGATTTAACAAATTTTAGGAGAACACTTCTTAATAGAGATAGACTTGTTCCATATGAAGAGAGTATTTTCCCCCTTTTCCCCTCTGCTGTCATTATAATTTTTTCCACATCTGTCTGCAGATCACCAGTGTTATAATGGTTCTGGATCGGACTATAGAGGAACCATCAGCAGCACCAAGTCAGGTCATCAATGTCAGCCTTGGAGCAGCCAGTTTCCTCACAGCCACCAGCTGACGAGCTCAGAGTTTCCAGAGATAGGAGGCGGGCACGCATACTGTCGAAATCCTGGAAGCCAGTCGGAAGGCCCATGGTGCTTCACGCAGAACAAGAATGTGCGCATGGAGCTGTGTGAAATCCCTGCCTGCAGTATGTACTCTTTCTCTTCCTCTATCCTTTTGCAGAGGTTTTTTAAAACAGATTTTAAACCTTTCACCAGAAAAGCTTTCTAGGAGTGGATGACTTCCTAATATACAATTACATCAAAAATGTTGCATGTTTTGGGGCCAGTATTCAAAGGGTTTGGCTCCTAAACTGGCTTCACTTGAAAATTTAGTTGGGCTGAATTCTTACATTTTTGCTCAAAATTTCAATAAAATCCTAAATTTAGACATCGAAAAAGTGAGTAGAAAGAGGGGAGGTTTTAAGGTGGGGGAGGGGGAAGTTAGAAGCTTAGCACTGATTTTAAACTCCCATATCTAGGGAAATGAATGGCAGGCCTAAATTTTGGAGCATTAATTTTCAGCTGAAAGCTTGGGTTCCTAGGTTTGACTGAAATTAGGGAACAAATTTAGGAACCTAATGTAGGAGCTCAGGTTGTTTTGACTATTAGGCCCTTTCTTAAGGCCTTCATACTTTGATAACCTGTTCAGCTGATGATGGGCTGCCACGGTGCATGTGGGTTGTTTTTTGAAAGTTCCACTGTCTCAGTGCTATGTGCTGCCGTGCAACGAGTACCCGGTTCAATTCCCAGATCAGGTCTTTCACATTCCGGTATAGCTGGCATTTGGATGCTGCGGAGGAAGTGAGTCATGATCAGCAATAAAAGTGACACCTGTTGGTCAGATTTAGAACTTATGATGCAGGATTTCAGAAGGAGCTCTGATGCATGGCTCCCAGCTTCCCTGGTGCATTGCTGCAATGACTAATTAGAGTAGGATCAATGGAAGGAGAGGGTCTACTAAAATACGGAAAAATTCTCAGCGTAGTTGCAAATGAAGGGTCATGGTACCGGAATCCTCAGCACTGTTCTGACTGAGCTGAAAGAGAGAGAGGAGCTATTGAGCCAATAATAATAATAAAAAAAAACCTTTTCAAAGGCATGCCATGCCCAGAGATGAGATGCTGCCATTTCATTTGAGTTTTGTGAAGTCAGTAGAGATACAAGGACTTTAGAGAGAATAAAAAAGGATTTGCTGAGACTGTCAATATAAGAGACCATGTATTACAAAAGGAGAAAATGTCTAACAAAACTGTTTAGCTACAGCCTTCTAGCTTAAGGTATCCTCTAGTCATGGACCACCAGAAAAGGAAGTTGTGATGTGATTAAAAATGAAAAGAGAAATGCGAAATGACATTTGCTGATTTTATTTTCTTTGTACTCATGGAAAATGTCTGCTAATCGCTTGGGGACTTAATCTTGGCACAGTGGCAACTAGGCCAAATAGCACCAAGCACAGCATTTGCAATCCTATGCTTGGTGCTATGTGGCCTAATTGCCACTTTGCTAAGATAAAGTCCCTCAAGATTACTAGTACGGCTACCAAACGTGCTAAGGGATACTAACATATGCCAACTGAATAACTTGTGTAAATGTTAAATTAAAAGAAAAAAAATAAAGTTATGGCCCCTGGGCCTGATTAAACCTGTACATAATGACCAGATCCAAAACGGGCCCTTTCACTCTCTTCAGGAGCACTGGTGAAAACAGCTTGTGGGTCTCTTTAGTTAGTACTTACAAAGGGTCCCCACAGCTGCAGCACTGCAGCTTTTTTCTTTCTATGAGACAGTTGTGTTATGCGATATAGGTTCATTTCCAAAAGCTTAGATGACACATGTTAAATATGTTGTGGATTGGTTCTGTGCCCTGAAGGAGAGTTTCAGCCTCCCAAACATGCACAAATATGGATCTTTGAAAAAAAAGCCCAAGACATTGTATGGAGCATGTTACAAATCCTCATGCGTATCTTACATTTTCTCCGGGAACAAGCAGGAAGTCCCCCGGAAAAAGTATGGTTTTCTTTGTTACAGTACATTCTGTCCGGTTTGTGTACCAGTTCCTTCCTGTCCCCGAGCCAGCTTGCCTTGAGGTCACTTCTCAGGCTTGTTCCCTTGTTTAACTCTTTTTTGCTCAAGGTGATCCTCGACCCGCATTTAAGCCCTTTTCGGCCGAAGGCCTCGGACCCTTGCGGTGCCCCCTTTTTCTTGATGGCCTCCAGCGGCTTCAAGAAGTGCGATCGGTGCAGTAAAATGATGTCCCTCACCGATCCGCATGACTGCTGCCTCCGGTGCTTTGACCCGGAACACAATGACTCGGACTGCAAATTTTGCAGAACCATGACCTCAAAGGCCCTGAAGAGCCATCACCAGCAGCAGGAAAAATTCTTCCAGAGGTCCAGCTCTGCGCTGGAGTCTCTGGTGACACCAAACTCCAGGGTGCCCTCCGGTACGTCATTGCCCTGTGAAGCCCAGGCCTCCTCGAAGTCCTGCAGTCATGGTTTCTTCGAGAGGAAATCCCCGAAGGTGGAACACAAGAAGCGGAAGCCCTCAAAGATTGCTTTGAAGGATGGGTCTGGAAAGAAGGAAGTAAATCAGAGGAATCAGAGTGTGAGCCGCCTCACAAGGTGCCCTGCAAGGAGTCGTTGGCATCCGCCGATCGGCCTCGGACACCTGAGGCCATCCTCGTCGGGGACTTCCCCTCAATAGCACCAATGCTGGGCTGCAAAACCTTGGTGCCTGCGTCAAAAGCTGAGAGCCAACTGGTATGGAGACCAGGATGGTGGCCTTGGAGAGCAGTATCTCTGCCCTCGTGGCCATGCAGTGGGTGTTTATGTTTGGGTCATCTACCCCGACGACAGGACCTTCAAAATCGAGGACCTCCCCGGACGTCAAGCGCCACCCACCTCGAGAGACCCATTGGCTTCAAATGAGTCCCGGTCCCATTCCTCAGGACATTGAGCCTCTCCGGCAAGTGCCCGCGGCTTGGACCGCAGATCCTCTGGAGGTTGCGGACCACCCTGCATGGACCTCAACCATGGCGATCACGGAGCTTTGCACTCATACTCGGACCTCGAGTCCGATTAGAAGACTGAGAACGCGGAGTCTCCGGACACTCAATGACATTGAAATGTGCCTTTGGACCCCTCCGTGTCCTGACACCGCTCCCTGCCCAAGGATGCTGCCTTCATTGACGTTGTGTGGGACATGACTAAGGCACTCACCATCAAGACTGAAGCTTAGAAAGACCCGCGCACAGAGGAACAGGAGATAATCTCCAGTACGAGGCCCCACCTAAGGAAACCCTTACAGTTCCAGTGCTTCCGATCCTTGAGTGCCTCCTCCTCCAGATGTGGGAAATAACGGCATCAGTACCCATTGTCAGCAGGCAACTCGACTCCATGTACCAAGTGTGCCGAAGCCCTGGGTTCCAGAAGATCCAACTCCCCCACAACTCGATGGCTATTGAGTCTGCCATGGGCCATTCTTCAGTGCCACCCAGCAGGAAGGCCCAGACACTCAATGCCCTCAGCTGGAATGCCTTCCAGGCTTGATAAGTGCTTTGAATTATTGTATTTCCTTGCTTTTTTTTGAAACTTGCTACCCTGAAGCAAAACAAAATTAATTAGTTTGCAACGTGTTGGTTATGATTTTATTTACATTGATATTAAGCAATATTGAATCACTATAAATTTAAAAAAGAATAAAATGACACATTGGAGGGTGCTGTTTAATAGCTATCTCATTTTATAAAAAATCTCATTGAAGCATACATTTCTTACAGGTATTTATAGGCACACTGGGCACTGTTCCCTCTAAGCTGTGCGCATGTGTGCGCGCACACACCTCGCCGCGTGAGCGCACATACTTTACAACAGAGCGCACAAATATTACGGTTCTGATTCTGATAGAAAACAACACAGATGTCTTAAAATTTAAAAGTTGTGATTGTAATTACTAGAAATTTTCTGCTTCATTTAGTAATCATCTATTTTCATTTAATTTGATTAAAATCAATGTGGTGTACATACTGTATTCTGATGTGTAGTCAAATTTTAAAGTATATAACTCCGAGTGTTATGTGGTGCACAAAAATTTAACCTTCCTTCAAAAGCTGCACAGCTGATAGTTTATGCACACACAGCCTACAGAAAATGCGAGAGAACATTGACACTGGGTGAAAAATATATTCCTGTACTGTTGGCCATTTGTATAAATAAATGCTATCTGACTCAGGCAAGATGGCATCCTTGGGCGGGAAGGGGACCACACATGCGTGGTACATCTCCCAAAGGCTTTCTTTGAAAGCTGGGGAAAGATTACCACGAGGGCTCCATCGGCACCGACATCACCTGAATGATTCCTCTTGTCCCCAGAGAATACCTGTTACAGGTCAGTAACTACACTTTTTGGGGCACAATTTTTAAGAGCCCTTTGCTGCTTGTAAAATATACTTTACATGCATAAAATGTATCTACATATTTTATTGCACTGAAACAAGAATTCATCAGTAGGAAAATAAATTTGGATTATTGAGCTGTCTAATCCTGTACGTATCCAGTAATAATTTCAAATTTTTAAACCACTGCTGTTTGAAGCTTTTAATTCTGTGTTTCAGAACATTTTTTTAGAAAGTAAGAAACAAAATTCAGTAAATGAGGACTAATACCGGCAAGGCATGGGTTGATGGATTACTTAGTGCCAGTGCAGTACTTTCAAGCAGAGCTGCAGAGTTGTTCAAAGGTGTGTGTGCAGTTCTGCTTTTGACACATCCTTGAGGGATGAACTTTCACATCCTCTAGATGGAGGCATTGCTCTATAACGCTGTTGAGAGAAGCACCAAGTTAAGCCTGAGAATCAGAGGAGTCAACATTGAGTGGCTGATATGCTGAATATTTTGTATGGGGTTTCTCTCTGGCCACCACTGGAGTACTCTCACTTAAGAGTATGGACTGATGAACACTGTCAGTGCCTGCCCTTCTTCTCTCTCTTATCTCACATGCAGAATGTTGGGTGAAATTAAAGTCTCACTCAGATTTAAAAAAAAATGTAGTAAGATGATAATTTTTAAAACTTAAATAAACAAACATTTACCCTTTTTAAAAGTATGTTTGAAGATTGAGTCCCCCCTTTAATATGGGTAAATGTACAGACACTGAGCATAGTGCACATATTTTGTCCCGTAGGGAAAAAGAGTTGAGGAAGGAAAATAAGACTGAGGATTTCATCTTTTAAACCCTGCATAAACTTTGCACCTGCAGGTACGAAGTATGTATGTTAAAGTGCCCGCCTTCTCCTTGAATTTTCGGAGTGCCCGCCTTGAATTTTCGGAGTGAGTATTCCTTTGAAAATTAACTTATAGACCATTCAGACAAACAGGAAAGAATATAATCAAATTAGGCCAGATTCGGTCATGGACGTAAATGCCCTCTGTACGCCCAGTCTAAACTCGATGTACAGAGAGTGTCACGATTCTGATCTCGCGGGGCACATCTAGTCCCGTGGGATCAGAATCGTGATCAGGCCTGTACGTGCAGGCCGGGACTGCGATTCATCCCGGCCTGCATGTACAGGCCCTGTCCGACTAACTCAGTCAGGGCAGTTCAATGGAGCTGCGGCGCCATGGTGTCTGGTTGCCATGGTACTGCGGCTTCAATGAAGAACCGCGATCCCCGGCTGCCGGCACTGGCATAGATTTCCCTGCAGCTCAACCCCCGATCTGGCCTCCTAAGGCTAAGGTCAGGCTGCGGGGAATGGCCTCGGGCCCCCCTCCCCTGCCTCATTCACACCCCAGGCCGCTGATCCCTGACGTCTAGGGAAGTTATTTCACCTCGAAGGTGGAATAACTTCCCCATATAGGACACGGGCCCCGGACATACAGGGCCGACTTTAGAATTGGCCCTATAAGTCCAGGGCCAATGACTGCTCACCACCCACTCCAACTCCGCTCCTTCCCTGCCCCCGACTAACTTCCCCATACAACCGGCGGGGAAGTTAGCCGCTGGCAGGAAGGGGCACGAATAGTGGGGATGGAATGACCCTGATAATGTCTTGCAGTCTCTGTGTGTAGAGTAGCAATGCAGCATGGCAGGAGTGCTCACAGAAAGTGCTTGATTTGTTATGAGACAAAAGCAAGCGCAACTGTCGTCCCCCCCCAGCAGTTTTGTGAACGTCCCAAAAAGAAAAAGGAGAGGCACAAAACCACAACCATTTGTACATATAAAGTCCCTGTCCTATCGCCCTATGCTCTGAAATAAAAGGATAATGTCATTCCCCTATTAACATAATGTGCATCCGATGAATCACATAAGAGAGAGAGGCTCTCTCATTGAAGCACTGAAGTGAATCACAGGGGAAAAGGTCCAATAGCAGGTATGATAAGTGAGGTGAAAGAAAGTGTGTGTCATCAAGTCAATGCTGACTCTGGCAACCCAGTCCCTGGATTTTCTTGATAAAAGTATGACCAGAAATAGATGGCTAGTTTTGTATAGAATTTTTCTGCCATCAGAACTTCACAGCCAGCTATGAGGTGAGTCACAGTTTTCAGGTCTTTCTTATAGAATCGGCATATGCCAGTTTTTTCAATGCTCGCTGTAAACCATCTCGCTCATAAGCTACTAATCTCCAGGAACAAGCAGGAATGAGTCCTCACATATGGGTATGTCGGTACCGATGGAGCCTGCGCGGGAACGCTCCCCAGCTTCCCAGAAGGAAAGCTTTTGGGAGCATCCCACAGCGCCTGCACGCTGCCTTCCCGCCTTTCCTAACCAACTCTCCTCAGTTCTTCTTTTCCGCGGAGCCAGCAGGTCGTGTTCCTGTCACCGCTGAAGAAGTTCTTTATTTTAATTTATTTCTTTGGTCGCGTGTCTGCCTTCCCCGACGCCAGACCGGTACCGCCGGTCTTTTCTTTTCTTTTCTTTCTAAAAAAAAAATATATATTTTTTTTTTCCTCACTTGGTGTATTTTTCTTCTTAGGCCTCCAGGCCCACAAGAAAATTTTCCCTCATGGAAAAACCAGCCTCCGGGTTCAAAAAATGCACTAAGTGTAGCGGTACAATTTCTGTTACAGATACCCATAAATGGTGTCTTAAATGTTTGGGTCCTGAACACTCCATTCCGGATTGTCCGTCCTGCTCTCTAATGTCTAAACGAGGGTTACAGAACCGAGCAGCCAAGCTCCATGTGCTGTTTCCCACGGATGCACCAGCGGTGGCATCGACATCTTCCAGGTCTTCCTCTCCTGATGGGTCTCAGGTAACCAAACATAAACCTAGCAGGTCCTTGAAGGGCAAATCTCCCTCTAAGCATCGAGATGCCTCCGGGCTTGCCCTCGAGGATCCTGCCCCAGCCAAACAACCCCGGCGGGAAGCTCCGGCTTCCAAAGCTCCTCCTATGGGGTTACAGGTTGACATCGATGGCACGGCCTCGACCGATCACCTGTTAGACTGCTCTGGGGTACCGGCACTTTCTCCCGGTACCGGTACCGACATCCAGGCAGTCGTGGCGTCCATGGATCACACTGTTCAATCCATGCAGCAGGCTATAATGGCTTTTATTAAAGCTGCGACGCCGACGGTACCGCAACGAGTTCCGTTGTCGGTACCGGTACCAGCGCCGATACCGGTACCAACTGCATCGACATCGGCCAGGATACCGACTCCGGTTCCTTGTCCAGGGCTATTTCTCAGTACCGATCCGGTACCGGGGACGCCCAATGTCGGTACCGATCGATACGCGTATCGATCGTTGGAAGCGGACAGACGATACTTCGATTCCTCTGATGATTCTGATTCATCAGATGAGTCTCCTGAAGTATCCATTACCCTTCCTGAGGAGCCTACTTCTCCAAAAAGGAGAATGTCTCCTCCAGAGGATTTGTCCTTTCAAGACTTCATAATAGAAGTGGCTAAAGGACTCTCTATTTCAGTAACCTCTGAAACAGAGCCTAGAGCAAAAAAATTAGATATTTTAGGATACTCTAAGGCTCCCAGAGAGGCAGTCACCTTGCCCATTCATGAAATTCTTCATGAACATATGATTGACTTATGGGAGACTCCTCTCACCCTTTCTCCTCATTCTCGCAGATTGGACACTATGTACCGTGTCCCTCCTTGTCCAGGATTTCAGAAAACTCAACTTCCTCACCACTCCATTGTGGTGCAGTCAGCTATGAAAAGGATAAAGAGTACAAAAAGACACTCTTCTGCTCCCCCAGGAAGAGAATGCAGGACCTTGGATGCTTTTGGTAGGAAAATCTTCCAAGCCAGCATGCTTATTGCCAGAATCAACTCATATAGCCTTTATATGGGTATGTTTCTAAAGGAAGTTGCACAAAAGCTGCACAACTTTCTCCCTTTTCTTCCAGAGGATAAAAGGGATGAGTTCCTCCTTTGGCGTAAGCATACTCAAGACATTTCAAAGTTTTCCAACAGGGCAGCCTTTGACTCCTTTGAAGGTGCCAGCAGAGCCTCAGGCATTGCCATAGCGGCTCGCAGAATTGCTTGGCTCCAGGCTTCTGATCTAGAACCCTGGGTTCAGGATGGCTTAGGAAATCTGCCCTGTACGGGTGAAAATCTCTTTGGCAAAGAGTGGCAAATAAAAGCCACTCAAATGGATGCAGAGAATTCTGCTCTGGATAGACTTTCCAAGTCAACCTCCATTCCAGCCAAGAAAAAACCTTTCAAAAAGCCTTTTTACAAAAGGAGCAGATTTCCTTCCACTTCTGGCCACCAATCTTCTACAGGTCGCTTTGCTACTAAGCGTCAGCAACCTAAACAGGCCAGGCCTAAACCTGCAGGGACTGCTACAACCCAGCAGTCCCAACCTCCTCAGGGTTTTTGACTTGATACTAGAGAACTTAACCTTTCTGGCTCTACAACAGCCAGAACCTCTCACCATTCCAGGAAGAATAGCTCATTTTGCTCCCAGATGGGAGCAAATCACATCAGAGCAGTGGACCCTCTCCATCATAAGAGAGGGCTACAAACTTCATTTCTCAGACCTTCCTCCCTAAACCATGGTGAGACACTTCAATTCTCCCACATCTCTCCTCGACCTTCTGGATCAGGAGGTGACTACCCTTCTGGCCCAGGGGGCCATAGAAGAAGTTCCTCTTCTTCAACAGGGGTCAGGGTTTTACTCCCCCTATTTTCTCATTCCAAAGAAAACAGGGGGATACAGACCCATTCTAGATCTCAGAGAATTGAACAAATTCCTATGCAAGGAGAAGTTCAAGATGCTTTCTCTAGGCACTCTCCTTCCATACCTGCAGAGTCAGGATTGGCTTTGTTCTCTAGATCTCAAGGATGCGTACACTCATGTCCTCATCCATCCATCTCACAGAAAATTCCTACGTTTTCTGTTCCAGGGAAAACATTACCAATACAGAGTGCTTCCTTTCGGTCTAGCCTCTGCTCCAAGAGTGTTCACCAAATGCATGGCAATAGTTGCTGCATTTCTACGCACTCTGGGAATATTTGTCTTCCCATATCTGGACGACTGGCTCATCCGAGCTCCAACCCAGTCGGAGGCTCAGATCTCCCTGAACCGCACCAGGCGCATTCTGCAATACCTGGGACTTGTGGTAAACCTCCCAAAGTCCCAGCTCACCCCTACTCAGTCCCTGGAATTCATAGGGGCCTGGTTGGACACCACTTCTGCAAGAGCATACCTTCCTCAGGCCTGTTGTCAACGTCTAGTGCAGTTAGCCTCCCAAATTCAGTCAAAGAGCCACTTAACTGCCAGGGAGATGCTACAGCTGCTAGGCCATATGGCTTCCACAGTACATGTGGTACCCTATGCTCGCCTACACATGAGAGCAGCTCAATGGACTTTGTCCACCCAGTGGACTCAAGCTTCAGGAGCTCTCTCAGACCAAATAGCAACCTCCAAACGTCTCTTTTGGTCTCTCCAATGGTGGATGTCCACTCAAAATCTGTTGCTGGGGTCCCCCTTCCAACCTTTGTTACCCCAAGCAACCCTCACAACAGATGCCTCCCAAACAGGTTGGGGAGCTCATCTACAAGACCTCTCCACCCAAGGCACTTGGTCCCCACAGGAGACCTCTCTTCATATCAACCACTTGGAACTTCGAGCAGTGTTCCTAGCTCTCAAGGTCTTTCATACCCTCCTCAGCTACAAGACAGTCCTCATTCATACGGACAATCAAGTAGCCATGTTTTACGTAAACAAGCAAGGAGGAACTGGCTCTCTGTCGCTTTGCAACGAAGCTCTAAGATTATGGGCCTTCGCCAGAGAGCATCAAATCCATCTCCTGGCAGTATACCTCCCAGGAATCCAAAACTCTTGGGCAGACAGACTCAGTCGAGTTCTGCTTCCACACGAATGGTCCCTGCACATGGATCAGGTACTCAGAATCTTCCAAGAATGGGGAACCCCGGACATAGACCTCTTTGCAAGTCCGTGGAATGCCAAACATCCCCGGTTCTGTTCCAGAATCCCGTGTCAAGGAGTTCAGGCCAAGGATGCCTTCCTCCTTCATTGGGGTCAGGGCTTCCTGTATGCTTTTCCACCCATTCCTTTGATTCCCAAGACTCTGTTCAAACTCCAGAGGGATCAAGGATCTATGATCCTCATAGCTCCACGCTGGCCACGCCAAGTGTGGTACCCTCTACTTCTGCATCTCTCCCAAGCCCCCTCCCTGGACTTGGGAGCTGCGCCAGACCTTCTGTCCCAGGAGGAAGGGACTTTGTGGCATCCAAACCCCAAGTCCCTTCACCTCAGAGCTTGGTTACTGAAGGCCTAGACCTTCAAGACTTCAATCTTTCTCAGAAAGTGAAGGATATCCTCCATGCTTCCAGAAAACCTTCCACTAGGCGTTCCTATGCTTTTAAGTGGAAAAGATTTTCCATTTGGTGTGCTCAAAAGGGTCTTGACCCTCTGGCACTTCCTGTGAATTCTCTATTGGAATATCTCCTGCATCTCTCCAATGCAGGCCTTAAAACAAATTCAGTAAGGGTCCATTTGAGTGCTATTGCAGCATCCCTTAAGCCTCTCAATGGACAACCTATTTCCTCTCATCATCTTATTGCAAGATTCATGAGAGGCCTAACTTTAACTAAACCTCCCATTCGACCTCCTCCGGTGGCATGGGACTTAAACTTGGTTCTTGGTCAGCTTATGAAGCCACCTTTTGAACCCTTAGCCACTACCTCCTTGAAATTTCTTTCCTGGAAGTTTATTTTCCTTATTGCAATCACTTCTGCTCGCTGCATCAGTGAACTGCAGGCCTTAGTGGCTAATCCACCTTATACAAGGTTCCATCATGATAAGGTAGTCCTTAGGACAAATCCTCACTTTATGCCTAAAGTGGTCTCACCTTTTCATCTTAATCAAGAGGTATATTTACCTGTCTTTTTTCCAGCTCCTCATGCATCCAGTGCAGAGAGGAATCTTCATACTCTAGATTGTAAAAGAGCTCTTGCTTTTTACTTACACAGGACACAGCAACATAGAAAGTCTTCCCAGCTTTTTGTTGCTTTTGATCCTTCTCATTTAGGACTTCCAGTCTCTAAAAGAACACTGTCCAATTGGATTGCTCAGTGTATTTCTTTTGCTTACCAGAGTAAGAACCTTTCTCTGGAGGGCCATGTCACAGCTCACAATGTGAGGGCCATGGCCACCTCTATGGCTCATCTTCATTCTGTGTCCATCGACCAGATCTGTCGAGCAGCCACCTGGGCCTCGGTTCATACCTTCACAGCCCATTACTGTTTGGACAAGGACTCCCGCCGGGATGCCTTGTTTGGTCAGGCTGTCCTCAGACACCTGTTCCATTCTTAAACAACTCCTGCCCTCCTTCCCTGAATGGATGCCTGAGATCCATAGGAAGACGAGGAACCCTTCAGGGTCTCATACCCTTGGGAATCTCCCAGGCATCTTAGCTAGGGAGTCCCCATATGTGAGGACTCACTCCTGCTTGTTCCTGGAGATAGCACAGTTACTTACCTGTAACAGGTGATCTCTGGGAACAGCAGGAATTAGTCCTCACAACCCTCCCACCTCCCCTAGGAGTTGTATCTCTCTCTGTCTTTCCTTTCCTCTCTCTCTCTATTGTCTCAGCTTTAAACTTGAACTGAGGAGAGTTGGTTAGGAAAGGCGGGAAGGCTGCGCGCAGGCGCTGTGGGATGCTCCCAAAAGCTTTCCTTCTGGGAAGCTGGGGAGCGTTCCCGCGCAGGCTCCGTCGGTACCGACGTACCCATATGTGAGGACTAATTCCTGCTGTTCCCAGAGATCACCTGTTACAGTTAAGTAACTGTGCTTTCTGGGCTGCAACTATCAACCTCTCATCCTTCAGTTTCAGTTCACCCCTCCTTAACTATTCATGTGTCCATTCATGATTGACAAAGGGTTCCTGGAGTAACACTTTGTATTTCTCACTGTATTTGTGCGTTTGCCACTTGTTCTTCCTTGTTTGCTGATTTAATTCTTTGAAGAGTTTTTTTTCTCTTGTTTTGCAAATTTTGTTACTTCCTTCCCTGTGTATGCTTGTGGATTCTCACTCATTCCTTCTAGCTGTAGGAAACATTTGTCCAAGTTTTGTGATGGAGACAGATTCTGGATGCTTACATTCATATTTCAGCACTTTTTGTGTATTTGGATCCAGTGATGAAGTTAGGTAGGCCTGGAGGCCTATGATTGCAGCTCTATATGTGTAATCAATCTCTGTGAGTCCTAGCCCTCTTTCAGCTCTAGGGATGTACAGTCTTGGCATACACAGATTCTTGTAAACCACTTCATGGGCATAGAGGAGTTTTCTTGTTCACATATCCAGTTTTTCAAGATCTTTAAGAGGCCAGTCCACAATTCCTGAGCTGTATGAAAGTACAGGAATTGCCAGCTGATTGATGGCTTGTATTTTATTCCATAATGTTAAAGCACTTTTCAATAATGATTTTAATCTTTACTAGTATTTTATCAGTTATTTCTGCTTGAATGCCTTTTCTTCCTCTACTCTTGAGATACTGGCAGCCTAGAGGACTAGCTCTCATTGCCTACTAAGAATACTGAGTCCCTCTCCCTTCAACGAAAAGTGAGTCTGGGCAGAACAGTCAATATTGAACCGAGAAGATGTCAGCATTAAAACCGGTGAAACTAGATTTCCAACAGACAACTGGGATGGCAGCAAAAAGAGCGAAACAAGAGGCTGCATCACCACAGAAAATGGCGCCGGAAAAGGAGGCGACGGGCGGCCTAAGAGAAATTCTCACTGAGATAAAACTAGCTAGAGAATTAATAACAGACAGCACTGAAACTTTACAGCAAGTACAAGAAGATTTGGCAGAAGTCAAAGATAAACTAATTGATGTAAACAACCGTTTAACTAAAGTGGAAATGCAAGTACAAAAACATGACAACTTGCTGCTGCAAATTGGCCCAATATTTAAACGTATTACAGCATTGGAAGCGCAGATGGAGGACCAAAGTAACCGAGCAAGAAGGAACAACATTCAAATAACAGGAATACCAGAAGGAGCAGACCCTATTGGAAACCTTGAAAAATTGATTCCAGAACTTTTGCAAGCTACGTTTCACAGATCTTTAGAGCTGGAGCGTGCTTACAGAGTTCCATCGCATAGAACAAATAGCAGTAAATATCTAAGGCCATTTGTGGCGAAATTACTGCGATACCCACAAACTCTTCAAATTCTTCAAATTGCTAAACAGAAAACCCTGTTACAACTACAAGGGCATAAGATTGACTTTTATCCAGACCTAAGCAAGAGAACCATGGAGCGACGGCAGGAACTGTTAGCTTGCCGTCCGGCGATGCAGAAATTGCGAGATACGGCCTGCTTTATCCAGCAAAAATGCGCATAACATTGCATAATACTACGCGCACTTTTGAAGATCCTGCAGCACTGCGCATGTTTCTTCAAGATCAGGAGCAAATGGAGACTGGAAGATGAAATCCGTTGAAGTACTGTATATATGGTAGTATGGATGGGTAGTATTATGCTGATTAATAGGGCGGCTGATTGCAGAAAGTACTCATAAATATGCTGTAAATATTTTTATACAAGATGTGTAAGGTAACATTAAGGTATAAAGATTAGTGAAAAGAATGGAAGGGAGGGGAAGGAGACGACACTAAACGTAATAATAGCAATGATGGACTTCTAGGACCCAGTTTGCACAGTAGGTGGGAACAACTTCACCACACAAGTGTTAATAGTTAAAAGGGTTGTAGAATGCTGGTTATATCAATCTACCGGAGACTTAATTATGCAAAAAGTCAAAAGAGCTTACATAGTTTACTTTATAAAAGCAATAAATGATATTGAGACATGGCTAACCATAATATAAAGGTGCTAACCTTAAATGTGAAGGGCGCTACAAATCCGATAAAATCTTTTACTGTATTGCCAGAAGCAGAAGGTGGACATAGTCTATATTCAAGAAACACACCTAACATTAGGTGAATCAAACAAGCTAGGATCGAAAGTGTATCAAAATATTTTAGCAGTGCCAGCAGTGAATAAGAAAGGAGGGGTGATAATACTGGTGTGGCGAGACCTTGCACCGGTTATTAAAGAGACCAAGGTTGACCTTAATGGCAGATGGGCCAAGGCAACAGTACAGCTAAATCAAAGAATATATACGCTAATGACAGTATATGCCCCTAATCAGGATGACCCAAATTTTTTTTACTGAAATTGCAATGGAAGTTACAGATGTTGCATCTACTCAAATAATTCTTGGAGGCGATTTTAACATAATACAAGATCCTTTACTTGATAGAATCCCATACAAACCACAAAGGAAGCCCAAGGCCCAAGCAGTGATACATGGTATGATTGAAGCTTTAGGTCTGATAGATCCATGGAGACTATTACATCCAAATGACAGAGTATTCATTTTACTCTCTGCAGCACAGTTCCCAGACAAGAATTGATTTTTTTTTAGTATCAAGTACTTTAGTGCCACAAATAGTATCATCAGAGATAAGCGCGACTACTGTTTCAGACCACACGGCAATAGCATGTACATTTGATGCAAAGGTGGAAAAAAAAACAAGTAAGATGGAGAATGGACAAAGCATTATTTGCTGATAGTTCATTCTTGACCTATATGCGAAAAGAAATAGCTAACTCAGTTAAATTTGGCCACTGAAACATCAACTTGGGCTTGGTGGGAAGCGTTCAAAGCCAATATGCGGGTGCATATAACAACATACGCCATACAATCAATGAAAGAAAAAAAGAAAGCGCTAATAGAGCTTGATGCGCAAATTCGCACAGGAGAAAGAATACTAAGAGAACGGATCTGATGATCCTAGAGTGATTGCAGAAACTGCGATACCAATATAACTCAATCCTTAGCGTAGAGGCGCAACAACAAATTAAATCTCAACAAAGTGTATATTACCATGAAAACAACAGAGCGGGTACCCTCTTATCTCATACACTAAAAGCCAAAGGAGTGGTAACACGTATTACTGCGCTGCAGAATGAGGATGGAGATCTACTTACTAAAGATGAGCATATATTAGAGCAAGTTAGAGAATTCTATGCCAAGTTGTACCAGTCAGAAATACAATGGGACAAAGTAGCATTTAATAAGATGGTCTCTAATATAACAAGACCGAAACTTTCCAAGGCCCAGGTGGAATCGCTGGAAGAAGATATTGATGAGGAAGAGATCACATTTGCCATCAACCAACTGGCTAAAGGCAAAGCATGAAGACCGGATGGACTCCCGCTAGAATTTTATTCAAAGTTTTCAAAATGTATAGTATCTAATTTGCAGACATACTACAGTAGACTAAGCGATAAATACCCCGCGGTGGGAGCAATGTCAGAAGCCACTATTGTTATACATCCCAAACCAGGCTGGGATCCACAGAGGATTGAAAATTATAGATCCATCTCTCTCTTAAATGCTGATTACAAAATATATGCCAAAGTGCTGGCTAACAGATTAAATAAAGTTCTTAGCACGTTAATACATCCAGATCAATGTGGTTTTATGGCTGACAGATCTACCACGGACAATGGAAGGCTACTGGCATGAGTGTTGGTGCAAGCACAGCAAATATCGGAGCCAATATTGGCTTAGCACTAGATGCCAAGAAGGCATTCGATAGGGTAGAATGATCATACCTCTTTCAAGTACTGAGATGGTTTGGAATGGAAGAAGGAATTATAAGGAGAATTGAAACACTATACGCTAACCCTTCAGCGCGGATTGCAGTGAATGGAATGCTCTCGGCATCTTTTAGACTATTCAGAGGCACGAGACAAGGATGCCCTCTCTCGCCACTCTTATTTAATTTAACGCGAGAACCACTAGGAGTGTAGAGGGGATAAACATCAAAGGATGTCATTGTAAGCTATCGGCATACGCAGACGATCTTCTCCTTTTTCTGAAACCCTGCTCATTAACAACAGTGTTACAAATTATAGAAACATATTCAGCAAATTCAGGATATAAGGTAAATTTAACCAAGACCACAATAATACCCCTAAACGCACAAGCCTCAGAACTGATAATGCAGGATTACCCATTCTAAAAGGTGCAATCTTATTTTAAATATTTAGGAATTACATATGGGATTATGATACAGGAAACAATGGAACAGAATATGGAGCAATGCAAAAAGATTATAAAAGAATATACGACTAAATGTTCAGATCATCAATGTTGGCCCCCAGTGACGGCTTCCCCCCCCCCCCACTGAATTTTGTCCACCCCCCTCAGTGTTAAACCGCTTTGACCCGGTGAAAAGCAGTATATAAATTCAGCTAAATGAATAAATAAAATAAATAAATGGATGCCATTGTATTTAACTTGGTGGGGAAGACTGGAAACCATAAAAATGGTAATAGTCCCAAAAATCAACTATATTCTAAGTATGATTCCTGTCTTATTTGCGCAAAAATTCTACAAAAAATTAGGAAGCTTCCTACTAAAGTTTCTATGGCAAAATAAAACTCCCAGGATCGCGGAAAGTAAACTTAAACAACCCAACAAAAGGTGGTGTACATTTCCCAGATTTCTACTGGTATCACTTAGCCTCCTTGATAAAACAAGGGATACAATGGACTAGAGAAGAGGACAAGGAAAATGGCCCTAGATGGCTACAAGTAACATAGTAACATAGTAAATGACGGCAGATAAAGACCAGTGTGGTCCATCTAGTCTGCCCAGCAATATGGCAGGAGTAGGTGCACCCCTTCCCATGTCTTTTAGGGAGTAGGTGCACCCCTACCCATGTCTTTGCTTAGTGGTGCACCCACTAGGAGCAGGTACACCCCTCCCCATATCTTTGTTTCTTTGTTTAGGGGTGAACCCACTGCTCCTCCCCCCATTGCTTCATGTAGGACACCCCTATTTGTTGAGAAATTAGATGGTTCAGTTTATTTTGATTTAATCTTGTTGCTGTAAAGGGATCCACTGTGTCTGTCCCATGCCACTTTGAATTCCGTCAATGTGTTTGCGCCCACCATCTCCATTGGGAGGGCATTCCAAGCATCCACCACCCTTTCAGTAAAAAAGGTATTTCCTGACATTGCCTTTCAATTTACCACCTTGCAGCTTCATGTCATTCCCTCTAGTTTTACAGCTTCCCCGTCTCTGGAAGAGGTTTGTTTGTTCATTATTTCTCTTTAAGTATTTAAAGGTCTGAATCATATCTCCCCTATCCCTCCTCTCCTCCAAAGTGTACATATTTAGGTCTTCAAGTCTCTCCTCATAAGGCTTCTGACGCAGGCTCCAAATCATTTTGGTCGCCTTCCTCTGAACAGCTTCCATTCTTTTTACATCCTTTGCAAGTTACGGTCTCCAAAACTGAACACAGTATTCCAAGTGAGGCCTCAACAGAGACTTATACAGTGACACTAGTACCCCTTCCTTTCTGCTGGTAATTCCTCTTCGAATGCAGCCCAACATCCTCCTGGCTTTTGCCACCGCCTTGTCGCACTGTTTTGCCACCTTGAGATCTACAGAAATAATCACACCGAGGTCTTTCTCCTGCTCCGTGTACACCAACCTCTCGCCCCCTATCGTGTACATTTCCTTTGGATTTCTGCTACCCAATTGCATGACACTGCACTTCTTTGCATTAAATCTCAATTGCCAAGCATCAGACAATTCCTCCAGCTTTTGCAGATCCCTTCTCATGTTCAGCACTCCCTCGGGGGAGTCCACTCTGTTGCAAATCTTCATGTCATCTGCAAAAAAGACAGACTTTTCCATTCAGTCCTTCAGCAATATCACTCACAAATACATTGAACAGTGCCGGGCCCAGGACTGAACCCTGCGGCACTCCTCTAATCACCTTCCTTTCATCCGAGTGAGCTCCATTTACCATCACCTTCTGTCGTCTGTCAGTCAATCAATTTCTGATCCAGTTTACCACCTTGGGACCCATCCCCAAACTACTGAGTTTATTGATAAGCCTCCTATGAGGGACAGTATCAAAGGGTTTGCTGAAATCCAGGTAGATGACATCCATCACGTGTCCTTGATCCAGTTCTCTGGTCACCCAGTCAAAGAACTCAATCAGATTTGTCTGGCAAGATCGTCCCTCGGTAAAACCATGTTGCCTTGGATCCTGTAACCCACTGGTTTTGAGAAAGTTCAGTATTCGCTCTTTCAGGAGCGTCTCCATTACCTTTCCCGCCACCGAGTTTAGGCTCACGGGCCTGAAGTTTGACACTTCTTCCCTGTCACCACTTTTGTGTAGAGGTACGATGTCAGCCATTCTCCAGTCCTGAGGAACCTCTCTTGTTTCCAAGGATCTGTTGAAAACATCCTTTAACGGCCCTGCAAGAACCTCTCTGAGCTCTTTCAGTATCCTGGGATGTATCCCATCTGGTCCCATGGCATTGTCCTTTCAGTTTTGCAAGTTATTCTAACACCTCATCCGCTCCGAATGGTGTGGTATCTACCTCATTCCCATTTTTATATTTGGGAGTCACAGGTGATCCTTCTCCAGGATTTTCTTTAGTAAAAACAGATCAGAAGTATTTGTTTAGTAATTTTGCTTTATCAATGTCATTTTCCACGAGTCCGTTCCCAGCACTTCTGAGCCCTGCAATTCCACCTCTGATCTTCTTCCTTTCCCGGATATACCTGAAGAAAGTTTTGTCGTTGCACTTAACATCTTTAGCCATCTTTTCCTCTACCTTTGATTTTGCTATCCTTATTTCTCTTTTTGTCTCCTTGAGTTTGGTCCTGTAATCATTTCTGTGTTCTTCTGTTTGCAAGCTTTTGAATTTTCCGAAAGCTGTGTTTTTTGCCCTTATTTGAGCAGCCACTTCTTTGGAAAACCAAATAGGTTTCCTTCTCCTCTTGTTTTTATTTACTTTCTTTACATATTTATCTGTTGCCCCTTTTATTGCCTCTTTTAGTTTAGCCCATTGCAATTCCACTTCCCTTCTCCCCTTCCACCCTGTCAGTTCCTCCTTTAGGTACTTAGCCATTTTGTTGAAGTCAGTGTTTTTGAAGTATAGGACTTTGAGCTTGCTATGATTGGACTGCACGTTGGCTTTTATCTCAGACCACACCGTGTGATGATCACTGTTGCTCACAGGGGCACTCACCCAGACATTTGACACGCTATCACTGTTGGTGAGCACCAAATCCAGTGTTGAGCTTTCCCTGGTTGGTTCCATCACCATTTGTCTAAGTAACGCATCTTGGATAGCGTCCACAATTTTTTTGCTTCTTTCCAGATTTGCAGAAGGAGTAATCCAGTCCACATCGGGTAGATTAAAGTCACCCAATATGATCGCTTCCCCCTTTGTTTCTATCTTGGTAATATCTATAATCAATTTGTTATCTCTCTCTTCAATTTGAGTCGGAGGTCTGTAGATTACAACAGTATGGATGACAGTGCCATCTCCTCTTTCCAACACGATCCAGAGCGCTTCTTCTTTTCCCCATGCACCCTGCATTTCAGTAGCTTTGATATTGGTTTTGGCATACAAGGCTACTCCTCCCCCTTTTCCATTTTCTCTGTCTCTTCTGAATAGATTATAGCCAGGTATGGCTATATCCCAATCATGCGATTCATTAAACCATGTTTCTGTAATGGCCACAATGTCCAAGTCCTTTTCCACCATTAGGGCTACCAGGTCCGGAGGTTTGTTGGCTAAGCTACGAGCATTTGTGCTCATTGCTTTCCAGCATTTAACTGGCTTGTGTGTATTTTGCATTGATTTTATTCTACCCAGTTCTTCCCAGTTGCTTTTGATGTGTTGTTTAAAAGTGTGGTTGTTTCTGTTATTCTGCTTTTGCAGGGGGTGACATCCAGAACTTGACCTTCCCCGTCCGTTGCCCCCTTCTTCTAGTTTAAATGCAAATCGACATACTGCCTGAATTTTTCATGTAGGATTCTTTTCCCTGAGACAGAGAGGTGTAGTCCATCAGCACAGTATAGTTTCTTGTTGGTCCATGTGTTTTCCCAGTCGCCAATAAATCTGAATCCGTCTTGATTGCACCAGGTCTGGAGCCATGTATTAAATGTGATTTAGCCTTTTTACCCTCTTACCTAGAACAGGTAGAACTTCTGAGAATCCTACAGTGTTAACAATGGGCTTGAGTTTTTCTCCCAGAGATTGGAAGTCCTTTTGGACTGTAGAGGCACTATTTCTAGCCAGGTCATTTGTACCCAAATGGATGACAACATCAGGTTTGGAGTGTTTGCTTTCTGTGCTAAGTACATCAATAATTTGGTTTGTATTCCTGCCGGCTGAGGAGCCTGAGAGGCATTTGACTATCTTCTCTCCTTTGAACTGTGTTCCCAAGTTGGTGTCTCTGATGATGGAATCTCCAAGTAGTAGTAGTTTTCTGTTTGGTGAGTTTTTCTTCATATTTGATGCTTTAGCAGGAGATTGGGCATTGACTGACTCCTCTAAGGGCCGTTCAGTTTCTTTGGATTGGGCGTCCTTATTAACCAAGGCAGAGAGTGCATTATGCAGGAATATCTCTTGGTGTATAGGATGCCTCTGTGTCACAGATCACAATCTACCCGAACCCACTGTGATCCATTTGTTCTTGGTGTGTTTGACTCTTTGTGGGAGCAGTGATGGATTTTGTTCAGTCTGTATCCTAGAAGAGGTGTGCTTCATTGCAGCCAGTTCTTCCATCAGTAGAGACAATTCTTTATGCATGGCAGCTAGGTCTTCTCTTAGTAGAGTCAATTCGTTATGCATGGCAGATGACCTTCGGCACATAGGACATGCTCTTAGGCTCCAAATGATTCTTCTTGGAATGAAAGTACCGCAGGTATTGCACTGAATACAAGACATGCTGGTTGAGAGAATGTGGGCGTATCCCAAGCTTTTGGCCACTATATAGGCAATGCAGCCCCAGAGGTGGGTGGGGTGAGGGGTAGGGTGTCCCTGCCCCAGTAGGCTTATACCTAAACTGAGGGCAAACTCAGAAAACTGTTAGGGCTTCACAAGGAAATCAAGCAGTTAGACTATCTCCAAACGTAATGTAGGACCAGCAAGTAGCAAGTTTCCAAATACCTAAGGTTTAACCCACAGTTAATATTCTATATTTGTAATAAAAAACCCAGCAGAGATAGAAAGGAGAAAGCTTAGTCTTATCTGTGTCTTGGGCAGCTCCGGCCTTTCAGATTGGCTGGCTGTGACCGGTATGAGAAGCCAGGTGTCTGATGATCTAAAGTAGCCCCTCCCTGGGAGAAGCCTTTCAAGCAGACAATGAATCAGAATTACCCAAAATATACCTTTATAGTTCTGTCTGCCCCCCCCCCCCACCGTGCAAAGGCCTCTGTTGGTCCCTTGCAATGTAAGTATGTCTATTCCAAGTAGCTGATTTCTCTTCCAAGTGTCCCTGCCCTAGTAGGCTTATACCTGAGCTAAGGGCACACTCAGAAAACTGTTAAGGCTACACAAGGAAATCAAGCAGTTTGACTATCCCCAAACGTAATGTAGGACCAGCAATTAGCAAGTTTCCAAATGCCTAAGGTTTAACCCACAAGTAGAGCAAGCTATTAGCGGCCCAATACCAATACAATTGCGCATAGGAGTGGGATGGACTCAACAAAAGTTACACAATGAAATACTGCGAGATACACAACAAGCATGTCAAAAGATAAAACAGTGTATCAAGTACGAAGAGAAGTACGCTAAAGATGAGCCAATCTGGTTGAATTCGGAATTTACAATTGCAGGGAAATGTTTTGTATCGACAGAATGGATAAGCTGTGGTGTATGGAAATTAGGCCATTTAATGCATAATGATGCATTTAAATCCCTTCAGGAGATGCAGCAAGAATTTGGACTGTCTGATAAATGTCTCTATCAATGGTGCCAACTCCGCCATTGTTTAAGCAAAGCTGGGGTCTCTCCTATTCTGATGAGGTCAGGGTGGCCATTATATCAAAAGATGCAAGAAATTCAAGCAGGCTCCCAGCCAATATCAAAGTTCCTCAAACTCATAAGATCAGGGCAAAATATAAAAAGTATTGGAACGCAGCTAGTATGGGAAACGGAAGCAGGGGAACTGGAGGGTCCAAAAATGTGGGCAAAATTTTGGGGATCGCAAATAAGGATTACTCATGCAGCCTCTCTCACACAAACACTATACTTTCTGGCTCATAGAGCATACTTTGACTCTGCTAAAGGTAGCCAAATGGAATTTACAAGCAGGGAATCAATGCTGGTCTTGTGGATTGGAAGTCGGCACGCTGTCACATATGATATACCAGCGTGCGAATTTACAGAACTATTGGCAGCAAGTATGGCAACGAATAACTAAGTTGTTAGATATTGTCGTGTCCTCTCTGGCCAAGCGGTAGCTACTGGTATTGCAAGGCTCTGGAGGGTGGTAGTTGTGCCTTCACTGATATAAACCACAAAACACTTCTTTCCAAATTAAAGGGTTTTATTCCCCGTCCCTTGAGGGTACTTTATCTTCAGGAACATAAATCAAATGCCTTGCTTGGACATATAACATAAAGTAACAAAAGCAAACAGAACTTGCTTCCTTCAGCTTCCAAAACAACAAATAAATGAAAAGAACAAAACAGCTTAAATACTTCAATATGGTTCTTTCTCCTGTAGCTGACAGCACAGCTTATATCTGCTTTACTTAGAGAGAGCTGCAGCCTGTTGCTTATAACACTAAAGCTAGGACACAAACTAATTACTTATCTGAGAGAGAACTCAGGTTCAATCAAGGTCAAAGAGCAGTCCATCAATTCTGGCATATCATTTTCTTCTGCATTTTGATATTCCATTAACTCCGGCTGACTGGAAGGTTCATTCTGGACCTCAGCAGTAACGTGGGAGAATGGCTGGTTAACCTCGTCAGACAGGAAGTTCCTCTCTTCCTTAGAGCTAGTGTCTCTCTGGGAATTACCATGTATTCTAGAGTTGAGCTTTTCAGGGCACTGCCCCTGCTGGTATTTTAGAATATAGCTCAACTCCTGGTTTGCTCTGCTAGTGGGATAATTAAGGGAATTTCTCTGCCGGTTCAGGCTTCCCTTTTGTAACCCAGCTGAGCTAGATTGGAGAGCTCGTGACGGAGTTTCACAGGGAGCTGTGAGCTTACAATGACTACAAAACTCTTCAGCTTTATCTGGTAAGTAAAACCTTTTTCTTCTAGGGTTTTTTTTTTTTTTTTATTTGAATTTCGCCAACTTACAGAAGCAAGATTTAAGCAAAACAAAGTGTCATTATACAAATAATATTAAATGAATATAAACCATATTCAAATAAGAAATACATTGTCATAAACCTTAAACAAACAACACTCAATCCTAGCCCACAATAATTGGGAGATATATAAAAAAAAAAGGAAAAAAGAAAATAAGCAACATAAGAGTTATATCACTCTAACTACTAGACAGCGTATTAACATAGTCCTCCTATACCACCGGCACTGTACTTTGACTCTCTTTACCTATCAAAAATAATTCCAATTGAGAGGGATCCATAAAGGTAAATTTAGAACCCTGCAATGTAATTAAACATTTGCAGGGATATCGAAGAAAAAAGGAAGCTGATAGGGCTAAAACTCTAGGCTTCAGGACTAAAAAGGCCTGTCTCCTAAGCTGCGTAGCCCTACAGACATCCGGAAACATCTGCACTTTAGCACCACAAAACAAAGAGGACATCTTTTTAAAGTAACTTCGTAACACAAGAACCTTATCCTTATCTGAGACAAAGGTCACTATTAAGGTAGCACGAGACAAAATAATATCTTGAGAATCCTCGAGAAATTTGGTAAGCTCAAGGTCAGTACGACCCTGAACCATGTCAAATTCCCCAGGGGAACCAAGAGCAACCCCACGTCCAGTCAGGTAATATAATTTTGAAATGGAAATAGAATCAGCAGAAGTCAAATCTAAAATCTCCCTAAAATATTTTTGGAGCAAAATTTCTGGAGAGAGTAGATGACAAACAGGAAAATTCAATAAACGGATATTTCTAGCCCGAAGCATATTATCATATAATTCCAATTTGTGGTGTATAATTAAACTATCTTTTACATTAGAGGACTGTATAGACTTAAAAGAGAGACATTGAGTTTCACATGTAGAAATACGTGAAAGCATACCCCCCACTCTCCCTTCAATTTCACTAAGCTTAGTGGATGTCTCAGAAGAGAAATCACACAACTGCTTAACAGTGGGAACCAAAGAATTTTCAATACGATTAACAGCTTTCCAGATGTCAGCCAAGGTAACCTGTGCTGCAGGTAACTCCTCGGCTGCACCTGGCATAGCTGACCAAGAAACAGGTTTCAGCTTTTCCCCCAAATCAGTTGGAGTACTCTGCTGAAACTGACCACCCACTGAAACTGAAGGTGTTGGGGAGGAAAACCTTGGCGGAGAAGGAGGAGACCGATCCGGGGAACTCAGGGATGCAGCAGAAGAACGCAAAGTCAAAAAGTCAGGTCCCAGGGACACATCAGCAGCAGACAGTACCTTAACATGTTTGTCCATCGGACCCACCGTGGCCTCAACCGAGGCCTCAGGAATGATCTTTTTCTTCCGCTTACCCATCTGGATACTGAGTGTCTAGGGCTCTCTACGACGCTTCTCCTTCGGTTCTCCAAGGGGCTCCCAAGGGGCCTAACACGCCCCTTGTATCTAGCCCCTTAAATCGCTGCCCCGGACTCGCGCCTCCGGCTGCGCCGGCGTCACCAGGGGGCTTTTTAAAAGCCAGGAAGTGCGGTGAGCAGTGGGAGAGCCAGACGAGACAGCACCCGATTTGAGGGGGAACGGGCTCCTGCTCCGGCGGCCCCGACGTCACCAGGGGGCCTTTTAAAAGCCAGGAAGTGCGGTGAGCAGTGGGAGAGCCAGACGAGACAGCACCCGATTTGAGGGGGAACGGGCTCCTGCTCCGGCGGCCCCGACGTCACCAGGGGGCCTTTTAAAAGCCAGGAAGTGCGGTGAGCAGTGGGAGAGCCAGACGAGACAGCACCCGATTTGAGGGGGAACGGGCTCCTGCTCTGGCGGCCCCGACGTCATCAGGGGGCTTCTTTATTCTTCTAGGGTTTTTAAAACCAGAAGAAGGGATATTTTCAGCCTCTAGATAGTGGGACCTTGTGTGCCTATTTCCATACCTCCAGGGTTGTCTTCTTTCATACGGCAAATCACTCTTGCATTCACTCTGTGCACTGGAACCTGCAACTGCAGTCTTCTTACGTCTCTCTGGCTCAAACACACTATCTGGCTGTTGATATCTCTCAGCTTCACTCAGGTCTTCGGTTCCCCTCTGACCTTCACGCTGGCTCTCTAGTTGCTCCAAAGCCTCATTGTCACTCTCTCTTATATTCTCATACCTGCTCCATGCTTCCCAGGGTTTTAGCTGCCTTTGCTGTATTCTCTCAGAGTGTGTCCGTGGCTGCTTCAGCTCCTCTCTCTCTCTCTCTCTCTCTCCCCCTCTGATTGTCTGGGAGCCTATTTTATCCCAGTGTTTCCTTGCTCCACCCCCACCCAGCTGAACCCTGTCAGGTAAAGTGAATTCCCTTCCTTTGCTGGCTGGGTGTGTCCTCATTGGGCTTTTGCACGTGTTTCTAGGTTGCTCCCGGTAACCATCTGACATTTCCTTGTTTACCCTGTCACTTTTCCTGTGCTCCTTTATGCTGAACTGCATTTTCTCGGGTTGTTCGGGGTCTGCACTGTTACAATATTCAAGAGCCATTGACATATCGTATAATAATCTACAAATCCCTAGCAGAAATATCTAAGCTGGAAAAAACAGATCATCTAATATTGGACTTAATGATAAGTTTAGTGGTAAAAGCTATCATGATACACTGGAAGAACTTTTCTGACCTAAAGATGGAATATTGGTGGAATTTAGTATGCTTACACAGGCAATATGAAAAAGCCTATGTAGAACAAAACCCGCAATATTTTCAGCTACTAAAAAAATGGGACACTATAAATAGACGATTAAAGTTGTAATTGGCCCAAAGGAGATGAATAAAAATAGAATAACTAATAACTGGCGCGCAGAGACGGGGAGAGCAGCAGCCAGCCAGCATTGGAGTTGTGTGAGCAGGAGCTCCACCTCTTTCCTTTCAACCTGCCCATACCAGCAGCCTTTAACGGCTTTAAAACCGTCACTTCCACTGGCGCGCGCGCGCCTTGCGGGCCTGTGCCTGAGGGCCTCGCCAGAGGGCCCTTTGGCGTGGCCCTTAGGCATAGGACCGTGCGGGGCCATTTAAAATGCTGCTACATTGGTTCTGCTTGCTGTGGAGATCGGAGCGGTGGAGGGGTGATGTCAACAGCAGAGGTTGTGAGTGGGAGCTTAAACACCTGGTGGTATGATATCTACCTCTTCAGATGCTATGTGGAGCATTTCTTCTTGTCTCCTCTATTCCTTTAACTATCACTGTATCTCTTATTCTGTCCTATCTAATTAATGGCGTTCTTTTCATATTTTCTGTAACTTTTATGCAATATTGTAAACCGCTCTGATGCTTTGGCTTGAGCGGTATATCAAATGTAATAAACATAAACATAAAAAGGACAATATCTCATCAGAGAAAACCCGAAAAAAATATAACCTTAGAAACAACCAACAAAAGATGTAACTTAAAGAAAGTTATAAACAACCACAATACCGGTTGATTATAACCAGCAACTACGTAACTAGTTTATCATTTCTTGTTACTGTTATCGAAATGTTGGATAATTGTAAAGAAAGATGTTGTATTTTGTCAACTTTGTATTGTGTACAAAACTCAATAAAAAAAATAAAATAAAATAAAACAGACATGACAAAAGATAAAAATAAAGGAAAAAGCGAAGGCTAAGGAGACATAGTGGGTTATTCTGAGCCACGAAAAGAGGGAATGGATGGCTCAATGGGACATACATCCCCACTATTCGTGCCGGTTCCTACCCCCAACTAACTTCCCCGCCAGCTGTGCGGGGAGGTTAGATGAGGTGGGGAAGGGGCAGTCTGGGGGCAGAATCTGGGCGGGTAGTGGGTGGTCACTGGCCCTGGACATCCAGCGCCGATTCTAATGTCGGCCCTGTACGTCCAGGACTGGCAAAATGTCCGGGGGAGATATTCCACCTCAGGTGGAATAACTTCTCTGGATGTGATGTTCTGTACAGCCCGGGGTGCAGATGGGGCATGGGAGCCAGGGTTTTTTCCCCACAGTCCACCCGTGTCCTCAGGAGGCCAGATCGGGGGTCAGGCTGCAGGGAATAAACCCCTTTTTCAGGCGGCCAGCATTGCGGCTCTTCAGTGGAACCACGGTACCATGGCAACATGTCGCCATGGTGCCACGGCTCCATTGAGGAGCCTTGACTGAGTTAGCTGGGGCAGTCCTGCAAGTGCAGGACTGTTTGCGATTCTGATCCTGCGGGGCTAGACATGCCCTGTGGGATCAGAATCGAGATCCCCTCTGTCCGTCCAGTTCAGATTGGATGCACAGAGGGGATCTACGTGCAGGACAGAATCAGGCCCATAAGGAATAATTGGGTCAGGATCCAAAAGCAGCTTTAAAGAGATGAGCCTTCAGCATGAACTTAAAAAGGGGCAGAGATGAAGCATGATGCACAAACTCAGGGAGCCTATTCCACGCATAAGGAGCAGCAAGATGAAAGGACCGAAGTCTGGAGTTGGCAATGGAAGAAAACAGCAAAGAGAGAAGTAAGCCAGTAGAAGAGTAGAGTGGAGGGAGAGAGGAAAGAAGAAAGATAGTGAAGAGCAGAAGAGTGAATGCACTTATAGGTCAGAAGAAGAAGCTTGAATTGCATATGGAAGCGGAAAGAAAGCCAGTGAAGTGATCTGAGAAGAGGGGCTATATGAGTATATCGAGGCTGGTGAGAGATTAGTCGCGCAGCAGAGTTCTGAACAGATTATAGGGGAGAAAAGTGGCTAAGAGAGAGACCAGCAAGAAGATTACAATAGTTGAGAGAGGACATAATTAGAGAGTGGACAAGTGTTTCAGTAGTGTTTTCACTTGTATATAATTTGTTAATGATATAGAGAAAGAAACAACAGGTTTTAGCTCTCTGTTGGATATGTGAGGAAAAGGAAAGGGAGGAGTCAAAGAGGATTTCAAGGTTGCGAGCCGAGGAAACGGGAAATAAGAGTGTTATCCACAGAGGTAGAAAAGGAGGAAGGGGAGAGGGAGGTTTAGGGGGGAAAATAATGTAACCGCCCAATTAGCTAGTGTCAACTTTACTTTTGCCCTTTTTGATGTAAATGTCACGGTGGTGATGGTGTTACCTCAAGTTGACAGCTGCTGAGGAGGTGACTCACAGTTTTAAACTAAGTCCTTCTGTTGTAACACTCTATTAAAGAGACTACTTCAGGTAGAGAAAGAGAAATAAAACTAATGGAAAGGACCATATCACTGGATATCACAGGAAGGTATTTATTAAGTTCCCAATTTCAAATGTGTACAGGTATTTATAAAAATAAATAAAATATGGGTTTAATCAATGACATGTTTCTCAATTGGTCTTTCTATAAACAAGTTTAAACAAATCTTTTGGTGTACACTTGTTTGTTCTTACATCAGCCCTTAATTGTATGTAATTGAATGTATAATTGAACTCAATTAAGTGTCTCAGTTTGTGAAATGAAAGTAGCTACTTCACCCTCTGAAGTCTTCCTCCATAGGGGCCCTGGAAGAAACTGGACAGCGCTCTCTTTCTTCTTGCTTCTCTTTTCTTGAAAACAAAAATATGAGAACTGCACCTCTTAACTTATTTCTCCACCCTCCCCTATCCTGTGACGATCCCTCAACTCACTATCTCACTATATATATCTCAGCTTGTAAGCCCTTCAAGGTCAGTAGATCTTAAGCAATAAATATGTATATTTTAGGAAAAGGCTCTCATGCAGTGTTGGTGATTAAAAGAAATAATCAACAAAATAAAAATTGTCATGCAGACCCACTTACACTCACGAACATACTACCTCACACTCTAACACTGCACCCCATTCTTCCAAACAAGCACAATAATTTCTCACTCAGATCACACTCACCACAACTCTCACTTTATACCTTAAGTGACCCTTAATCCTCTCCTTAACACTTTTAAAAGAAATCTTAACTACTATCAAAGTTACCCTCCAGTAAACCCAGCTACCTCCTTCTTTTCCCTACTTCACTCACTTTACCTCACCTGAACCCCCCCCCCCCAAAAAAAACCCCAACCTCTGATAATATATAAAATTAGCCTATTCCCGTTACCCCTCCTCCCTAAGGGACTCTTTCCCCTCTTTATGTTCCACTTAACTTTCCCTTACTTCAATATACGGTAATGTGAATGAAATAAAAATGTAACCATTCTTTAAATAATTTAAATTTGGATTGCATAAAAATTTAACTTAGAATAAACCCCTTTTTGCCTCTTTTTCCTACTCTTTCCTGCTCTCTGTTACCTTCTTCCCAATTTCTCAGAAATTAAAATCAAAACCACTCAAACATTCTACATTTAACTCTTTCGTTCTTTTCAACAAACACCCACATTTTACACTCTCTGACCAATTCAAAGGCCTAAGCCACCAGTCAAACCAACATACACCCTCTCTCTTTTTATTCGCAACCACCAACTGACTCTTTTCAGTCACACTCATTCACATTCCAGTCTTAAAAAATCAGCGTCCCTGCACCCAGTGAGGTAATCAAATAAACCCCGGGGATCTCTAATCCTTTTTACACACCTCCTGAAAACCCCAATAACTTTCCTTTTATCTCTAACACACACAGGATTTTTACAAGCTGTCATTTCTTTCTCACAGAGTCAGGGATTTTAGCGTAACTACAGGTTAGAGAGAGCTTGGTAAACAGCTGAGCCAAGGAAGAACAAAGTAACCGTTGGGATCTCTCCATTCTACTCTGTAAAACTAATAAACTACAGTTTTTTTTCCAGTGAATTAGCATTATAATCATTCATTTTCACATCAATTGATTTCATTTAAGAGAGACTCACTTACTATAGTTTTACAATTTAAATAAGCTTGTTTCCTTTCTTACTTATAAACTTGTACAAATTGGCATTAAAATAACCCTTCCAACAACTTTAATATCACTACAGTGTTTTCAAAACCCCCTGTCATCCCCCTAAACCCTTTTTGTACCTTAGTATTGCAGTTTTGTCTTCCTTTTTCCTCCTTCTCACCAGAAGCCAAAACCTCTGAAAAAAATGCAGCAAAACCCATTGGGTTCTTTCCTGACCCTCCCCCCTCTACCTTCCTTAACCCTTTCCTACCCTTAACAATCCATTTCTCCCTTTCTATAACTTTCATTTACATTTCAGGGTAAAACTATAGTTAATTAAATTAAAATTACCGTCTCTACAACTCTCCCCTCTCTCCTCTCCCCTGTTTTTCTCTTGTCGTTTTAAATGACAAAGTTGTCTCTTACAGTTTACCTTCTCTGCTGGGCTCTATGATGTGCTGCATTTAGTATTTTGCAACGCCCCCCCCCCCCCAAAAAAAAAAAACCTTTCTCTGCACCTACATAAAGAAGTTTGCATTAGGCATTTACTAGTATGGGCATATTGCTATTCTTGTCAAGACTGGTGCCAGCTGAGAAAGATGATGGCTTTGCTGTTTTCTGCTTAAAATGTAACTGAACATTTTTCATTGCTAAATTGTGTTGTAAGAAACCCTTCAGCTTATTTCAATCTATGACAGGTACCCGTGATAAAACCAAAATGGAGATCCTGTACATCCTGGTTCCAAGCATTGCTATCCCCTTGGTTATAGCCTGCCTTTTCTTCTTGGTATGCATGTGCCGGAACAAACAGAAGACATCTGCTTCTACCCCACAGCGTCGGCAACTGATGGCGTCTCCTAGCCAAGACATGGAAATGCCACTTATGAACCAGCACAAACCACAGGTACTGTTGCAGACTTATAGAAAAGGAACTATACACAAGGATGTTCATCATACCAGTGTTGGATGATCTGGGGCTGAGAGAGCAGTGCCTTGCTTAGAACAATGGGAAGTATTCTCAATGTCAAGGTAGTGAAAGTACAAGTTATTTCAAAATGCTTTTCAAGTAGCAGCGACAAAAAACTTTTATTTTGCTCTCCTTCAGATTTTGTTTGATATGAGAAGGTGTTTATCTCCGGGAACAAGCAGGAATGTAGTCCTCACATATGGGTATCATCGGTACCGACGGAGCCTGCGCGGGAACGCTCCCCAGTGTCCAATAGAAAGCTTTTGGGAGCATCCCACAGCGCCTGCGTGCTGCCTTCCTGCCTTTCCCAACTGCCTCTCTCCAGTTCTTCATTTTCCGCGGAGCCAGCAGGTCGTGTTCTTGTCACCGCAGAAAATATTTTTCTTTACTCTTCTTTTTGTGATAGCGTCTGCCTTCCTCGACGCTACACCGGTACCGCCGGTTCTTCTTTCTTTCTTTTAAAAAAAAAAAAAAAATTCTTTTTTCCTAGTTTTCCAGGTGCACGGTACCGACGGCATCGACATCAATGTCTGCTTTGCCAGCTCCCAGTCATGTGATACCGTCCGGTACCGATACACCAGTACCGATTCCCCCCGGTACCGACTAAAGTCGGTACGGGTATCGGGCTCTTCAAGAGCATCCGGACAGAAGGTACTTCGAATCCTCGGAGGAATCTGAGGATTCTGACAGCTCTGTCGGTACCGGAATACTTCTCCCGGAGGAGCCTTCCTCTCCTAAACGTAGGATGTCTCCTTCAGAAGATATCTCCTTTCAGGATTTTATCTGGGAGGTGGCTCGAGGTCTGTCCATTACTGTGACCCCTGAAACAGAGCCCAGGGCAAAGGAGTTGGAGATTTTACAATATCCCAAAGCTCCTAAGCAGGCAGCTACCTTGCCTATCCATGAGATCTTACATGATCTCATGTTGAGAATGTGGGAGACACGTCTTACCACCTCTCCTCACTCTCGCAGACTGGATACCATGTATCGAGACCCTCCTTCTCCTGGCTTCCAGAAAACTCAGCTTCCTCACCACGCTATTGTAGTGGAGTCAGCTATGAGAAGGATCAAGAGTGCAAAGAGGCATGCCTCTAATCGTCCTGTGAGTGTAGAACCTTGGATGCCTTTGGACGTCGTACTTTCCAGGCTTCCATGCTTTCTGCCAGGATCAGTTCCTATATTTTATATATGGAAATGTTCCTTAAAGAAGTCACAGGAGATCTAGAGGTTTTCAGCCCTCTTCTTCCTGAGGACAAAAGGCAGGATTTTCTCACACTGGTCAAACATTCCCAGGATGTTTCTAAGTTTGTCAACCGTGCAGCTTTTGACTGTTTTGAGTGCATAAGCAGAACCTCTGCCATTGCCATAAGTGCACGTAGAATTGCCTGGCTCCAGGCATCTGATTTGGAGCTCTGGGTGCAGGACAAACTAGGCAATATCCCTTGTACAGGTGAGAATTTGTTTGGCAAAAATTGGCAAGAAAAAGCCAATGAATTAGATGCTGACAACGCCACTTTGGATAGGTTATCCAAAGCCACAGCTGATCCTGCGAGAAATAAATCTTTTAAGAAGCCTTTCTTCTCAAAAAAGAAGAGGTTTTACCCCTCTTATTCCCAGCAGGGACGTTCTGCAGGTCAGCTTGCCCGGAAAGGTCAGCAACCACCTAAACAAAGGAAAGCAAAGGCTGCTGAGCTTCAACCATCTCAGCAGTCAGCCTCCACAAGGCCTTTGACTTTCATCTAGAGAACTTAGCCTTCCTGGCCCTCAATGGACCAGAGCCTTCCACCATTCCAGGAAGGTTATGTCATTTTGCCCCCAGATGGGAGCAGATAACAGCAGAGCGTTGGACACTCTCCATTATAAGAGAGGGGTACAAGCTGCACTTTCTGTGCATGCCCCCTCCCACAATGGTAAGACAGTTCAATTCTCAGACCTCTCTCATCAACCTGTTAGATCAAGAGGTCACTATCCTTCTTGCCCAAGGGGCAATAGAAGAAGTACCCATTCATCAACAGGGTACAGGGTTTTACTCCCCCTATTTCCTTATCCCAAAGAAAACAGGGGGATACAGACCTATCTTGAACCTCAGATAATTGAACAAATTCCTGTTCAAAGAGAAATTCAAGATGATTTCTCTAGGAACTCTGTTGGCATACCTTCAGAGTCAGGATTGGCTTTGTTCTCTAGATTGCAAGGATGCGTACACCCATGTTCTCATCCATCCAACTCACAGAAGGTTCCTTCGGTTCCTTTTTCAAGGAAAGCACTACCAATACAGGGTGCTTCCTTTTGGCCTGGCCTCAGCACCAAGAGTGTTCAAGAAATGCATGGCTGTGGTAGCAGCATTTCTCCGCACTCTAGGGATATTCGTCTTCCCCTACTTAGACGACTGGCTCATTCGAGCTCCATCACAGTCAGAGGCCAGGACTTCTCTATCTTGCACAATGCGTATCCTTCAGTATTTAGGTCTGGTCATAAACATCCCAAAATCCAGTCTAACTCCCACTCAGTCTCTAGAGTTCATAGGAGCTTTGCTGGATACCAGAAAGGCAAGGGCCTATCTTCCCCAGGCCCGTTGCTTTCGCATGGTGCAGTTAGCTTCTCAAGCAGTGCTAAAGCCTCATCTCACTGCCCGAGAAATGCTACAACTACTAGGCCACATGGCATCTACCGTGCATGTGGTTCCTTATGCTCGCCTCCATATGAGAGCAGCCCAGTGGACTTTATCCACTCAATGGACCCAGGCATCAGGATGCCTGTCAGACAAAATAGCAAACACAAATCGCCTTATTTTGTCCCTCCAATGGTGGCAGTCCACTCAGAACCTGTTGCTGGGGTCCCCATTTCAGCAACCCTTACCCCAGGCAACTCTCACAACAGATGCTTCACCAATGGGTTGGGGAGCTCTTCTGCAAGACCTCTCCACCCAAGGCACCTGGACTCCACAGGAGACTCATCTACATATCAATCTCTTAGAGCTCAGAGCAATCTTCCTTGCTCTTCGAGTGCTCCACACCCTGCTCAGCTACAAGACAGTCTTCATTCATACGGACAATCAAGTAGCCATGTTCTACGTGAACAAGCAGGCGGGGAACAGGCTCTCTGTCGCTTTGCAACGAAGCTTTGCAACTATGGGCCCTCGCCAGAGAGCATCAGATTCATCTCCTGGCAGTGTATCTTCCAGGCATACAAAACTCTTGGGCAGACAGACTCAGTCGAGTTCTGCTTCCACACGAATGGTCTCTACATGCAGACCAGGTGGCCAAGATTTTTCAAATTTGGGGAACCCCGGACATAGACCTATTTGCAAGTCCGTTGAATGCCAAACTTACCTGGTTCTGTACAGAATTCCGGCTCAGGGCTCTCAGGCCAGGGATGCTTTCCTCCTTTACTGGGGTCAAGACTTACTTTATGCCTTTCCACCCATTCCCCTAATTCCCCAAACCCTGTTCAAGCTTCAGAGAGACAGAGGGCATATGATTCTCCTAGCTCCACATTGGCCACGGCAAGTGTGGTACCCTCTGCTTCTACATCTCTCTCAAGCTCCCTCCCTGGAGTTAGGATCTGCTCCAGATCTCCTGTCACAGGAGGACGGAATGTTATGGCATCCCATTCCCCAGTCTCTGCATCTCAGGGCTTGGTTGCTGAAAGCCTAGATCTTCATGATCTTAACCTCCCTCAGCAAGTAAAGGATATCCTTTCTGCTTCCAGGAAGCCTTCCACAAGACGCTCTTATGCTTTCAAGTGGAAAAAGTTTACCATATGGTGTTCACAGAAGGGTCTTAACCCCCTTGTGATACCTCTGGAATCATTACTGGAGTATCTCCTTCATTTATCCAATGCAGGACTTAAAACTAACTCAGTAAGAGTCCATTTGAGTGCTATTGCAGCTTCTTTCAAGCCTCTAAATGGACAACCTATCTCCTCCCATCCTCTTATAGCAAGATTTATGAGAGGCCTTCTTCTAACTAAGCCTCCCATTAGGCCATCACCGGTGGCATGTGACTTAAACCTGGTTCTTGGTCAGCTCATGAAGCCACCTTTCGAACCCTTAGCTACTACCTCATTGAAATTCCTTTCTTGGAAAGTTATCTTTCTCATTGCAATCACATCAGCATGCCGCATCAGTGAGTTGCAGGCACTAGAAGCTGATCCACCTTATACAAGGTTCCATCATGACAAGGTAGTCCTTAGGACTCATCCACACTTTATGCCAATGGTGGTCTCGCCTTTTCATCTAAACCAGGCTGTCTACCTGCCTGTGTTTTTTCCAAGGCCTCATGCATCTAATGCAGAAAGGAATCTTCATACTTTGGACTGTAAAAGAGCCTTAGCTTTTTACTTACAAAGAACACAGCAACATAGAAAGTCCTCTCAACTTTTTGTTGCTTTTGATCCTTCTCATTTGTGACTTCCAGTCTCCAAGAGAACACTGTCCAACTGGATTGCTCAGTGTATTTCCTTTGCCTATCAGAGTAAGAATTTTCCTCTGGAGGGCCATGTCACAGCTCACAATATGAGAGCCATGGCAACTTCAATGGCTCATCTGCACTCTGTGTCTATCGATAACATCTGTCGAGCAGCCAACTGGGCCTCGGTTCATACCTTCACAACCCAGTACTGCTTGGACAAGGACTCCCACCGGGATGCCTTGTTTGGTCAGGCTGTTCTTCAACACCTGTTCCATACCTAATCAACTCCTACCCTCCATCCCTGGTTGGATGCCAGAGATCCATGGGGGGAAGTGGAGCCCTTTCACTGGGGCACACAACTTCTGGGGTCTCTCCCTGGCATCTGAAGCTAGGGAGTCCCCATATGTGAGGACTACATTCTTGTTCCTGGAGATAGCATAGTTACTCACCTGTAACAGGTGATCTCTGGGAACAGCAGGAATTTAGTCCTCACAACCCACCCACCTCCCCTAGGAGTTTATCTCTCTTTCTATCTCTGTCTCTTTCTCTTTCCCTCTCTCTCTCTCTTTTTGTCTCAGCTTTAAATTCATCTGGAGAGAGGCAGTTGGGAAAGGCGGGAAGGCAGCACACAGGCGCTGTGGGATGCTCCCAAAAGCTTTCTATTGGACGCTGGGGAGCGTTCCCGCGCAGGCTCCATCGGTACCGACGATACCTATATGTGAGGACTAAATTCCCGCTGTTCCCGGAGATCACCTGTTACAGGTGAGTAACTATGCTTTATTGTCTTTGATAGCACTCCCTGCTAAGCAACGCCCACCATTATGAATGAAAGTAAAACGGGCATTATCTGCTGATAATTATCAGAACTCCTTGCAGGTATCATACTGGCGCACATATAACATGTAAGCAGTTAATAAAACTTTATTGACAGCTCAAGACAAATGGTGCAAGCATTGGAGGCCTAAAGAAACTGCAAAAATGGAAAGAGAAAGAAGAGCCCAAGACTAGATGCCTAGATTTTAACACAGCATTTACTTAATTAAATATATATATTCTTCTGTTATCTACTCTATAGCTACTATCCTTGTAAGTTTCAGGGCACCCCCTATATAATCTTCCAAATTGATTCACCCTGTTCAATATACATTTCTTGTTCATGTTGTAATGTAAACCGCTTTGAATCTATGATAAGGCGGTATAAAAACCTGTTAAATAAAATTAAAAAATAAGATTCCTCACAGAGGGTTGATAAATATACGTACACACAATATTTGGTAAGGATCCACCTAAGTAGTTTTGGAGTCATTGATAAAGGCTTTCTATATAATTTGTACAATGGTATCACAGTGTCCTATTGGTTGTCCCCTAATCTGCCCTTCTGCAACCTCAGTGCACCACTGACAATTAGTGTCATGGCACCACACTGTTAACAAGTGTCCCAGTGCACCTATAGCACATACCAGAAACATGCTAACAGCTACTGCCTTTTAGTAAAAGGGCCCCTAAATCCCTCCTCCCCTCATGACTGTCCCATCCACATATTGAAACTCTAGAGCTCTGCCTGCCTCTTTGGTCCTGCATGTGGAATGGAGATCATTTCTGTGAATGCTATCCTGGAGGTTTTGAATTTCTTTATTTTATATTTATTGGTATTTAAAAAAATGTAAAAGTTATACATTTGTTAAAAGTAACATAAATGCAGATGAAGGAAACTCCATATAAAAAGAAAGAAAATTTATATCAAAGCTATTCATCCATATTTGCATTAGACTTCAATGAAAGCAGAGGGAGAAGGAGGAAAATAAAGTGGAGAAATCAGAAACTAAAAGAGAAAGAGGCTATAGGCATGTTTTCTAGGTTATTTAAAATGTAACTTTAACATCCCAAAAAGAATGAATGTGATGAGGTACAAGAAAAACCTGACATGAAGATATAAGTATTGAAGGAAGAAATTAGCCCCCAACGCAAGAGTTTCCTACCTTAGAGGTTTTGGATTTCAACTTTCTACCTAAAGGCCTAAATTTGGCTTCCAGAGCTACCTTCCTACACTTTCTAATATGGTCATTATCCACATGTACCAAGATAACTGACTTCTCCCCAGTACTGTCTGAAATTCTGTCTAAGATGTGAGGTCCGCTACCTTCACACCAGGTAGTTAAGTTACTAAGTGATTCTCATGCCTACCAGTCACACAAATATCTATAATTCTAATGATTGACTAAATGACTAAAACATCTGTCCTAACCCTTCTTCCTGGATACATACCCAAGGAGAGATATGCTCAATGTGAGAGGATGTTCCATTATTTGGAGAACAAGTCCTGGCTACAGGATCACTTTCTGTAACACCAAAGTGATGCTATCCTTCTAGGTGACCTTTCTCTTCCAAGATAGCATAGAAGCATCCAGACTGGAAGTGGGACTTCTCTAATCTGAATCTGAAGGTCTTCTCTGTTTACCTCTCTGTCTGTCTCAACTCCTCTCAGATTACCTACTCTAGTGATTGGATTTGTTCCTAAAGAGGCAGGAGCTCTTTGCACATAATACACACACGTGATCTCTCACCAACTAGGATATACCACTCGGTACACGAGGCTGCATAGCCTCTATCTCGCTTTTCTTCTTTGTACCTTGGTTATTCTGTTGAGTTGTAAACCATTTTGAATGATGAAAATCATGAAAATGGTCTATAAAAAATGTTTAAATAAATTTAATTGCTGGACTGTTGTCTGCATCGTAGTCTTGGTGAGTTGTTAGATCTCCAGGAACAAGTAGGAATTTAGTCTTCACATATGGGTAACGTCTGTACCGACGGAGCCACACGGGAACACTCCCCAGCATCCAATAGGAAAGCCTTTGGGAGCAGTCCACTGTGCCTGCGTTGCTGTCTTCCCGCCTTCCCAATTCCCTCTCTTCAGTTCTTTGTTTTCCGTCAAGCCAGCAGGAAGCAAATCCTGTCACCGCAGAAAAAACTTTTTTGTGGATAGCGTCTGCCTTCCCATCGACACCGGCACCATCTCAGACATTACTGGTTCCCTTATTCTTTTCATCTTTCTTTCACTTCAATGCCCTTTTAGGCCTCAAGCCTTCCATACTCTTCATCCTTGAGAGTATGGAGAAACCAACTAGTGGTTTCAAAAACTGCACTAAGTTTGCCAGCACCATTTTGGCAACTGCTACACATGACTGGTGTCTAAAATGCCTCGGCCCAGACCACCAGCCAAAGTACTGTCCCCTTTGCCAGAACATGACCTGGAGAGGCCTACAGAACCGGGCTTCTAAATTAGGAACACTCTTCACCTTGGATGCGGTATCATTGGCATCCACTTTGCTGAGGTCCTCTTCATCCTCTCCTAGATGTCAGGTATCCTTGAAGTCCAAGCATAAGACCACATCAAAGTCTGTGGGCATCTCCAGAGACAGATCTTGCTCTAAACATTGAAATCCCTTGGGGGTTGACTCAGGCAGATCAGCCTGCCAAACAGCCTCGGCGGGAGACCCTGCCCTCCAAAGCCATCGAGGTGTTCCAGGATGCTCCCGAGGCATCGACCCCTGGAGAGCTACTCATGCCATATTCTGGTATGATGGCGCAAATACCCGGCATTGATACTCAAGCATCGGCAACTTCAATAGACCAGCACATACTGGCCATCGAGCATAGTTTGGAATCCCTACTTGTAGCCTTGGTACCCATAAGACCGTTGGCTACAGATGCTGGGCAATCAGTACCGGTTCCAGTACCAACATTGACATCGTTTCCAAGTGCGACATTACTTCCACCCATGCTCGCCCTGGAATCCCTTACTGATACTGGTGCAAAGCCCAAACAGCTCACTGAGACCAATACACCTGAACATCGGTACTGGCATCTATCTTCCGGTGTGCACTGTGCCCGTTGATATTTTGAGTCCTCCAATTCCGATTCCACTGATTTGGATACGGAGTCACTTGATTCATGGGGGCTCCAGGACATTCCTTCAAATACTTCTCCACCTCAACAGCGGTGTGTGTCGCTGCCAGAGGGCATGTCTTTCAGGAATTTATTCGAGACCTAGCCAAAGTTCTCTCTATCATGGTGACATTGGAGAAGGAGCTGAGGGTGGAGGAACTGGAGATCTCTTCAGTACCCAATGGCACCCAAGGAAGCAGCTACCTTACCAGTGCACCGCATCATTCATGACTTATGCTTCGTATGTAGGAGATGCCTCGCACCGTCTCACCCCAAAGTAGATGTCTCGATACCATGTACCAGGTACCAGAATGTCCTGGCTTTCAGAAGGCACAGCTTCCCCATCATTCCATGGTGATTGAATTGGCTATGTGCTGAATCAAGCGCTCAAAGACTCATTCTTCTAACCCACCTGGTAGGGAATCGAGAAACCTTGATGCCTTTGTGCGTTGATGCTTCCAGGCCTCTATGATCTCAGTTAGGATCAATTCCTATATGCCTTATATGGGAATGTCCCTAAAAGAGGTCTCTAGGGATCTTGAAGTATTTGCTCCTCTCCTCCCAGATGACAAATGGGCAGACTATCTAGCCCTATTAAACATAGTCAAAATGTGTCAATAGAGCTATCTTTGATGCTTTTGAGTGCACAGTCAAGGCTTCGGATTTTGCATCAGGGCATGTCACATTGCATGGCTTCAGACCTCAGATCTTAAACAGTGGGTCCAAGATAAACTGGGCAACATACCTTGCATAAGGGGAAATCTCTTTGGCAAAGACTGGCAAGATAAAGCCTCTCAGTCTGAAAATACTACTCTAAAGAGACTGTCCAGAGTAACAGCTGACCTTGCTAGGAAGAAGTCTCCTGCAAAGAAGTCTTTTTACAATAATAATAAGAAATTCTTCTCTTCCTATCCCCCTGCTTCTCAGTATCAGAGCCAGGCCCCACAGAAGAGGCAACAGCCTCCTAAGCAGCAGAAGAAGACACAGGTGGCTAAATCTCAACCAGCTCCACAGCCACAGGCTGCGCCTGGTCTTTGACTTGTTTCTAGAGAACATTGCCACCCTGCCTCTGGAGGATCTCCAACCTCTTCACATAGCAGATTTGCTTCTGCCCCAAGAGTCATCACAAAGTGCATGGCAGTCATAGTCGCATATCTAAGAACTCTGAGACTATTCATCTTCCGCTACTTAGATGACTGGCTATTAAAGGCAGATACCTCCCAAGAAGTGCTGCTGTCCTTGCATCGTACCATAACAGTACTACAATTGGGATTTGTCATGCAAATGCAAAGTGTGCCTTTGAGTCATTCCTGACTCCTGGCAACCCAGAAGCTCCTGGGTTTTCTTGGCAGTGTCACCGGAAGTAGATTGCCAGGCCTTTCTTCTGAGGCAATGGAGGGTTAAGTGACTTGCCCAAGGCCACAAGGAGTGCTAGTGGGAATCAAACCCTGGTTGCTTGGTTACTAAGCCAGTGTTCTAACCACTAGGCTACTCCTCCACTCCTGGGATTTGTCATAAACTTCCCAAAATCCCATCTGTGTCCAACTCAAAGGCTACAGTTCATTGGAGTCCTGCTAGACATCCAACAGTCCAGGGCATTTCTGCCTGAGCTCCGTTGTACTTGTCTAGTAGAGCTAGCATCCCAGATGCTCCAAAGAGACCATCTGACAGTCCGACAGATGCTGCAACTCCTTGAGCACATTGCCTCTACAGTGCATGTTGTCCCACATGCCTGACTACATATGCAGATAGCCCAGTGAACTCTGGCCTCCCAGTGGAAGCAGGCCTCAGGCCATCTCAGGGACAGGATCCCAGTCACTGCCTGCTTAACCACATCCCTTTGGTGGTGGTGCTTTCCAGAAAATTTGCTCGTAGGGTCACCTTTTCAGATGCCTCCATGTCAATGTACCGACAACAGATGCTTCCAAGTGGAGTTGGGGAGCCCATCTGTGCAATCTGACTACACAGAGACTCTGGATGGTGCAGGAGTTACAACTCAAGATCAATCTCCCGGAACTTCGGACTATTTTTAATGCCCTCCAGCCATTCCAATATCACCTCACAGTACAACAGGTCCTTCAGGATGGACAATCTGGTTGCCATGCTCTGTGTGAACAAGCAGGGGGGAACGGGCATTTGGGCCCTCTCCGAGGAGGCGATCCGCCTTTGGTTCTGTGCCATTGCGCATCAGATACACCTCCAAGCGGTGTACCTACCGGGAGAATCCAATGTCTTGGCATTCAGAATGAGTTTCTTCCTGTTTTCCCACAAATGGCCTCTCCATCAGGACACAGTGTCCTACATCTTCCTGACTTGGGGAACTCCAGACATAGATCTGTTCGTGACTCCGCAGTATGCCAAGCTTTCTCGTTTCTGCACAAGGACTCCCACATCCCACAACCAACAGGTGGATGCCTTCCACCTGCACTGAGGTCAGGGTCTGATTTATGCATTCCATCCCATACCCCAAGACGCTTTTCAAGCTTCCATCCAACAGGGGCTCCATGATTCTCATAGCCCCTCACTAGCTGCAGCAACCATGGTTTCCACTGCTGCTACATCTGACTCAGATTCATTCTCTCCGATTGGGATACACGCTGGATCTCCTCTCTCAGGATAATGGCTCACTACTCCATCCCAATCCACAGTCACTCTGCCTCACAGCTTGGCTAATGAGAGCATGGCCTTACAGGGCTTTGACCTTTCTCAAGAGGTTAAGGAGATCCTCTTGGCTTCTAGAAAGCCCTCCATCAGATGCTCATACTTTTTAAGTGGCGTAGATTTTCAGTCTGGTGTTCCCAGAAAGATCTCAATCCTTTTTCTGCTCCAGTGGAGTCCCTCCTTCAGTATCTCCTCTACCTGTCCTCAACAGGTCTAAAGACAAATTCAGCAAGAGACCACTTAGTGCCATTGCGGTCTCTCATCATCTGCTTGATGGACAGCCTATCTACTCACAACCACTAGTGGTGTGTTTCATGCAAGGTCTCCTGCTGTCCAAACCTCCCATTAAGCCACCCTGGTAGCCTGGGACCTCAATGTTGTTCTAGTGCAGCTCCTCAAGCCGCCCTTTGAACCATTAGCCACGACCTCACTTAAGTTCCTCTCATGGTGATCTTCCTAATTGCACTCACTTCAGTTAGATGCATTAGTGAGCTTCAGGCTTTGGTGGCGGATCCTCCCTATACACACTTCTACCATGACAAAGTAGTCCTTCGGTCTTACCCACACTTTATGCCAAAAGTGGTGTTCCCCTTCCATCTAAACCAGTCAATTTACCTTCTAGTTTTCTTTCCTAAGCTGCATGCTTCTAGAGCTGAAGCAACCCTGCAGACTCTTGACTGCAAGTGTTCGTTGGTTTTTTACCTCCAAAGGACTCAGGGTCATCGTAAAGCCTCACAGTTGTTCATCTCTTTTGACCCCAGTCACCTGGGATTACCTGTCTCCAAGGTGTATGCTCTCCAGATGGATAGCAGACTGCATTTCATTTGCCTATGACAAAGCAGGGCTCTCCCTGGAAGGGTATGTCGCTGCTCACAATGTTCGTGCCATGGCCACCTCGATGGCAAACCTACACTCAGTAGCCATTTACAAAATTTGCAAAGCAGCAACATGGTCTTTTATCCATACCTTTGCTGCCCATTATTGTCTGGACAAGGACTCTCATCAGGATGCCATGTTTGGTCAGGCTGTTCTGCAGAACGTCTTTCAGACTTAGATGCAACTCTTTCCCTCTGTCCCGGACTTTGAAGATACCAGAGATCCATGTGGGATCAATGACCTCATCATGCCTGTTCCGAGGCAAACCTCTACTGGTTCTGAGGTCACTTCATCTGGCATCTGGAAGCTAGGGAGTCGGTTTGTAAAGGCTACATTCCTGCTTGTTCCTGCAGATAGCGTAGTTACTAACCTGTAATAGGTGATCTCCAGGAACAGCAGGAATTTAGTCTTTACAACCCGCCTTCCTCCCCTAGGCGTTATAAGGTTTCATTTACTCTCTTTTTTTCAGCCAAAAGCTCAGCTGAAGAGAGGGAGTTTTGAAGGCAGGAAGGCAGCAATGCAGGCACAGTGGACTGCTCCCAAAGGCTTTCCTATTGGACGCTGGGGAGCGTTCCCGTGCGGGCTCCGTCAGTATCGACATCACCCATATGTGAAGACTAAATTCCTGCTGTTCCCGGAGATCACCTGTTACAGGCAAGTAACTACGCTTTATTTAAGGTCGCTAAAGGAGTAAAGAATAGTTTACTATAAAGTCCATTAAGTTTATTATATATAACACTGTTATTTTAGGTTTGCTTCTCAATGAACTGCGAAAGACCTCAAAGTAATTCATTGCTAAGGGTTAATCACTTAAGAACATAAGAAATGCCATACTGGGTCAGACCAAGGTCCATCAAGCCCAGTATCCTGTTTCCAACAGTGGCCAATCCAGGTCACAAGTACCTGACAAGTTTCCAGTAAGGTACACAGGTTCCACAGTTCTTGTCCTGGGGTAAGCAGTAGGCTTCCCGGGTCCTCTTTAATAATGGTTTATGGACCTTTCCTCCAGGAAATTGGCCAAACCTTTTTTAAACCCAGCTACACTAACGGCTTTTACTACATCCTTCAATAACAAATTGCAGAGTTTGATTGCACGTTGAGTGAAAAAATATTTTCTCTTATTAGTCTCAAATGTGTTGCATTGTAACTTCATTGCGTGTCCCCTATTCTTTCTACTTTTTGATGGCGTAAACAACCGATCTACGTTTACCTGTTCTATTCCATTCACTAATTTATAGACCTCTGTCATATCTTTATCTTTATTCATTGCTTGATATACCGCCCAAGCGTGTGCGTCAGGGCGGTGTACAATATAATCGATAAAAGCAAGAAAAGGAAAAGAACGCCATCATTTAGACAGGACAGAAAGAGGCAGAGAAAGGTATTCTGAGCAGGAGAGAGATAGGTCTAGTAAGGGTACTGGCAGAGAAAGCTAGACTTAAGGGTCTGGGAGGTCGAAAGTTCCTGCCATCTCCCCTCAGCTATCTTTTTTCCGAAAATGAAGAGCCCTAATCTTTTTAAGCCTTTCCTCATAGGGGTATCCTTCCATCCTCTTTACCATTTTGGTGGCTCTTCTCTGTACCTTTTCTAATTCTGCTATATTTTTTTAAATATATGGCAACCAGAATTGCACACAATATTCAAGGCACGGTCACACCATGGAACAATACAGAGGCATTATAATATCTTTTGTTTTATTCTCCATTCCTTTCCTTATGATTCCTTGCATTCTATTTGCTTTCTTGGCTGCTACTGCACACTGGGTGGAACGTTCCAACGTATTATCCATGATGACGCCTAAATGTTTATCCTGGGTGGTGGTTCCTAATGTGGAACCTTGAATCATGTATCTGTAGTTTGGGTTGTGCTTTCCTAGGTGCATAACTTTGCACTTGTCCACATTAAATTTCATCTGTCATTTGGATGTCCATTCTTCCAACTTATCAAGGTCCTCTTGCAATTTTTCACAATCCTCTTGTGTTTTAACAACTTTGAATAATTTTGTGTCATCTGCAAATCTGACCACCTCACTCATTATTCCTATTTCCAGGTTATTTATGAATATGTTAAAAAGCAGCGGTATCGGGTAGTTATAAGTGAAGTCTCATGATGCTATAACCTAATAGAGTCCAGTTCTGATTGAGCAGAAGGAAACTGTCAGGTCAATAAATAAAATTTCCAAAGTCATGAAGAAATTGCAGATATCAGCCAAAAAGCCTTATTTTCTTGGACTCCCACTAAGAAAATATACTTTCCAGTCAGTTGTGGCTATGGCCATCACTTTTCATTTAATTATTAAATTAAGATTAGCTTGTTTTACGCTGGTGTTTCTTTTGAGATTTTCACTATAGAAAGAGTCACAATAAAAGTAAGACATGGGGCTGGAAGTATGGCATGCTTCAAAGAAGAATTTCATATATGTTTATAGAATGGTTGAGAGACACTGAAATGATTTTATCATGCCATATCATGTAACAGTGCACCAGAGCAGTTTTTGAGGGGATACTTGATGGTACTGTCTCATGGTCCCAGTGGTGTATCTACTGTGAAACTAATGAAGCTTAAGCTTCAGGGCCCCCAGAGGGGCCCCAGAAGTGGCTTTAGTCCACATTGCTTAAAAATTTTGGGTCTACTGCATGAGAAGAGCTTTTAAAAATAATAATAATATTAATAATATCGTGTAAGTCAATACAAAATGATAGTTAAAATACAAATTAAAAGGTTATTGAAGTATTTTGTAGAGTAGCCATAAATGAAAAAAGTTCAAATTAAGGATGTTTCATTCTAAATATATTTAATATAAAATAATTATAAATAATTTAAAACACTATTAAAGTTATATAACATTTCCCTAATTTTCCTCTCCCCGTAACTCAAAAATGATAAGGCATAGGAAATTTTAATTCACCTGTGACTTTGACATGTGAGATAATCCAGTACAGCAATTTTTATCAAAATATGAAATGTAGTGGTTAAATTTTCATAAAATTTGTGGTGATCTGTCGTGGAACAACCCCATTGAAGAAGATTAGTGGTTACCCAGATCTTGTTGCTGGTTGTTAAGGGGTCCTCATAACAGTCCAAACTTCAGGGCCCCAAAAATGTAGGTCCGCCATTTCATAGTCCTCGTGTATTAATGAAAGAGCCCTGCATATGAGTACCAGCACCTTTCTTGCTAGGAAAAATACACTGCAGTGCATAGAAGTCCCATGATGCAGTTTATCATGATGCAAGCCAGCTATGATGTTGTGCGCTTAAATGCCAACTGAGACCAGCAGTAAAATTGGACTAGAAAAGCACTTTGTTAAATTTTAAAACAACCTGTGCTGGTTTGTTTTAACCTCAAACATTTTGTAAGTAAATTCAGAGTTTACCATGTCTGAGGTAGTAAAGGCATTTGCGTTTAGCTTCACTTCTCAGTGCACCTGAGATATCTCTTGAAGTCCCTTTAGCACATGCTCTTCTATACTGTTTTCCCCCTTGCTCACTTCCCCTTTTTTCTCCATTTGCAAATTCATCTTCCATAGGTTTGGGCTACCAGCTGACCGCACTTCTTCAGGACAGACCAAGCCAGTCAGTCCTACTACTGCTCCATTACATGCACAGATCATTTGTCCATAGGTAAAGCAGATCTATAGGTCCATTGATACAGTAGGATAAAACCAGAGACTGGATCACATCGTATACTTCCTATCATGCCATCCCTCCCAAAAAATAAATAAATAAACCAAGTGGCACCAGTGCGTAACCCTCTCCATAACCTTAGCCCTCTATTATCTGGCAGCAAGATTTGATAGGAGCGAGGGAAGAGAGAAACTGGATGTAAAGCAGTGATAGAGCCTGTGGCCTTCACAGTGTGGCAGTGGTGCACCCAGCAGGTAGTACTGCAGGGTACTGTTTGAATCCTGACGTCTCCTCCCCACCCTTTCCAGTGGTGTATGGGCTGCTTTTTTTTTTAATGTAATTTCAAGGTGCAAGATTGACATAATAATAAGTCAAGAAAGGTGAATACAATACATAAAGCATAATTACAACAATAGAATACAAGTAAATAAATCATGTGTCTATCTTGAGGCAGAGGAGACTACTAAAAGAATCCAAAAACAATATATGGGCTGCTTTATACAGCACTTGTGATCATTCAGAGGTGTGGAGCATGATTCACAAAGCATTGCGGAACCTGTGTCTTTTGGGGGGGAAACTGCTAGGTACGTATGACCTAGATTGGCCACTGTTGGAAACAGGATACTGGGCTTGATGGACCTTGGTCTGACCCAGTATGGCATATCTTATATTCTTATGTTCTTAAAGGGGTATGAAAGGGATGTCCGGACGGCCCCATTATGACCCGAATCTGGTCCATGGGAACAAAACATTCCCGCAGTACACAGAATCGGGCCTGAGGATGGCCCGGCGTGCCCCTGCCTGCCTGCGGGGACATCCTCCCTGCTTGCAACCCTGGCTCACACAGCTAAGGTCTTCTCTGACCCGGCAGGACATACAGGGCTGTGACCTGAATCAGCCCTGTACGTCCTGCTGGCTCGGCCCACCCCCACTCCGCCCAGATCCCACCCCCTACCATCCCCCACCGGCTCTCCCCATCCTGTGGCTCTAGCTGTGAGGGGAGGGGGAATAGGGACAGGATGACCTGTGGGGCTGCATGACCCACCAGGATGTGCAGCCCCATGGGATCCATCTCAGAATCGGGCCCATAGACTCCAAAAAAAGAGAATGACTTAGGGCCAGTGCAGATTGCTAGCATTAGGTCATGAAGCAGCCCATATAATTATTGCTGTTTAGGTTTATGTACAGAGATTCTAAATGAGATGCTTGTCATTAATTGTACCAAATGCAACCGAGTACAAGTAAACTGAGAGAAAATGTGAATATGTCTGTTTATTTTTTTTTAACCCAGCACACTTAAGTGATCTCAAATCTAACAAGAATTTTTTGTCAGGCTCGTAAAACACCATGTTGGTATATTATACTCAATGGGTTTATTATATGTCCTTTCTAATGACAATTAACTTTTTGTGGATCACCATATTGAATTATGCCAGCGGAAAATTCTAACCAAAAGCTAAAATAAAAGATTAAGATCATCTCCAAAATGAAAAGACACTGGAAATGACAGAAACCAGATAAAACTGGATTCCTATAATCAGTAAAGGAATTGCCATTCTCACTTGATTGGGAGTAGAATGAAAGAAATCACAATGCTTTAAAAGAAGTGTATAAAGGCAGCAACACAATTTTGGATGTGGCATTAGAATAATTGCATCTATTCATTTATATATTTTTTTCATTTCAGACTAAACTTCGAGAGATCAACTTGTCTACAGTGAGGTTTATAGAAGAATTAGGCGAAGACCGGTTTGGAAAAGTCTACAAGGGGCATCTCTTTGGCACTGCCCCAGGAGAACAAACTCAAGCAATCGCCATTAAGACTCTGAAAGATAAAGTAGAAGTGGCTCTTAGAGAAGAGTTCAAGCATGAAGCAATGATGAGGTCACGCCTGCAGCATCCAAATATTGTCTCCCTGCTGGGGATCGTGACAAAAGACCAACCTATGTGCATGATTTTTGGCTATTCTGCACATAGCGACCTTCATGAGTTCTTAGTCATGAGGTCGCCACATTCTGATGTCGGCAGCACGGATGATGACAAAACGGTAAAATCAGCTTTAGAACCTGCTGATTTCCTTCACATTGTGACTCAAATAGCAGCGGGTATGGAGTTCCTATCAAGCCATCATGTTGTGCACAAGGATTTAGCCACCAGAAATGTTTTGGTGTTTGATAAGCTTAATATGAAGATATCGGATCTTGGACTTTTTAGAGAAGTGTACTCTGCTGATTATTATAAACTGATGGGGAATAACCTTCTTCCCATCCGATGGATGTCCCCTGAGGCAATCATGTATGGAAAATTTTCAATAGATTCTGATATCTGGTCCTATGGAGTAGTGTTGTGGGAAACTTTTAGCTATGGCCTGCAGCCCTACTGTGGCTATTCCAACCAGGATGTCATTGAGATGATAAGGAATCGTCAGGTTCTGCCATGTCCCGATGAGTGCCCTGCATGGATATATGCCTTGATGTTGGAATGCTGGAATGAATTCCCCGCAAGAAGACCAAGATTTAAAGATCTCCACTCTAGACTAAGAACCTGGGAAAACATTTCTAGCTATAATAGTTCAGCACAAACCTCCGGGGCGAGCAATACCACACAGACAAGTTCTCTCAGTACAAGTCCAGTTAGCAATGTCAGTAATACTAGATATGTTGGGCCAAAGCAGAAAGCCCAGCCTTTCCCTCAACCACAGTTTATACAAATGAAAGGACAGATCAGGCCCATGGTCCCACCACCTCAGCTCTACATTCCTGTCAATGGCTATCAACCAATGCCAGCCTATGGAGCCTACCTGCCCAACTTTTATCCTGTGCAAATCCCAATGCAAATAGCTCCTCAGCAGATACCTCCACAGATGATCCCAAAACCAGGATCCCACCACAGTGGGAGTGGTTCCACCAGCACAGGCTATGTGACAACAGCGCCCTCAAATACATCTGTGGCAGATAGAGCTGCTCTGCTTGCCGAGGGCATAGAGGACACACACATCACAGCAGAAGATGTGTCCCAGAGCACTTTCCAGGAAGAAGAGAGGGGTTCTGTGCCAGAAACAGAATTGCTGGGTGATAATGACACACCTCATCACGTGGATGAAGCAGAGATTCGGTTGGAAGCTTAAGCCGGACTTTTTTCCTTCTTTTTTTTCTTTTCTTTTTTTTTTGGCAGTGAGGCAGAGTTCCACAAAACTTCAGTAGCAAATGAATTCAAGATCTCCCATACTTTTGAGAATGTAATCCCAAGTGAGGGAAATAAGCTTTCTGAGCTCCAGTTTAGCCACAGGTAATCTGAAAGAAAAATAAAATGATGGCTGTAAAATACAGCATATACTAACATACCAGGATTACTGAGAATTGTAACCAGCAATTTGTTGCTTACGTTTTGTTCTCAAATTGCTGGAAATTTTTGGCTATTGTTATCGAACAACAATTTTGAACTAGGCTGCTTTAATGTCATGTACTGTTGCCATGCAACAAATTGCAGAGTAGCATTGCACATCATGCGTTTTGTGGTCTGTGACTGTAATTGTGACATCATGCGTTTTGTGGTCTGTTCTCCTTATGTCACTGATTGGGGGAAAGGGGAAGGGGGAAGGACTCAACCTCACAGTGTTGCTCTGAACGTGTTTGCCCTGACTGATGTACAGCTTGGAACATGGTTGTCATCTGGTCAACATGCTTGTAATAGAATTAGAGTGTTGTTTCACATTTATAACTTATACGCTAAGGAATTCTGCGCTCATCTTTGTAATATGATATACTGGAGAGCTAAAATACAGGGACAAAGAAAAGTCGGGCAAATTCTGCCTTTTTCTTCCACCTGATGAAAGCAACAGACCGAAACTGCTAAATGAGACGTCTAAAAATATGCTTTTAAAGGATTGGTTTTCTCGTACTGCTGTATCATTTTCCTTTGCAGCAAGTGGCCTTAGATCCATTTTTGTATGAAACGGAAAGAAGTGAATGAAGTCCAATGCACTAATTAACCCAAGCCACCTCCTGGCAGCCTCCCTCCTCACCTCTTTGTGAAACTGTGAGGTGCCTGAATTTGGGACAGGTTTTGAACTATATTTGGATTTAATGAGGAGGGAAAGGGAGTATGTTAGGCAAGACTACACGTAAGGAAAGTTTCCTTCTGTTCTTCAGGTACGCAAGTGAATGAATTTGATATGTTAACAGGAATGGTACTATACAGAATATTGCTTTTTGTTATGCCTTCCGGTATGAATCATGTACAGACTCTTCAAAAAGTGTAATTTATATGTTTTGTTACATTTTATATACCTTTTTAAACTGAAGTATTTGGAAAAAATAGACTATAATTTAACCGTTTACGTTACGTTATGTTGTATTTTTTTTAATCTTTTGCTCTGTAAAATGTATAAGCCATTCCATGCATTTCACGACACAATTTCTGTAAAACAAACATCCTCCCCACGCTCTCATGCGCATGCCCACACAAACTCTTATTGTTGTATTGTAGCCAACACAAACACATCTAGTAAAATCCAGATATATGGAGTATGCAATAAATCGATATATGAAGTATGGTTAAGTAATTTATCTGTGAGACTTCTGCTGAAGAGGTTTTTCCCCTACAATGCTTAAGAAAATGGCAAACTGCACTGTGATCTAACTATATTTACTATGCAGTACCGCTCAGCTTATGATGGGGGAGGCAAGCGGCCTCTCTACATCTCTTACACCATAGTCTTGTAAAGGCCCATATGAAGAGAACATTGGTGCATATGAACGGTGTAAGGAAGTGGCATTTGATTTGACTCTGAGACTCAGTCGCTTGATGAAGTGATTTGCCTAGTACCATTAGGGGTCACAACTCCTGAATGTGAGCTGTTGATACAAGTTCTCAGTTTGGACTGGACTGAAAATGATGTGCTGCTCTATGGCCCGTAAGAATCTGACTGAGTAGCTTTTCCAGTATGCTTTCTTTCAGTTGGCTTCCAACTGGTTCTGCGTGGAAGTCTAGAAGAAGCCCTGTTGCTCATGCATTACTTGGAAGAGGCCTTTGGTGCTACTAACAAGATCATTTTCAATAAATTTGAAGACTAATTGCAATCACCTTGTGTTTTAATTATTTGCATTTGAAAATGTAGACAGCTTCTAATTCTTCACTTATTTTTTGTTAAAATATGGGACAGAAAAATAGGTTAGTTATGTATGTCTGTAGGTATATATGTCTTAATGCCCATCATGGCAGCTCTTTACATAACAGTGCTTGCTCCTTCCTGCACCTTTCTGCCAAATTGATTTGTAGTTGCTCTGCAGGACGTCTGGAGTGGAGGGAGTCAAAATGAACAACAACAGCAATGCAGCTTCGGAGGCCTCGGGTAAGCGTTAAATGTTATGTTGCACGTCCCAGAAAGGGATGACAGCAGGAGGTGGGGGGGGGGGGGGTCAGTAGGAATGAGGGTTCACCTAGGGTGCCTCACATCCTTGCACCAGCCCTGGGCCAATCTAGGTCACAAGTACTACTACTGTACTGCAAAAAAAATGTATGCCTTTGAGTCGTTGCTGACTCCTGACAACCTAGCAACTCCAGGGTTTTCTTAGCAATGTGACTGGAAGTAGATTGCCAGGCCTTTCTTCCAAGGCAATGGAGGATTATGTGACGTGTCCAAGGTCACAAAGAGTGCCGGGGGAATGGAACCCTGGTCTTTTGGTTACCAAGTCAGTACTCTTGACTATTAGGCTACTCCTTCACTTCTACTATTATTACTTATCATTTGTGTAGCACTACATGGTGTACACAGTATCTGGCAGGATCCCAAAAGTGGACAGACTTTATGCTACTTATCCCCAGGGATGAGCAGTAGCTTTCTACCAGTGTATTTCAATAATGGTTTATAGCCTTTTCCTCCAGGAATTTGTCCAAACCTTTTTTTAAATCCAGCTATCCTACATAAAAACAGTATTAACATAATCCCAGGCCCAACCCACTCACCACTCCCCTTACAATCTAAAGTAATATTAGAATGCTCCCAATAAAATATGGAGGCAATTTCGTAAAGGATTTTCCATGTGTATAGCATGTTTTACACATGGAAAATGTCTCTTACAAAACTTCATGGCTGTACTTATACTGTGTATAGGGGTTCCTGGGAGCATGTTTTGGGCAGAGCATGGATGGAATTGCGATATATGCATGTACGATGGGGGCCAATAAGTCTCTGGCTTTGTAATGAAACAGAAAGCTATGGGCACACATCAGTTCCAGAGGTCTGAAAGATCTCTCTGTAGTTTTGTTTTATTTGGTACCTGTTGCGTTCTGTTTCGGTATTTAATAAAATATAGATGCAAAATTATTGTGTATATGGCCTTCTCAAGCAAATCACCCTTATGGATAAACTTAATTGACCAAAATGGCAGTAAATTACCCTCGTAGAGTACAAGCTCTCATATTTATATATTCAGACCCGATGTGTATTTGCATTCTAGTGAGGCTGGTTTTGGGTGCCTATTTTATAAAGTGCATGGGCACTTATGTTGCCTTTACAAAATAATCCAAAAGTGTTGTCGTATAAAGACAGGGGCACTACATCAGCATACACATCAAACAACAGACCCCAAGTCAATCAAATTCCAAAAAGTATTTAAATGGACCTCAAATAGAGGAGCTAAACAGCTTCCAGCACAGACAGCCTAGAGAAACTCAAGGCTAGCAAGCCAGGTTTGCTCCCGTTGTCATCATCGACCCATCATAAGCTCATAAGACCAAGAGTTAGAACAAGTATCAGTACATATTGAATTACATAAGTTATATATCTCAAAAAAAACTTTAAAAAAATGTTGAGACTTTTTAACAATAGCTTCAATAAACTCATATACAATATCCATGCAATTGTTTAAAAGTCTCAGAACATTTTTGAAAGTTTTTGATGCAAACTAAAGATGCCAATGAATGACATTGAAAGCCCAAGAGTAAGATTTACAGGTGATATGTCTGAGGTATTGTGGCAGGGTTAGCCTGCCTCAGAATCCCAGGGGGAGGAAAACCCTACAGAAGCAGCCTTAGGAATGCCCTTTAGTCAGGGCCACCCATGCAAGGAGGAGGAGGAAGAACTCCGGGTGAACCTGGGGAGGAGCTGGGTCCGATCTAACCCAGGTTTTAGGGTTCTCCCAGCACAGGGAAAGATCTGGTTTGGAGGGGTGGAGCCAGGGACCTGGGGAAGAGGGTGGGGTCAACATTCCACCCTGGGAGGGAGAGGAGTATGAAAGGCATCTCCCACAACACCATGCGGTCCTGCCCGCATGGAGCCTGCCCAGACGAGAGTATTCTACAGTTCCAGAGGTGCCCAAGCCAATGGAACTAGGAAAAGCTGAACCTTGGGACTGTATTTTTGAAGGTATGGAGTACCAGGAAGCTGGACCTACAAGTCTATGAGTTTTCTTGCCTACCTTATTCTGCATTGTGGACTGGGCTTGAGAATGCCTAGGAGTGGTGTGGGTAGAAGACTTCCCCAATCCTACTTCAGCCTAAGAGAAGTAAGGGTGTGCCTAGGTTTAAAAATGAGTAGAATGAACGGAGTTGTCAATGAATTGTCTTTAAGGATAAGTATTGTGATGTGAATTAGATGGAAAGTGGGCTAGTGAGAAGCCCTCATGGCAGGGTTGGACTGGTGAGGGCCTGGAAGCCCAGGAGCTACCCATCAGCGAGTTTCTGGCTCGTGTTGGGCAAGGGGCTGGGAAGGAAAACTTGGACCGGTTCACTTTCCTGCTTTGACTGTTTGCCCAAAAAACTGTACATACTGCAACAGAGTTTTGCTTTGTTGTTTCTTTCTTTTTCATTGACTGGTTGCTTTTGGATTGAGGATTGCTGAGTGACTGCTACATAGTCTTTGCCAAGTTGGCCATGAGAGACAAATAGACTGGTTGCTCGCTACAGGGCTAATCCTTCTCGCCCCTGGACGCAATCCCCCTCCTACAGCGCATGTAACTGTATAGATTTAGAAAGATTTAAGTGTCAAAAAAACCTTCACAAATGGAAGAAAGAACAAATGATAAATAGCTTTGTCAATGGCTCTGAGAGGACACAGACAGAACGGAGGCAGTATTAAGACAGTTTTCAAAGAAATTTGGCTAGCCAGTTAAATAGTCACCTGGGTGAATTCCCCGAACTGAAAACTTCCTTCCATTGAATATGCACAAGCTATATTTATAGCAGTGGACTTCTCCAGCCCAAATTTTCAAAGAAAAATCTATTAATATGATGGTGACCCCTCCAGAGAAAGAAACAGAAACATATCCTCTTGCTCTTCAGATAATCATGCACACAATTCTGGTGTGCTGCTGCCTGTTGCTCAACTCTGCCAGTCATCATGTAAAATTCTTGGAGTTGGTAACAACTCTTTCTCCAGGAACAAGTAAGAAGTCAGTTCTCACATATGGGTGACGTCAGCACCAATGGAGCCTATGTGGAGCATTTCCCCAGCTTTCAAAGAAAGCCTTTGGGAATGTCACCACACATGCGTAGTCCCCTTCCCGCCCAAGGTTTCCATCTTGATCAGTCTCCCTTTTTCTGCGGAGTCCTTCAGACATGTGTCTCGTCCCTGGAAATAGTTTTTTCTCTTTACAATACAATTTTAGCTTTTCCGGCTACCGCCGGTTCCCTTCCCAAGGGTTGCCTGTGCGTGAGCAAAAGAAGAAGAAGAAGGCTGCAAGGACACAGTCCGAGGGGCTAGACAAGCTTGAGAAATCGCGCGCGCGGTCTCTCAGCCCCCCACGGCAGTCCGAAGAGTCGGAGAAGGAGCGGCTGAGAAAGGTACTTTGAACCGATACAGAGGCCCTGGCGATGGCATCCGGTCTCCCGAGGGTCATTCTAGAGAGGACCCCCTCCCCTCATTGCCCAACCCAGTCACCCCGGCATTGGTATCACAGGGCTCCACTCCCGAGTGGGAGGCCTGAATGCTGGCCTTGGAACGCACCGTATATGCATTCCTCGCTGCCTTGCAGGCGCTGATGCCTGACCCTGCCAGCACGCACCTTGAGACTGCAGGGACCTCGACCTCGAGGATTTCTCGGGCCGCCGCAGTAATCCCCAAGAGCCAGATGCCTCATGAGGGTCCTCGGTGAGGGTCTCGATCTCCATCCCGTTCCTTGGACGTGAGATCATTTCGGATAAGCACCTCCGGCTCTGGACAGGCTTCAGCCTCGGGAGCCCGACGCAGGTCAGCGACCCCTCTGGAACCGCCCGATCCTGAGTCCTCCACGGACTATTTGGACTGGGAATCTGATGGGGAAACCTCAGACTCATCTCTGCTGACCCAGAGGCGGCAGTCTCCTCCTGAGGACACCTCCTTTCTAGAGTTTGTTTGGGATATGGTGCGGGCCCTTGTGCTCACCAACGAATTGGAGGAGGAGCCCCGAGTGGAAGAACTTGATATCTTCCAATATGAGGCACCACCGAAGGAAACCCTTATAGTTCCGGTTCTTTCCAACCTTAGCCGGCTCCTTCTCCATATGTGGGAAACCCCGGCTTCCATCCCCATTATCAGCAAATGCCTGAACTCTATGTATAGGGTCCAGCAGGGACCGGGGTTCCAGAAAGCACAGCTTCCCTATACTTCCATGGTCGTCGAATCGGCCATGCATAGACAGAAAAGCCCGAAGACCCACTTTTCTGTCCCCCCGGGCAGAGAGTCCTGTGGTCTCGATGCCCTCAGACGGAAAGCTTACCAAGGCTCCATGCTAGCATGCCACAATTTTATATTGGTATGTTCCTCCAGGACCTCACTGAGGATTTGCGGTGGGTCTTGATGGGGACCATCTCCAGCACTTCCAAGTGCTCTCAAAGTCCATCGGAGAGTGTTCTAAGTACTACTCACTAGTGGCTTATGACAGCTTCAAGTCCTCTGCCCGAGTAACAGCGGAAAGCATCAGTGCCTGCCGGCAAGCTTGGCTCCAATATTCTGACCTGGAACAGTGTGTCCAGGAGAAGCTCCTCGACGTCCCTTGTCTTGGGGAGGAGCTCTTTAGTAAACCAATGGAGGACAAAGGGGCCAAGATTGAGACCAAGTACGTCACCCATACTTGGCTCTATCGGAAAATCTTTTCCCTCCCCAGGAAGAAACCGCAGAGCAAGAAACTCTTCTTCACCAGAAAAGGGCACCTGTACTGGGGCTACCCTCCCTACCTGTCTACACCGACCCCGACCCAGGGTGGTCAGGGTAAGAGTGCAGCCCATGGCCCCCATAAGTGAAAGGTACAAAAGACCCAACCGCTGGCCCCAGTGTAGCTGACTTCAGGGTTTTGACACCACCGGCATAACCTCTCAAACGCTGGATGACCAGCTGCCGGTAGGTTGAAGGCTGATCCACTTTGCCCTCAGGTGGGAATCCATTACCACCGATGCCTGGGTTCTCCAGGTCGTCTGGGAGGGCTATCTCCTCCATCTGGACCAGTTGCCTTCTCCTTACTTCCCTGGGGAGCCCCGGAAGCTTCTCCTGCACCAGGACCTACTAACTCAGAAGCTTGCAGGCCTCCTCAAAGACGGGGCAGTGGAAGCAGTCCCATCACACCTCAGAGGAAGGGGGTTTTATCCCAAAGAGAAGAGGAGGACTCCGGCACATCCTCGATCTGAGGAACCTGAACAGATTCCTGGTGCGGGAGAAGTTCAGAATGCTCTTCCTTGGAACACAGCTGCCCTACCTCCAGCAGGGCAATTGGCTATGCTCCTTGGACCTAAAGGATGCTTATACCCATATCCTCATCCACCCCAAGCGGGCACCACTACCTGTACAGGGTGCTCCCCTTCGGACTCACCTCTGCTCCACGGTCTTCACCAACTGTCTTGCGGTGGTGGCAGCCCACCTCCGTCTACAAGGCACTTTCATCTAACCCTATCTAGACTACTGTCTCATAAAAGGGAACACAGCCTTGGAGGCCCTGCAGGCCACAGGTTGCATGATTCAGCTTCTGCAGCACTTGGGATTCATGGTCAACTACCTGAAATCCCATCTTACTCCAGTACAATCCCTGGAGTTCATAGGGGCTTGCCTGGATACTCTTCAGGTCATGGCCTTCCTTCCCTGAGACAGGGCAGACCACCTCAGTTCCCTGGCGGAACCACCCCATGGCATCCCATGTGCGGCATCCCACGTGCTGAATCCCATGTGCGGAACCACCACATGGTCTCGGCACAGTCGATGCTTCGCCTTCTTGGCCATATGGCCTCCATGGTCCCTGTCATGCCCAATTCCCACCTCAACATGCGGGCGGCGCAGTGGTGCCTCCGCATGCAGTGGACTCAGGTGACTGGCTGACTCCGAGATCCCATCTCAGTCACACCTCGCTTGGAGTCCCTGACCTGGTGGCAGGACACATGGAACTTGCTCCAAGGCATGCCCTTCTAGACCCCGACCCACCAGGCAGTCCTAACTACGGATGCCTCTCTCTTGGACTGGGGCCCACTGCAAGGAGTTGCCTACCTAAGGGACCTGGACCCATGAGGAGAGTCGGCAGCAGATCAATCTGCTGGAGCTCCGGGCTGTCCTCCTCACGCTGAAGCCCTTTCGGCACTGCCTGCGGCACCGAGTGGTGCTGGTTCAGACGGACAACCAGATCACAATGCTCTACTTGAACAAACAGGGGAGTACCGACTCTTACAGCCTCTGCCAGGAAGCTGTGGCCCTGTGCTCATTTGCGGTGAGCCAGGGCGTAACCCTCTGAGCCACCTATCTCCCAGAACAACACCTTGGTGGACCAGCTGAGCAGAGTTCTCCAGCCGCATGAGTGGTGCCTTTGCCCTGAGATGGCGCAGTGGCTCTTCCAGCTCTGGGGAACCCCAGACCTGGATCTCTTTGTCAGCCCTGCAAACACACAGCTTCCCCGGTTCTGTGGCCCCCTCCCGCACCTGGCAGGGTTGCTCTGGATGCCTTCCTCCTTTCGTGGGTAACGGGCCTGCTGTACGCCTTCTCCCCCATGCTGATCATAGCTCGGACCCTCCTCAAGGTCCAGTGGGATAGGGCCTCAGTGATCCTCGTGGTCCCAAGGTGGCTCAGACAGCCGTGATTCTCAATGCTACTCCGTCTCTCAATGAAGTCCCCGGTCCCTCTCGGGAGCTCACCGGGGCTCCTGATGCAGGAGGGGGGCCTGCTCCTTCACCCTAATCTGGGGTCTCTTTCCCTCATAGCTTGGCTGCTGAGCGGGTCACCTTAGCTCCTCCTCATCTCCCCACAGAGATCAAGGACATCCTTTTGGCCTCCCGGATGGACTCGACCAGGCGGGCGTAAGCCTTCAAGTGGCGCCGGTTCTCAATGTGGTGCTTGGAGAACTGAGCGAACCCATTTTCCTGCCCTATAAACTTGGTCTTGCAATACCTGCTCCATCTTTCACAGGCTCGACTAAAATCGAACTCAGTCAGAGTTCACCTGAGTGCCATCTCAGCAAACCACCATCCCATCGAGGGCAAACCCCTCTCAGGGCAGCCCCTTATCTCTCGCTTCATGCAGGGCTTGCTCCTCTCCAAGCCTCCCATCCGCCCCCCACCAATGGAATGGTACCTAAATGTGGTCCTCACACAGCTGACTAAGCCGCCTTTTGAGCCCATGGCTACCTGCTCTCTGCGACACCTGTCTTGGAAGGTGGCCTTTCTGGTGGCTCTCACCTCTGCCTGCAGAGTCATTGAACTCCAGGCACTGATGGCTGAGGCGCCCCAAACAAGGTTCTACAGGAACAGGGTGGTTCTGCGCACTCACCCCAAGTTCCTCCAAAGGTTGTCTCCGATTTGCACCTCAACCAGGAGGTAGTGCTGCCCATCTTCTTCCCGAGGCCCCATATTTACCAGGCATTGGCAGTTCTCCATACCCTGGATTGCAAGAGGACCCTTTCCTTTTACCTGCAGAGGACTCAGAATCACCGCAGGACTGGGCAGCTTTTTGTCTCTTATGACCCCAGCCGTCTGGGGCTGGCAATCACCAAGTGAACCTTGTCTATTTGGGTGGTGGACTGCATTGCCTTTGCCCAGGCCCAGGCTGGACTACCCCGCCATGGCGCATAATGTCCGGACGATGGCAACGTTGGTCGCTAGCCTACATTCGGTGCCACTGATGGACATCTGCCGGGCCAACACCTGGTCTTCTGCTCATACCTTTGCAGCACATTACTGCCTGGAGAGGGAGTCCCGTCGGGACTCAGCCTTTGGCCAGCCGGTTCTCCGTAATTTGTTTGGGATTTAAGAAACTCCTGTCCTCCGATCTTTCTTGTTCAGGCTGCCGGAAATGTGACGCTCCATGGACTCGGAGTCCTTGGGCTTGTCTTCAGATTCACTGGCGACTGCTCATGGCTCTGCCATGGTTTTTCCTACAGGTCCATGGTGGCCTGTAACTAGGGAGTCTCATATGTGAGAATTGACTTCTTGCTTGTTCCTGGAGAAAGCATAGTTACTCACCTGTAACAGGTGTTCTCCAGGGACCAATATGAACCATTCCTCACAACCATTCCTCCTCCCCTTGGAGTTGCTGTCCATTTCTGCCATCTTCTTGTTAGCGCTCTAGTTATGGCATCTGACTGAGCAAGATGGCACCCTTGGCTGGGAAGGAGACCACGCATGCATGATGGAATTCCCAAAGGCTTTCTTTGAAAGCTGGGGCAATGCTCCGCATGGGCTCCGTCTGTGTTGACATCACCCATATGCGAGGACTGATTCCTGCTGTCCCTGGAGAATACTAGTTACAGGTGAGTAACTACGCTTTTCCTCAGCCTACAACAGCCCCTCTTGCCCTACATCTCCTCTCCCATTTCTATGCCTTCTCAGCACCTCCCAGGTCACTCAGCATCTCTCTCTCCACAGTCAGCTCAATGCCTCTTTGCATAGTTAATTCACCCCTTCCCCACCTTATGCAGATGCTTCAGTTGTACAGCACAGGATCTCCCCCTGCAAACTCCATCCCTTCCGGTATCTAGATCAGTCTTTCAGTGCTCTGCTCCCCAAATCCTTTACATTGGCTGGATCCTACTCAGAGTTTGCTGTTAATGAGCCTGGAAGCAAGCAGGGCAGGTTAGAACATAAGAACATAAGATATGCCATACTGGGTCAGACCAAGGTCCATCAAGCCCAGTATCCTGTTTCCAACAGTGGTCAATCTAGGTCATACGTACCTAGCAGTTTCCCCAAAAGACACAGGTTCTTCAATGCTTGTTCTAGGTCAAGCATTGATATAGGTTCACTTACACAGGGAACAGGATTGGAGAATTGCAGATGGAGATCTTAAACTCCGAAAAATGTCCAAACATATTAAGCATCCTTGCAACTTCTGAACATTAATGCAAAAATCTGTAGTATTCTTCAAAATGTCAGACTGTCAGCAATCCTAGTGTACTGATTCTGAAGTATATCTGCTGGACCCCATCATCCTCCCAAATATTTGGACCCTAGGAATGTTCCTAGTTTATTGCTGCCTTAATCCAGCCCTGCCCACAGTAACAAATATTATTAGTTGGAAGTACTCATAGCAACAAAAAAGAAAATTGTATGACAATGAAATGCATGTGTGAATTACTAAAAGGTAGGAATAGAGAATTATTTCAATTTCAAACAATACACTATTTATTTATTTATGTGTTTTTATATCGCCTTTTCGCAAGATCAAAACGGTTTACAAATGTTTCTATAAGTGGACTGTTGTAGTTGTTATGGAAGGACAGACTAGATAGGCCATGTGGTCTTTTTCTGTCGTCATATTTCTATGTTTCTAAATAACCAACTTAGTTACATCGAAACATGGGAACAAATTATGAGTGTAACGTTTACAAGGAACATTATTAATAGAATAACATAATATGACAATATAATTAAATACGTTGAGAACATCTCAAGCTGAATACTAGGTGATTCCATTATTAAAGGCATTAGCTTGGGAACTTGGTTCCAGGGTCAGAAGGTAGTCAAATGTCACTTCTATGTTTGGCAGCATTTTGATTGTACCTTCAAACTGTGAGTACGTGGTTTTTTGGTCCCCATGTTTTGGATTAACATTTTTGTGCTGTTTCATAGGATCATATGGGATATCCACTTTGGTGTCTGCAATCAATTCAGATTGTTTCAACCCGTACAAGGCAATGTTTATTACGCTGACTATAGACTGAAGTAGAAAGGGCTTTTTGAGCCATAGCTCACCAATATGTATTACAATCTGAACTCATTTGAGTATTTCTACATCTTATAATAATACTCCACATGTGGAGGCACACACATGCCCATGCACGATATACTGGTTGCACAAAACTCCTACTTTGATTGTGGTTCTTTTGGACACTTATAGTACTTTTTCACTTTGGACTCATAGTAGTTTTTTGCTTTATCACAAGCCCAGAATATTTACTCAGTTCAGATATAGGGCAAAGTATTTATTTAACCGTTCTATTTCATTGTTACCTATCCTAGATTCTCTACAGGGAGAACTATTCAGGCCACTGGTAACAGAACCCACATATGATGGGACCATTCTACACTTAGTGCTTACCAATGGGGAAAGTGTTTCTGATATTACAGTGGGACATCATCTTGCATCAAGTGATCATCAGATGGTATGGTTCAGTATTAGGACTAGGGCTGATAAAATCCATTCAAAAGCAAGGGTCTTAGACTTTAGGAAAACTAACTTTAACAAGATGGAACAATATCTCAAAGAGTTATTAGTAGGATGGGAACAGTTGGGGGATGTAGAAAAACAGTGGGCATAACTGAAAGGGGATATTTTATAGGCAACAAACCTTTTTGTTAGAAAGGTAAATAAATGTAAAAGGAAAAGAAGGCCGCCATGGTTCTCAAAAGAAGTAGCTGAAAAGGTAGAGAAAAAGAGGGAGGCCTTCATGAAATACAAGAGATTACAGAAAGAGGAAGACAGGCATTTATATTTGGAGAAACTTAGAAAAGTTAGCAAATTAGGAAAGCAAAGGTACAAAAAGAAGAAGAAGAAATAGCCAATGCAATAAAATATGGGGAAAAGATATTTTTCAGATATGTTAGTGAGAGGAAGAAGGGAAAAGTGGTATTGTCAGGCTCAAGGGTGAAGGGGAGTAATATGCAGAAACTGATGAGGATAAAGCAGAATTGCTTAACAAATATTTATTTTCTGTTTTCACAGATGAAGGGCCAGGAGCAGAACCTCAGAAAACACCCACAAACAGGAACAGAAGTGACGTGGATCTCAGTCAATTTTCAGAAGACTGTGTTCGTGAGGAACTAGCTAAACTAAAAGTAGACAAAGCCATTGGTCTGGATGGGATACATCCAAGAATACTGAGGGAACTTGGGGATGTTCTTGCGGCTCCACTGTCTGACCTTTTCAATGCCTCTTTGGAGTCAAGAGTAGTGCCAGAGGACTGGAGAAAGGCACATGTGGTCCCTTTACACAAAAACAGACATAAAATGACATTGAGAACTACAGTCCGGTTAGTTTAACCTCTTTGGTTAGTAAATTATTAGAAAGGCTACTAAAAGAGAGAACAGTGTGGTTTCTGGAGCCCAATGGATTGCAGGATCCAAAGCAGCATGGATTCACCAGAGGCAGGTCTCGTCAGACAAATCTGATTGATTTCTTTGACTGGATGACCAGGGAGTTAGACCGAGGGAAAGTCCTAGATGTGGTGTATTTAGATTTCAGTAAAGCCTTTGACACTGTTCCACAGAGACAACTTATAAACAAATTGAGCACCCTAGGGTTGGACCCTTAAGTTACTGATTGGGTTAGAAATTGATTGAGAGAGAGGTGACAAAGGGTACAGGTAAATGGAGCTCATTCTGAGGAGAAGGAGGTTACCAGTGGTGTGTCATGGGAATCTGTCCTTGGTTTGATTCTTTTTATCATCTTTGTTAGTGATATTGCAGAAGGGCTGCCGGGTAAGATTTGCTTATTTGTGGATGATACCAAAATCTGCAATAGACACCCAGGAAGGAGTAGATAACATAAGGAGGGATCTAGCTAAGCTTGAAGAATGGTCTAGACATGAGAGGGAAAGGGGATAGACTCCAGAGTAATATGCAGAAATATTTCTTTACAGAAAGAGTGGTAGATGTGTGGAACAGTCTCCCAGTGGAGGTGGTGGACACGAGGACAGTATCTGAATTCAAAAAAGCATGGGACAAACACAGAGGATCTCTAAAGGTAAAAAGGGAACTATTGTAGTTGATATGGAAGGGCAGACTAAATAGGCAATGAGGTCTTTTTCTGCCATCATGTTTTTATGTTTCTAACTTGGTGTGAGATCACCTCAGCGTGATTGGGGCATACCATCGCGTCTGTCCATGAAGGGTCTGCTCCTCTTCTGCTCCTCTAGAAGCCCTCACTCAAGCCCCCATGGTCACTTGGGACCTCAATTGTGGTCTTCAGCCAGCTAATGTGGGCCCCTTTTGAGCCACTGGATTCGTGCCTGCTGAAATTCTTGACCTGGAAGGTCCTCTTTCTGGTGGCTGTCACATCAGCGCATCATGTCAGTAAGCTCCAAGCTCTGTTCACTCACCCTCCAGGTTTCAGCGGAATCGGGTGGTGCTCCATACATACCTCTGCTATCTGCCAAAGGTGGTCTCGGCATTCCACCTCAAACAGTCCATTGTCCTTCTGACGTTCTTTCTCAGGCCTCATGTGAACCACGGTGAGGCAGACTTGCACACTCTGGATTGTAAGCTTGTGCTGGCCTTCTATGCGGAGCGCACAAAAGCGCACCATCAATCCACCTAGCTGTTTGTCTCCTTCGACCCCAATAGGCTGGGTGCCGCTGTCTCGAAGCATACGCTATCCCTGTGGCTAGTGGACTGCATCGCTCATGCATATTCTCTGGCTGGGTTGAGTCTTGAGTGTCATGTCATGGCTCATAATATCTGTGCAATGGTAACCAAAATCCGTTCTGTGTCTGTGGAGGAAATCTGCAGGTCTGCAACATTGTCTTCGGTTCATACTTTTGCAGTACACCACTGTCTGGATGGGGATTCCTGATGGGACAGCAATTTTCGTCAGGCCATACTCCAGCATCTCTTGGGGTATTAGAATCAACTAATACTCACCGGCCCTTCTGTCTGTCCAAGCTGCCTGCTCAGAATCCCCTCAAGCCAATGTCAGCTGAGAATACTGACTCAGATGAGTCTCTTGGCAGGACTACCTCTCTGGTTTTCCTTACTTCTCCAGTTCTAGTTGCCTGGTTGGATTGTTTATCTCCTCAGGTTCCAGTAGCCTGTAGCTTGGGAGTCCCATTCATGAGCACTTATTTCCTGTTTGTTCAGAGAGAAAGCATAGTTACTCACCTGTAACAGGTGTTCTCCGTGAAAAGCCAGAATAAGTCCCCACAACCCTTCCACTTCCCCAGGGAACTGCCTTTTTGGCTCCTGGTATATTATTGTACTGGAAAATATGGTGCCTCGGTGGGCAGGAAGGCAGGCGCACATGCACAGTGTACCTCCCAAAAGCTTCCTTTGGAAGCTGGGGAGCGTTCTGTGTGGAGCTCCGTTGGTAACATCACCCATATGTAAAGACCTATTCCTGCTGTTCACAGAGAACACTTGCTACAGGTGAGTAACTATGCTCTTATTTTAATATACCTGTTTTGCAGGGTCTTCTGTCTTATGCTCTTTGACTCCACAATGTGCTAGCTATCTTTCCTCATTCTTTTTTTAAATGTTGAATTATAGATTTTATTGACATTGTCAAAGCAACAGCACACATTATATCTGACACAAAGGCATTCACTGAAAAATGTGATGAATTGAACATGGAGAAAGTAACAATGAAAAACTAACACAACCCCCCCATCAAACTCCCCACCCTCTTCTTCAATACGTTGCAGCCAAGTTTTTCTGTTATCCTTAGTTGAAATTTCCTGTAACAGAGACAAAACAAAGTGCACTATGGTTGTCTGTTCATTAGTGGGCATTCCACTTGTTTGGATGCCATAAAAGTTTTAGATTAATTTACAAATTAGAATAATTTTCAAGATTAAATTAATTTACAAATAAATACACATACATTAGTGTATGCAAAAACGTTCTAGTGCGCATAAAAACATTATTAAAATGAACCAAAAAACACCTGAAAATTGGGGGAGAAAAGCCAAACTGAAAATGGCCCAAAGTTTTGTCATTGCATTTCCGAAATTGCACATATGAATCCCTTAATATACTGTAACAAATACCAGGGTGAAAAGAAAAAAAATTCTCAGGGAGTAATCAAGCCTACTATAAACCAAATTTCATAAAATGTAAAATGTATAGATAGGGGGATAAAAGAAGAGTGGGGCATCAAAGCTTGGATTATGGATGTATTTTTGTAATCTACATGGACAGTCATCTGGAACAGGTGGAATATAAATTGATTAAATACAGTTGTGATCAATATTATTGGCACCCTTGCAGTTCAACCCCTTAATGTCCAAAATCTCCTAAAAAAAAGTGGCTCGTGAAATGGCATTGGACTATATATGCACACATATTTGACACATAAATGAATCAAATAAAACAAGACCAATTAAAAAAGGAAATAGTAAGAAATAGTATAAAAACTGGGACATTGCCAGGACAATTCAAATCAATTTGAACAGAACCGCCACGTTCCCATTGCAGTAAAATTAGATGCGGATACACTCACATTCTCTTCCATCCCAGCCACAGACAGTACCTAAGGTTCATGATGGGGGCAGACACTACCAATACAGGGTACTCCCCTTCAGCCAAGCTTCTGCCCCCAGAGACTTCACCAAGTGCCTAGCGGCAGTCACAGCCTACCTTTGCCTCTATGGGGCCTTCATCTTCGCCTACCCAGACGACTAGCTCATAAGAGGGGGCTCGGCCGCCAAGGTGCAGTAGGCCATTTCCTGCATCATCCATGTCTTCCAGTAACTGGGGTTCATCATAACCCACCCAAAATCCTTCCAACACAGTGTTTGGAGTTCATAGGGACACAGCTGGACACCCTTCAGGTCAGAGCCTTCCTGCCTCTGGAAAGAGCCGACTATCTTAGAGCATTGGCCACAGATGTGCAGCATCGACACTCGGTGTCTTCTTGCCTTCTGTTCTGACTGCTGGGCCACATGGCATCCATGGTCAATATGACTCCGGACACCCACCTTCACATGAGGACGGCCCAGTGGTGCCTCCGCTCCCACGGGCCGGCTGCGAGACAGGATAATGGTGACCCACCAGCTGGCAGACTCCCTTGGCTGGTGGCAAGTGTCTCAGCATATTCAGGTCAGGATGCCTTTTCAGGCCCTCGTCCCCCAAAGATTCCTCACTACAGATGCTTCCCTTCTGGGATGGGAGGCTCATTGTGAGGATCTCTGCACTCAGGGCAATTGGTCGCAGGCAGAAAGCCAACATCAGATCAATCTTCTAGAGCTTTGGGTCATATCTCTGGCTCTCTGAGCCTTTTGCCACCATATGTGGCACCTATCGATGCTGATCCAAATGGACAACCAGGTTGCAATGTTCTATGTCAACAAGCAGGGAGGTACAGAGTCGTACACCCTCTGCCAGGAAGCAGTAGCCCTCTTGTATGCAAACTGTAAAGGGATGCTCCTGCGGGTGGAATATCTGTCGGGCCAGGACAATACCCTAGCAGACAGGCTGAGTAGGGTCCTCCAGCTGCATGAGTGGCAACTGGACCCCAGTGTGGCCACCTGGCTTTTCCAGCTCTGGGGAACTCCATGGCTGGACTTCTTCACCAACCAAGTCAACTCTCAATTGCTCCACTTCTGCTCCTGTCAGCCACGCCCATCCCAGTTAGCAGCGGATGCCTTCCTCATCCTGTGGATGGAGGGCCTTCTTTATGTCTTTCTGCCCATGCTGCTAATAGCCAAGACTCTCTTCAAGGCTCAGCAGGACAGAGCATCACTGATATTGGTGGGCCATCGGTGTCCCTGAAACCTTGGTTCCCACTACTGCTCCGCATGTCCATAGCATCCCCGGTCCCCCTGGGGAGTGACCCAGGACTACTATTGCAGGAGGAGGGCTCCTTCCTACACCCCAATCTTGGGTCTCTGGTGCTAATGGCTTGGCTGCTGAAAGAGTAGCTTTGGCTCCTTTCACGGAACAATGGGTTAACCTGTTCTTGTGCGCTATGCAACTTGTGCTGCAATATTTGCTTTATATGTCCTGAGTGGTCTCATGGCACACCACCTCATCAAGGGCAAGCTTCTCTCTATCCAGCCCCTCCTAACCCACTTCCTGTGGGGCCTCCTGTTATCCAAACCCCCTGTCTGCCCACCAGCGGCAGAATGGAATCTCAACATGATGCTCTCACGACTCACTGGTCCACTGTTCGAGTCCCTGGCAACCTGCTACCTGTGTTACCTTTCATGGAAGATTGTCTTCCTGGTGGCACTCATGTCTGCTTGCAGGGTCAGTGAGCTTCAGGCTTCAGGCTCTGGTGGTGGATCTGCCTTACATGAAGTTCTATAAGAACAGGGTTGTGCTTCGCACACACTCTAAGTGCCTTCACAAGGTAGTGTTCCCATTCTACCTCAGTCAAGAGGTGGTGCTCCCCACCTTTTTTCTGCAGCCTCTTGCCAGCAGGGTGGAGACTGTCCTTCATATTCTGGACCGTAAGAGGGCCCCGTCCTTCTACCTCCAACATACCCAGGGCTACTGCAGAACCTCACAGCTTTACATCTCCTATGACCCCAGCCAGCTGGGGGAGGTGATGATCAAGCGTACTCTGTCCTCTTGTTCAGGGAGAGAGCCTCTTTCAATTGAAAGCAAGTTCTGCTACGAGGGGACATGGGATGAGGGTGAAGGGAGATAGATTCAGGAGTGATTTGCGGAAATATTTCTTTACGGAAAGAGTAGTGGATCCATGGAATAGTCTCCCAGTGGAGGTGGTAGAGATGAGGACAGTAACTGAATTCAAAAAAGCATGGGACCAACACAGAGGATCTCTAAAGGTAAAAAGTGGACTGTTGTAGTTGTTGATATGGAAGGACAGACTAGATAGGCCATGTGGTCTTTTTCTGTCGTCATGTTTCTATGTTTCTATGTTCTCTTGGGTGTTGGACTGCATTGCCCTCACCTGTAAGCAGGCTGGGCTCTTGCTGGAGCGCCAGGTCATGGCGCACAGCATCATGGCCATGGCGGTCTCTGTGGCAAACCTTTTGTTCTGTCCCCATGATGGAAATCTGCCATGCCGCCATCTGGTCCTCAGCCCATACCTTCGCAGTTCATTACTGCCTGGAGAGGGAATCCTGATGGGACAGCACCTTTGGCCAGGTCATACTCCATCATCTGTTTGGGGTGTAGGCAACTCCTGCCCTCCGACCCTTCTGTGTTCAGGCTACCAGAGTGCTTGTTCCTCACTGGCACTTGGGTAGCTCGAGAGTCTACCCCTTTTTCTGGTCACTTGTGGCATTTTACAGGTTTTCAGTAGCCTGTAGCTAGGGAGTCCCATATGTGAGACTGATTTCCTGCTTGTTCCTGGAGAAAGCATAGTTACTCACCTGTAACAGATGTTCTCCGGGGACATCAGGAATCAGTCCTCACAACCCTCCTTTCTCCCCGTGGAGTTGCTTCTTTGTCATTTTTTGTCGTCTTTAGCTACATCATTTGACTGAGGGAAGATTGCACCCTTGGGCAGGAAAGGGACCACGCATGCGTGGTGCATCTCCCAAAGGCTTTCTTAGAAAGCTGGGGAGAAGCTTCCATGCAGGCTCCATCTGTGCCGATGTCACCCATATGTGAGGACTGATTCCTTCAGTCCCCGGAGAACATCTGTTACAGGTGAGTAATTACGCTTTCTCAGAACATTACAGCCCTACAACTTAACCCCCCCCCCATGATGTAAGCATTATATATAACTAAGATTTGATACTTTTTTGTGCAAATTTATCCGTTTACTGTATATAGTTATCATGTTTATAGGTAAACCGACTGGTATTTAACTGTTCTATGGAAACCGCTTTGACCTGGCGAAAAGCAGTATATTTATTTAACTAATTTTATATTCCGCAAATCTAAAAAAATAAAATAAGATTCATTATATACCCTGAAAAACCTGAAACTGTGCCGTAGGCCTAAAGTAATTAACGATGTCTCAGGGGAGGTGGAGTCAGAAAAACATCATCAGCATATGCAAAAATGTTTATGTTCTATATCTTTAACCACAATTCCTTTTACTAAATTCTGCTGTTGAATGACCAGAAGTAATGGCTCAAGTGCAATACATTAAATAATAGAGATGATAGAGCAGTGCTGCTTACTGCCGCTGTACAATGAGAAAAATTCTGATAGGATGCCATTAGCTATCACCCATGATTTAGGAGCATTTTGTAAGACTTGTTCCTGTCAAAGTCATTCCATTGCCCTAAAAAAGATAAATCACCAAGACACTGTATAGCGTGACATACAGTGGCTTTTAAAATAGGAACACAACAGTTCAGGGCCAAAGAAAAACTACTTTTATTTCCTTTCAGTGATCCAGCAAGCACTCCCAGTTTGTTACCTTCACAAGGCTGGTAAGTTCAGCATAAAGTTTAGTCAGCCACTTGGGCTTCAGTGTCTGTAAATATGATTCCCACCCCCTGAATCGCCTACCTTACAGCCCGACTCCTCTCCCAGCCCTGCTTGGAAGGAGCTTTCTGTCTCCATGGGCCTCTCTTCTCCCTTGTGCACACAGCTTGATTCTTAATCCCTCTGTCTGAGTCATACTCTCCCAGCCCTGAGTTCTGAGCCCTTTTAAGGTGGACTGCTGATAATCCCTTTGGAGAGGGATGGGTAACTTCCTATATACCCCATCACATACTCCAATATTTTTTTAATATATTTAGTCCTATTGAATATATTTTTTTAAGTCTATGAGGGATCTTGGGTGTGCCTTTTGCCCCAGCTGAAGATGCTATCCTGCTATTTTCCATTTGTTGCTCTGGTTTACAGACACTTCTTAGCATAAGGTAAAGATATTTGGAAACAGAATATGGTTAAAAAAAGCACATTGCAAACTTAGAATTTGTTATTCTTCTGTATATAGTCCCCCAAAACACTATGGGGTATGTTTGCTAAGCCGGGTTAACTGTTAACCTGGCTTAGTAAACATACCCCTATATCCACTTAAACCACTTCTCTCCTCTCATCTATGTGCCCCAAAACATTTTCAACTTCTCGGTTCAGCTAGAGACAGAAGCACACTCTGCACCTACACAAAATTGTGTATGTACAGAATTCAAAGTATCTGTGCATTTGAATGTTCAACAGTAAGAGGACTAAAACTCAAGACATGTAAGGAAGTGGAACTAATTAAGGACACACATGGTTATAAATCTTCAGGAAAGTCTGTGCAAAGTTTCACAATATTAAGAGCTGGTGCTTGGGTACAGTTACTTCCTATTTCCACTAACCTGAAAGAGGAACTTTGCTTCTTCTTAAATCAAGTGTACTTGATGGGATAACTGTTCCCATCAAACTGAGACTGCATTTGGAAACAGATTTTTATTTAAACTTGCTGGTAATGTGGGGAAAACACTTTGAAAACTAAAAGTTATTAATCTGTCTAACAAATCAATGTTGTATGAATGTTTATTAAATTTTACAATGATTTTAAACAATCCAGCACCTCTTTCAACAACATTGCACTTTTAATGTGCGATCACCACAGGATGGGGCATTTTAGGGTGAAGGGTTAAATGGTAGCCTGTTCTCTGGAAGGAGATGAGTGACCAGTAGCTTCACTTGGGTGTATTGAAGAGCATCTGCATCTAAATGGCACCAGGATATTCAGGAGTGAAGGTCTGAAGGCATAATATGGAGAGTAGGAGACTATCGTCAGGATGGGGTGGGGGAATATTTGAGGAGTATGATTAAGCAGAGGAGTAGACTGGCTGACCTCTCTCTATTCTTCTTGCTAGCTGCTCTTCTCTGATTCCCTCATAGAAAGTACAGAGAAGTAAGGATGCTGGAAGAGAAACCGGAGATATGGAGACAGCAAGAAGGGAGGAGATGAGGAACTATAGCTGAAATATGGTGAAGCAAGCATTGACTTGCCTGGAGACAGTGTGAAAGAAGATAAAGGGAGATGTAGAACAGCAGGTACTGGCCTAGATAGACATGTAGGAGGCATGGTGGTTGGGTAGTCTGCTGGTATGGAGGAGAAACTTCATGAGAGTGAAAGGAAGTAGCATGATGATGAACATCATGAATTTTGGGTGTGAGATGTGGAAGAAGTGCAAAACCAGTGTGGAAGAGAAGTATTATGGAGTAGTGTTAGAACAGCTTCGCTAAGGAGGAAGAGCACCTTAGTAATGTGGAAAGTGGAACTGGAACATCACTTATGTGAGTTGATTGAGCGGTGTAGCATTACTGGAAGGAATGGTTTGGAGCATCACTGGGGAGGTGGGAATGGCAGGGGTTAGTTTTGCATATACAATGACAGTCATGAACCTCACTCCTAAGCCCAGGGTAGGAGTATGATCTTAGTCTCTCAAATGCACTTCTAATGCTTACTGTAAAACTTGTGTCATGCCAAATAGAGCGTCCTTCTGGAGTTCATAAGATGTAACATGTATAAGCAACTTATGAAGGTGCAATTGGAAATTCCTATTAATGTGGCCAGTGGCTCCCAATGTGATTGAAAATATTTCTGTATCTTTCTGCTACATTTTCTTAGTCTCTGACTGCATTTCTTGGTATTTCAGAATCTTCTGCCTCTCCACATGATCCACAGAATAATTGCTTGGAACTGACACCTCTATTATCAATGCCATTCTGGTGGTTTTCTCTTTTACCATTATGTCAAATTTCCTCGCATCCATCTTCTTATGTGCTGGAGAATATCCCAAGCACTAAATGAGAGGTTAGATATGATTGGAATCTCAGAGACATGGTGGAAGGAGGATAACTAGTGGGACACTGTGATACCTGGGTACAAACTATATCGTAATGATAGAACTGATCAAATTGGTGGAGGGGTTGCGCTCTATGTTAGAGAGGGCATTGAGTCAGAAAGGATTAAAGTTATGCAGGAAACAAAATTTGCTGTAGAATCTCTATGGATTGAAATTCCATGTAAGAAGGGGAAGGTGATGGCCAGAATGAACAAATGGATGATGAAATGCTCAAAGAAATCAAGGAAGCTAACAAAGGTCACAGCACAGCAATAATAATGGGTGATTTCAATTACCCCAGTATCGACTGGATCAGCGTCACGGCAGGACATGCTAGGGAGATAAAGTTCCTAGATGAAATAAATGACTGCTTCTTGGAGCAGCTGGTTCATGAACCGACCAGAGGGGAAGCCATATTGGACCTAGTCCTTAGTGGAACACCAGATCTGGTGCAGGAGATAAGGGTGTTGGGCCACTTGGCAATAGTGATCATAGCATGATTGCCTTTGATTTAATTAGTGGAGGAGGGATAGTAAAGAAATCTTTCGAAAGGGAGACTATGATAAAATGAGGAAAACAGTTAAGAAAAAACTAAAAGGAGCGGTTGCAAAGGTTAAAGAGCTACATCAAGCTTGGGTGTTGTTTAAAAATACTGTCCTGGAAGCCCAGACCAGCTGTATTCCACGCATTAAGAAAAGTGGAAGACAGTCCAAAAAACTGCCAGCATGGTTTAAAGGTGAGGTCAGAGAGGCTATTGCTGCCAAAAAAGCATCTTTCAGGAAATGGAAAAAAGAGCCAAACGACAAAAACTGCACTGCACAAGCACTGGCAAGTTAAATGCAAAGCATTGATAAGGCAGGCAAAGTGAGAATTTGAGAAGAAACTTGCTATGGATGCAAAAACGCGAAATAAAGACTTTCAAGTACATTCGTAGCAAAAAGCCCGTGAGAGAGTCAATTGGACCGTTAGATGATAGAGGCATAAAAGGGGCAGTAAGAGGAGACAAGGCTATAGCGGAGAGACTAAATGAATTCTTTGCTTCAGTCTTTACTGAGGAAGATGTGGGGATGTTACCCAAGACTGAAGTGGTATTTAAAGGTGATACTGCAGAGGAATTGAGAGAAATATCGCTACACCGGGAAGATGTATTACAACTATTTGATAAACAGAATAGTAGCAAATCACCTGGACCAGATGGTATACATCCAAGGATGTTGAAAGAACTGAAATATGAGATTTCAGACTTGCTATTAGTAATCTGTGAACTTTCATTAAAATCATCTGTAATACCTGAAGATTGGAGGATCACCAATGTAACGCCAATTTTTAAAAAGGTTTCCAGGGATGATCCAGGAAACTACAGACCGGTGAGCCTGACGTCAGTACCGGGAAAATGGTAGAAACCATCATAAAAAACAAAATTACTCAGTCATGGCCTAATGGGAGACAGTCAACATGGCTTTAGACAAGGAAGATCTTGTCTTACTAATCTGTTATGTTTTTTTGAAAGTGTGAATAAACAGGTAGACAAAGGTGAGTCGGTTGATATAGTGTATCTGGACTTTCAGAAAGCCTTTGACAAGGTCCCTCATCAGAGACCTTTGGCAAAACTAAAAAGTCATGGGATAGGAGGCAGTGTACTATTGTGGATCCGGAACTGGTTAAAAGATAGAAAGCAGAGGGTAGGGCTAAATGGCCAATTTTCCCAATGGAAAAAGGTGAATAGTGGAGTACCCCAGGGATCTGTACTGGGTCCGCTGCTTTTTGACATATTCATAAATGACCTGGAAAAGGGAATAGTGAGGTTATCAGATTTGCAGATAACACAAAACTGTTTAAAGTTGTTAAAACCCAAGGGGATTGCAGAAAACTGCAGGAGGATCTGGATAAATTGGAAGACTGGGCATTCAAATGGCAGATGAAATTTAATGTGGACAAGTGTAAAGTTATGCACCTAGGAAAGAACAACCCACACTTTGGTTCCACAATGCAAGGTTCCACATTGGGAACCACCACCCAGGAAAAAGATTTAGGCGTCATCGTGGATAACATGTTAAAACCCTCCGCCCATTGTGCAGTGGCGGTCAAGAAAGCAAATAGAATGCTAGGTATCATAAGGAAAGGAATGGAAAATAAAACAAAGGATATTATAATGCCTCTGTATCGTTCCATGGTACAACCGCACCTTGAATATTGTGTGCAATTCTGGTCGCCGTATCTTAAAAAGGATATAGTGTTATTAGAAAAGGTACAGAGAAGAGCCACCAAAATGATAAAGGGGATGGAAGGCTACTCCTATGAAGAGAGGCTACAAAGGTTAGGGCTCTTTAACCTGGAAAAGAGACAGCTGAGGGGAGATATGATAGAGGTCTATAAATTAATGAATGGAGTGGAACACGTAAACATAGATCAATTGTTTATGCTATCAGAATATAGAAAGACTAGGGGACATGTAATGAAGCTAAAGGGTAAACTATTTAAGACAAGAGAAAATATTTTTTCAACGTGTAATCAAACTCTGGAATTTGTTACTGGAGGATGTAGTAAAGGCTGTTAGTGTAGCTGGGTTTAAAAAAGGTTTGGACAAGTTCCTGAAGGAAAGGTACATAAACCATTATTAAAAAGGGACCCAGGATATCAATGCTTGACCCAATACAAGCATTGTGGAACCTGTGTCTCTTGGGGATACTGCTAGGTACGTATGACCTAGATTGGCCACTGTTGGAAACAGGATACTGGGCTTGATGGACCTTGGTCTGACCCAGTATGGCATATCTTATGTTCTTAAGTTATCAAAACTTCATTCTTCATAATTCTCTTAGGGTCATAATCTCAGTGCTTTTCCATCTTATTGTTTGAAAAGTTTCTAATGGATGAGGCATGCCACCTTGTTGTGCCCTTCTGTAGAGAAATTTTCTGCCAAAAGAACTTCGCAACCAGGTATGAAATGAGTAACCATTTCCAGCAATTTATTGCAAAATCAGTTGTGTGAGAGTGAAAGTGTAGTATCACTTTGGGTAATGTCTCCTGATGGGTTAGTTTTGCACATCTAACAATACGAAAAAATTGCTCTAAATCCAAAATTTCTCAATACACATGAATATTCCAATAGAAATAACAACTCCAAACAACCACTTCTAGGCAAAATGACCTCAGATGGCTCAACCCTACATGTAGTGAAAAATCGCTATAGGGATTAGCAGATACTCACATCACTGGACAAAGCCTCCCACACACTCACCAACTTTATTATTTATTTTTACCAAGCTTTTGTAGGGCTTGGCAGCGATTTGGTAATAGAATGTGGTAGTGCTTATAGAAGATAATAGTATTCCCCGCGTTGGAGGTCACTTTGACCCATTGTGTTGCGAATCACCTTTGAAGATTGAGGATTCCACCAGGTGCAAGACATCTATTTGAAGATAAATCTTTAAAAATTTCGTGCTGGTGTTGCTGAGTTGGATGTCTGAATTTGTTGCTATCTTTTTACAGGTGCCATCTGGTTGCTCCGGCGGTACTCAGTTCTGCTCTGTTGAGCCAATTAAATTCCAGACGCTTTAGACTTGGATTGATTGTGTGTGAGTGGTGGATGTATGGTTGTAGATAAGTGGTTTAAAAATATTAATTTGTCTTTTCCCAAAGGTGAAGTTGTGGTTTTTAAGGATTGTTTTGGTAAAAATAAATAATAAAGTTGGTGTGTGTGGGAGGCTTTGACCAGTGATGTGAGCGTCTGCTAATCCCTATAGTGATTTTTCACTACATGTAGGGTTGAGCCATCTGAGGTCATTTTGCCTAGAAGTGATTGTTTGGAGTTGTTATTTCTATTGGAATATTCATGTGTATTGAGAAATTTTGGATTTAGAGCAATTTTTTTGTATTGGTAGATATTTTTATTGCTCTTTACAGCTGTTTTTTGTGTGTTAGTTTTGCACGTACCATGACAGAAAGCAACCTCACTTCTATGCTAAGTTATGCTGGAAATGATTGCGGTCTTAAATCCCACCAAAAAGCAACAAAACCCAATAGTTCCCCCTTTCAATCAAAGTTATCCTCAAATTAAAAAGATCTTAAGTTGACTCCTCTAAGGTTCTCAAAATCATTTTCCTTTTGCAGGCACTCAGGTAACTCATCCAGTAACACAGAACTAAAATTTGAAAAAACAGAAGAGCGATGCTAATCCATCTTTGCTTCCTTAGGGCCAGGAACTGAAAGCAAATTGCTCCCACAAGAGCACAGGGACTGTGCTGGCTCATACCAGATTTTACCTTTAGAATGCTAGGAAGAGCTAAGCTGATGGCTCAGAAAAAGTAACATAAATGCTTTGCATGATCAATGTGGAGTCTTACTTTTGCTTCTTAGACTGGCTAGGGCTGGTGTCGGGGCGGGGTCCAGTCAAACAGTGAGTAAATAAGGAACTCCAGCAAGACCCACTGGCTAAAAAATTATTTATGCTGTATTTCAGCTAGAGAGCAGGTTTCAAATGGTGGAAAAACCTCAGGTAGAGGGTATGTGAAGGCCAGCTAGGGGCTGGATCTGATTAAAGTGAATACTCAAAGGACCAGGAGGAAGCTGCCAGCTCAGAAAAAAAAAATGAACAGCTCAAGTGCATGCCAAATTCCTTTTTATCTATTTATATGCCCCTCCCCCTTTTCTCTGTCCAATAGAGCCAATCATTTGAGTTGTGCATGGTCACTGATTGGCAAGTTGAATGATGAAGGATAGGAAGTGACCAGAAAAAGCAAAACAGAAAAAATACAAGAATATTCTAGATGATTTTGTTTGGCTTTTTGAGCCATAGGGCGCTAGATGGCAGTGTATGATTTCTGCAGTTAAGCTTTTGCCTTGTTAAAACTTCTTTTGAATGGAAGTGATAAGTAGTGATTACAGTTTCTATGATGCTCTCTACTTTTGCTGATGAGCAACCTTTGCCTCCATTTAGATCTAGATGTTTCTCTGTTTAAATATTTCCAAATCTAGGACATTCTGGCACAAGACTACTTTTGGATCATCTTTGATCATGTCCTCTCATGTTAATCCATTCCTCTGCCCTAATGCAATTCTGAAGACCCTTCTTAAATTTTCAGCTTTAACATTGCTTTCTCACCACTGTGGTTAAGGAGCCTGTGCGGATGTTGCTTTCCTGAATTCTACTAAATTAAATTCTCTGGGTTTCATACATTTTGCTGGAAAACGGGATAGGGTTTGGAACAGTTTTGGAACTATGCTGATAATTTGTTTAAAAAGCACTAGTGGATTCTTTCCAGGTTGTGAGATCTTTGATTGGCCCAACATAACAAGAATTATCCCAAAATAATATGCACAAGCTTGGGAGGCAATATACTGGTGGATCCCTTCTGCAGATCGCACTGCAGAAGTAGCTCAGTGGTTGTAGTGCCCTTGGTCTGGAATCAGGTTATGTCTGGTTCAGACTCTGAGATATATGTTTATTAGAGTTGCATGTCATTATGAGTCTTCAGCCATCCTGAATGAATCCACTCTTGCCTGATCTCTAAAGCTAAGCAACACCAGGCCTGTCTACTACCTGGATGGGAGACCACCTTGGAATAGCAGAGGCTATAAACTCATTGATACCTAGGTGTAATGCTTGATCAGCAACTTAATATGAAGGCTCATATCAAAAACATAACAAAGTCAGTGTACCATAAAATCCAGACCCTCTGCAATCTGCGTCAACTGTTAGAACCTGATGACTTCCGAACTGTCTTTCAGGCCCTAATAATGCCTCACTTTGACTATGCCAATGCGATCTTGTATGGTCTACCTAAGTGCACAACTAACCCCTTACAACTTGCAATGAATTCAGCTGCAAGAATCCTTCATATTACCCCAAGAAGTTCTCATATTACCCCAATACTAAAACAATTGCACTGGCTACCCATACAAGCCAGGATCTCATTCAAGATCCTAATTATGACCCATAAAGCCATCAATAAATACCCTGCTACTGCCATTACTGATCTAATTTCAATCACACCTCCCAATCGAGCAAGGAGATCGAATGCCGCAAATACTCTCATATTACCTAAGGCTAGCACGAAGTGTTCTCAATTCACTAGATCCAGAGCCTTCTCCTTCTTTGCTCCATCCTGCTGGAATGCACTACCAGCAACTATCAGAACCATCAGTGAACTCTCCCAATTTAGGAAGGCACTGAAACGGCACCTCTTTCTTCATCACTACGATGATGCAGTCTTCTCCCCACACTCACCCACTCTCACATCTCAATGCAGCACCTCAAACTCATGCACGTCACATTCCCAGACTGATCACTCGCAATCACACCTTCCCCTCCAACCACCATGAGAAACTTATGCAGTGCCGCATAACTCATTATATTGTTGCATAAAGTAGACTGTATTTATTCATCGTGTCTCCTTGTTAAGGGACTGGTTATTTATACCCTATTTTACCTGTTATACCTGCTTAATGCATACCCAAGTTTAATTTTCCTGTTTAATGTATACCCAAGTTATTATACCTGTTTCACTGTAAGCACAAATCACGAAATTGAGATGTGCAACTCTTATGTTCATTGTAAACCGCACTGATGTCGAATAGCGTGGTATAAAAGAGACTGCAAATAAAATAAATAAATAATTGCATGGAAGAAAGGCCTAACAATCTACTACCAGTCACAACTTGTCAAGAAAACCCAGGGGAATGTAAAACTTTAATATAATAAATGAAGTGCCATAGGTGAAAGAGAGATCTATGGTCATTGGAATTTCAACTGTGACCTAGATGCCTGCTTTTCAGATAAGAGAGGAAAATGTTAGTCTTATTAATATACTGCTTAATTCTGTCTCAGATGTTCTTTGGATCTGTGCCAAAAAGAGCATCTGAAACAGTCTTTGAACCAGTTCTTTCACCCACTAACCTCCTTTCCTGCTTTTCTTATATAAAGGGCTGGCTTACCTCATAGTCACACTAGGCGATTGCCTACAGCAGCAACTGGGAGGGAGAGGGGGGGGGGAAGGGTGGAATGAGAGAGAGCAGCTGTGATCAAAGCAATACTATAGACCCTGACAGCCACACATTCCAAGAATATATTTTTGCCCACAGGGTAAAATTGCCCTCAAGGAGGGTAATATTGTAACAGGACAACTAAGAGAAAAGTCTCAATAGGTGTTTTTATTGGAGCTTTCTTGTGAGGGTACCTGCTGGTATTGAGTACTGGCACCTTTTTCTTTGCATGCTAAAATTGACCATGATTTTCATATATTAATGAAAGAGACCTGCATAGGAGTACCAGCACCTTTTTTGCCAGGAAAAACACACCGCTTATTATAATGCTATTTTTATAAAGACAACATAGGCACCTCTGTGCCTCTGTAAAATGGGCTTCCAGAACCAGAGCCTATACCCTGTAAATGCCAGCGCAGACATTGATACTGCTGTGGAGTAGATGTGTATGTGTTACTCTATAAAATCTGCTGGTACACTGAAACTCTGCCCCGGCTCTACCCAACCTTCACTTTTGGGAATGCCTACAAGCAGTGTGCGTATGAGTCATCTTGTCACCACATGTTCTTACATGCACGTACACCATGGTGTACTTTTATAAAAGTCTTTTTCTGTGTGTAAAACAAACTTTATGCTTGAAAAAAATCTAATAATCCTTGCACAGGCCCTATTGCATAGGTCAGGTAAATCTGCAGACATTTGGCCCTATGCTCAGAAATAATGAGCTTTAAGTAGTCCAGGTCTTCATTGAAACTCCATCTAGTAACCTACCTTGAAACGTTGCCTGCTTCTTCCTTCATGCTTATTTGCCTCATCTGCCTCTCTTTACTAGGTGGCCCCTGCTCTGTGAAAGCAACAATATTTTGTCTTACACTGCTATGTACATCTTGCAGCATTATGTGAATATTTAGCAGTAAGTCTGTACATCATCGTGTTGGATAATTCTGGGGTTGACTCAAGGAAATTTGCCAAAATCTGCAAAATATCAAGCCTCCTTTAGGACCATTACAGCTAGGAGAATCTTGATTAATTTGGAAAGGCACATTTCAGATTGATTTGACTCAATCATAAAGGGGCTCTTCTTCTAAAGCACGCTAAGCAGTTAATGTGCTAGTTAGCGCATGGTAACTGTTACCACACTGGCATGTCAGTCACCGCATGATAATTCCCGTGTTAATTTCTCATTGTGCGAAAGGGCGAGGGATGGGCAGCTTATGGGCAGAGAGTGATCGTGGATTGCACACTGCAGTTCGCGCACACTACTTAGCGTATGCTGTCAATGTTGCTGTTAGCACAGGTGCACTTAATGTCGCTTCAACAGGTGGCGTTAAGTGCACCTGTAGTTATTGGGAATGACCTTAACACATGGTAAGGGACTTTTCAGTGTGGCAACTGCAGGGAACATGCTGTGCACACCCCCAACAGCTACCACATGACTTCTGCACTTATCGTGAGTTTTTACTCAAAACAGGCAGTAAGCGTAAACACTTAGGGCCCGATTCTAAAATGAACGTGTCAGCCCTCTGTGCGCCTGGTCGGAATTGGACACATAGAGGGAGCCGTGATTCTAATCCCGTTGGCACATCTAGCCCTGTGGGATCAGAATTGTGACCAGGCCCATACATGCAGCCAGGACTCCGATTCCATCCAGCCTGCACATACAGGCCTTGCCCGGCTAGCTCAGTCAGGGCTTTCCAATGGAGCCACGGTGCCATGGCATCCGGTTGCCATGACACCATTGAAAAGCTGTGATCCCCGGCCGCCAGCTCCAAAGCTGCATTCCCTGCAGCCCGACCCCCAATCTGGTCTCCTAAGGCCAGTGTCAGGCTGCAAGGAATGTCCTCTGCCCCCCCCCCCCTGCCCTTACTGCGCCCCGGGCCCGCTTTCCCCACCAACTAGGCAAACTTATTCCACCTCCGTTCCCCGTTCAAGCTGCCTGCCCTGGATGTACAGGGCTGACATTGGAATTGGCCTTGTACATCTGGTGCTGACAACCGCCCACTACCCACCCTAATGCAGCTCCTGATCTGCCCCTTTCCCTCCCCCATCTACCTTCCCCATAAAATGCACGGGGAAGGTAGACGGGATCGGGAAAGTGCCCGAATAACGGGGATGGATGTCCCAACAGGACCATCCATCCCCACTATTCGTGTCTTGGAATGACTCCGTTACTGCACTTTTATAAAAGAGCCCCAAATTAGACATTCTCTGTTGTTTTCTGCTTAGCAATGTGACGAGTATTTTACAACAAACTGATTTGGTACACTATAATAAAAGATTTTAAAAATCAAGAAACTCCTGCACTCATGATTAGAGTATTTCTGGTTAGCACTAAACATCCTTATTGAAGACAAGAAAATGGGCAGTTGTATTCTGAGGTTACTGTTGGAAATGTGCATAGATGCTTGCTATATGTCTAGACATAATACAAAAGAATATATGGCTCTGTGGCTTGGTTTGGTAGAAGTACTGTGCTACAGGAAACTGAAATTAAAACCACTGGTCTTAGAAGGTGGACTATGTTTCGAATTACTGTCAGGGCCTCATTGTTTTTTTACAAGTTTGAGGTCTCAGAGTCTGCCTGCTGTTACAGAATCTCTCCTTTTAATTTTCTTTAAATTAAAATAACACTATTTTTACGCTAAATGAAAAGGGGAAACAACTAAAATATTTTTTAAAAAATCAAAACATTTATCATGTAGGACATAAGATAAAAACATAAGATATATTTTACTGGGTCAGACCAAGGGTCCATCAAGCCCAGTATCCTGCTTCCAACAGTGGCCAATCCAAATCATAAGTACCTGTCCGGTTCCCAAAAGGTATATAGATTCCATGCTGCTTGTCCAATGGTAAGCAGTGGATTTCCCTGATCCACTTTTATAATGATTTATGAACATTTCCTCCAGGAACTTGTCTAAACCTCTTTTAAACCCAGTTACACTAGCAGCTTTTACTACATCCTCTGGTAGCAAATTCCAGAGTTTGACTACGTGTTGAGTGAAAAAATATTTTCTCCAATTTGTCTTAAATGTGCTACACTGATCTATGTTTACCCATTCCATTCCACTCCATTCATTATTTTATAGACCTCTTATCATATCTCCCCCCAGCTGTCTCTTTTCCAAGTTGAAGAGCCCTAATCTTTTAAGCCTTTCCTCATAGGGATATACTTCCATCCCTTTTATCATTTTGGTCACTTCTCTGTACCTTTTTCAATTCTGCTATATCCTTTTTAAGATACGGCAACCAGAAATAAATGCTGCATTTGGGGACACTGTTCAGCCCAGATTATCATTCATATGAGCATATCATGCAGACTAATCATAATTATCCTAATGAGAAACGAAAATCTTTTTATCCTACATGAAATATTTGGAAGTAAATAACACCAGTGCATAAAAGTGGCCACCTCAGTGATACCTGAAATACATGAAAATGATTGATGATTCTTGGTAGGACCAGGAGGGGTCTCTAATACTACACTCAGGAAGATGCGGTTTCCAGCCTTCTAGCAGCACCCACACTGGACAAGAGCAGGGTGCATACATACTGTACCAGGTCATAAAGATAAGACGTTTATTCCCACACATCTGCTAAGCATTTTCTCACACCATTACATGCATGTGGCCAGGGGGGTCAGGATAGCTGCAACGCCTACAACACTAGAAGTCTACAGCACATTCCCTGTTCCCTAAGGACAATCGTCACAACTACTCCATGGTTTTTCCTTGTTACTAAATGTTGCAGGATTAAAGCTATTGAGTGGAGGAGTAGCCTAGTGGTTAGAGCAACTGCCTAGTATCCAGAAGATAAAGGGCTTGATTCCCACTGGCACACCTTGGACAAGTCACTTTACCCTCTGTTGCCTTGGAAGAAAAAAGGCCCAGTAATCTATTTCCAATGTTACATTGCCAAGAAAATGCAGAAATAGCTGGGTTGCTAGGAGTTAGCACTGACTTGACAGCACTAAAAAAATGGATGTTGACCCTTGACTTTTCACACTATCTTTGCTGGCAGAGAAGAGGTACAATCATGGAGAAGAGGTACAGTGTTAAAAGGTTTTTTCAGATGTTTGGATCACTCCAGTGGTGCTTTACAATACTCCCTGAAAAAGTCAATATGATAGTTTTGCTCGTTACTTCTCTAATAAAATTCTCGCTTTCAGGGAGTAGCTTACATTTACAAAGTCTATATTAGTACTCTGCTCTCTGGAGAATGGGGTTAGTGGTGACTGGTTGGAAATGTCTACTCCTGGTGTAATGCTGTGCAAAAATTGAGAATTTGTGCACAATAATTTTAAATTTTGCAAAATTCTGCGGACTCAATATTCAGCGGGGCAACTAGTGCGATTACAGCAGCTAGCTGCCGCTGAACACTAAACCCTGATATTCGATACCAGGGCCATATCCATCCGCCAGCATTGAATATCTGGGTTTGCCGCCAAAGCAGGAAGCTAACCAGCTAGCAATGATATTCAGCCACTGCCTGGTTAGCTTTGATGGCAAACTTTTCTGTGCCTGCCTTTCACCGTGGAGGGACAACAAACCGAATGGTTATGGTTGTGTTTGTACTTTCAAAGCTGTGGTATATTAAATAAATCTATGCAGTTTACTACTACTACTATTAATCATTTTTATAGCGCTACAAGGCATATGCAGCTCTATACAGACACAATGTTAAAAATAATTAAAATATTAAAAATAAATAATAAAAAGAAGTTCCAATATTTGATAGGAAAATAAAATAGCACGGTAACAGGATATGAGGCATGGTGGTACAGATTTTAAAGGGAAAAACAGGGTCAAGGGTAAAGGACGAAGGTAAAGTAGAGGCAGACTGCTGTTGACCACCACCACCCTGACCTAGGATGTTCTGGATACCATGGGTTTGGGATTAAAGACTGTTTCAAAAAAAATGTCTTAGGGCCTTTTTAACTATGTTCCAGATGAATGGGGGTGGGTAAGCTGTTCCAAAGGGGTGGAATTGCTGCAAAAAAAGGCAGACTTCCCCATATTGTCATACTTAATACTGGCCGGAGATGGAAAATGCAGCCGTTGTCCATGAATATCACCACTAACCAGTTATCATTGGGTGCCGTCCCCAGAATGCCTCAATGCTAACCGTTTAGCATCGTGGTGTGTAGCGTCAGTACACGTGGATATCCAACAGCACTAACCATGTTAGCGCCTCTGAATATCATGCTTAGCAGCATTTACACAGCTTGCAAGTTTGCAAACTGTGTAAATGTATTTAAATATTGGACCCTATATGCTGTGTTTATCAAAATAGTACAGTATAACCACCATCTTTGAGAAGTAATTAATTTACACTTCAAAATGGAAATGATTTTGCTCGAAGATACAACATTTTAAACTTTTTGATGCAGATTTTCTGTGTACCATAGCTAGGGCTTCTGGTTTTCGGCAACTTTAGTTTTGCAATCCATTGAGTCCAGTGGGAACTCTGAACTGCAGGCAGTGCTGACTTCTTACAGCTGCCAATACTTGTAGTATAAGAACATGACAAAATTTGCCATACCGAGTCAGACCAATGGCCCATCAAGACAGTGGGGGTACCAAAGGAGAGCAACTAGATAAGGAACTAACCAAACAGGTACACAAGGACTGATGACAATTCAATAGGTGAAGAATCTCTTTAATTATTATGCCCCGACGCGTTTCGGCTAAAAAGCCTTCTTCAGGGGGTCTTTAAAAAGAGCACACCTTAAATCTGTTACGTGGTACACTAAAAACATTCAATGCGCACTGCACTGCTCTGCTATACTGCTCGCAATGAGTCGTCAGTCCTTGTGTACCTGCTTGGTTAGTTCCCCATCAAGACAGTGGCCAATCCAGATCACGAGTACCTGGCAGGAGCCCAAAGTATATAGAATCCATGCACAGCGATAAGCAGTGAATTTCCCCCAGTCCACTTTAATAATGGTTTACGAGAGTTCATAGATATGGCCCCAGCATTGAATATCTGGGTTTAAAGTTCAGCGATGATGGCTAACCATGCTAGAACAGCTAGTCGTCATCGCTGAATATCCCCCCATGCTTTTAGGGAATACATTTGTTGTGAGATCTGCTATTGGATACTGCAATCTATAATATTTTAAGAAATAAAAACATTTCTTTGTCCAGTGCAAGAGGATAACTAGGGGCTGAATTCTGCCATGGTGGTAATTGCATTTGTACACACTAATACCATGACTAATTGTCCAAAAGTACACCGGTAAGAGTTTGAAATGAATTTGTCATGAATTTCTGTGCAGCATCAAATAACCACAACAGATTAGGATTTGATTATGAAATAACACATCCTGTTATGTAGAACAAGTTCATTCTGTTAGATTGCTCAAATGTAAGTGCAGACAGAACTAATACATCTTTGTTTACAATAGTTCTCAGGTTATGTATTCATGTAAAGGAAAAATTACATTTTGGATGAAACGTTCAAGAAAGTGATTAACAAAGCAGGCAGTATATGACAGCTACTGGTATAGTCACAAATTCAGAAAGGCACTTTATATGACATCAAGATCCTTCCTGTTAGCCATGCCCATAACTGTCTCAACACCCATCTCTGTAGTCTCAATCTCTAGATGCAGTAACTCTTGGGGTTCTGCTACAAGGAGTCAATGTCCTCACAAAGCTTGAATCCCATGAGGCTAATCTTTCAGAGGATCAGTCTTAAATGGCAGCCACAAAGGGTGAAGGATAGAGCACTGTGCCTGTTTGACCTCTGAAACATTTTGTAACATTCTCTTCTAGCAATGACTCTGCAAGTTTTACTCGGGGCTCTATACTGAATATAGAACTAAGCAGAATTTGGGAACTGAAACAGAAGGTGTGGAGCCCAATTCTGAGAGGGGTATGTCTGGGCCATCCGGATGTCCCCATGGAAGATGGGCCCGTTAGGACCTGATTCTGGACCGCAGAACAAAACGTTGCCATGGTACACAGAATCAGGACTGTGGACAGCCCGGTGTGCCCGTGCCACCTGCGGGGACATCCTCCCTGCAGGCGCCTTGACTCCCATGGCTTAGGACCCCCTCTTCCCCGCCACCTGACCTACTGCTGGTCAGCTAGGGCCTGGATCGGGCAGCTGGGATCCCCCTGCACCCAGCACCAGGGGGAGGATCCTGGGCCCAATCGCTGGGTCAGTGCTGCTTATTCCACCTTCAAGCCTGTCCCCACTCTGTCCTGAATCCGCCCACTGCTGCCCCCCACCAGCTCTTCCCATCCTACTCCACAGGATGTGCAGGGAGGGCAAGAGGGGGAATAGGGTCCGGACAGCTTGCGGGGCTGCATGTCCCGCTTGGAAGTGTAGCTCTGCCACCTGCATCTCTGAATCGAGCCTAAAGTCTCTTTGTTTGGGAGTTCAGGCAGGTGACACCAAATAATGGCAACAGTTTTGGTAAGGATTATAAATTGATAAGAAACCTGTAGGTAGACTGGCAGGAATCATTGAAAGGAGAATAAAAGTTGAACCAATACACTGAAGTTGGCAGCAAAGTTCCATAATTTAAAGATAAGATAACGTGACAAGATACAAATGTGTAAGCAAATACTGGAGGAGGGAAGTGCGGGAATATAGGGCGATTGCTTGAGTTGGTGGTGCACCAGAACATTTATTGCTGCCATGCAGCTGAAAATCAATTTTGATATTCTGCAGCACAATTACATTTCAGCTTCTCTCTGACTTAAAATCTATTCCAGACCTTAAGGGAGTTAGTTTGGAAGCCCTATTCGTGCTTTGGATGTCTGGAAACAGACTTTCAAAGCATGGAGGCCTTGTCAGAGCCATTTTAGAAGCCCGGTCTGTGGATGTCCCCAGCATGAGGACATCCAAGTCTGAACGGGGGAGGGGGGAGCATTGTGGAGGAATGGCCAGGGCATTCCCAAGAACTTGGACGTCCTTGTCTGATCTCAGAAACATCCTGGAAGTCTGGTGTCACGTCTAAGGATATATCTGCTCAAGGCATGAACAAACATCTGAAAAGTGATCGTTTTGTCATGCAAATGTCTAGATCAGCGTTTTTCAACCACTGTGCCGCGGCACACTAGTGTGCCGTGAGATATTGTCTGGTGTGCTGTGGGAAAAATTCCAATTTCATCCGTAACATGTGGCCTCGGCTCACAAATTAGGGTTGCCAACCGGCCGGTTTTTCCATGGCCAGGCCGGCTGCCGGCACAGTTGTAAAACCAGCCATTGAAAAGCCGGTTTTTTGCTCTGGCCGCAAGATCGGGAGCGGCCAGAGCAAAAAACCGGCTTTTGTGCCGAAGTCCGCGGCGCGAACGCGATCGCGATTCCCTATAGCAGTGCAGCTGCTGGTTCTGCTTTGTACAGAGCAGTGGCTGCACTACACTTACATTGAAAAGTAAAGAGAAACTGTGTCAGGAGCCCTCCGATCATGCAGAGCCCGAGGAAGTGATGTCATGGGGGCGGGCTCCTCACAGGCTGTCTTTCCTTTTCAAATTAACTTTAGCTGCAATAAAGTTAATTTGAAAAGGAAAGACAGCCTGTGAGGAGCCCGCCCCCATGACATCACTTCCTCGGGCTCTGCGATGACCGGAGGGCTCCTGACACAGTTTCTCTTTACTTTTCAATGTAAGTGTAGTGCAGCCGCTGCTCTGTACAAAGCAGAAGCAGCGGCTTGGGCAGAGGGGGGGTGTGTGTGTGTGTGAGTGAACCAGCAAGGGGGGGGGAGTGTGAGTGAACCAGCAAGGGGGGGGGGGAGTGTGAGTGAACCAGCAGTGGAGGGGGGGGTGGTGTGAGTGAACCAGCAAGGGGGGGGGGGCGATGGTAAGAGTGTACCAGCAAGGGGGGGGGGGGATAGTGTGAGTGAACCAGCAGGGGAGGGGGGGTAAGTGAGTGAGTGACAGGGGGGTGGATGAGTGAACCAGCAGTGGAGGGGGGGGTGGTGTGAGTGAACCAGCAGGGGAGGGGGGTTGGTGTGAACCAGCAGGGGAGGGGGGTTGGTGTGAGTGTTTGATTCCTATTCAAGAGAATTACTTTATATATAGTCAATATAGGCACAGAGGTAAATTTTTTTAACATTTTCTAATGGTGGTGTGCCTCGTGATTTTTTTCATGAAAAAAGTGTGCCTTTGCACAAAAAAGGTTGAAAAACACTGGTCTAGATGGTGTGGAGAAGGAGCTACACTAATACCCCCCTTTATTTTACAACACAGCAAACACTGATGAGGAACAGGGGCTTATGTTTCCATTTTGCTACACTGCTACATCTCACAATTTCCTGGGGGAGGTCTATCTGGCTGCTGGCATAGACATCCACTTCAGGGACGTCGAAGTTACAAAAATGGTCCCTGGCATTTTTCTGCATGCTCCATCCTGGGTATCCCAGATTTGACTTGGACGGCCTTTCTAAAATGCCATTTCACGTGTTAACTAAAGAGCACCAGAGCTATCTGTGAAAAGGCGGCACTGCAAAAATTACACCATTCCCTAGACCATCAATGCACATGTTAATGGGAAAACAGAACAAGAAGAACTGTCACAGATCTCTGCACAGACACCATATAAGCTAATAGTATCCCTCACCACGGTCACACATGCAAAACACAACAGCCCCCCCCCCCCCCCCCACCAAATACAGAACAAGGGAACACAAATTAGAAATGGAAATATGCAGACAATCACTAAACTGAAGTGAAATTTATTTTTCTATCATTTCTGGACAGTTTGGACCCTGATATATAATACCTCCCTCCCACAACCTAAAGAGCTGTACACCACTGATCAAATGAAGACACTGCCTTTTACCACATATCATGTATGATATATTACGGTAAAAATTGAAAATCTGAATCAAACACACAAGAGCATACTAGATTCCAAAATACTCTTCATCCCATCCTGTGCTTACAAACCTCTGTACCCATGGTGGCTTTAGCAGCAGTGGCAAATCCGGTACTCATCTGGGGGTCTCACGCCTTTGCTGAAGTTTTGTAAGAAAGTGGCTCTATTTGAATTTTAACATTAGAGTATTTAGCATAGAGGTCCCCCCAAGATTTTCCCAGAGCCTGAGAAACCCTAAGGCCATCACCGCCTGGTGCTCCTGATCTGAAACGTATCCTGTAATGTAACAACATTTTTCAATAAAATATTAGATAGTACTGGGGGTGGAGTCTGCTTAGATAGTGCTGAGGAATCTGCTTTCTTAGGTCATGTTGGCACCAATGACATAGGAAAGTGTGGGAGGGAGGTTCCGGACGCCAAATTTAGGCTTTTAGGTAGGAAGTTGAAATCTGCCACCATGGTTCTTCTATACTCTGAAATGCTTCCCATTCCACGTGCAAACCCCAAGAAAGACAGAGCTCCAATGCGTGCATGTGATGATAATGCAAAGAAGAGGGTTTGGGATTTGTTAGGAACTGGGCCAAATTCTGGGGAAGGGAGGGGCTTTTCTGAAGGGATGGGCTCCACCTTAACCAGGATGGTACCAGGTTGCTGGCATTAATCTTTAAAAAAGAGATAGAGCAGCTTTTAAACTAGATAATAGGGGAAAGCTGAGAGTCACCCAAGAACGCATGGCTTGGAAGGATGTATCCTTGAAGGATATTAGCAAAAGAAGGAAGTTAGGGCATCCCGTCAGAGAAGTTCCACTAAGGCTAAAAGCAACCCAGATGCCCTTAAATACAGAGCTTACAGATTCCAAATTACCCCTATCAACTGATAACCATATTATTATGAATAAAATACAACCATTAAAATGCTTGTATGCAAATGCTAGAAGTCTAAAGAATAAGATGGGAGAGTTGGAATATATAGCACTAAATGAAAGGTTAGATATGATTGGCATCTCGGAGACATGGTGGAAGGAGGACAACCAATGGGACACTGTGATACCTGGGTACAAACTATATTGCAATGACAGGGTAGATCAAATTGGTCCAGGGATTGAACACTATGTTAGAGAGAGCATTGAGTCACACAGGATTAAAATGTTTTACAGGAAACAAAATACACTGTAGAATCTCTATGGATAGAAATCTCATTTAAAAAGGGGAAAGCGATGGCAGTGAGGGTGTACTACCAACCACTTGGCCAGAATGAACAGATGGATGATGAAATGCTAAGAGAAATCACGGAAGCTAACAATGGGTGATTTCAATTACTATTAATTAATTATTATTAATTATTATTGACTGGGTCAATGTCACAGCAGGACATTCTAGAGAGATAAAGTTTCTAGATGAAATAAATGACTGCTTCTTAGAGCAGCTGGTTCATGAACTGACAAGAGGGGAAGCTATTCTGGACTTAGTGAAACACAGGATCTGGTGCAAGAGATAAGGGTGTTGGCGCCACTCGGCTTTAATGATCACAGCATGATAACATTTGATTTAATAAATGGAAGAAAGATGGCAAGGAAATCCATAGTACTACCTTTTAACTTTCAAAAGGGAGACTATGATAAACTGAGGAAAATAATTTAAAAAAACCTAAGAAGAGCAGCTGCAAAGGTTACAGATCTACATCAAGCATGGGTGTTGTTTAAAAATATTATCTTGGAAGCCCAGACCAGATGTATTCCATGCTTTAAGAAAAATAGAAGGAAGGCCAAAAAACTGCCAGTATGGTGTAAAGGCAAAGTCAGAGAGGCTGCTGTAGCCAAAAAAGCATCTTTCAGAAAATGGAAAAAGGAACCAAATGCTGAAAATAGGAAACAACATAAGCAATGGCAAGATAGATGTAAGGCATTGATGAGGCAGACAAAGAGAGAATTTGAAAAAAAAAAGCTTGCATGGAAACAAAAACACATAGTAAAAACTTTTTCAAGTACATTCATAGCAAAAATCCTGTGAGAGAGTCAGTCAGACCATTAGATGATAGAGGGGTAAAGGGGCGCTAAGGGAGGACAAGGCCATAACAGAGATATTGAATAAATTATTTGATTCGGTCCTTACTGAAGAAGAGGTGGGGATGTTACTTTAAATATTGAAATGGTATTTAAAGGTGATATATCATAAGAATTTAAAGAAATATTGATAAACCAGGAAGATGTATTACAAGTATTTGATAAACTGAGAGTACTAATTCACCTGAACCGGATGGTAAACATCCTAGGGTGTTCAAAGACCTGAAAGATGAGATTGCAAACCTACTATTAATAATCTATCACTAAAATTATCTGTAGTACTTGAAGACTGGAGAATAACCAATGTAACACCAGTTTTTAAAAAGATTCGGGGGGGGGGGGGGGCGGATCTGGGAAACTACAGACCAGTAAGCCTGACATCGGTATCGGGCAAAATGGTAGAAACCATTTTAAAGAATAAAATACTGAACATGTAAATAGTCATAGTTTAATGGGAGAAAGTCCTACTCTCTGCTCTCTTATCTTTTAACCAAATCCTGATCCACAATACTACACTGCCTCCAATCCCATGACATTTAATTTGGCCAAGAGTCTCTCTTGAGGAACCTTGTTAAAGGCTTTCTGAAAATCTAGGTACACTATATCAACCAGCTGACCTTTGTCTACCTGTTTATTCACATCTTCAAAAAAATATAACAGAAAGTAAGACAAAACTTTCCTAGGCCAAATCCATGTTGGCTTTCTCCCATTAAACCATGTCTATCTACATGTTCAGTAATTTTATTCTTTATAATGGTTTCTGCCATTTTGCCTGTTACTGATGTCAATAACCAAACCTTAAAACCTATCTTTTTTCTCTATTTCTAATGTTACTGATGTCAGGCTCACTGGTCTGTAGTTCCCGGATCCCTCCTGGCACCCTTTTTAAAAACTGGAGTTAAATTTGCTACTCTCCAATACTCAGGTACTACAGATGATTTTAATGATAGTTTACAGATAAGTAATAGTAGGTCTACAATCTGTAGAGATCCCTGGCACCCAGATGGCAGATATATTGAATGTTTCTCAAATGTTGAAAGGATCAGATACTGATGATGTAGTACCAGCAACGTGTTTAATAACTTTGGCCCTTATATCGGATAAGGATTGAGTGTTGCGAATGTTTTTCCAGAAATGTAATGTACTATTCAAGGGATGTCTGGTCAGAATGTTTCCTGATCTGGCAAGGGAGTCTCAACGTCGCAGGTGAGAGTTTCTCGTTATGTGACCTCAAATTTTTCAGCTTGGGGGGTTATTTTTCTTGAAATACCCATGTAACTGCTATGTCAAGCTCCAGGAGCAGGCATATGTTTTTCTTTTCCCTCGCAACTTATTTCCTTTACTAATTCACGTGGGGATCCTGGAGATGGGAATGTTGGAATTCTACCTGCAACGTAGATAGTCTGGCTATTTGATTCAGTGGGGTTTTTTCTTTCTTTTTTTGTTTTTTCTTTGGAGAAGTAAGGCATGTTTCTTTTTTAGGTCTATCTTGGTTCCCTATATTTTGGGCTGGTGGATGGGGAGTCTTGTGTAAATTTCCTTACACTGTGCTGGGTAGGCTATGCTTACATTAGTTAATTTCTGGGACAAACCACTTTTCCCAACAAGTGTATGTTATTGCTCGCTATTTTGTGAAAATGCATAAAGATAAATAATAATAAAAATAAGAAGATATGTCATACTGGGTCAGACCAAGATCCATCAAGCCCAGTATTCTGTTTGCAACAGTAGCCATCCCAGGTCCACTTTAATAATGGTTGGGGGCGGGATGCAGAAGAAATCAAGACTGCATGGGCTGAAAGAATTGCAGCTGGCTGCTGCAGGCTTGTCTTATCGCTGTATTTTTTTTTTTAATTGTTGCAATGGCTGGAGAAATAAAAGGTTTGAGTTGAGGTGCTGGCTAATAGGGGAGAGAGGGAGCGTCAGGAGATGGCAGTGGTAGGCAACAGTGATGTCAGCTGCAGTGGAGAGCAACCTGGACGGACCATGGCCCTGTGGATCTATTGCACTGGGGGGCACAGGCATATATATTTATGCATGCTTGCGCAAACAGATGCATATGGATAGACAAAATTGAAAAAATAAAAAAGAATGAATGAAGCCTCCCCAACTGGTGTTATCGCTCATGGAAAATGCACCAAACTAGTGTCCTGTAAGGATTCTGCTTCGTTAGAAGGCTCAGGAACAGCAGGAGGGGATCAGCTTGCTCTTTTCTGCCCAGCAGTTGCCAGTCAGCTTCTGAGAGGAATTCACTTCCATGATTTCTAAAACCTGTCAGTTTCCTTTACAAAATACAGGGAGGGAGGAGTAGCCTAGTGGTTGGGGCAAGGTACTTCAGGCCAGAAGGTCAGGGGTTCAAATCCCACTAGAGGACAGCAACCTTGGGCCGGAAGGACTGGGGTTTCTAGTCCCACAGATGCTCCTTGTGGTCTTGGGCAAGCCACTTAACCCTCCATAGCCCATGTTCCCTGTAAGTATTAGTGTATGTGTCTCATATCCCCATGTGTTAAATGTATCTCCCAATTGTGTTGTGACTGCTTTGATTGAAGGATAAGGCAGTATACAAAACTGTCTAAATAAATAAATACATCTTGTCTAATGACCTTTCCTTCTCCTTGATTTCTTTACTCACTAGAGTTCATTTTCTTTTTCTGACAAGCTTCAAGACAGCTCAGAAATCTGTACTTTTAATTTGTATTTAACCTTTGAGACTTTCATTTTTATCTCTGGCATCAAAATATAACATTTTGAACAGCTTTCCAATCAGCCGTCCTTCAGACACACCCAGAGCAGTAACACATTCTCTCAATCTCCCTTTCACCTACCTTGCCAATGTTTCGCTAAACAAAATTATTTTCTGTCACTCATTCTCGGGAATGGTGCTAAGGGTATTTGGCACCCTAGGCGGACCTTCAGCCTTAGCGCCCCCCCCCCCCGAGATTTTGATAATTAAACTCAACAATCAGGATCATCCTAACCCCACCCCTCCCAAAACAATCCTGTATAAATGCATTGTTGGATAACATATTGTACTTTTAAATATTAAACTTACCTTGTATGTATGTGTGTTACCATTCTCCCTGCAGGCAAGAGTGTATAGATGGTTCCTTGAGTTTGTCTGGCTCTCAGGATCGAGTGTTTTGCTTTAACTGTTGCAAATCAGGGCCAGCCCAAGGGTTTCTGCCGCCCTAGTCTGGCCCTCTGTGCCGCCATCCATGCAACTTCTTGCCTGAGGTGCCGCCATGCCACTGCTGCCCCCCTGGCATCTATTTATCTACCAAGGGGAGGGGGCAGCACTTCAGTGATGTGGTGGGATTTAAAGTGCCTGCGTGATATCACGGCTTGCTGCTCCTGCTCCATCTGAGGTAACTTCCCATTGGAGGGGGCAAGAGTGGCAGGCTATGAATGCACATGCATTTGTTTTAATACCTGCTGGTGTGCTGAAGCAGCGGTTGAACTGCCACCGCTTCACAGGAAGAATCAGCACGCCACCCACCAGGGTCTGATGCCCTAGGCAACTGCCTAGTCTTGCCTAATGGTTGGGCCAGCCCTGCTGTCTCTCTTTCGCGCCAACCCATAAAATATCCCCCACTTCAACACCCCATTCAGTTACAAGGAGAGCTAGATTAAAGCTTTGGCAAATAAGGCATGTGCCTAGGGCCCAAATGTTAGGAAGGCTCTGTCAGACTCAGGAGGTTAGGCCTGCCGGATGTCTGCCTTTTCTCAACCAGAGTTCTACAGATTTTTACATTCAAGCTCACATGCTAGAGTTTGATATTTTCAGAATTTCAAACTTTTATTTTGAACTCTCCCTTCGTCTGTCACCCTCTCTCCCCCCCCTCCCCCTACCAGCAGTAGAGACTGTGGTAGGATGCAGTCAGGGCCAGTGCAAGGATTAGAGGCACCCCATCCTCACTGCCACTCCTCTCTGGGGCCTGCAACAGAGGCAATAGCGCCCAAACCGTGAAGCAGCGCTTACTAATACAGTCCGATGCTGCATCGCAGTTCCTTTCTGTTACCACAAGCTGCGTCAGAGGGGGGCAGAAATGGCACCTGGTAACAGAAAGAAAGCATGTCGCAGCACTGAACCATATTGGTAAGTGCTGTGTCACAGGTTGGGAGCCATTGCCACTGCTGCAAGCCCTGGACAGAGGCAGCAGCAGCAGTGGCAATGGCTGCCCCTGGAGTGCCAGTGCTCTAGGTGACTGCCTAGTTTACTTAATGGTAGTGCCAGCCCTGGATCCAGCCAATGGGAAGGCTGCTCTAGTCACAGGAAGGGAGCTGTAGATGTGAAAGAGACAGACTGAGCACTGGCCTTGGAGAGAGCTGGTAGAACCAGTGCGTGTCCTTTTGGGGAGGGGGAAATGTGAAGGGGCTGCTGCAGGCTGAGGAACACTGCTGGCAGCAAATAACTACATGATGATGAAGAGAGCCGGATAGTGAGGATGGGGTGAGACTGGGGGCACTGACTCAATGAGCAGCAGGGAGCAGCACAAGAAGAGTATGTGTGCACGTACGTGCATTTATCTGAAGAGCAGGAGTTTGCATTTGCGAGAGAGCATGTGTGTCCAAAGAGTGAAAGAGTATGGAGATGTGTGTGTATGCATGTATCTGAAGAGTATGGAGATATGTTTATGTGAGTCTGAAGAGTACGGAGATGTGTGTGTATGTGTGAGTCTGAAGAGTATGGAGATATGTTTATGTCAGTCTGAAGAGTATGGAGATGTGTGTGTGTAGCAGCAGAATGCAGACAATCCAATGATACCAGGAGTCTGTTCAGAAGGTCCAAATCATTTATTTGTGCACAAGACTCAAGCAGAATCACATTCAAAATGGCTGAGCAATGGTTTCTAGCAAAACAACAACTTTTATACCGTTCTTCTCCATTCTAGACATAGGCAAACTTTTCATTGGTCCCAGTAACCCCTCTCACCCATCTATTGGTCCCGGTACCACTACGTAGTTGTCCAATGAGGACGTTGATCTGGGCTCAGCACCTGCTTACCCCCCTTCTAGTCCCAATTACAATGGTCAGTTCACCAACTTAGATACTTCCCTCCTCCAAGGTCATTTAGCTAGTTAGAACATGTGGGAAAGCAGGGCACTGTAACTTTTCTTTCAGCAGTGTTAATTAATTCCATAGAAGCTGTGCTCTCTTATCAGTACCAATTAGACTTGTTTTTCTATATTTTCTAATCAATTCTATGGTGTCATCATTCAGGGGGGTTTTCATTCCTCTGGGCCTAACTACAGGCTTCATTTACAGGTCAAGCTGCTTAGGCCTGTCTGTTTAGTTCAATTAGCATGGATCATAGGCCTTCGCCTACCACATTCCCCCCTTTGATTATTCTCACCCGCAAGTGAGAAAGGGTGAGAATCAAATCACATAATACTAGGTAAAGATATCACTCTGTGGTATAGGGTAGTAGTTTCACATAGCTGGTAGCTTTGTAGCTGCCTTACGCTCTACAGTGTTATTAATAACTGAAGTTAGCATCTGCAAGCAAAATGACAAGAAACAAGGGAGCAACAAGCAGATAGTCAAAGTCCATAGTTTGGCAAGAGTGGGAAAAAGAACTAAAGGATTAGAAGGTTCAGGAGCATTTATGCCGGACCACCAAGATGTCGTCTTTGTTGTGCTGTTGTAAAACTGCTGATTTAGACAGTCCAGCTGTCCAACCTTCATAGTAAATTGTGGTCCGGTCTGTGTGGCACTTATACAGGCTGCACAGGGAGGTAAGGCAAAAGTCATTTCAAAGCACCCCAAGACTGCTGCCAGAATAAAGCAATAATAAGAATTCATAATGGGCATAGTCTCTGGAAAATTGGTGGAACTGTCGGCAACAAATGTAGAGTTGATTGTAGATCCTCAAGCTTCTGCTGTACGTAGACCTACCAGCTTTGTGGCAGGAGTAGGGCTGTAGATCCCAAAGTATCACTGTCCTCTGGGATGTCTCAGGTTCCTAAAATATCATAGTACAGTCTCTCAGGCTATTATTGCCTCCTTAGAGCAGTTCACTTTTAGGAGATCAAAACAGTTTTGTTTTGTTTTGTTTTGTTTTTTTTCTCACAGCATTTGAACACAGTCTCTTAGACTCAATTTCTTAACACAACACAGTCTATTTCTGTTGATTGCAGCTTTCTCCAGATGCGAGGCTTACCTTCAGATAAACAGACAGTCTTGAAATAGTGCAGTTTCCGAGGGACCAATAAGTCTTAGGTCCGTGGCTGTTGTCGTAGGGTGAGGCGCAATGGAGTCTCAGGATGCTGTACAGTAGTCCAGTGATCAGGTTCAAAAGCAGTTGCTGGCTTTACTCGACTATAATGGATCCAAGGTTCGAATTCTGCGACTTTTACTGCAGTTGGAGTTGACAGGATGACAACATAGGGTCCCTTCCAATGCAGGGTTACGGTATCCTTCTCCACTCTTTGATCCACACCGAGACTCCAGGCTTGAAAGGATGCAGGGGTTCAGGCAAATTGATGGGTGATCGATTTTGCACCCAGGTATGAAGACTCTGCAAAACAGAACTTAAAACCAATAGTTCATGCCTAATAATTTCAGATCCTATCTGTCTCATATCTCCTTTTATTCCCTATAAATAGGCTACAGATTCTCAGAATCTCAAAAAGGGGAACTCCTAAAGACTTAGCAGGGGCTAAGTATATCCTAAGAAGGGCTATAGGAAGAACCTGGGGCCACTTCAGGTAAACCTCTTGGCAAAGTTTGGACAACTGAGATTTCAAGGTTCTATTCATACATTCTACTTTTCCTAAAGTTTTGAAAGCTGTAGGTAGTATGCACCTGATAATGTCAATATCTTGGAGCCATACTTAATGGACTTGCTTCCTAAGGTTATCCACCCTCATTATTTGTACAGGGTCCCATGTGCATGCAAGATTGTAAGGGCATACTTGGAATCTGGGTACACATTTAGACAGAGCCCTTTTCCTATTGTTAGTGCTCTAGTGAGGGCTATCAGTTCAGCTTTCTGTGTTCAAGTTTCTGGGGCCAGGGCTGAGGACTCAACTACCAAATCAGGGGTCACCACTGCATATCTAGCACAACAATGTCCATTGATGATGAAACTGCCTTCAGCCACAAAGAAAGTCTGTTCAGGGTTCTCCAGAGGGACATCAGTCAAATCCAGGTGGCTTGAGAATACAGTGTCCATAATTTCTAAACCGTCATGATCAGGGGATCAAGACCAACTGATAACAACATAGCAGGATTCAAAGCTTGACTGACCTTCAGTTGTATCTGGGGGTTTTCACGCAACATACTCTGATACTTCAACATTTGTAGATTTGTTAGCTAGTAGTTTCCTTTGTGTTTCATATTGGTTAGAACAGAGTGTGGTACAGTAACTGGAAGATTCTGTCTCAAAGTGATCTTGTTAGTTTTGCTCACTAGGAAGGCTGTAGCTGTAACAGCTTCTCAAATAAGGTCCAAGAGATTGAGTCAACACTCCTAGAACATTTCCTTGTGACTCATGAACATAGAGACTGAAAGGTTTTCTGGACATCTGGTAGGCCCAGAGTTGGCAATAACATTCAGAGTGGTTTTTTTCAAAGATCAAAAGGCTGCATCCTGTTCAAGTCCCCATTCCAATGGAGACTTTTCCATTCCTTTGGTAGCTTGATACAATGGTTTTGCTAGCAGCGCAAAATTGGGGATATATACAACATACTCTGTGGCACCCAAGAAGGCTCTCACTTGCCTCCTGGTGGTTGGAGCAGGAATACTGCATACAGCTTCTTTGCATTCTGGTCCCAGGCGTCGAATTCCGCTGGACAACTGGAATCCTAGGTATTTAACTTGTTTGACATAATTGCACCTTAGCTCTTGAGACTTTGTATCCAGCCTCATTAAGAAGGTGCAAGAGTTCACTGGTGGCTTGTAGACATTCACTTTCTGAGTTGGTGGTTATAAGCAAGTTGTCCACATATTGAAGTAGAATTCTTTCTCCTGGAATTACTGGATAACTTGTCAAATCTTTTGCTGAGTGAGGCGAGTTCTTGAATCCTTGAGGTAATCTTGTCCAGGTGAGTTGGCCCCACATTCCTGTAGTGGGGTCTTGGGCTAAGCGTATGCAAAAAAACCCCATCTTTTAAGTCCAAAATGGTGAAATGTGTAGCTTTAGCAGAGATCAGTCCTAAGAGTGTGTAAGGATTTGGCACAACTGGATGTATAGTTTCAGCTGCATCATGCATTCTTTCTTAGATCCTGCACTGGGTGGTAATCACCTGTCCCAGGCTTCTTAACAGGAAGAAGGGGAGTGTTCCAAGGTGATTGACATTCCTTGAGAAGTCCATACTTCAGCAGTTTCATTAAATGGCAGTGGATTCCTGCAATGGCTGGTCAGGGAAGAGGATACTGCTTCACATGCACTGGTTCCGCTTCTGGCTTGAGGGTGACGATGACAGGGGCTATGTTCTTCGCTAGGCCAGGTGGATTATCTTCTGCCCATACTCCAGGTGGGGCTATAGGGTTGGTAGGTATACAGGAACTTGTTGACTTGACTGGAGGTGTGCTATAGAACAGCCACTTCTCTTCTCGGGGAACAGTCAGCACCATCAATCCAGCAGGCTCTGGGTTCACAGTCATTTGCATTTCTCTCTCTCCAGCAAAGGATATCTGTGCCTGAAGCTTTGCAAGCAGATCTCGGCTCCAAAAAGTGGAATAGGGCACTCAGGCATATACAGGAACTGGTGCATTATTTTCTGTTCCCCTTGTTCACACATGCGGTTCTGCAGAAAAGGCTTTGTGGCCTTAGCCCCAGTAGCTCTGATAATGGTGATGCATCGAGAAAAACACAGGGGCTACTGGCTTTAGTATTCTGCTCCTGTACCCCCCATAAAGTCCATATATTGGTCCCCTATTTTCAGACTGACTCCTGGGGACCCAGGGAAACTTGGAGTCCGGTCTGTCCTAGTCTTCATTCATGCTGTAGCCTTCTCCGACTGGCTTTTTGTTTTTTTGTTTTTTTAAATCAAGTACTCCCTCCTCCCCCCTGGGGTGGAGATAAGATGCGGGCATTCACTTCTCTAATGTCCTTCTTTTCTGCAATGGGCGCACTGACTCGCACCCAGTTTTTACTTCCTCTGCTCCTTCGATCAGGATAACCTCCTCCACATCATTCAACTAAAGCATCAGCAAGAAGATCTGTTCTCTTCTCCATCTTTACATATACTTTCTCTATCACATTCAACAATTCACATACTTTCTGTTCAACTTCCAGTAACTATCATGCCCGAAAATCCATCCAGTTTCTGTAATTTCTGTTTTATCTCTCTGGGACTGACTGACAAAAACGCAAATTCTCCTGGGCTGCTGGATTGCATAGGGTATATAGTGAGGCTGACTGATGGGTCTAAATAATACTTGTTCATTTGTTCAATTAAATCCTAAAGCTTCTCAGTGTAGGAGGTATAATACAGCTTTCAATTCAGTAATTCAGTGGCAGGGGAAAAAGCACCTAAACAAGTCTGGTCAGCTGACTGGCTGGCAAACTACTTGGGAATCTGCAGGGAGGAGTCCCCCCCCCTTCCCTAGGCCCACACTGTTTCTCCTAGCAACGCTCTATCCGGGAGGGATCTTTTTTTTTTTTATGTTCTACTTCTCTGCTGTGGGCACATTAGTTCACGCCTACCAGGGGGTGACATCATCGGTGGACTGGGCCCCATCCCCCCCCCCCTCTAAGCACTCTGAACGGAGCCGGGGCTTCTTAGGGAGCTGCTTACAGGGAGAGAAACTGTATCTATAGATTCTGGGGCAAAATATGGTGAACTAAGGAAATATGGAGCAACTAGCAGAAGCCACTCCCTTTTACATAGCATTCCTAATTGGGACAGAGACATTTTATTACCATAGTCTTCAGTAAATCCCTTACTAAAATTCTTGATCATACTTGAAAAGAAACTTATTAAAAAACCCTTATTACCGCAAACATAGGGCAGGCAGAAAACATAAGCTTAGATTAAGCACAGACATATAATTTAGATACAGTTCTTAAAATATAAAACTATTATTTTGCAACATGTTATAACATCTATTCTTATAGAGAGAACTATAGCTATCTGTTACGTATGACTGGAATGAAATTACTTAGCATGCCAGCCGTAGTCTGCATGTCTCTGCAAAAGAAAATATATATATTTTTTTTTAAATCTTACAGTTCAGAAAGCAGATATTCAAGAGACATGAAACGGATACTTTTCCATAGCATTGGTGGATATCTAGGATGCATATACACCCTCTTTTTAACAATAAATATGTCTTCTATCAAGTGCTTGCCACAGTATATCAGGAAATAACGTCTTGAAATTTAAAAGTCTTTCAAAAAAACCCACAAAGTACCCCCTTTTCCTCTGGACACGGACACACAAAATTCAAATACAGAAAACCAAATGAATTTATCTTGAATTGTAAAGGTCTTCATTAGTCACTAGTACAGAGTTTAACAATTCAAAGTAATTACCTTAAATCTTACAGTATGGGGAAGCATGCATTCAAATGACTTATAATACACAATTTCTTATTCACTCAGAATTTAAACCATTCATTCTCAGGTTGCAATCTGGCACACTTCCAACCCAGAATGCTGCACCGTCCCCCAAGGTTCTTAACCTCTATTTTTGAGGGTCAAAGGAAAAACACTTTATTTCCTCTCTCTTGTCTGTGTCCGTTAGTTTTTGAAACGACAGATATACTTCAAAAAAACAAAAGAACTTCTGAGACACTGTAGTTATCACAGCTGTAAAGTAATAACTAGAAAACTAATTATAAATTCATCTCCTATCACACTTTGATTGAATGAGTCCTTTATTTTAACAAGCAAGAGACTGTTCAATCGGGAGCGGCTGTCTCATTTTTTCCTAGCAAGCTGTGTGAGCCACACCCCTTTGCTCACTGGAAATGAAATGAAACAACTTAGTTTCACAGACACACAGAGACATGCTAGCAAGAATCATTTAAATCAGTGTCAAGTCGTGATCTAATAATTACTTTATAGGTTTATAAATCAAAGGGGAAAAAAACCAAAAACAGTTTGCTTAGTTTCTCTATCATTTCTGAAAGGTAACAATAATATAACAGGAGCAGTTGACGTAAAAAAATACAGACAGAGCAGAGAATATAACTAAAAGCAGTTTACGGAGCTCCAATGAGGTTAATTCGACCTTTAAAACTAAAATTCTGACTAAATATTCCTATCGAATGGTATATAATACCTGACCATAGTAGAAGGAACATCACCATTAAAACACAGTGAATAAAATCAGGTATAATTGTCCTAAAATAAGCTCCAATTAGCCCAGCAGCAGAACGTTGAAAATATGCCTTCATAGGGTTAAAAAGGCACCTCTGCACAGCCACGCCCCTTGTCAGCCTCACACTGTACTGTAGGAGAAAAAACTGACTGAGTGAGACATGTTCTTGATTTTTCAGTGAGTCAAGCGGTAAATTGTCATAAATTACCCAACAGAATATAATCTTACATTATACTAGAAGGGAAACTCGTGGTTTCAACAAAAAACAAAAAACAAAGACACATAGACAAACGCCCTCAGCCCTGGAAACATTTAAGGGTAACATAACAAGACAAGGAAATGCGTTACTCAGGAGTCCGCCTTCACTTGGTCTGTGCTGCCAGACCTCTCATTCACACTTCATTCACACAATCATGCTAGCAACGTATCCCAAAAAACACAGCCCAATCCTGTCTATTCTGACTAGGCCATGTTCAAATTCCAAAATACAAGAAGACGGTAGTTTCGCCCCGCGAATACTCATGCAGGGGTAGTCGGACCGTCTTGAGAGGTGATCAAGCTCTCTTACCAAGTTCCAAGTTCAAAATTCAAGATTCAAATGGCAGTACTGCTCTGACTCATCTGTCTAGACATACCAAATCAAAACTCTACTCACCGGATCCGGTCCTCAAAGTTCCCAAGCAAGCGCATGAGTTGGACCTCGGACTCCCCTCACTCGGGTTCGAGGTGTTGGTTCCAACCGGGTCCGGCACCCTCCGAGGCCTGGCCCAGCTCCCTCCGATGCAACTGGACCGGTGGCGCCTGGGAGCCGAGCCCACATCGGGAGGGCACGATCCCGGCAGGACCAAACCTGTTGAGGCGGAAAGTCGTGGTATATTGGCTCATATACCCCCTACTAACCACACCTTCCCGGCCAACGCACCAAGAATATGTAGCAGCAGAATGCAGACAATCCAATGATACCAGGAGTCTGTTCAGAAGGTCCAAATCATTTATTTGTGCACAAGACTCAAGCAGAATCACATTCAAAATGGCTGAGCAATGGTTTCTAGCAAAACAACAACTTTTATACCGTTCTTCTCCATTCTAGACATAGGCAAACTTTTCATTGGTCCCAGTAACCCCTCTCACCCATCTCTTGGTCCCGGTACCACTACGTAGTTGTCCAATGAGGACGTTGATCTGGGCTCAGCACCTGCTTACCCCCTTCTAGTCCCAATTACAATGGTCAGTTCACCAACTTAGATACTTCCCTCCTCCAAGGTCATTTAGCTAGTTAGAACATGTGGGAAAGCAGGGCACTGTAACTTTTCTTTCAGCAGTGTTAATTAATTCCATAGAAGCTGTGCTCTCTTATCAGTACCAATTAGACTTGTTTTTCTATATTTTCTAATCAATTCTACGGTGTCATCATTCAGGGGGGTTTTCATTCCTCTGGGCCTAACTACAGGCTTCATTTACAGGTCAAGCTGCTTAGGCCTGTCTGTTTAGTTCAATTAGTATGGATCATAGGCCTTCGCCTACTACATGTGTATATGTGAGTCTGAAGAGTATGGAGATTTGTGTGTGTGTATGTGAGTCTGAAGAGTATGGAGATGTGTGTGTGGCTGCAGTGAAAGATTAGATGTAGTGCATGTGTGCTTTTGTGTCTTTCTCTGGTGGGGACAGTGTCATACAGACGTTAGTAGTATAATGGGTACACTACTTGTCAAACTGATTGACAGGTGAGATAAGGATGGCAGGAGCTAATCAGTGTTCACTTCTGGTGTATATCCTGCCTTAGGCCACGCCCCCTCCCATAGAAATGAATGGTGAGTTAGCCCCGTCCACTCCCGCCCCCAAAATGTTGACAGGTACCAATCAGCGCCCACTTCCGGTGTATGTCCCGCCTTAGGCCATGCCCCCTCCCATAGAAGTGAATGGTGAGATAGCCCCGCCCAGCCCCGCCCACGCCCACCCCTGAAATGTTGACAGGTACCAATCAGTGCCCACTTCCGGTGTATGCCCCGCCTTAGGCCACGCCCCTCCCATAGAAGTGAATGGTAAGTTGGCCCCGCCCAGTCCCACCCCAGGTGTGGCCACCGCCCCCCACTTGACACACCCCAGCCCCTGCCCCAAGGATGACATCATCCAATCAGCGTACACTTCCGGGGGGTGTCACACCCACGCCACGCCCCACAATATGGCATTAACCAATCAGCACCCACTTCCGGGTTTGTGCTACGTCCACAGCCTCCCACCCTCCTCCACGCCCCCTGCCTACATCACCGGAAATGGACTGTCCCTTTTTGCTGACATCACCGGAAACAGTGTGTCATCAGAAGAGGGATTGTCCCTTTTTGCTGACATCAGCGGAAACAGTATGGCTGACTCCAGAAATGACAGTATGGCTGACTCCGGAAATGTGTTTTTGCTTCTGCTTAATGCTGAAAAACAAAAATGCTTTTCTCTCTCTCTCTCTCCCACACAGATTCAGTTGTTTTTTTCTCAAACAAAAACTGATTCTTAGCACAGAGAGACAGGCAGGCTAGAATCTTTTTCTCTCCAAATGCAATTAGCACATCTTTGTTAGAGGGATCAGTGCTGCCTCTCACCCTCAACCATGCCCCTGTCTACATCATTGGAAATGGACTGTCCCTTTTTGCTGACCCAGTCCAAGACATCATTGGAAAATGGACTGTCCCTTTTTGCTGACATCAGCGGGGAGCAGTGTAACTGACTCTGGAACTGTGTTTCTTTACAAATGCAATTAGCACATCTTTGTTAGAGAAACCACTGCTGTCCATGTGATAGAATTTTACTTTTAAGACCTCACTGTTAGAGAGAAGTATTCTGACAGTCCTGTAGCATAAGTACTAGGGATATAAAAGGAAGAAGTAGGATCGGTACGGAGGAGGTAGGCATTAACTGCAAACAAAAGTACTTTGGATAGTGCAGAAATCAGGTTGAAGCTGGTGGAAAATACAGTTAATGGAACAAGCATGAAAGAGCTCAGATAACCGTTCTCTCTGATTTATTAAGAAAGAGAAGGATAATAGAACTTTTGTGTTAAAGGGAAATAGGATGTATTCTCTACCTAAAATGTAATAGGAGGCAGGTATTATGAAGTGTAATAAATCAATAAAACGTTTTATGCACAATATCCTGCATTAAGGAATTGCATGGGTCAAGATTACAAATTAGATATTCAATTTTTCACTCATCTCAAATCCCAGCACAATGAGTTTTGGTAGCTGCCCCAAAAAGAGATTTTCCTGGTTAGTCACACGGGCTCCGGCTGGTATGCTAAACACCTTCAGACCCACACGGTCAATAGCATACTTGACATTAGCTTTCAGCAGAGCTTCCGCATGTCCCAGGCGCACTCCGGGGGAAACTTTAACTCTCTTTACAAAGAGCGCAGCGTTTAGGATAAGGATTTTATAACTTTCTTCGGCATCACCGCTCATTAAACAGAAAGAGTTTTTGTTGCGGGTCAATTTGATTTTGAGATCCACGCCATTAATCAATAGCTTTTCTTGAAAAAATAGATCGCTATGTAAATGCCCCAATAGCTCTACCTTGTTGCTAGAGACCGTAAATTGAGCCCTTTCAGTAAAGCCGACGTTGCGAGATCCTATCTCTCTCACCTCATGCTGCCCGGCTGTGTCTATATCAAACAGTCCGCTTGTAAACTGTGATTTGAGGGATCCTTCGCCATAATTGAGAAGCAGCTCTATGAGGGCTCTGTAGGGGTAGCAGTTGTTGCTCTGGCTAATGAGTTGGTCACCCAGGGTAACATCCAGCTGGCTAAACAGAGCTGCGATTGGGTAGTTCCCCAGCACTACTTTGGCTGCCGGGTCGATGTTCGAGCCATCTTCTGCCACAATTTTACAGGTCAGGTGTAAAAGTGTACTATTTAAATCAATGTAGTCTTCACCATGACCTGCGATATAGAAGTCCAAAGGGGCTGTTTCCGACAAAGCCGATAATGGCGGAATTTCCACATAAATACTTTTTTCGATACTTGTTTGGGTCGGTGCTAGTTGAAACAGGTCTAGTTCCGATTTAACACACTCTTCAGAGCCGTGGTGTACAAAAGCCATGGTGCTTTTTAGAATATATCTCGCTGCCTAGAGCTAGCGCTTCTCTTCTTAGACCGGCGGCTAAGCTTCTGAGACCTGTCACCCACGGGTTTCTTTCTTTTAAAAGGCTTGGGGGGTCCTTGCGGTAACTCCCGAGACTCGGTTCTCTTTCTTTTAACAGCTCTTCTAATCACAGCCAGTCCTGATCCTGCCTGTTCTGTAGCCTGGTTCATTTTATTTAGAACAGCCGTTGTGACATGACTCATGACATCCTTGGCTATGTTTTTTGCGGCGCCTTTCACGTGTGGTTTAATAATATCAAAACCCCTTCTCAAAAACGGCATAGCTTTTCTAAAGAGGCTGCGAAAAACACCGCCTACACCGGCCCCGTACATGACCGGCACTCCATGATATCCTGAAAGCCCATAGCCGGCTTGTGTTGTATAATAATGCCTGTATGCTTTGGGGTCTCCGTAGTCTTTAGCCACAACCATTTTAAAAAACAGTCACCCTCCGGGGTCGCATATGAAGTTTAAGGATCACCTTCCCGTAACGAAATGAGACGTGCCTGTCCTGATCCGTCTTTATTTCAAATGTGATGGTATCAATATGCTGTTTGTTCACAGGGACATAGTGCGGCTTATCATAAGTTAACGTGATAAACTCATCCCTAACCCCCTTAGTTGGAACACAGCGCAGCAGTGGCACAAAATGGTCACCTACTAAGTGGTGCTCTACAATATCTGTGTACAGGTAGAGGGTATTAAAACCGGCCGTGATATCCGCTGGAAAATGGGAACGCTGTGTATTAACGTAAGCTTCTATTCCCAAAATGGTTGCCAAATCACCATACGCATAAATAGTAGACCTATCTTCCGATTTTATTCTGATTCTTCGCGCATGGGGCTCATAAATGATTAGTGGTGCCGCCGATTTATAGATGTTGCTAATGTCCTGATTCATGGATTCCACTAAACTCTGCATGGTCGCGTAATGTCCTTTCCTGACTATAAGGTGCTGTATATTTCCTGCTGCGGAAGCGACAACATACTTATGATCTTCCTTAATATTCTCCCAGGTGTTGGGGTATTGTATTTCCACGAGCCCCACTTCCCACTGTCCTTGTAAGTCCAAAGGCCTTGCTAGTTGTATGGTAAAATTAGAGCTGGTATTTTGGGAAAACACACCTGCTGAGGCATTGCTAGGCAGTGTGATATAAAAGCCACCATCATTCATTTTCATTTTATTTTAATGCTACTTCAAAAGAAAGAAAGAAATCAGATGTCTTGAATCTCTGATGCTTTAACCCAACTGTTAAATTTAACAGGCCATCCCCTCCATTTCACGAGGTAGAATCTGTTCCTGCCACATCCTTTTACCTTTAGAACCTTTTCGATTCGGTATATTCTGTCCTGTTGCGGTGTGACTTTTAGCAATTCTTCAGGATAAAAAGAACCTTGTATGGCTTCACCGTCATAATCCTGTATCTTGTATGTTGCTTTCTGGCCCCTGTTTAAAATGTCCGTTATTATAAATACCTCGTCAGTCCACGTTTGCTCGTAACCTTTTTCAAATTTTCCTTTAGTTTTTGAAAGTCTTACATGATCTCCTTTCTTTAAGGGATTCTCGGTATGCTTACGCTTGATGCTATCACCGTAGACTCTTTTCCAGATCTGCAGAGAATTTGTGTGTGTCACATCTACAGGCCTCGTCTTTATTGTTCTGTGAAAACTATGATTATAACTGTGCACAAAAGCCTGCAATACGTCTTGGTACCTAAAGGTGTTGTGTGTAGTAAAATAGCGCCACATTTTGGATTTCAAAGTCCTGTTAAACCTTTCTGCCACCGTTGCTTTAACATCGTTATTGGTTACAAAATGATGAACTCCTCTTTGTTTTAATAAATTCTTCAGGGACCTATTTAAAAATTCTTTACCCTTGTCTGTCTGTATTTTTTCAGGTATACGACCTAGATTAAATATTTTTTCAAAGGCTTTAGCAACTTCATGACCGGTTTTCGATTTTAAACTTGCAGCCCATGCATATTTTGGCAGGATGTCTACCACTGTTAATATGTATTTGTAGCCATTGTTATAATGGGACAAGGCTGCCATATCAACTAAATCAGCCTGCCATTGCGCATCCACATCTGACACGATCATCTTGTTTCTTTTAAAACGGACCCTAGCAGGTCTGTGTAAAGTATAAGCATCTTGTCCAGTAGCCCATCTAACTACATCGTTTCTGTTGACTGTTTTATCCTGCTTTTTAGCAGCTTGAAGTAGAGGATTTATGCCCCCAAAGCTCCCTTTTGCTTTGGGGTTATAGTAAATGCTCTTCAATAAGGTTTCCTTCATGATTGCCATGCTTTGACTGTTCTTATTTTGCCAACATCTTCAGAATGGTTTTAGTAATTAATGTTGTATGCCCTGCTGGAAATTCTGCTTGGTGTTCCAAAAAGAGCCATTTTTTAATCTCTGTGTTAAAATGTTCCCCTTGCACAGGACACAAACAGCCTTACACCTGGAGCATGCTCAGAACACCTGGAGCATGCTCAGAACAGACCTCTTCTTTCAACCAATCAGATGTTACCACACCCCTAGAGCATGCTCAGAACAGACCTCTTCTTTCAACCAGTCAGATGTTACCACATCCTAGAGAGGCATGTTCAGACTTGTCTCTCAGTATTGGTTTTTTCAAAGCCACTAAAAAATAGCTGTGTCTGTGTTTGAACTCAGGTCTCTCTCTCTCCCCCCCCAAAAAAAAAGCTGTATTAGGGGGATTTGAACTCAGGTCTCTCTGTATTTCAGTCTGAACTCTACGGGACTGTCAGAATACTTCTCTCTAACAGTGAGGTCTTAAAAGTAAAATTCTATCACATGGACAGCAGTGGTTTCTCTAACAAAGATGTGCTAATTGCATTTGTAAAGAAACACATTTCCGGAGTCAGTCACACTGCTCCCCGCTGATGTCAGCAAAAAGGGACAGTCCATTTCCGATGATGTAGACAGGGGCGTGGTTGAGGGTGAGAGGCAGCACTGATCCCTCTAACAAAGATGTGCTAATTGCATTTGGAGAGAAAAAGATTCTAGCCTGCCTGTCTCTCTGTGCTAAGAATCAGTTTTTGTGTGAGAAAAAAACAACTGAGTCTGTGTGGGAGAAAGAGAGAGAGAAAAGCATTTTTGTTTTTCAGCATTAAGCAGAAGCAAAAATACATTTCCGGAGTCAGCCATACTGTCATTTCCGGAGTCAGCCATACTGTTTCCACTGATGTCAGCAAAAAGGGACAGTCCCTCTTCTGATGACACACTGTTTCCGCTGATGTCAGCAAAAAGGGACAGTCCATTTCCGGTGATGTAGGCAGGGGGCGTGGAGGAGGGTGGGAGGCTGTGGGCGTAGCACAAACCCGGAAGTGGGTGCTGATTGGCTAATGCCATATTGTGGGGCGTGGTGTGGGTGTGACACCCCCCCGGAAGTGTACGCTGATTGGATGATGTCATCCTTGGGGTGGGGGCAGGGGTATGTCAAGTGGGGGGCAGTGGCCACACCTGGGGGTGGGGCCAAATTACCAGTCACTTCTATGGGAGGGGGCATGGCCTAAGGCAGGACATACACTGGAAGTGGGCGCTGATTGGTACCTGTCAACATTTCGGGGGCGGGCGTGGGCGGGGCTGGGTGGGGCTAGCTCACCATTCACTTCTATGGGAGGGGGCGTGGCCTTAGGAGGGACATACACCGGAAGTGGGTGCTGATTGGTACCTGTCAACATTTTGGGGGCGGGAGTGGGTGGGGCTAACTCCCCATTCACTTCTATGGGAGGGGACGTGGCCTAAGGCGGGACATACACCGGAAGTGAACGCTGATTGGCTCCTGCCATCCTTATCTCACCTGTCAATCAGTTTGACAAGTAGTGTACCCATTATACTACTGAGGTTTTTTTGGTTTTTTAAAATCTGGACTGGAGCCGAGAAGTCCACTGGTGTAATTGTTCCTATTCCTGTGTAAACACTAGGTGGGGGAAAGTTTTACTCTGTGGAATTTACCCAGCTATTTAATTACCTGGACAAATTACTTTCAAAACTTTCCTAATGCTAAGTAACTCCATTCCATCCATATACTTTGAGAGACGCCAAAGAAAGCTAAATATTTTCTCGTTTCCTCCATTTGTGAAACCTTTTTGATATTTACAACTTTCTAAATTTATACCTCAGACATCTTGCAGGACCATACCAAGCTCGAAATGCACCATGTGCGACTAACAAATCTGGTACCCCCACTCCCTCCAGTCATGTCCCGTAACTCACTCTTTTCGAGCTTCCTGGAAGCCCAGTCATGATATCAGTGCTTCTGTACTTGTGCCCTATACAGCCACACTGCATGCAAAGCCCTAGCTATCGCCCTGACACCTTGACTACAAGTCATGGTCAATCATGGCTCCGGTGGCACTTTACCCAGAAGTTCCAGCTGCAGTCCGGTGAGCTACAACAGTCACGTCCTCCTGGCTGCTTTCTCTCCAGTCTCAGACATCCTTGAACCTCTCTACTTTGCAAGCCATGGTCTTTCTCTTCCCCCAGCACATGCTTGCAATATGTCTTGGCCTCTTCCGCACATATACATAAACTGGGGGGGTGGGGGGGGGGAGTAAATTAATTTCCTCCAAAAAATGGGCATTATCAGTGATGGGTTTCATCTTTGGACCAGTTCTTTTCAATATTTTTGTAATCAATATTACAGAAGGGTTGTTGGGAAAGGTTTCTCTTTATGTTACATCTAAGTGGTATAATTTAACAGAAAAGGGGCAATCTAGCTTAAAAACATTATTTTCAAACTTATTTTCCCCTTAGGATTCCAAGAGAAAGCATTATTTATTTGTTTTCTATATCATCTCTTTGAAAGGTGGTTACAAAACAGTTTGCAAAATTAACAAAACATGATATTATAATAATTAATATTAAACTCAGTATAATACCTTATAATCATTTCATTACCCAAACACAATCATATACAGCCACACTTTACAGTATTTACGAAACAGTAAGACATCATCTATTAATTTCAATTCAGCAGAGAGTACATTTCAACATGCTGGATCAGTACATGAGAAAGAACACTTCTTAGTTTAACTTTGCTTTACCACTGAAGGAATCTGCAAAAAGCTTCTTTGAGATAAGTGAAAAATTGAATATCTAATTTGTAATCTTGACCCATGCAATTCCTTAATGCAGGATGTTGTGCATAAAAAGTTTTATTGATTTATTACACTTCATAATACCTGCCTCCTATTACATTTTAGGTAGAGAATACATCCTATTTCCCTTTAACACAAAAGGTCTATTATTATCCTTCTCTTTCTTAATAAATCAGAGAGAATGGTTATCTGAGCTCTTTCATGCTTGTTCCATTAACTGTATTTTCCACCAGCTTCAACCTGATTTCTGCACTATCCAAAGTACTTTTGTTTGCAGTTAATGCCTACCTCCTCCATACCAATCCTACTTCTTCCTTTTATATCCCTAGTACTTATGCTACAGGGGAACACCAAACTGAATATTGTGCAGGGCTATTTTCTTGGATTTATTTGTACCCATTGATCTTAAACGGAAGAGGAATCTGTGGGCACTAGGAACTGTGTTGAACTGAATGCAGAAATTAACAGGGTTACTTACCTGTAATGGGAGTTCGCTGTGGACAGCAGGATAAATCAGCCACACCTGGTGATGTCATCCAACGGTGCCATGACGGAAGTGCTCTCTAGAGCTCAGAGCTTTCTGAGCATGTGCGAGGTGGTCCCACCTCCCCGGCCCGCCCCTAGCCAGGCCAGTGAGTGATTAGCTATGCCGTATGGCATACTGGCTAGGGCACAGACCGACCTCATACAGGGGAGGTGGGTGGGAACGTGTGGCTGACTTATCCTGCTGTCCATGGAGAACTCCCGTTACAGGTACGTAACCCTGTTTTCTCCTTGGACAAGCAGGATGTGTCAGCCACACCTGGTGCCTCCCAAGCTGTGAGATGGTGCGCTATGGAGGATGAGGGAGGCATGCAGCAGAGACTGAGGTGGGACCCGCACGGGGTGCCAGGCCTTTATTGGTGTGCAAACAGCAAACATAGTAATTGAAATTGGTGTGCAAACAGCAAACATAGTAATTGAAACAATTGTGTGCAACAACATAGCAGTGCAACAACATAGTGCAACAGCACAGCAGTGCAGTGAACACAGCAGTGCCTTGAACACAACGGAGCCATTGTGCAATCAACTGTGCAATCATGGCAATCAATTGCGCAAGCATGGCCATGCAACATCAGTCATCCGTAAAGCTAACCACGTGGGCAAAGCAGAATCAACCTGGCCTTGGAGGGTTAACATGGCCTAGGAATCCAGCAGTTAATCACAGAGTCCTGGCAGTAGCCGCCATGGCCGCTGATAGGGCCGCTCGGCCAAAGGAGCTGTCGGCCTCCGCCTGGAGGTCGAGGCAGTAGTGTTTCTGGAAGGTGAGCTGCGAAGACCAGCTCGCGGCTTTGTAGATGTCGTTCACCGGGATCTCGTGCAGGCTGGCAAGTGAGGTGGCTAGAGCGCGGAGCTGGTGTGTACCCGCCTTGTTGCCAGGGAGGGCGCCCACTTTTTGGAAGCAGTACGAAACACAGTCTGATATCCAATGGGAGAGCGTGCGCTTGGTGACTAGTCACCCCGGTCTGTTGGGGTCAAAGGATACAAAGAGCTGGGCCCCCTGCCCAATGGTGGATGTCCTGTCGATGTAGGTGCGCAGGGCTCTGACGCAATCCAGCGAGTGAAGCCGTTGCTCCTCCGGAGAGGAGTGCGGAGCCGGAACAAATGTGGGCAATTTGACCGAATGGCTTACGTGGAAGGCAGAGGCGACCTTCGGGATGAACTTGGGATGTGTCTGGAGGGACGCCCGGTTGTGGTGGAGCTGTGTGTACGGTGGATGTGCCACGAGTGCCTGCAGCTCACTGATGTGCCTGGCTGAGGTGATGCCAATTAGGAAGAGTGTCTTCCAAGACATGAACTTGCTGTCTGCTGATTGGAGCAGTTTGAAGGGCTCCTGTGTCAGTTGTAGAACGATGTTGAGGTCCCATGTAGATACTGGCTTCTGGATTGGGGGCCGGTGATTCGCAAAGCCTCTCATAAATTGGGCTACAATGGGCAGCACGGAGAGGGAGCCTGTGGCTGTCCCTTTCCGGTGCTCATGTAGGGACGCAATCGCGAGGTGGACCTTGATAGACTGTGGTTTTAACCCAAGTTCGAAGAGGGAGGTGAGATACTGCAGGATCTTAGGCACGGGGCAGGAGACTGGGCTGATTCCTTGGTCCACACACCAGAAGCTGAAGCGTTTCCACTTCAGGCTGTACGATTTCTGTGTGGAGGGTCTTCTGGCGGCCAGTACTATCTGCTGCACCTCCGAGGGCAGATGGAGGGCCGCGAGATTTATCCTCTCAACCTCTAGGCTGTCAAGGCCAGAGTTCGCAGGTTGGGATGCAGGGTGTTGCCGTCGTTCTGGGTGAGCAGGTCCGGCCTCACTGGCAACCGGATTGGTGGCTCCTGGGTGAGGCGAAGCAGCAGAGCGAACCACATCTGCCGCGGCCAGTAGGACGCAATCAGTATGACATGTGCCGCATTTGTGATGATCCGCTGTATTGTGGCTGCGATGAGCGGGGTTGGGGGAAAGGCGTACGCCAGAGTCCACTCCCCCCAGGGCACTGTGAACGCATCTGAGGCCATTCTCCTGCCTGATGGGTGCTTGGAGTAGAATAGTGGGCACTACGTGTTGAGTTCTGTCACGAAGAGATCGATCTGGGGGGTTCCCCAACATCGGAAAATGCTTTCTGCAACCTCCGCGTGAAGTGTCCATTCGTGGGATTGTAACTGTCTGCTCAGTTTGTCCGCTAAGGCGTTTTGTTCCCCGGGGAGGTAGGTCGCCTGCAGGACGCAGTTGTTGGCTAGCGCTAGAGACCAGGTCACTAGGGCCTCTCTGCAGAGGGAACGTGACCCCGTGACCCCTTGTTTATTGATGTAGAACATCGTCACCTGGTTATCTGTCTGGACAAGGACGGACTTCCCTGCAATTTGGGCCTGGAAGGTCTGCAACGCATATCTGACTGCTCTTAGCTCGAGCAGGTTGAAGTGGAGGGACTGTTCCGACCTGGACCAGGCTCCCTGAGTGTTGAGGTGCTACAGGTGGGCTCCCCAGCCTGTGGCGGAGGCATCCGTGGTGAGGACAAGCTGGTGGTTGTGCGGATGGAGGTCCCTGCCCCTGGATAGGTTGTCCGGGTCAGTCCACCAGCGGAGACCTTTCACAATCTGCGCGTTGATGGGGACACTGGTGTTGAGTGGTTGGGAAAGTTGCTTCCATTGCGTCCAGAGGTGCCACTGGAGAGGGCGCATGTGGAGCCTTGCCAGAGGAAGGACCGAGGTTGTTGCTGCCATGTGACCCAGGAGGCGCAAGATGCAGTGCGCAGTGGTCCATTTGGTCGTGGAATTCTTCTGGCTAGGGATACGATGGCCGCTATCCACTGCTTCGGAAGGTAGGCTTTCAAGGCGCAGGTGTCGATGATCGCCCCAATGAACTCTATGCTCTGGGTTGGGTCCAGGTGAGACTTCTCTCTGTTGAGGAGGAACCCCATTCTGGCTAGCAGGTGCGTCATTGTTCGCACCATGGTCTGGAGTTCGGAAGCTGAGGGAGCGGAGAGAAGCCAGACGTCCAGGTAGGGAAAAATGTGATGTCTTGTTTGCGGAGGTGCGCTGTGGCCACAGCTACACATTTCGTGAAGATCCTGGGTGCCGGGGATAGCTCAAAGGGAAGCAACCGGTACTGGTAGTGGCGCCCCAGTGCTATGAAGCGCAGGAATTTTTTGTGTGCTCCGTGCACTGGAATATGGGAGTACGTGTCCTGAAGGTCCAGAGTTGCCATCCAGTCCCCTGCTGTGATGAGGGGTAGGATGGAGTTGAGTACATCCTGAATTTCTCCTTTATGATGAAGTTGTTCAGCTTGCGAAAGTCCAGGATCGGGCGTAGTCCACAGGCCTTCTTGGGAATAAGGAAGTACCGGGAGTAGAATCCAGTATTGATCTCGTCGGGGGGCACCTGCTCTATCACGTGGGAGGTGCCGTAGGAGATCCGACATTGTCACTGCTAGGTGCAGGGGTGTCCTGCTGATAGGTTGCGTGCATTGCCATGGTGGGGAGGAGAAGCGCAGGCAGTAACCTGATTTGATGATCTGAATCACCCACTTGTCCGTTGTAATCGCCTGCCAGGCAGATAGAAAAAGGGGAAGGCGGCCCCCTACAGGCAGCGTGTCCTGGCCTCTCGGTGATGTGGCCGGCTGCGTCTGATTGTCAGGAGGCCGTGTTTTTACCTGACTGCTGTGTGTTTTGCTTCCTCTGTTTGCGTTCTCGCGGCTGTTGCCTCTGAAAGGACGAGGAGTTGTAGGACTGCTTGTACTTAGGAGCCTGCCATTTCCTGTTAGCACCATATCTCTTGGAAGAGTAGTATGGTTTGCGGTAGTTACTCCCTTTCTGCGACGTGGAGTGGCGTTTGAGTCCGTCTGCCTCCAGCGTCTGCAGGGTGGTGCAATGCTCTTTTAGGTCATTCACTGTGTCCACAACCTTATCACCAAAGAGGGATTCGCCAGTGCAGGGTGCGTCTGCGATCCTGTCGTGGGTGTCCTCTCTGAGACCGGACGCACGTAGCCATGCCCAGTGCCACGCATCTATAGCCGTGCCAGCAGTCCTGATCACAGCAGGCTGTGTCAAAGGCCGTGCTCATCGGATGTTTGCTGCATTCGTCCAGGTCTTGTAGCGTGGCGGTAGCTGCCTGATGGGGGTCCTTAGGAAGGGCTGCCAGGTGATCCTTGAGATTGGCCAGCAGGGCATCCTGGAACAGGATGTGCTGGAACTGGTGAGCCGCCACTCTGGCGCTGAGCATCGCCCCTTGGTAGACTTTCCTGCCCACATCTTCGAGAAGCTTGGGCTCTCGGCCTGGTGGGTGGTTAGCCTGGTTGCGCGAGGATTTAACCCTCTTTAAGGCTGAAGACACCACAATGGATTGGTGTGGCAGTTGAGCTTTCTTGAATCCTGGAGCCAGATCCAGTAGGTACTTGTTATCGAGTCTCCTGTAGCAGGCATGGCCAGAGGCTGGAGATTGCCACAGTGCTAGCTGGTTGTCCTATAGTTTCCGGTGGAGAGGCAGGGCAAGCGCCGGCTTAGGAACGTGAAGGTATTTCATGACCTCTGGATCCTTTTCGGTGGAGGTGTCCTCCGTTGTTAGGCATAACGTGGTCATCACCTTCCTTAGGAACTTGGGGTAGGTGAGGTCCTCGGGTGGGAGTTGACATTGTGGTTCCTCCGGATTGTCCGCCGGTGGCTGATTGTTTGGACTGCCTTTGGAGATGGAGGAACCCAGGCCGGCTTCCTTGACATCACTCTCCCCAGAAGTCAAAGCATGCTCCAGTGAGGGAGGTGTCCTGGGGGTGACCGCAGGGGGCTAAGCCGCGGAAGACTGGATGATGCTATGGGTGACCCTGTTATATCCTTGGAGCGAGACCACTCCTGCTCCTGCCGTGGTGCATGATCATGTGCAGTCTGGTTGACCAGGCGTGTTAGGAGCTGGAGGATCGCCGCAGAGGTGCCAGCATCCAATGAGTGACATCTTCTGTGACTCCTTGGGGGAGAGGAGCTGGATCGGGAGCGGGAGGAGTGCCGTCTGGAGTCATGTCTCCTGCGGCTTCTGGGGGGAGAATTGTCTGAGGAGGTCGCATATCTGCGGTTGTCCCGATGCCTCCCATGGCGGGGAGTGCGCCGTTCTGTGCTGCCCCTCTCTCGGTGGTGCTTCTTGTGCCTCCTCACTCCTGCTGCCGCTGGTACAAGCTGCGCTGTCATTGGAGTCACTGCGCTGCCTCTTACGTCCGCACCGGAGGGGGTCTCCTTTGGCACGGGATTCATGCTGCACTGTCTCGGAGCGAGGAGGGGAATCCCCGTGCCGACGTGAAGCCTCAGCGTTGGCGTGGCTGGAGGAGCCAATCTGCTTTGAGTGGGCGGAGCCAAGATGATCAGGGCCAATCAGCGGCGAGTAGGCGGAGCAGAGTTGATCCACAATGCCGACGCCATCTTGTCCATCTGCAGGAGAGCCACGTGGAGGGGAGAAAGGCCCGGGAATGCCGGAGACACCTGCTGAAGCAGGGGAACTCACCCGTGCCGCCGCAGAGATCCTAGGGGCCGGCGAGGCGGTGGAGCCCTGTCCCGAATGGCCGGGGATGGAGGCCCTGCAGGGCGCATCCTGTGACGGAGCAGCAGTCAGAGTAGGGGAAGGCCGTCTCTGTTTTTCTGGTCTGGAGTCCTTTGATGCTGGACCGGAGGCTCCTGGTGCTGGATCGGTTTTTGGTGCAGAGGCGAGGAAGTCCTTCAAAGCATGTCCCCTGTGCTTTCTCACCCTGGGGGACATCCGGGAGCAACTGGCACAGTCCTCGACATTGTGGGATTCCCCAAGGCATCGGATGCAGCACCAGTGAGTATCTGTAGAGTTCATCTTGCGGGTGCATTGCGGGCACGTCTTAAAGCCCGGCATTCTTCTTGTGCCTTCTTTTCTTCTATGAAATTAAGGTGGTTTTTTTTGGAGAGCTAAGGAATCCATCTTGAGGTAAGGCGGAAGAAAAAAGACTGGCCTGGCTAGGGGCGGGCCGGGGAGGTGGGACCACCTCACACATGCTCAGAAAGCTCTGAGCTCTAGAGAGCACTTCCGTCATGGTGCCGTCGGATGACGTCACCAGGTGTGGCTGACACATCCTGCTTGTCCAAGGAGAAGGAAAGGAAACACGATTCTCCAGTGGCAACCTGGGACACACTTTTTATCTAGTAGGAGCTAACTAATATCACAGATTGGATAACTATAGAATAATTCTGATCAGAACTAAATTGGGAATTATTGTAGACTGTATCACAGAGTAATAAGAAGAAAAAAAGAGTCATAGCTGGTCATGTATATGCAATTACCGTATATTTATTTAAATCTGTTTAAACCTAAGGTTTGCTGTATTAATAACGTATCTCCTCTTTGAGTCTGACTAGGCTTGTCTGGGCTGATAGAAAATCTGGATTAAATGTACAGCATCTTACTACATTTACATATAGTACTCCTGCTATAGGTTATTATCCAATATATGTATATATATTATATCTGCCTTATCCCTTGCTCTCCACCACTGGAAGTCCTTTAGTTCCCTTGCTACATTGAAGGAGAGCAATCAAAATTCTAATGTCCCAAAAACGGTAAATAATAATCAGCACACAACACCAAATTACCGTGAAATCCCCTTCCAAATCAATTTTTTGTCGGACATAAATTGTGAAGGGAGAGATACATCAAAACTCCCCCAAACCACAATACATGCCTTTTAAAAGGGGCATGTATTGTGGTTTGGGGGAGTTTTGATGTATCTCTCCCTTCACAATTTATGTCCGACAAAAAATTGATTTGGAAGGGGATTTCACGGTAATTTGGTGTTGTGTGCTGAACATTGAAGGAGAGGACTGTGATGCAGAAGACCCTCTACAGAGCTCTGAGCAAATCGCCAATAAAGATTCTGACTTTAAAATAGTCATCATTCATGAACTGGCACCAGGAAGGGACCTGAAATATAAGGACAGATGGTTTATATATTCTTGAGGTGGTACAACCTTAGGGATTCAGAACTGGACTGTGCACTAATTTTCATGTGTGGAAACTTTTAGATAAGTTTGTTGCATTATTTTTGCTGAAATTTAAAAAAAAACACCTTTCCATATCACAGAGCATGTAATTAAAAGGTTTTTTTGTTCATTTTAGGAGTAAGTTTATATAGGATTTTCCACACATTCATGCCAGCTTTACGTGTGAAAAAGGCCTTTAATAAAATTACATAGCTGTTTCTATGCTATCTACAAGATTGCACATACTTCTGTACATGCCATATATAGGCATTCCTAGTGGCCTAGTATGGGTGGAGTGGGGGAGGAGTTGCAATGCACGTTCATATTTTATTATATGCAGATACACATTTAGGGTACTTGAACAAGTGTAGGACTGGTTCTAACAGCCTATTTTATAAAAGCATGAAACAGACACTTTCTTGGACTTTAAACATAGGTGTCTTGTTCTAAAACGACCCCTCCCTCATCTATACTAGTTACAAAAATTAAAAGATAAATAACAAAAAGTTGCTTCTACATCTAAAGGGGGCTGATTTCCAGGGTATGTGAACTAGAGTGGATCTGAAAAAACAAAAACACTATTTGTCTTCATGCTCCCCACCCCCCTAATATATAATGAAAATCTAGTGTGCCTAGGTCGCACACCCACAGAACAATCTCCTAAGCTTTCTTTTTCTTCGGTAAGTAAACTAAAATGAAAATATAATTGCATAATGAAAAAAAAGAGACAGAGGCAAGGTTGATTTTACGTATTGAGGGTGGAAGGGCACTTGCAGCATGGATCAGTACTACCATGATCTTGGTGATATCTTTGAAGACACACCTATCAGCACCAACAAACCTATCTAATTCAGACCAGAATTACATGTTTTTATTGTTATAAATGTATAAAAGACTTCAGAAGAAGAAAGGCTTGAATGTAATATATTAAGAACACTGCACGGTTAAACTAACAACAATTTGCTAGTTTACAAGTGAACGTGGTGACAACAAAAACAAGTTGAAAAAGTTCCAATCCCAGGACTGCAGAGAGATTTCTTGGCACACTGGCTCCCCCTCCTTGTGCAACATCGTTTTCATGTCTGCATGCCTTTGACAGACCCATACCTCAACTTCACTCAGCAACATGGCAGAAGAATTCAAATTGACTTGTTCCTATCAGTACTGCCTCTCTGCAGGCCCACTGTAAAAATATCCCACCTGCTAAGCCTGCTCAGTGTATAAACATGAGTACATAAGAAAGTTACAAAGATGGAACAGAGATGATCTGGCCATAAGGTATCTTTTTTTCTTTCAGAAAAATAATAAACTTTTTGTTAGAAATGTGTAGTCCTACTTAGAAATGTAATTTTTAATAAAAGTAGAATCCCTTATTAAGGCATCCTGTAGTCAATGAAACTACAACTCTTCTCCATACCTTTGAGAGGAAGGAATTTACCCTTTTTTAAATTTATATTTAGCTCATGCCTGTCCACAAGAGGTTGTTACATTTAGGTTCAGTAGGTATTTCCCTGTCCCTGGAGACTTACAATCTTTTGTACCTGAGGCAATGGAGAGTTAAGTGACTTGCCCAAGCCCACAAGGAGTGTGGCTGAGATTTGAACACTGGTCTCTCTGGCTCCTAGACTAGTCTAACCACCAGGCTACTTTTCCACTCCACTCCCTTTCATTGTAGCATACAGTTTTAAGTGTTGAGAGGGTGCTCAGCTTGCCCTCTATTCGATTCCCAACAATAACTTTAATTTCTTAATGTTATTACAGCATGTAGATGTATTTATTAACTGGTCACAGCGGAACAAAGTCCCCTCTGAGAAGGCTGATTTATAGTTGTGTTGGTGGACAGAGGCGGAGACTAAAGTAGTGCTTTTCTGCCAATATCTGTCAATGTTACGGATGTAAGTAGACTCAGCTTTCCCAGTTGAAGAACAACCAGCTCACCCTGGCAATCTGGCGTCTGCTGGGCTATTTTTGCCTTTTTTTCCCGCGCTGGACGACGGTGACAAAACACAGCCCAGCGCGACTGTATGTCAATATATCGGAAATCAGGCAGGACAAAATAAGCATCGGCAAAGACCTCATACAGTGGGGGTGCAGTGTGCACCCCATGGGGACGGACACACCCTCACACAGGGGGGCGGGATTAGGCCGGTAGCAAGCTGCAGACATTTCAATCAGGGCACTGCCTGCCCTCTTCCTCTCAGTGGTCCCATGGAGGTGACACGCTGCAGCCACAGCAGCACCGACAGCACGGCGCGCATCTCCAGCAGCGGTGGCGGCCTCCTCTTGCCCTTCACCGCGAGGGACCGCGAGATGCACGTGCAAGCGGAGGAAGCGCAGAAAACGGGCGGCTGGGCTTTTATGGCCGCACGGTCGGCGCAGGACGCAACAAGTACAGACGATGCTCGCCCACGTCCATCTTTCCTCAGCCGGGCGCTGCTGGGACTGAGCAGCCCGCTGCGGAGGACAAGCCGGGCGGGTGCCCGCACCCAGCGCCGCCCGCGAGAGCCCGCACCGGAGCAGGAGGAGCAGCAGCGAGGCGGCGCCGCCTACTGGAGCAAGCGGCAGCGCAACAACGAGGCGGCACGGCGGTCGCGGGAGCGGCGGCGCGCGCAGGAGCTGGAGCTGGAGCGGCGCGCGCTGGAGCTGCTGCGCGAGAACGAGCGCCTGCGCGCCGCCCTCCGTGTGTTTGGCTGCTGCAGTCGCCGAGCGCCCCCTTGCGCTCCGCCAGGGACCCCGGGACCCGTCTCTCCGAGCAAAGTCCCTGAGCCGCCCACGCAGCCTCAGGCTCCTCTCTACCGACCTTGGACTGACTCCTCACCCGCGGAGCTGGGGTCCGGGCCAGGAGGAGAAGGAAGATCCGCGGCTCGCAGTCACCTGCCGCACAAGCTGAGGTTGAAGAGCAGCGGCTGGGCAGCGGCGGCAGCAGCACCGCGGGGATGGGGGCAGGAGGAGTGGGAGGAGCAGGGCGCCGGTGCTTCTCCGCAAGAGGAGCAGCGTCAGGGATTGCTAGTGCCTGGAGCGACTTGAGGGGTTGGCCCAGGATCCACTGATTGCTAGCACGGCCGCGTCCTGAGCCGAACACATTCGCCATGGGGACCTTCCCGGGGACCTTAGAAGATCTCCCCTGGTCTTCAGACTGCAGACTGACTTGTCTCTCATCCTTTCGCGAATGTTAACTACACTGCTTCATATGGATCGAATATGCTTCAAGACGTTTACTGTCCCCTTCGCGGGATCTGGACAGCTACTTTGCCGTCTCTGTGGTGCTATTAGATACGTTGTATAATCTGATTAGCAGAGCAGAGGTTGTGGTGAGCTGCTGGGGGGGGGAGACAAAAATGGTGTTACAATGTGACTTCAAGTGCCCTAAAAACAGAAATTGTAAAGTATAATATCTATTTTAATAGATAATAGCATTGATCTTACTTAAAAGCGCTATCTGGCCTAGATGCATATTCACTTAGCTGTAATTGTGTATTTCATTATTGGAACCTCGAATGGTATCCTCTATTTGAGTGAATCTGTACATGTATCTGTTTTTATCTATATTTTTTTCTTTTGTAAACAATGTTCACGTTTTGACTGGTGTATTTTATATCCTTTTTGATACGGAACTTTTATCCTTCTTTAAGTATTAAAATTGAATAATGCTTGTGTATAAGATTTGGAACTCATGAATATACGACTTTAGAATCTGTTCAGTTTCTATATAAAAAAAGCAAACATGCATTTTTTCATCTGTATCTTACATTTAAAATCGTAGAAAGCAGATAGATAACAAGGAGTTGCTTGAGGACCAAGGGGGGGGGGACATTTACTAACACCATTACTATTTGCTGTAAGGCCCATTGTATGTAATGGGTCCTGAAGTGAATAATGGCTATAAGGATGGTAGAGCACACTGTTCCTGACCTTAGTGTTATTGGTAAGTGCAGGTGCATTCAGTACAGGTGTTTTTCCATGGCATAAGGAATGGAGTATAACTTTCTAAGCCATTTCTGCTGGTAAAGTGCTGCCCTTGTAGAAATGGGCTTTTGCAAAACTGCCTATTCTGTGTATGCATAAAGCTTTTGCATGTACAGCCTGTATGCACATAACTATGCACAATTTAAGGATGTTTTCTGAGGGTGGGATTTGTACTTGCATTTATTTATCATCTTCAAGTTAGTGCTGACTCCTGGCAACCCAGCTGCCTCTTTTTTTTTTTTCCAAGTATCACCAAAGGTAGACTGCCAGGCCCTATCTTCCAATCCAATCCAATGGAGAGTAAAGTGACTTGCCCAACCTGCCAGTAGGAAATGAACCCTTGATCTTCTTTCTGGGTACTTGGCAGTTGCTCTAGCCACTAGTCTACTCCTGGTACTTACATACGTGCTTTGAAAAATACTCTTCTATTTTGCCTCTGAGAATTATGCATACCAAATCGCAGGTGTAAATGTGTGCACATAATTTTCAAAGCTGAATGATGGTATACCAAATACTGCTAAATAAATGAAAAAACACATTTGCTGCATCTGCTACATTCTTTCTCCCTCTAGACTTTGAATTGCATCTTGGAGATTATGCTTCAAAGGCTGGACCTGTTGTTTTTGTACTCTCTACAGAAAAACAAACAAACAAGTATTATACCAGTGTTCTTTAAAAGGGGTCGGTTCACTCAGGAAAATGGTTCTTTATTTTGAGTAAAAAAAAAAAATCAAAAAATGACATGACCCGTGTATGATGGCAAAAACCAAATAAATCCCCTTTATACAGTAAAATGGCCTATGTTATTTGCTTCACTAGATGGTGCTTGCCCTCATGATTTCTTTGCAGGTAGGTAGATTTCCTTCAGCAGGAATTTGGGGAAGGAAGGCCTTTGTATATGCTCGGCTGAAACTAAGTCCATGAGGTAAACAAATGCTTGCTTGCACTCTGCTCACTGCATTGCCCTATTTAAATAGGTGCAAAACCACTGAAGACCCACATCATGGGAGACAATAGTGAACAAGAAAGATGCTACCATACTTAGAGGGATGCTAAAGAACTGTTGAATGTATGCAAAGAATCCAAGATATGAGGCTGTCACATCCCCTTTGCCTACTTTCTGAAGAGTAATTAAACCTGAAAATGCATGTCTTCTCAGAACTTTCTCTTCCCTTCTTAGGATAGACTGACTTGATGGTTCAGAATTATAAAGGTCAGGTGAGAGGCATATGGAAAGAGCAATGACCAACTTCCGGAAGCAAAACAGCCATCAGGAGCCTGCTTCTCAGCCTGGGAGGCACCTTACAAACTACAGCTTCAAACCATTTTGCATCCAGACCAATTCCAGTCAGCTTAACTTTGCACCTAATTTTGGTTTGGGTAGAGGATCTCAAGGAGGATGAGCTGTCCACTCAGTAACAGCAAGGACATATCCCAACCTTGACGTTATCATCTCCGCTTTGCGGGAGGCAGCTGAGAATGTGATTTTCCTGTTTATTTGGGGGTGGGGGGAGGTTGGATTGTTATTTTTGTATATCTAATCTAGTGTCTAGTGTTTGTTCCTATCAATTGTGTTTAGTCTTGTGTTATGTGTGCAGAATAACATGAGTTTTAGAAGGTAAATAGAGGTGCTGTGTATGGGTTGTGAGGGAAGGGTTTGAGCCGTATATGTGTTCGCTAGCTTGTGTGAAAGGAAGCTGGTATTGTTGTGCTTATTAATGTATGTCAGTAATACATTATGTCACACATTCAAGATTCCATCTTTTGAGGGTTTTTTTTGTCTAAACTCAACTAGTTTTAGCTAATTCACTCCAATTCCTAATTGCTCAGTTTATTGTAGTGTTTTAGTCCTTATTCATGTAGATGTTTGCTGTCTTTTTAACTTTTCATAATGTGCTATATAAGAACCACAATGTAATAAATCTATCTAGTAGTGCGGATCCTTAGGAACATGGATGTGTGCTGTTAAGATGAGAAATGTATGCTTGTGGAGAGGGTTTTTTTTTGGTGTTTGGAACAGTGACTTCTCTACCTGTTCTTGAAATCCTGCCGTTGGTCGGATGATCATGATAAATACAGTTAATATGAATGAGTTAGCTTTTAGGATAATCACATAAGGTTAACTGTTCCAAAGATTGATTTGGAAAGTGTGTAGTTTGTAGATGTTAGGTGTGACAGAAGGAGAATGAGTAAAACGTTGTAAACAAAATTAAAATGAGGCTTTGAATAGAATAAGAGATATGTGATTGCTGTGTAGATTAAAAGACAGAGATGAGAGTAGGTCTACTGTAAGTATCTCTTCAAAAAGGCAATCACCACAGTCTCTGATGGGAAACTTGGCACTGGCACTTTTTGCATGGAAAAGTTTGAGCAGTGTTTAGAATTGTTAAATTTTTGGTTTTATTATATCTTGATTTTATTATTTTTGCATTTTCAGCCTTGCTGTCTTTTATTTTTTTGCGCTTCCAGCTCTGTTGGAACCAGCTTGCATTGGGCAACAATGCAATAAATCTTCATTTGCAACGACTCAGAGTATTTCCCCTATTTTTCTAACCTTTCCAACCTCAGCCTTTGTGATGATGGTCCTTGGAGAAAAGCCTTTTAGAATCCAAGATGCAAGCACCTCTGTTCTAGCCAGTAAGTTTCATAGGTGAGCAATAGCTCCCCAGGAGCTGTGACGGTCTCTGAAGCATTTCTGGCTCATCCGGTGATAAAAAACTAGGTACAGGAATTAAAGGAGTGGAGGAGTAGCCTAGTGGTTAGAACACTGGCTTGGTAACCCAGCAACCAGGGTTCAATTCCCACTAGCACTCCTTGTGGCCTTGGGCAAGTCACTTAACCCTCCATTGCCTCAGAAGAAAGGCCTGGCAATCTACTTCCAGTCACACTGCCAAGAAAACCCAGGAGCCTCTGGATCACCAGGAGTCAGGACTGATTCAAAGGCACACATTGCATTACAGGAATTAAACCCAGTTGTTCCACACACAGCACAGCCACTGGACTAGATCTGCTTTCTCTCTCTTTTTTTTTTTAAACAGCTAAAAGTAAAAAGAAATGTTAGTTATCTGTAGTGCCGGCAGAACCAATCTTAAGCAAACCAGGTGGTTGCCTAGAGCGGCAGCTTCTGAGGGATGGTGAAGAGCAGGGCGTTCAAAGCTAAGCAACAGAGTCTGCCAACCAGGGGGTGCAAGGCTTAAGGTTTCCCTAGGGCACCGACAGCTTCAACCAACTCAGGCTGGCCCTGGTCATTTGGTTACAGTGCCTTGAGAGGAATAAGTATTGGTGGAAGATAGTTGAAAGCAGAGAGCAGTCTGGGGCAATAACATAAGAGAGACAGTCCCTGGAAAGATGGCTGTAGCAAAGAAGAAAGCTGAGCAAAGAAATAATTGGTGCACCAGAGATCTCAGCCTTTTAAGCAGGAACGGTGCAATGATGAACAAAGTTCGATGTGCTGAGATTTTCTCCCACTAGTACTGAAGAGAGCTCTGTGGCTGACTAGGGGTGTTACGTATCCAGTTATGTCAGTCCCGCCCCTGGAATGCCTCCAAGCCCTCCCATATTTACACAGATAACTTTCAATGAGGCATTGAGTTGTCTGGCCAAATGTGAAGTGGTTCCCAGCTCTGAACTGTAAAAACTTATCATTTACGTGGTTAATTCTGCTAAGCTGTTCAGAATATTGACCCCTGGGTTCTTATCTTAAGCTGCAAACAGATTTTTCCTTCAGGTGGTAAGTTGTTTTTTTTTTTTTAAAAGGAAGTCGCTTAAGGGGAGACTGCTGAAACAAGAAGTTTTTACTGGTTACTCACAAAATAGCACGTACAGTCCAGAGCAACTCCAACAAGGAAGATTATTTGTTTTACCGTAACAGCAGTATCACATGCCGAGGTGCTTTCTGTCTTTATCAGTTTTTCTTATTTCCTGATTCCTGCCCCACAGCTCCTGCAGGATTCAGCAGCAGCCGCAGCACACAGGTTTACTGTGAGGTTATGCTAGCAATTGCCTAGAGCCACCACTGCTCCGCTGTACCCCCATAAGCCAGCACTTGCAGCCATCACTTCTCTCACCGTCCCACCTACAGCTGCTGCAGTCATGCCTGATTCCTTCCCCCATATTTAGGATTTCCAATTTCTAGGTTGTAACTCCAAAACCCTGATAAAATGCACCCCCTCCCCCCTTGGGGAACAGGGGTTTTCAGGTATAACCAACTCCACTCCCCAAAAAATAGCTTTTCCTCTGGTGCCCTAATGGCTTCACCTGACAGCTGCTGTGCAGCTCGGTGATGTAATTGGAGTCAGTTGCTGCGCCAATTTCTCTTTGCAGTGGTGGGAGCATGTGCGTTTACTCCCGCTGCTCTCTGCTTTTTCGCTGGCTTTGCTAGCAGCACTAGAAAGGATTTCAGTTGTAAGAACCGGCACTTCCTGCTCTCAAATTCTGATTCCTCCTTTGGTGCTGGCTGAAGAAATAGAGAGTGGTGGGAGCAAAAGCACAAACTCTCGTGACTGTAGCAGATAAGGGGGGGGGGGCTGATTTTGTTACTGGGAGAAGAAAGGGGGCTGATGCAGGGCTGGGGAATGGAGGCCGATGCAGTTGCTGATGCAGGGGCTAAGGGAAGGGGTTGATGCTGGAATATTGTGTTCTGGGTCATTGAATAGAATCCACCTTAAAGAGCCACAGCTTTTTTCATGAGGCGAATACAGCAATAAACCCCTATGTTTCTGACCTTAAGAAAGCAGCTAATTGCCTCAGAAATAACCGCCTACTTTTTCAAATGATAAACACCTTGAATCAGAAGCCCTAACCATGTTATGCAATTCTTAAAAATGCAACATGTGCCGTTGAGTCAATGCTGACTCCTAGTGATTCAGCCTCTGGGCTTTCTTGGCAAGGGGTGACTGGAAGTAGATTGCCAGGCCTTTCTTCCACACAGTGAGTTTACAGGCCCTAGTATTCCAAGGTGGTCCCCCATCCAAGTACTTGCTTAGCTTCAGAGATCTGTCGGGCAGGTTCATTCAGGACAGGCAAAGACACACTGCTTTGTCTCTCTTCAAGTCCCTTCACTCATTTTGGGCCTGCTCTTTTGCCTCCCTCACCCACTATTGTTACTGCTTTTGTCTTCACTTTATAATGCCTCTGTTGCTCCCAACCTCCAGCTGGTGTTGCTTGGATTCTGTTGCCACTGATCAGGACCATACCTAGCCCTGTGCGAGTAGTGCGGCCTCAAAGGGTGCAAAGACCTAAGGGGTGCATTTCAACTGTCTGCCGTTGCCTGCCGCTGCCACTTTTTCTTCTCTCAGCGGCAGCAGGCAACGACAGACAGCTGAAATGCGCCCCTTAAGCCTTATCGCTGACAGAGCAGGGAGGGACAGATCTGCTTAGTGCGCCGGCAACTTCCACATCGGGCTGCCTCTTCTCTCCCGCCCCCATCCAGAAAGTGGCTAGATGGAGGTGCGGGGGGGGGGGCTTGCGCCCGATGTGCAAGTCACACAGGGCGCGATTCATGCTCGATACGGCCCTGCCACTGATATCTTTCCTTAAAAACCCCAAAGCAACCACAATGTGTCTTAGCTGTTGCTCATCGAGCCCCAGAGAACATAAGAAAAGAACATACGATTGGCTATAATGGGTCAGACTAATTGTCTATCAAGCCCAGTATCCTGTTTCCAACAGTGGCCAATCCAGGTCACAAATACCTAGCAGGATCCCAAAAGGAAGACAGATTCCATGTTGCTTATCCCAGGGATAAGCAGTAGATTTCACCCAGTCTACTTTAATAATGGTTTATGGCAGGACTCGACAAATCCCAGGCACCAGGTTGCCATGATGACTAAAAAAATCTGACCTGGTGCCTGGTGCTCTGCCCAGCAGTGGCTGCCTGCAAGGATCTCATCTCCCATGGGCAGAAGAACGGCAAAGGGCCAGTGACTGCCTGCATAAAAACCATGCAGGCTGGGGCTGACAGCACTGGTTCTGGCTGCAATAGTGGTCTTTGCAGCATTTCTGCCCGCAGGAGATGGGATCCCCATGGGCAGCTAGTGCTGGTCCTGCAGCCCTTGGTGGGGTGAATGGAGGGCAGGAAGTGAGTGTAAGGGGTGGGGGAGGAAGAATCGGAAGGGAAATAGAGTTGAGGGTGAAGGAGGGACAGCAAGAGGGATTGGAGTGGGGTGGGGGGAGGAAAGAGCACAAGGAGCTGGAGATAATGTTTAGGAAGTAAAGGCACAACATGCACCCCCCCAATAGAAAATTGGAAAACAAGTCTTACTAAATCTGCCCGTAATACCTGAAAAAGTAACTGCATACCTCTTTTTGGGGGCAGGGGCATGCACTGTGATCTAGGACTCAGCAGCCCGCTCCTGGATTTTCAGGCTGGCAGCTAGATGCCTAGAAAATTTGTCAAGGCCTGCTTTATGGACTTTTTCTCCACAAACTTGTGCAAACCTTTTTAGGCACATTTCACATAAGTGATAGTGCCAGTTTGTGGCGAGGTGGATTACATGCAGAGGATAGGCTTTTGAGGTGGTGTAATTTTGGGGGAAGTGGGACAATTGCAGTGGATAGTTGTTGGCACTGGGGCAGTTTGTAGGTGGTACAGTTGCAGGGACCTTTTTTGAGTATGAGACAGTTTGCAGGGTGGTGGGGTATTCATGTGCGTAGTTTCTGGAGGTGGGAATATTTTGTTGCGTGTTGGGGCAGTTGCAAGGTGTAGTTTTTGGGATGAAAACAGTTTACGAGTTGTGGGGGTTAGTTTTGAGGGATGGGAGCAGTTTGCAGCAGGGTATATTTTGGAGATGAGGTCAGAATGTGGAGACTATTTTTGTGGGTGGGGCAATTTACTTATTTAACTATGCTTATATACCGCTTTTCACCAGGTCAAAGTGGTTTATAAGCACAGTTAATTACGGGGGGGGGGGGTCGTTTAGTGGCTCGGGCAGCTTATGGGGTGGAAGCAGTTGGGGGTAGGCCTGGATTTAGGGCATTATAGGCAACTGCCTAAGGCACCAAATACACAGGCCAAAGAGGAGCTAGATCTGGCTTATTTTAGTGCTGTGTGTATATGTCCACTGTGGCAGTCTTGCTTTCCTGACTCTCCAGTCAGGGATCTGCAACAACCCCCCATCTCACTAATCTGTTGATCTCTAGGATCTGCTACTTGATCTTGCCAGCGGACACTAAAATTTTAAATCTGTCTGAGTGGGTGTCTGGGGGGAGGGGGCAGTTTGCAGTGGGTCTTTTTGGAGGTGGGGCAAGTTTGTGTGTGGGGTGGTGGTGCAGTTGCAGGCAGTAGATCTTTGGCATGAGGGCTGTTTGGTGGCAAGACTGTGCAGAGGAGTAGTTTTTGGAGGTAGGGGCAGTTTGTGGGATGGTGCTTGATATGAAGTTCGTACTTTTTGGGGGAAGGAGCAGTTTCGGGACCGGAGAGAGTTGAGATCAGGAGAGATGCGGTTTGCAAGGAGCAATTCCCTAACTGCTCACTTTCACTATATGTAGGATCTGATTTTCATACATTTCATGTGCATGCGTGCAGTGGACCCGATTTTAGTGTGGCTTTTACCCATCCTAATTCATTAGTAATTAGCCCAGTATTCAGTGTGCCTGTTTAGTGACTTGGTCCCTTTGTTACTAGTGCTGTGTGATTCTTCCAGCTATTCTCTTTCATTTCTATACTTCTCATCTTTCAGCCTATGAACAGCCAAATGCCTGCTATTATAACCTTATTTCCCAATCTTTCAATAATTCTCATCTCTTAAATATCTTCTGTTATGAACTGCTCTTCCTCCAGTTCTCTTGACCTTATTTAACTCCTTTCACGGATTCTGAGCTAAAAAAAAAAAGATATCCATCCAGCTATCTACCTAATTCTATTCTTTTTCCTTCTCAGTGTGTTTGCTTACTTTCAGATGACAAACTGTGAGCAGGTGGTAAACCCACCACTTTTCTGAATGATTGTCTTTCCTCTCCTATTTAATCATCTTGATTTCTTATCTTATTTCAATTTCAATTGTTTGCTTTCTTCTTTCTTTGTGTCCTTAGGAAAAAAAACCCTTATTCCCAGTCCCTTAACAGCTATTTGCCTATTTCTTTATTGCACTTATTTTCCAAGTTTCTTAAACAAGCTATTCACCACTAACTCCTTATCTCGTTTCTAGTGTTCTACACTCCTGTCAGCCAATCTTCTGGTATTTTTACACCATGAAAACTATTCTGGTACACTTAGTAGACCATCTGCTAACAGCTCAGCTTTTTTACATTTCCTAACTTTTCTTCATGTCCGCCACTAAATCCTCTTCTTAACGTTACCTGCTGTTGGTATTTCAGCAGTTTGTCTTCATTGGTTCTCATTTTATTTCTCTGTTTCTTTCTTTTTCTTTGAATGATACCCAGTGTGACTTCTCTTTTAGGCCTGTAGGTATTCTCCAAAGCTCTGTATCTGCATTTTCTCTCATTTTTACTGGTCTTGTCTTACTTATTTCTAACCATGAATGTGCTTATTGTTTTGCAGATGACATCTCATTTTCTTTTCTTTTCTTTTCTCTTTTCCATCTTCGATAGTGTCTTTCATCTATATTGTTTCCTTGAAAGCTTCTAACATTAAGGTTTTCTTTCTTGCAAAGACTTCTCTTTCATGTCCCTTTCTAGCAAATGGCTGTTTTTCTCTGACTTTGCCCAAGAAGCTTGATGCTGTCCTTGATCCCTCTCCTTCCTTTTCTTTATACTCACCTCTTCCCCCCCCCCCCCCCATCTTCTGCTCTTCTCTTGGTATCAACTATTTCATATTTTTAAATGTTGTGCCCTTTTTCCCCCATGCTTGCTGCTGTCTACCTCAGGTCCTCATCGCATCTCACTTTGATTATTGTAATGCTCGTATTGTTGGCTTACCCATTTAATCTCTTCATTTACTCAGTCGGTTCCTCAAAAAAGCAGCATTTCCAGCCATCACTCCTCTGACCCATCCACTACAGGCTCTCTCAACTGCTCATCGCTCAAAGAATCAGGCAGCGCCTCTAGTGGATGGGTTAATTATTGCAGCCACACTCCAAGGTATGAATTAAATAAGCACACTTCTGATGCAGCAGTGGCGAAATGTGGGCCTAGTTGAATGTGCTTTACTATTAATATCATCTATCAGATAAGACATTTTTTGGGGTTGTGATTATTGAGAATGTGAAAATCCATTAGAAATAAAAGGTTATAATACAGAGGAGTTTTTTGTTGACTCCCGAGGAGCTGTCCAATCATCCAGTTGACAGCCTTGTTATGGAGACATTCCATGCTAGACAAAGAAGGCCTTATTCTGAGGTCTTTTTCCGCTCTTTATAAACTGTTGGTTTATTAATACACAAATATTGAGAGTGCACACCTTGACAAAAAAGTTTGTTGGGCAGTGATTATTTGTTATATGGTTTTGATGTATATCACTCAGTCTACCATTTGTTTTGGGTTGCAGTATGCAGATAGTCCATTCACCCTTGTAAGTGGCTTTTTTAAAATCTCCCTTATTATGTCTATATTTACAAATCAAAGTTTATGTTTAAAAGTATGATGTCCAAATATGCATTTTTATAGGAATGTTCTGGGAGGGATGATGTAGAGATGATGACAATTGTATTTAATCATCAAAATCTTTGGCAGGACAGGGGGAGAAGGAACTAGGGGGTCTAAAAACTAACTGCAAGGGGGTGCAAGTCTGAAGTTTCATCTAGGGCACCTTGCACCGGCCCTGCCTATACCAATTTATGATGCCCATTCTTACATTTAAGAGAGTGATCCATCAAGATCTTTTCCCTTTCACACAGAATTTGGGTAAAACCTTAATAAATAAAGCCCTTGGGAATAATTTTCTAAGGGGTGTCTACTTTACACAGTAAAGTCAATGCTTTCTGGTATTTTTGTCATTAACTCACTTATATGGTCACATAGGTGCATTTAGGGTCTCTTATAAAATACCAAAATACTGACAAGTATAAAATTCTGCATGTTGACCCAATGGCACATACTTTGCCAATGGACATCTGCATCGGCAGGATTTGGTTGGAGCACACAAGTACATTCATAGATTACAAAATACTATAATTTATGCACATTGTTGGAAAATACAGGAATGGGCATTTACACCAGCCCTAGGAGTGGGGTAAATGTCCGCGCCTTAACAGGCAGCACGATCTCTGTCATTTACAGTATGATAGTATGCTATGAAGACGAGTAGATGCCAACTTGCCTTTATAAGACAGGCTTAACATAGGCACCTTAAAAAGCACAAAGCACTTTATCTAGGTGGCCCTTTATAAAATTACCCTCCATGTGTTTGCATAATCTTGCCCTTCCATGTCTCCTCTCTGACCTGCCCCTATTTCCGCATGCACTGTCTTTGCTACTCACACCACACTCTCTTCCTGGTCTTACCCACTAGCTAGTCACCCTTTCTCTTTTTTTGTCCTTGCTCTGTGCCCATGAAATAAACTACCACAAGATATCCAAGAGAACATAATAATTGATCTTTAGGTAGGGGCATGTTTACTAAAATATGCTGGTAGTGCACAATTGGGTCCCAGATCTAGCGCGGAGGCCCGTGCCTCAGGAGGCTTGTGCATCCATCCCCTGCTATTAGCACATTGCAATGCTGCAGCATTGCACTAACTAGCACGTGGGTAAAGAATGCCACCCACTGAGGTGGCGTTAAGTGCACCCATGTTAGTGGCAACAGCTGCGGTTAGTGCATGCCCAAGACGCCTGCACTAACCTCATTGTGCCATCAAAGCTCCTATTCCCCCCCTAACTTACCTAGCCCTCACCTGGTTAGCATGGGATTTTTAGAACAAGGTCTCCCCCTAACTATTAGCGCAGTGAGTTTATCACATGCTAAACCCCACACTAACAGTGCATTTTAGTAAACATGCCCTTTAATGTCCCATCATTTCTTACTCAATAACCTCTTCCGTTTCATTTCCTCCCCGCTCTATGTCCCATATACCAGTACATTGGGGCCGCCGCCCAGTCGCGAAGTTCAAACAACGATCTCGTTGTCATGCCCATCTTCTCCCCTGCTCTCCCTCGCATTCTACCCTCCTGTCGCCTCCCGCTGTTCCCGTTTTCTCCCCAGCCACCTTAAGAATTGGTCTTATTAACTGCCGCTCCCTCAGGTCCAAGTCCTTACTTATCCAAGATCTTATCTCCCAGTCCTCATTCGTCCTCACTCTTCTCACCGAGACATGGCTAAGGGAAGGGGAGGATGCCCTCCTCAACCGCTGCCTTCCTCCCGGATTTTCTGCAGCCTCTGTCCCCCGCACCGGCCGCGCAGGCGGCGGTGTAGCTGCTATTCTTGCCCCTTCCCTTTCTTTCACCCAACTCTTTCCACCATCTCTCTCCTACCCTGAGGCCCTCCTCCTTCATCTGCACACCTCTCCGCCGACTCACATTCTCCTTGTCTATGCGCCCCCAGCCCTCCGTCCTGACCTCTGGGACTCCCTCTTTCGCTCTCTTTCTGACCTCTCCCTACTCTTTCCCCATCTTCTCATTGCCGGTGATTTCAATCTTCACCTCGACTCCCCCTCTTCCCCCAGGGATCTTGCTTTTCTCACCCTCCTTCACGATCTCTCTCTCCTTCAGCATGTCTCTTTTCCTACCCACTCTGCTGGCCATACTCTAGATCTCTTTCTGACCCCCTCGTCCTCCACACTCACTCTCTCCAATCTGTCTTCTCTCCCTCTTCCTTGGTCCGATCACTTCTGCCTCTCAGTCTCCTGCTGCCATTCTGGAATTTCGTCACCCCTTCCTGCATCCCCCTCTGTCTGTCGTCTCTCCCGCTCCATTACTCCCTCCCTAGCCCAGCAACTTCCCCCAGCCTCAGACCTGCTCCCCTCTGACTTCCCCTCCCTGTCTCCCAGCTCTCAAGCATCCACTTGGTTTTCCTCTCTCTCCGCTGCCCTCGATCATGTAGCCCCTCTTCGTCCTCGTCCAGTTACTCGTCGGCCCTCACACTCCTGGTACCATCCTGGTCTTCTTCTGCTCAGATCCCAACTTTGCAGAGCCGAGAGACATTGGCGCAAATCCCCGTCGCCAGCCTCTCTTTCCCTCTTCAAATCCCAACACTCCTTCTATCGCTCCCAGGTTCACCTTGCTAAGGCCACTTTCTTCTCTGCTACCATCGCCGCTGCCCCCAATCAGACACGTCATCTATATTCCACACATAATTTTCTTACCTCTCTTCATCCTTCTGCTCCAGCCAAGCCCGCTCATCCTCTCCCCGCCCCCTCTCTCCTAGCCTCAGCTTTTCACAACAAGATCTCTACCTTGAGGGCCTCTCTGCCCTCCCATCCCCCGCCTTTCTCCTCTCCCCCTCCAGCTGCCTCTCCCCCCCCCACCTCCCCACCTCCCCACTTTCCCATACCTGGTCCTCCTTCTCCTTTACCACTACCGCTGAATTGCACCACCTTATTGCCTCCTCTAACAAAACCTTCTGCCCCCTTGACCCTATCCCATCCTCCTGGCTGCTCGTTCCTTCTTTGTCTCTCCTCCCCCACATTCAAACCATGCTGAACTCTAGTCTCTCCACTGGTTCTTTTCCCACCTCCTGGAAACACGCCCTCATCCACCCACTTCTCAAGAAACCCACTCTCGACCCTCTTGATCCTAACAACTACTGTCCAGTCTCTAACCTTCCTTTCCTTTCCAAACTGCTAAAAAAAATCGTCTTTGCCCAGCTTTCTCACCATCTGGACTCCACCAATCTCCTTCACCCCCGTCAATCCGGTTTTCGCTCTGGGCACAGTGTTGAAACTATCCTCCTTGCCTTCACCAACTCCCTGCACACTGCCCACGATCGCGGTGACATTTCGGTGGCGGTAGCACTTGACCTTTCCGCTGCCTTTGACTTGGTCGATCACTCCCTTCTCCTATCCCGTCTGCATGACACCGGCATCCGTAGCACTGTCCTATGGTGGTTCCACTCCTTTCTTTTCTCCAGCTCTGGTGCCGTTCTCCCATCTTCCCCGTCCCTCTCACCTTCCGACTCTTTCCCTCTGACCTGCGGGGTTCCCCAGGGTTCTGTGCTGGCTCCTCTTCTCTTTAATCTTTTTCTTACCCCTCTTACACTACTCATACAGCAATTTGGAATCTCAGCCTTTTACTATGCCGACGATATTCTTCTCCTCCATCACACCTCCCCTGTCTCCCCTGATGTGACTCCATTAAACACCTGCCTAGCCGCCGTCTCCAACTGGATGACGCAAAACTGCCTTCATATTAATCTCTCAAAGACCATAGCTATCTGGTTCTCACACGGTCACCCGCCCCCCTCCTTGGCCCCGTCTTTCCCTAGCACACCCATCTCACTGGTTTCCACTTTTCGCTATCTCGGGGTTCTTTTCGATTCAGATCTCTCCTTTTCGGCTCACGTTTCTCACATTTCTAAACTCTCTTTCTTCCACCTCCGTCAGATTCGTGCTATTCGTCCCTTCCTCTCTCCCTCTGCCTTAGCTACCTTGCTACTAGCCCTTGTTATTTCCCGTGTTGACTTTTCCAACTCTATCCTCTCTGGCATCTCCAAACTGCAACTCTCGTGGCTGCAGAGAATCCAAAACACCGCCGCTCGGCTTATTTCCCACTCTTCCTCTAGAGATCACGTCACCCCCCTTCTCTTTCGTCTTCACTGGCTCTCTATACCCTTCCGCATACAATTCAAACTCCTCACCCTAGCTCACAAGGCGCTGCACACATCCACCCCTCAATATCTGGCTGATCTACTCCACTTCCACACTCCTCGCCACACTCCCCGCTCCTTTCACCTTAACCGCCTCGCACTGCCTTCCCCCTCACGCACTCACCTACAGTCCACACGCTCCTCAGCCTTCTTTTTTACAGGTCCTTCACTATGGAACTCCCTCCCCCCTGCCCTCCGCCTCGAACCCCACTTCCCTACTTTCAAACGTTCCCTTAAGACTTATCTCTTCTCCCTTGCCTTTGACCTCCCTCCCTCCCAGCCCTGACCCTCCTCCCGCACCCTTTATCCCACCCCGCTCTCGTCTTTCTCCTCTTCCTATTACATTGTAACTTCTTTTTCATTTTACGGCCTCGTGCCACTCTGTTTTGAAATTTTTGTTACTGTAAACCGCTCTGCTTACTTCTGAAGGGCGGTCAAGCAAATAAATAAAGATAAAGATAAAGATGTCTTTTGTACTATGTGCTGTTATTGTAAGGCCCCTGAACAAAGGTGCCATGTAAATGCCTATGAATAGGGATGTGCAGGCCCAAAAATGTCATTTTGTTTTGTTTTCTTTTTTTTGTTTATTTTTGTCTTTGGTTCATTTTTTTAAATAGTACACCCTCTTTCATGACAGCACGCACTATTGCTCAATGGTGCACACTCGTGAAAGAGGGCGCACTATTGACAGCAAACAGGAAATGATGACAATGTTGTCATTATTTCATGATGAATCTGGCTTTCGTTTGGAATGAAAATACATCTCTAGAATGAATACATAAATGTTGACTGTTCTTTTTTAGGAGCATGGAAAATAGTGCATAACTTTAGACAACAAAATTCCTAAGTGTCCAAGCACATTTACAAAGCATGAACCAAGCACATGTTCATTGTATTGTGTAGCTAAGATTTTTTTCTTCTTAGCTTCTGTGAATATATTGATGCCTAAAATATTTTTACTCTTCTTATCACAGTCTTTGTCTCAGTGTCTCGTGTTTGTTATTATGGTTTAACTACACTGTTCTCTGTCCTTCATTCTCTTCTGTAGCTCAAGCTCTTTTGTCTCTCCTCTCACTATTTGCATCTTTCTTTCCTTCCTACTTAAGGGACAATGAGAGATGGATGATTTCTCATTCAAAGATTTGGTTGCATGAATAACTAACGGCTCTTTTGGCCAGCTTTCAGATAGCGTGGTAGGTTTTTTTTAAACCTTTATATTAACTAATTATTAATCATTACAAGTATACACTTGATTTGCAGCTTGTCATGCTGTGAGGACTTGTGTGCATAAGTGATGCAGAGAGCTAAGTTATTGATATCATAACTACTGGGAGGGTCTCTCAAGATGGACAGGTCTCAGCCGAGGTGCCGGATTAAGACAAACCACTCATCTGGGCAGCAGCAGAATGGGCCAGTATTGATGGCAGAAAGGCCTGGTAATCTACTTCTGTATCTTGCCATGAAAACCCAATGGATAGTCACAACAAAACAAATTGCACTGTAGTGCTAGAAGATGAGTACCCCAGGTCAGAAGGCACTGAACTGGCTCCTGAGGATGAGCTGAAGATTTTTCAGGGTAAAGCCAGCATTTATGATGTGGTTGGGTCAAGGTCCTTAGGGCGTCTAACTGCTGATGTAATTACGCATGAAATGAGTCAGAAGCTGTAAAAGATGTCTTACATATTAAGACATGGAACATACGAAGCACGAACCAAGGGAAACTGGAGGTGATCAAGATTGAAATAGAACATGTACAACGCAATCTGTTGGGTGTCAGCAAACCGAAATGGTCTGGCATCAGGCACTTTGCATCTGATGGTCTACTATGGTCTACTATCCTGGAAATGAAAGAGAAAGAAGAAATGGTGTTGCATTTATAATTAAGAAAAAACTTGCAAGAACTGTAATGAAATACAATGCAATCAGTGAATGCTTAATTTCTCTACGTCTTTGAGGAATGCCCATCAACACAACTATTATTCAGATATATGCCCCAACAAGAGCTGTGGTAAAGAAAGAAGCGGATGAGTTCTATGAACAAGTACAAGCTGAAATTGACAGAATATGGAAATAGGATATCCTGATAATCGTGGGTGACTGGAACACAAAAGTTGGCAAAGTGGCTGGAAAATATGGACTTGGCAACAGAAATGAAGTTGGAGAAAGACTGATAGAATTCTGCAAGACCAACGATCTATTCATCTCAAACACCTTCTTCCAGCAACACAAACGGCAACTGTATAAATGGACTTCACCCAATGGATTATAGAAAAATCAAATTGGAAACATCTGTGGAAGTCAATGATGGAAAAGCTCTATAACATCAACAAAGACAAAACCTGGAGCTGACTGTGGTACAGATCACCAACTACTAGTATGCAAACTCAAACTAAAGCTGAAAAAGAACAAGCCATTCATGAATGTAGCAAAATATGCCTTTGAGAATATACCACTGGAATTTAAAGACTGCCTGAGAAAACAATTTGCTGCTTTGGATACAAATGAGAGAGCACCAGAAGAGTTATGGGATGACATTAAGAAAATTGTGATAGAAGAAAGTGAGAAGCCTCTAAAACAGTGAAAAAGCCAAAATGGTCAAAATAAATGACTGAAGAAATTCTGAAAATTGCCCAGAAATGCAGAGAAGCTAAAGACATCTCTCTCCCCTTCAATCTGTTCAGAACTCTGTTGCGTGGCTAATCTTCTGCCACCCCAATATACTCATATAACCCCTCTTCAAATCACTTCATTGGCTGTCCTTCCGTTTCCATATCCAATTCAAACTTCTCCTAACCTATAAATGCATTCATTGCACTGTTTCTCACTACCTTTCCTCTCTGCCTACACCCCTTCTCGTGAACTCCGCTCTTCCTCTGGCTTACTGCTCTCTTCCATTGCCAAATACAGACTTCAATCCTTTCATCTTGCTGCTTCCTATGCCTGGAATAAACTACCTGTATCTATATGCCTGATTTCTTCTCTCCCCCTTTTTAAATCCATGTTAAAGGCTGAAATCTTTGAGGCTGCTTTTGGATCATAATCCTTTGTTCTCCTTGTGTCTCCTTACCTTTCCCTATTTGTACTCTTGTTCTCATCTATTATACTGTCCGTCTTGATTATATTGTAAGCTCTGATGAGCTGGGACCATCCTTTATATGTATCTGTACAGTGCTGCATACACTTTATAGGGCTATATCAATGTTTCGTAGTAGTAGTAGTAGATTTCCAATGTGTAGCAAGATGAGACAAGGAGAAGTACTACCCTGATGCATGCAAGGAAATAGAATTAGAAACTATTAGGAGAAGAACGAGATTGGCTTTCCTAAAGCTATGAGAGTTAAAGAGAATATTCCAGCCTCATACTGGAATGCTGCAAGATGTTCAAGAATCCATGCTGAATGATGCTGAGAAGATCAAGAAAAGGTTGAAAGAATATACAGAGTCATTATACCATAAAGATCAAGTGGACCAACAGACATTTCAACCTGTACCTTATGATCAGGAACCATTGGTGATGAAAGAAGGAGCTGAAGCAGCATTGAAAGCATTATCAAAGAATAAAGCACCAGGTATTGATGGCATTCCCATTGGCATATTACAGCAATTGGTTGCGGCTGTTGCCATACTTACAGGGCTCTGCCAGGAAATTTGGAAGACAACATCATGGTCAACTGACTGGAAATGTTCTGTGTTTATACCAATACTGAAGAAAGATGATCCAACTGACTGTGGAAATTATCGCACAATCACTCTGATCCCACATGCCAGCAAGACTCTACTCAAGATCATCCAGCAGAGACTACAACCATACCTGGAACGAGAACTGCCTGAAGTGCAAGTAGGGTTCAGGAAAGGGCAAGGAACGAGAAACATCATCGCGGATCTGAGATGGATCCTTGAAAAGACAAAAGAATACCAAAAGGATATCTATATATCTTTTATTGACTACAAGACTTTTGACTATCTAAACCATGAGAACTCTGGGCCACATTAAGAAGCATGGGTATACCAGAACACCTGATAGTTCTCTTGCACAACCTTCACATTGATCAAGAATCAACAGTTCGAATGGAACAAGGAAAGACAGAAAGAATGGTTTAAAATCAGAAAAGGTGTACGACAAGGCTGCATACTTTCCCCCTACCTGTTTAATTTATATGCAGAACAAATCATTAGAGAAGCATGACTGTATGAAGACAACTTAGGTGTGAAGATTGGTGGAAGACTTATCAACAACCTGATGACACCACACTACTGGCTGAAAGTGAAGATGATCTGAAACATTTGCTTCTCAAGATCAAGGAATATAGTATTAAAATGGGCCTGCATCTTAATGTAAAGAAGACAAAGATCCTGACAACTGGCAAAATCAATAAGTTCATTCTTGATGGAGAAGAAATTGAAATAGTGAACAACTTTAACCTGTTTGGATCAATAATCAATAAAGAAATGACAAGCAGTCAAGAACTCCACTGACGCATTGTACTTGGCAGAATGGCTATGAAGGACCTAGACAAGATTATCAAGAGCAAAGATATCTCTCTCCATACAAAGATTCGACTTGTCCAAGTCATGGTATTTTCAATAACATATGGATTCAAAAGTTGGAGAGTGAAAAAGATAGATGGGTAGAAAATCGATGCCTTTGAATTACTGTGTGGTGCTGGCGAAGAATACTGTGTATACCATGGACTGCCCAAAGAACAAACCAGTCAATTCTAGAGGAGATCAAACCAAAGCTTTCTTTAGAAGCTCAGATGACAAGACTTTGACTTTCATATTTTGGCCACGTCATGCAAATAGAGAGATCATTAGAGAAAGACATCATGCTTAGCAAGGTTGAAGGTCAACACAAAATTGTAAGGCCAGCAATGAGATGGATCGATACAACAACAGTAGCTATGGATGCCCCTCTATCAACAATGATCTGCCTGACTGAAGACCAAACAGAGTTTAGGACAGCTATTCAGAGGGTTGCCATGAGCCAACACCAATATGATTGCACTTAACAACAACACAAGTATACAACTTGCTAAAGAAAATTATAAATACCATACAAACGTCTAGATCAACGGTGATATTCAAACAGGAAAAAACGTATTTCAGTAATGGCATGTATAAAAGGACCACTATAAGTCAGGAAAACGGAGATCCAATGCACTAAGGAGCAATCACAAAAATTCAATAAACTATAGACAGTAAACAATATGGAGTAATATGGAGTGTCATGCAGGATTATAAATTATTACCGGTCAATTAAAACCCATCATGTAATTAATGTGGTAGATTAATATTATTGCATTACTAGCTGTATCTGGCCACGCATTGCTGTGGCTGAGTCTGGTTAAATGGAAAAGAGAGAACGCACGTTTGTAATAAACCATTATTAAGAAGTGACCGAAGATATCAATGCTTGACCCAGTACAAGCATTGTGGAACTTGTGTCTCTTGGGAAAACTGCTAGGTACATATGACCTAGATTGGCCACTGTTGGAAACAGAATACTGGGCTTGATGGACCTTGGTCTGACCCAGTATGGCATATCTTATGTTCTTATGTTCTTAATATGTTTAATTTCACAATGCTTGTGGGTATACAATGTTTTTCGTTGTTCCATTGTCTGTGCAGATATATAGATTGCTTGGTTTGCCGACTGTAGAACATGCAACATATAATTGTCCATGAGAGAAGCAATCTGTGTGGAGATCTAAACCGCAGATTTCTAAAGATTGGTCCTGAGCTTTGTTGATGGTGATTGCAAACGCCAATCGAATTAGGAATTGCAATCTCTTAAATTGAAATGACATATCCATTGGAATCTTAGGAATTCGAGGAATGAGGACATCTTCACCTTTGAAAGGTCCTGTCAAGATTGTTGCTTGTACGACGTTGCTCATCAATGTTTTTACTGCAAGCCGCGTGCCGTTGCAAAGCTTTGGCTGGTTAATATTTTGCAACATGATAATTGGGACGCCGGCGGTATATCTGGCAAGCAAAGTTTTCAATGGTTCTGGCGGTTCTCCCAGTTGAGGCAGTTTAATTTTTCCGTCGGCGCAACACATGCCTTTCGTTTCTCCATTCAATTTCATAGCCTTGCAATAAGGACATACTTCAGTCATAGTGCCAATGAGAACATGCCGGTTCAAACTATAATCATCAGTTGAGTTGTACCGGAATGCAAGGCGATTGTAATCGCCTGATTGCTGAGCACGGAGTTGTGTTTGATGCTGATCCACTGTTTCTCGTTGATGTCTTTCAGCCACTCTCTGTCGCATTCTTTCTGTTGAGAACGAATCAAATCTGAAGCTGCAGAGCACAATCTCCGTGCTCGCAACCATGCATCCTGAAGTCTGGCTGCACGTCGCTCTGCTGCTTCCTCGGCACGTATTTGAGCCATTCTTTGTCTGTTTTGCTCATTCGCTGACGCCCGGTCTTCCTCAGTTTGATTTGCAATTACTCGTCGCACTGCGTCCGCTCGGCGAGTACGACGACCTAAGTTTGATCTTCTGCGAGGCATTATTTGGATGAACTAAAGCAGCTCGATTGCACGTGCATCGTACAATATGTACTATAGCGTGTGTTGCTTTACGTCCAACAGATGGCACTGTTTTTCCACAAAAAACATGTTTTTACCTGTCACAGGTGTGACATCTATATAATAGTAGGTTAAAAACACGCACGTATTGGAATGCAACGCTGTGTCAAACTTTCAAAGCAATTGGTGAAGAACTTTTGGAGATTTGAGGTTTTGAACAAACGGACATTTACATTTTTATTTATATAGATAAGGCACATTTTACAATTGGACATCCAAGTGCAATCTGGGATGTCAGAACCGGAATGTCTGAAAAAAAAAAGCAAGCATGTGCAAGTTCAGGCATCATTTCAGAAATGTGTATGTGCCCAATGTGGACGTCTATATAGACATCTACATAGATGTCACCTGAATAACTTCTCAGAATATGGATGTCTGATAGCATAATGGTTAAAGTAGTGGGTTGGGAGCAGGGTGATTAGGGTTTATATCCCACTGTGTGTTTTTGTGATCTTAGACTACTCACTTAACTCTACACTCTCTGGAGTTTTTAAGACCAATACAAGCACTTTCCTAATGCTTATTTGTACCTGCAGTAGGTCTAAATGTGGACGTGTCTGAAACTGAACAGAGACATTTAAGTCCATTGCACCTCCCCAGACAGCAGGGCTGACATGTCTACTAGGCAGCTTTGTGCTGTCCCTTTGGGGGCTGCAGCAGGCCATGTGCTTAGGTACATATGGCCTGCTGCTTCTGACTTCCCTCTCCAACGCAACTTCCTGTTAGAGAGAAGTCAGAAGTGGCAGGGCATGTATGCTGAAACACATGGCCTGCTGCAGGCACCAAAGTGGTGGTACAAAGCTGCCGCTTTTAAACTGCTGCCGCCAGCCCTCCAGAAGATTGAATTTGTGGCGGCAGCAGGGTCCGGCGGTAGTACAGCTCAGCGCGGGAGGGTAGCATGGCATGGGAGTATGGTGCGGCATGACAAGGAGGGTGGCAGGCATGGGGCAGCATAGCCAGGGCTCCTGCATGGGGTGTCTGAAAACCTTGGACTGGCCCTGTCAGAGATGTCTCCACCAAACCCAATTGCCTACTTAGATGTCCCTGCACCGGAAACATCTGTAAATGTCATTTGTGGAATAGTTTCAGATACATCATTGTGATTTCGACATCCACATGGATGGCTTCAAATGTCCTAAATTATGACTAAGCCTTTTAAAATGACCTCCTATGTCACATTTATTGTTCACCTTTCCATGGGAATATGCTCAAAGCAGCACACAGCAAATTATGGTCTAAAAAGAGAATAGAATAAAAAGAGTAAATAAAAATACAAATTATAAATTACAAATTATAAAACACTAAAATCTGTTACAAAAAAATAATGTCTGTAATTGTTTAGTCAAATTGTTCTCAACCCTATTCTGAGAGAAACCCCAGTCAGTTGGTTTTCAGGATGTCCACAATGAATAAGAATGTCATAAATTTTCATGCAGTACCTCAGCTGCATGTGAATTTATCTCTCATACATATTCATTACTGATATCTTGAAAACCAAGTTGGCTGATGCTGCCCTAGGACAGGGTTGAGGACCTCTGACATAGCAATTCATGGTCAATATTCAATAGAATTGTTCATTTACTGGCGTCGGTTTATGTTTAACTCCTCTCGACACCAATATTCAGTACACTATGGGTATAATTTTATAAGATGCACCTGTATTTTTTACACATATTTACATATGTATTTGTGGTATTCTTATGTGTGTAGTGTAGGTGGTCACTATTCTGAAAATATTCATGTGCAAACTTTCACTGTGGGCACAGGGGTGGCGTTTGAATGGAGCATAAATTTATGTGCATAAATTTAAAAAATATAATTTACATGTATTTGTGCAAAATCTAGATACAGGCATTTACACCTGCCATAGGGCTGGCATAAGTGCTTGTGCCTTAAATCTATACATTTTCGATCACTTATGCCCTTATTTTCCAAAGTATGCACCTACTTTACTTTATAAAATAGGCATGAAATATGCAAATGTTTATAATTTGTTTGTTTATGAATACTCATTATACTGCCTTAGATCACAGATAAGCAGTTTACAAAACCAATGAAAGGAAAAATAGGAAGGAGGCATGTTCAGTGACAGCAGCCAGCGCCGCTAAAGCATCTGGCTGTTGCAGCTTTAAATTAAACCTGGATATTTGGTGCCGGTGCATGTCCGGCGATGACATTGAATATCGTTTTGCCGCAACACTCAGCGGATTGTCTAACTGATTCTAAATGAGCTTTGGAGACTGGGAGAAGTGACAGCGGATTTTCCTATGTAGAACGTGTAGGATGAGGTGATGTACAAGGACTAAGAGGCCGTGTAATTTGGCAGATCTCCTCCAGAATTGACTGGCTTGTTTTTTGGGCAGTCCTGTTTCTAAAACCGTGCGTTAAAATGAGTATCTTGAACTGCACGAAGTAAAACACTTGTAGCCAGTGATATTGATACAGTAAAGGCGTTATACGATGAAATTTGTGGGCGTGAATGAGCAGACGGATGGCGGTATTCTGCTTAAGATCGTTGGAACGCAGATCAGTGTAAGTAAAGCACAGTTACTTACCTGTAACAGGTGATCTCTGGGAACAGCAGGAATTAGTCCTCACATATGGGTACGTCGGAACCGACGTAGCCTGCGCTGGAAAGCTCCCCAGCTTCCCAGAAAGGAAGCTTTTGGGGCCTCCCACAGCACATGCGCGCTGCCTTCCCGCCTTCCTGACCAACTCTCTTCAGTTCGAGTTTAAAGCTGAGACAATAGAGAGAGGAAAGGAAAGAGAGAGAGAGAGAGAGATACAACTCCTAGGGGAGGTGGGTGGGTTGTGAGGACTAATTCCTGCTGTTCCCAGAGATCATCTGTTACAGGTAAGTAACTGTGCTATCTCCAGGAACAAGCAGGAATGAGTCCTCACATATGGGGACTCCCCAGCTAAGATGCCTGGGAGATCCCCAAGGGTATGAGACCCTGAAAGGTTCCTCGTCTTCCTATGGATCTCAGGCATCCATTAAGAGACGGAGGGCAGGAGTTGTCTAAGAATGGAACAGGTGTCTGAGGACAGCCTGACCAAACAAGGCATCCCGGCGGGAGTCCTTGTCCAAGCAGTAATGGGCTGTGAAGGTATGAACCGAGGCCCAGGTGGCTGCTCGACAGATCTGGTCAATGGATACAGAATGAAGATGAGCCATAGATGTGGCCATGGCTCTCACATTGTGAGCTGTGACATGGCCTTCCAGAGAAAGGTTCTTACTCTGATAAGCAAAAGAAATACACTGAGCAATCCAATTGGACAGTGTTCTTTTCGAGACTGGAAGTCCTAAATGAGAAGGATCAAAAGCAACAAAAAGTTGAGAGGACTTTCGATGTTGCTGTGTCCTGTGGAGGTAAAAGGCAAGAGCTCTTTTACAGTCTAGAGCAGCGATGGCGAACCTATGGCACACGTGCCAGCTGTGGCACGCGAAGGCCTTGCAGCTGGCACGCGGGAAGGTCGCACATTAAAAAAAAAAAAAAAGCTGCCCGCTGCCGCCGCGGCGGCATGGAGTGTCCCGCGGGGCTCCCTCTGCCCGGCGGGACTCTCCCGGCGCTGCTCAGCCCCTCTCTGCCGGCTTGCAGAGACGCGAAGGGAGAGTCTCCCTCGCGTCTCTGTTAAGCCCGCAGGAGCTGATGGGAAATTTCCCATCTGCCCCTGCGGGCTTAAGAGAGACGCGAGGGAGACTCTCTCTCCCTCGCGTCTCTGCAAGCCGGCAGAGAGGGGCTGAGCAGCGCCGGGAGAGTCCCGCCGGGCAGAGGGAGCCCCGCGGGACACTCCATGCCGCCGCGGCGGCAGCGGGCAGCTTTTTTTTTTTTTTATTGCCATGAGCCGAGGGAGGGGGGTTAATACTGGCAATGGGCTAGGGAGGGAGAGAGGGAGGTTAAGACTGGCAATGGGCTAGGGAGGGAGAGGTTAAGACTGGGCAATGGGCTAGGGAGGGAGAGAGGGAGGGGGTTTAAGACTGGCAATGGGCTAGGGAGGGAGGGAGGGAGGGGTTAAGACTGGCAATGGGCTAGGGAGGGAGGGGGGTTGAGACTGGCAATGGGCTAGGGAGGGAGGGAGGGAGGGGGTTGAGACTGGCAATGGGCTAGGGAGGGAGGGGGGTTGAGACTGGCAATGGGCTAGGGAGGGAGGGAGGGGGTTGAGACTGGCAATGGGCTAGGGAGGGAGTGAGGGAGGTTAAGACTGGCAATGGGCTAGGGAGGGAGGGAGGTTAAGACTGGCAATGGGCTAGGGAGGGGGGGAGGGGGGTTGAGACTGGCAATGGGCTAGGGAGGGAGGGGGGTTGAGACTGGCAATGGGCTAGGGAGGGAGGGATGGAGGGGGGTTGAGACTGGCAATGGGCTATGGATGGGGGGTTAAGACTGGAAGTGGTCTGTGGAGGGGGGTTTAAGACGCAGTGGGCTATGGGGGGGAGTTAAGACTAGCAATGGGCTGTGGGCTGATGAGGGCTGGCAATGGGCTATGAGCTGATGAGGGCTGTCTGGAAATGGGGTGATGGGGGGGTTAGGACTGGTAATGGGCTATGGGGGGGGTTAAGACTGGTAGTGGGCTGATGGGGGGGGTTAGGACTGGTAATGGGCTATGGGGGGGTTAAGACTGGTAGTGGGCTGATGGGGGTGTAGGACTGATAATGGGTTATGGGGGGGGGGCTAGGACAGGAAATGGGCTGTTGGGGAGGGGTTAGGACTTGAGGTGGGCTGATGTGGTTAGGACTGGTAATGGGCTGTGGGCTGATGGGGGGTTTAGGACTGGCAATGGGCTATGGGGGGCTGACTGGAAATGGGCTGATGGGGGGTTAGGACTGGTAAAGGGTTATAGGGGGGGGCTTAAACTGAAAATGGGGTGATGGGGGTTAGGACTGGAAGTTGATTGACGGGGGGCTAGGACTGGTAATGGGTTGGGGTGTTGCTAGGACTGGAAATGGGCTGAGTGGAAGGGGAGGCTTGAACTGCAAATAGCTGATGGGGAGGGGGCTTGGAATGGAAATGGGCTGTGAGGGAAGGGAGCTAGGACTGAAAATGGGCTGATGGAAAAGCTAGGATAGGACTGGAAATGGGCTGTTGGGGGGAGCTAAGATTGGAAATGGGCTGTGGTGGGGGCTTGAATTGAAATGGACTCATGGAGGGGCTAGAACTGGAAGTAGGCTCATGGGGGGGCTTGGACTGGAATTGGGCTGAGTGGAGGGGAGCTATGATTTGACATGGGCTGATGGTGGGGCTAGGAAATGAGTAGAAATGGGCTGATGGGGGGGCTAGGATTGAAAATGAGCTGATGAAGGGACTTGGACTGGAAATGGGCTGATGCAGGGACTAGAAGGGAATGGATGCTGGGTGAGACTGGAACTAGAAGGGAGCTGATGTTGGGGGAGGATTAGAATGGGATGGGGCTGGGAGAGTAAAATGGAGAGGGGAAAAATATTTTGTGTAGGAGGGATGAAAAATCTACAATTGGCCAGGTATTGGGAGAGTAATTGGGGATTGAGGATGGAGGGGTAAAATTTGTGTGGATGAAATAGGAATGAGGAAAGAGCAAAAGGAGAAAGATTAGTATGTTAAAGCAGATGTAGAGAGAGAGAGAGAATGGAAAAAAAAACTAGAAGAGAGAAGAAAGGACAAATGGACAGCAGACGATGGAGAGTTAGCAGAAAACATGAAGAAACCAGAAGAAGGTGGCTGGACCAATTGCAACTGAAAAAAAAATGCACAAAAGGTAGAAAGATATCTCTTTATTTTGAATTTATTAACTGGAATATGTCAGCTCTGGGAAATGTGCATCATTAACATCTGCGCTTTGTTTGGTACAAGAGGAAATTCCTATTTGACGTTGCCACTTGTTCTCTTTCCCCAGTATTCTCTGAAATGTATTGGTTTAATATTTGCAGTGTTGCCTTTTGATAGGTAGGGTATGGTGCTTTGTGAGTCCTGGTAATGCTGTCAGGATACGGCGGGTTTGCTATGGGTTCTAAATGGGCAACGTTTGTAGTAGTTCCTAATGTGCCTGGCGGTTGGCACTGGATTATAGTAATGTAGAAATCTTTTAGTCTTTCTTTATCCATACACTCATTAAGAGACATGTTTACTAAAAGTTAGTGTATGGTAACATTATGCAAATATTTATGCAAATAAGACCACTTATGCAAATGACGTGCTGGCACTTTGAGGAAATTCTTTGGTTTTGTGCGGCAGTTTGGGCACTCGGGCTCAAAAAGGTTAGCCATCACTGGTCTAGAGTATGAAGGTTCCTCTCTGCATTTGATGCATGAGGAGCTGGAAAAAAGACAGGTAGATATACCTCTTGATTAAGATGAAAAGGTGAGACCACTTTAGGCATAAAGTGGGGATTTGTCCTAAGGACTACCTTATCATGATGGAACCTTGTATAAGGTGGATTAGCCACTAAAGCCTGCAGTTCACTGATGCGGCGAGCAGAAGTGATTGCAATAAGGAAAATGACTTTCCAGGAAAGGAATTTTAAGGAGGTAGTGGCTAAGGGTTCAAAGGGTGGCTTCATAAGCTGACCAAGAACTACGTTTAAGTCCCATGCCACCGGAGAAGGCCGAATGGGAGGTTTAGTTAAAGTTAGACCTCTCATGAATCTTGCAATAAGAGGATGAGAGGAAACAGATTGTCCATTGATAGGCTGAAGAGATGCTGCAATAGCACTCAAATGGACCCTTACAGAATTGGTTTTAAGTCCTGCATTGGAAAGATGCAGTAGATATTCGAGTAAAGAATTCAAAGGTAGTGCTAGAGGGTTAAGACCTTTGTCAGCACACCAAATTGAAAATCTTTTCCATTTAAAAGCATAAGAACGCCTTGTGGAAGGTTTCCTCGATGCATGGAGGACATCCTTCACCTGTTGAGAAAGATTCAAGTCTTGAAGGTCTAGGCCTTCAGTAACCAAGCTCTAAGGTGAAGGGACTTGGGGTTTGGGTGCCACAAAGTCCCCTCCTCTTGAGACAGAAGGTCTGGAGCAGCTCCCAGATCCAGGGAGGGTGTCTGGGAGAGATGCAGAAGTAGAGGGTACCACACTTGGCGTGGCCAGCGTGGAGCTATGAGGATCATGGATCCTTGATCCCTCTGAAGTTTGAATAGAGTCTTGGGAATCAAGGGAATGGGTGGAAAGGCATATAGGAAGGCCTGACCCCAATGAAGGAGGAAGGCATCCTTGGCCTGAGCTCCCTGACACGGAATCCTGAAACAGAACCGGGGAAGTTTGGCATTGTACGGACTTGCAAAGAGGTCTATGTCCGGGGTCCCCCATTCCTGAAAGATTCTGAGTACCTGATCCATGTGCAGGGACCATTCGTGTGGAAGCAGAACTCGACTGAGTCTGTCTGCCCAAGAGTTTGGATTCCTGGGAGGTACACTGCCAGGAGATGGATCCGATGCTCTCTGGCGAAGGCCCACAGTTTTAGAGCTTCGTTGCAAAGCGACAGAGAGCCAGTCCCTCCTTGTTTGTTTATGTAGAACATGGCTACTTGATTGTCGGTATGAACAAGGACTGTCATGTTGATGAGGAGGGTATGAAAGACCTTGAGAGCAAGGAAAATTGCTCGCAGCTCCAAAAGGTTGATATGAAGGGTGGTCTCCTGTGGAGACCAAATGTCCTGAGTTGAGAGGTCTTGGAGATGAGCTCCCCAACCGGTTTGGGAGGCATCTGTAGTGAGAGTTGCTTGGGGTAACAAAGGTTGGAAGGGGGCCCCCAACAACAGATTTTGAGTGGATTTCCACCATTGGAGAGACCAAAAAAGACGTTTTGAGGTTGCTATTTGGTCTGAGAGAGCTCCTGATGCTTGGGTCCACTGGGTGGACAAGGTCCATTGAGCTGCTCTCATATGTAGGCGAGCATGGGGCACCACATGAACTGTGGATGCCATGTGGCCTAGCAGTTGTAGCATCTCTCTGGCAGTCAAGTGGCTTCTGGACTGAATTTGAGAGGCCAAGTGCACTAGACGGTGGCAACGGGTTTGAGGAAGATAGGCCCTTGCAGTGGTAGTATCTAGCCAGGCCCCTATAAATTCTAGGGATTGAGTAGGGGTGAGTTGAGACTTTGACAGATTGATGACAAGTCCCAGATACTGCAGTATGCGTCTGGTGTGGTCCAGGGAAGTCTGAGCCTTGGACTGAGATGGAGCTCAGATGAGCCAGTCGTCCAGGTACGGGAAGACAAAGATCCCCAGAGTGCGTAGAAATGCAGCTACTATTGCCATGCATTTGGTAAACACCCTTGGAGCAGAGGCTAGACCGAAGGGGAGTACTCTGTATTGGAAATGTTTTCCCTGGAACAGAAACCGTAGGAATTTTCTGTGGGATGGATGGATGAGTATATGTGTGTACGCATCCTTGAGATCTAGAGAACAAAGCCAATCCTGACTCTGTAAGTATGGAAGGAGAGTACCTAGAGAAAGCATTTTGAATTTCTCTTTGTATAGGAATTTGTTCAATTCTCTGAGATCCAGAATGGGTCTGTACCCCCCTGTTTTCTTGGGAATGAGAAAATAAGGGGAGTAGAAACCTAACCCTTGTTGAGGAAGAGGAACCTCTTCTATTGCCTTTTGGGCGAGAAGAGTGGCCACCTCTTGGCCCAACAGGTACAGGAGAGATGGGGAGAATTGAATTGTCTCACCATGGTATTGGGAGGAAGGCTGGAGAAATCTAGTTTGTAGCCCTCTCTTATAATAGAGAGGGTCCACGGTTCTGATGTGATTTGTTCCCATCTGAGAGCAAAATGAGCCAATCTTCCTGGAATGGTGAGAGGTTCTGGCTGTTGCAGAGCCAGAAAGGTTACGTTCTCTAGAATCAAGTCAAAAACCCTGAGGAGGTTGGGACTGCTGGATTGTAGCAGCCCCTGTAGCCTTTGTTCTGGCCTGTTTAGTTTGCTGACGCTTAGGAGCAAAGCGAACTTGGGAAGATTGCTGGCCAGTATTTGTGGAAAATCTGGTCTTTTTATAGAAAGTTTTCTTAAAAGGTTTTTTCTTGGCAGGGGTAGAGGTAGACTTAGAAAGTCTATCTAAAGCAGCATTCTCTGCATCCATTTGAGTGGCTTTTATTTGCCACTCTTTGCCAAACAGATTTTCACCTGTACAGGGCAGATTGCCCAAGCCTTCTTGTACCCAGGGTTCCAAATCAGAGGCCTGGAGCCAAGCCAGTCTGCGAGCAGCTATGGCTATGCCAGAGGCTCTGCTTGCCCCCTCAAAAGAGTCAAAGGCTGCTCTGTTGGAGAACTTTGAAACATCTTGAGTGTGCTTTAGCAAAAGAAGGAATTCCTCTTGTTTATCCTCTGGGATAAAGGGGAGAAACTGACGTATCTTTAATGCAATCTCTTTCAAAAACATGCCCATATAGAGGCTGTATGAATTGATTCTGGCAATAAGCATGCTAGCTTGGAAGATTTTTCTCCCAAAAGCATCCAGAGTCCTACATTCTCTTCCTGGAGGGGTAGAAGAGTGTCTTTTGGTACTTTTTATCTTTTTCATAGCAGACTTCACCACAATAGAGTGGTGAGGAAGCTGAGTTTTTTGAAAACCAGGAGAAGGGGGAACCCGATACATGGTGTCCAAACGTCGAGAATGTGGAGATAGGGTGAGAGGAGCCTCCCACAAATCCATCATGTGTTCTTGAAGAATTTCATGTATGGGTAAGGTGGCCGCCTCTTTGGGAACCTTAGAGTATCCTAAAATATCTAATTTTTTTGCTCTAGGTTCCTTTTCAGAGGATACAGATATGGAGAGTCCTTTAGCTACTTCAATAATGAAGTCTTGAAAGGACAAATCCTCTGGAGGAGACATTCTCCTTTTTGGAGAAGAGGGCTCCTCAGGAAGAGTAAAAGAGACGTCAGCAGAATCATCTGATGTGTCAGAATCTTCAGAGGATTCAAAGTATCGTCTATTTGCTTCCAGAGATCGATACGCATACCGATCGGTACCGACATTGGGCGTACCAGGTATCGGAGCGGTATCGAAGAAAGCTCCGGAACTGGAGACCGGAACCGGCATGCTACTGGAAGTAGATGCTCTGGGTACCGGTATCGGTTGCAGTACCGGAATCGGAGTCGGAACCGATTGTCGCGGTACCGATGGCGGTGCAGCATTAATGAAAGTCAGTAAGGCCAGCTGCATGGATTGTACCATAGTACCCATAACCGCCACAACTGCCTGGAAGTCGGTACCGGTGTTAGCCGGTACCCCAGAGCAGTCTAACAGGAGATCGGTCGAGGCCGTGCCATTGATGTCTACCTGTAACCCCATAGGAGGAGCTTTGGAAGCCGGAGCTTCCCGCCGGGGTTGTTTGGCTGGGGCAGAGTCCTCAGGGTCAATTGCAAGGGCCTCTCGCTGCTTAGAGGGAGATTTGCCTTTTGAGGACTTGCCCGAAGAATGTTTGGTTACCTGAGATCCATCAGGAGAAGAAGACCTGGAGGATGTTGATGCTGGAGTATCGGTAGAAAACAGCATATGAAATTTAGCTGCTCTGTTCTGTAAGCCCCTTTTGGACATCAGAGAGCAGGATGGACAATCCGGAATGGAATGGTCAGGCCCCAAACATTTAAGACACCACTCATGGGTGTCTGTAACTGAAATAGTACCGGTACACTTAGTGCATTTTTTAAAACCAGAAGCTGGTTTTTCCCATGAGGGAGACCTGAGAAGGCCTAGAGGCCTCACAGAAAAAATACACGGAGTGTAGAAAAAGTAATTATATATATATTTTTTTTTTTTTAAATAAACGAAAAAAGGACCGGCGGTACCGGTCTGGAATCGGGGAAGGCAGACACGCGGTCAAAGAAACAAATTAAAATAACAATTTCTTCAGCGGTGACAGGAACACGACCTGCTGGCTCCGCGGAAAAAGAAGAACTGAAGAGAGTTGGTCAGGAAGGCGGGAAGGCAGCGCGCTTACGCTGTGGGAGGCCCCAAAAGCTTCCTTTCTGGGAAGCTGGGGAGCTTTCCCGCGCAGGCTCCGTTGGTTCCGACGTACCCATATGTGAGGACTCATTCCTGCTTGTTCCTGGAGATACTTGCAGTGTCCCAGATGATTTGTTATGAAGGCATGAATAAAGGTATGTTGATGAGCAGACTCAACAGAGGATCCTCATAAAAACTGTGGCAGACTCAACAGAGGATCCTCATAAAAACTGTGGCATGTGTTTTAGTGAGCCAGTCTCCTGCTTGTTTGCAGAGTAGTATTATTTTGCCTTGAGCTCTCACTGAAAAAGTTTGAGCTAGTTACATTCAGCAGTAGCAGGTCTTTTCCCATACCTGAGGCAATGGAGGGTGAAGTGATTTGCTTATGGTGCGTGTAGGATTTGAACCCAGGATTCTCTGGTTCTTAATCTGATGCTGTAAGCACTAGGCTACTCCTCCAAGTTTAGCCAAAGCTTCATATAACTGCTGCAAATTATTCGATTATTTATATCCACAGGTGATTCTCCCGTCAATGATTTAACATCAATGGGCCCAACTTGAAACAAAAGCACCGTATCACAGGCAACCAGTGTAAATGCTTCAAATAAGGCCCAACATGCCCTATGAATGAGCAACCTGTCAACAGCCATACTGCTGCATTTTGCATCATTTGCAGTGCTTCAATACATATGCAGGAAAGGTAAGATAAGCTGTATTGCAATAGTCTAAACCAGTTAGAACTGATGATAGTGATACAGTTCAAAAATCTTTGCATTTAGCAATTTGCAGCTTCTACAACAGCTTTAACTTTTAAAAAAGGCTGTTGAATTCTGTAAACTGCGCTGATTATAAAAAGTGCGGTATATAAAACCAAATAAATAAATAAATCACTTTTAATAGGGGAGTCGACCCTAACGCCTAGATTCCAAACTGAGTAAGAAAATGGAATAATATTTCCCACCACTACACCATACATGGTGGCTGAAGCTTTTACCTATTCATTCTTAGTATTTCAGTTTTGGTTTGAGTCAAAACCAATTCTGTGCTGGTAAATGTGCAAACATGTTGATGGCATTGCGAAACGATACTAGTAACATTAGTAGTGTTATCTTGGGGTAGTAAAAATCTGAATGTCTTCTGCATTTAATCAGAAATGAAACTCTTTAGAATTCAACAGTCAGTGAGAGACTGCAAATAATGAGAACTGAACCTTGAGGGGCCTTCCGCATATAAGGGCTTCCATGAAGAATCTTTCCCATGCAGGCTAAATTTTTGTTCTCCCAGGACAAGCAGGATGAGTCAGCCACAAGTGGTGACATCATCCGACGGCGCCTAAGACGGAAGTACTCTCATTAGCCCAGAAGGTTTTAGCCCTCTGGGCATGGCTAGAAGCCCCACCTCCAGATCCGCCCCTAGCTGGTCAGATTTTTGTCTTCCGCCTTGCCAGCAAGACGTTTTTTATTTTACTCTCATCACCTCACCTCAAATCTCCTTAAGATGAAGAAACCAGGATTTAAAAAGTGCACGGGGTGCTCCAGGAAGATGGCCAACTCTGACTCTCATCAGCTCTGCCTCTGTTGCCTGGGTAAGGAGCACCCCGTTGAAGATTGTTCTGCCTGCGGGCGTATGTCTCCCCAGGCCCGCAAGTCACGCAAACATGCCCTTCGGGAGTTGTTTTCTCCTACCGCTGAGCCAGAGTCTGTTCCTGCCGCCGCCGCTGGCATTGCCGCGGCTCTCAGCACTTCATTGTTGGACCCTTCTGCTGCTATACCGGCCGGAGACGCGCCGGTATCGGCCTCCGTCTCCCGCCGCGATGGGGAGTCTTCTGCCACGTGCGTTCCTCCTGTGGACGCAGCCATTTCGATCCAGCGTTCCTCCTCCTGTCTTCCGGCGGACCTACTTCCGGGTTCCGGTCAGCTGGCTGGGACTTCCTCCTGCGCTCGGCGCAGCGCCGACAGCTACCCCAGCCACAGAGCCTCTAGAAGATGGCGCAACGAACAAAGAGGGCACAGATCTCGCCAGCACAAAGGCTCTCGGGGCAAGCGGAGAGCCTCTAAGAGCCGGCACCGCTCATCACACCAGCGCCAGAGCTGACACCGCAGCACAGGCAATGCCCTGCACCGGAGCGGTAAGCGCAAATGAAATAGAAGCAGCTCACACAGCGCCGACCAACGGCACCAACGTTTACGCAGCCACAGCTCTGAGGATGCTTCAGACAGCAGTTCTACGTCCAGCAGCTACTCTTCCCACAAAAGGGCAAGGAGATCCTCCAGCTCCTCTGCCTGCAGCCTATACTCCGACGACAAAGAGATCTCCTTCCTCTCCTCCCTTTCTTCTTCATCGCACCAGGAGCTTGTTCAGCACACGCTGCACACACCTTTTCATGCTCCAGAACCTGCACAGCAAGTCCCAGAGACACTGCATCTTCTCACTGACATGTTACAGCAATGGGCTTCTACCCTTTCAGACCTTGCCTCAAAGAAATTACCACAAACCCTAGTCCAGCCTTCTGTGCCTACCCCAGAAGTCGTGCACGTAGCCGCCCCTTTTGCGGGGGCTGCTGCCCCTCCGCCAGCATTGCAGAATGATGCCGAGGAGCTCCCACAGCCGGAGGCACAGTTGCATGGGGACTCTCTCTCCATTCCTGCCTCTGACAGCCCTCAGGACCCATCCACCCCTCCAGAGGACCTGACTTATTATAAGTATGTGCGTAAAGTCATCTCCTCTCTCTCTCTATCACGTCAACGGATACTCCAGACCAGCGCGTCGAAGTTCAAAATGCGCTCAAGTTCGTCGACACCCCCAAGACGACCACCTCTCTGCCAATCCACCAACTCCTCAGAGACAATCTCTCCAAGATATGGCAGACCCCCGCATCCAATCATCTCTGTCCGCGCAGACTGGATCTCAAGTACGTGATCCAACCCCTGCCGGGGTCGACAAACAACAGCTACCCCACCAATCCATTGTGGTTGAGTCAGCCCTCAAGCGCTCCAAATCTTCTCGCAGCTCCCCCAATGCTCTTCCAGGGAAAGACAACAAGCTACTGGATGACGTGGCAAAGCACGTCTACCAAGGGGCCATGCTAAACGCTAGGATAGCAGCACACCAATTCCAGCATGCCATCTACTAGGACCTATTGGTGACCAGCATTAAGTCCGCCATCACCCAACTGCTGGAAGGTCCACCAGCCCTGAACGCTGCCCTGGCGGACCTCGAGGATTGCACTAAGCATCACGGCCGAGCGGCCCACGACGCCTTTGAGTCGGCCACCAGAACTGCCGGAACTGCCATCTCCGCACGCCGGATTGCCTGGCTCAGGGCCTCAGGTTTGCGATCTGACTCTCACGACAAGATTGCTGATACCCCCTGCACCGGGGACTCACTCTTCGGCGACAAGGTCAAGGACACAGTGAATGACATGCGCGAACGCTGCACCACGCTTCAAACCCTCGAGGAATGTACAGATCGCCCTCACTCCTACTGCAAAGGGAATTCCCAAAACTCCTCAGCTCACAAAAATTATAATTATTATCGCAGATGGCAACAACCCAAGTACAAGCAGCAGCCCTACCAGCAACCTTATAGGCAGAAGCCGCGACAGCGGGAGCGCACGCAAAAGAAAGCTACGTCCGGCTCCACAAAGCCCAACCCTAGTTTTTGACTCGCTGCCTGGTCTGCACCCGCCGGCTGGGGGGCGTTTGTCAGCTTTCCGGCATTCCTGGGAGATGATAACAGACCAGTGGGTGCTCGCCATCATCAAGCAGGGCTACAGCATACAATTTTCCTCAACTCCTCTTCAATGCTCCCTGCCCCTGAGCAACACCCCTCTGCAACACCTCGCTCCTATGACCTTGGAGATAGTATCCCTCCTGAAGGCCAAAGCCATCAAGCCAGTTCCACCCAGCGAAGTCAATTCAGGGTTCTACTCCAGGTACTTCCTCGTCCCCAAGAAGTCGGGGGGTGTCCGACCCATCCTCGACCTCTGGGAGCTCAACAAGTGCATAACCAAGGAGAAGTTCAGGATGCACGCCCTCTCATCCATTCTTCCCCTCATCCAGCCGAACCACTGGCTGGCCTCCCTGGATCTCCAAGATGCCTACACTCACGTTCCCATTCATCCCCGCCACAGGAAATTCCTACGCTTTTGAGTAGTGGGCAAACATTACCAATACAAGGTCCTACCATTCGGCCTCTCTCCTGCTCCCAGAGTTTTCACAAAGTGTATAGTGGTAGCATCCGCACATCTACGCAAAGCCGGGATAATCGTGTTCCTGGACGATTGGCTATTTTCAGCTCCCTCCCCCTCAGAGCTTCGGAGAGCGGTCAAGAAAGCCACGACACTGCTTGCCTCCCTGGGTTTTCTGGTCAACCACACGAAGTCTCGCCTAACCCCAGTCCAGAGGCTGGAATTCATCGGGGCTTACATAGACACTACTCAAGCCAAGGCCTTCCTCCCTCAGAGCAGAAGGCGCATCATCATCGACCTTGCCCTGCAAGTAATCAACTCTTCGCACTCAAAGGCAAGAACCATCCTTCGCCTCCTGGGGCACATGGCAGCTACCACCCATGTTCTCCCCCTTGCGAGGCTACACATGCGAGCCCTTCAATGGCACCTCCGCTCTCACTGGTGCCAGCACTCACAGCACCTGTCAACCTTGGTCCCCTTCGATTCCACGGTTGCCAAGGCAATTCGCTGGTGGACTCATCCGAAGAACTTGTCTCAGGGCAAACGCCTCCAGCCTCCGACACACCAGATCATGGTAACCACAGATGCATCAGCCCTAGGGTGGGGAGCCCACTGCATGGGCACTCACACGCAGGGCTTGTGGTCAGCCTCAGAGAGAACCCTACACAGCAACATCCTCAAGCTCATAGCTGTCCGCCACGCACTTCAGGCATTTCGGGAGCTGATAAAGGGAAAAACCGTCAAGATCCAGACAGACAATCAAGTGACTATGTTCTACATAAACAAACAAGGGGGCACCGGGTCGCGCCCCCTATGCAGAGAGGCTCTGCGCACATGGCGCCTGGCCCTCTCATTCAAGTGCAGCCTCCAAGCCTGCTACCTGCCGGGGGAGGAGAATGTGATAGCCGACCGACTCAGCAGACAACTGAGTCCCCACGAATGGACACTTCACGAAGAAGTGCAATCGTCCCTCTTCGCGAGATGGGGCCACCCGCTGATCGACCTCTTTGCATCACAGGAGAACTCCAAGTGCCGCCTGTTCTGCTCCAAATGGCCCGCGCCACACAGAATAGCGGCGGATGCTTTCGACATGATCTGGAGCCAGTGGCCCCTTGTCTACGCTTTTCCCCCCACCCCGCTCGTTGCTCGGACAATCCAACAGCTCATCAGGGACAAAGCGTTGGCCATCCTGGTAGTTCCCTACTGGCCCAGACAAGTCTGGTTCCCCTACCTGCACTGCCTGGCACTGGAACCCCCCATCCATCTTCCCTTGAGGCCAGACCTAATCTCACAGGACAACGGAACTATACTGCACCCCAACCTGTGGATGCTATCGCTAACAGCGTGGAAACTGAAAGGCTAACCCTCGCTCCCCTCAATCTCCAAGCAGAGGTCCAGCAGGTCATTCTGGCGGCACGACGCCCTTCCACCAGAAAAGCCTACAGCCTCAAATGGCGCCGCTTCAGCATCTGGTGTGCATCCCGAAGTCTGGACCCCTTCTCATGCCCGGTACCCCCACTCCTCTAATACCTCACCTCTCTTTCAACACTGGGCCTGAAGACCCAGTCCATCAGGGTCCACCTAGCGGCCATAGCGGCCTTCCACCACCAAGTAGGTGATGCTTCGGTAGCTACACTACCTCTGGTAGTTCGCTTCATGAAGGGTCTGGCCAACCTGCATCCCCCGGTCCACGAACCTGTGCCCCCATGGGACCTTAACATCATCCTCAACCAGCTCACCGGTGAGCCCTTTGAACCGCTGCAGATCGCTGACCTGAAGTTCGTCTCTTGGAAAACACTTTTCCTCATCGCCATAACTTCAGCCAGACGGATCAGTGAGCTACATGCCTTGGTAGCCCACCCGCCTTATACCATACTTCACCAAGACCGGGCCTGCCTGCGAACACACCCCAAGTTTGTCCCCAAGGTGGCCACTGCATTCCACATCAATCAGACCATCGAATTACCCTGCTTCCTGCCGGGGCCACACTCTGACCCAGAGCGACAGCGTCTGCATACCCTAGACTGTGTTAGAGCGCTACGATGCTATCTGGAGCGGACTTCAGCCTTAAGGAAAGGCTCACAGCTCTTCGTCTCATACGATCCTAACAGACCCGGATGCCCAGTGTCCAAGCGTACCCTGTCCATCTGGATCTCCTCTTGCATCTCCCTGTGTTCGTCACGAGCAGGAGCACCTCCTACCTCAGGAATCAGGGCTCACCATTTGGTCACCACCATCACCAACCTACGCTCCATTCCGGTTCCTGACATCTGCAGAGCGGCCACATGGGCCTCGATCCAAACCTTCCAAAAACACTACTGTCTGGACATGACAAATCAGAATGACTCCGCATTCGGCCTTGCCGTACTGTCTGCGGCAAAAAGCTCAATGGACTCTGTCTGAAGTTGCCCCTTGTTGGCGCCTTGCCGCTCTAAGAATTGCTCAGAGTATTGCACAGTTTTATAAGAGTTGCACTAGTAATTGCACAATGTTTTTAAGAATTGCACAGTGTGTGGCACAATTTATAAGAATTGTTCAGAGTGTTTGCACAGTTGAATTGTTTGCACTATCCTGTTTGCACTTGTATGCACGGTTTCCGTGAAACTGCACATTAAACCTTCTTGTTGCACCTTACGCTCTGGCTCTGCCTCATTGACAGCCCCTTCCCCCGCCGCTATAGGTGTAGCTGGGGAGGCACCACTTGTGGCTGACTCATCCTGCTTGTCCTGGGAGAAAACCGAGTTACTTACCTGTAACGAGAGTTCTCCAGGGACAGCAGGATAAGTCAGCCACACTTTCCCACCCTCCTCCTCGGCGGGGGGGGGGGGGAGACCTTAACCACTATCCGCCTCCTAGCTCTTGCGCCGGCTCAGCTGGGGAAACTCTGACCAGCTAGGGGCGGATCTGGAGGTGGGGCTACTAGCCATGCCCAGAGGGCTAAAGCCTTCTGGGCTAACGAGAGTACTTCCATCTTAGGCGCTGTCGGATGACGTCACCACTTGTGGCTGACTTATCCTGCTGTCCCTGGAGAACTCACGTTACAGGTAAGTAACTCGGTTTATCTTCCCAATAGAAAAACATGAAGCCACGACAGCACAGTGCCTCCAGTGGTCAAAGCTGCACTGAATGACTCTGAAAGGGCCAATTTTTGATAGGACATGGGAGATGGGAATTGAGACATTGAGGTTGAGATGCAGCCAGTTCCGCCAAATACGAGCCTTTTGTAAAATGTGCTTTTATTATTTCTTTAACTGGTTTTATATGCTACTTTATGAAATTGTCAACGCGGTTTACAGATAACAGTTTAACGAGGTAAATGGAACATAGTAGGTTAACTTAACTAGACTTAACTTCATGTGAGCAACTCTAAGATGTGAGCAACTATAAGAATGCATGCAGATTTACAGTGATGCACAGCTGGAAGAGCCATTTAGAAATCTACATGTGGGAAAACTAAGCAGTACCAACCTGCAGCTTTCACGTAGAAGTGGCGATTTCCCAACTTTTACGTGTAGCCAGGCCATTTTGCAAAACTATATGTAGAAGTATTGGCAATTAAGTGCTATACATTTTTTATTTTTTCAGTTTGGAGGAGGAAATAAACAATGGAGAATTATGAAGAGTTATTCCCTTTTTGGGTCATTTTAAAAGGTTTAGTTGTGATTTAGGATGTGTGAAACCATGTATATGGACATCAAAATCACAGAGACGTTCCCGAAGCCATTCTACAAATGATGTTTACAGATGTCTCCGATGCAGGAATGTCCAAGTAGGCAAGGGGGTTTGGTGGAGGCGTTTCTGGAAAGGTGTAATGGACTTACATGCCTCCGTTCAATTTCAGGAACCATGAGGATGTCCACATGCATGTCCATGTTTAGACCTGCTGCAGGCATGAATAGGCATCAAGAAAATGCTTGTTTTGGCCTTAAAACATCCACAGAGTGTAGAGACAATGGAGAGTTAAGCAACTGGTTGATGATCTCAAAGAGCCATTGGGATTTGAACCCTGCCCACAACTCATTACTTTGACCATTATTCTATTAGACATCCATGTTCTGAGTTGCTATTCTGGGTATGTTTATGTAGATGTCTTTATAGATGCCCATATTGGCCAGGTCCACCTTTCTGAAATCGTGCCTGGACTTTCACGTGCCTGCTTTTCTTTTCAGAGGTTCTGGCTTTGATGTCTCAGATTGCACTTGGATGTCCCATTATAAAATGCGCCTTTTAGTCTCTTGTATAAAGGCCTGGCTGAAATTAGTACTTTTAAGAAATCTGTAAGATGTGAAACCATAGGTAGAAATTTTTTGACATATATGTTGATTCCCTTTACAAAATGGGAAATACATGTGTAAATTTTTGGCCCACCCAGGCCATGCTCAAACTACACTCCATTGCAATTTCTATGCGATGTGGATCTCTACATGTAAATTGTGCCTTTCTAAAATCACCACTTACACATGTATGTGATCTACATGTCTAAATGTATGTCCACATGGAAAATGTAAAAAGTGGAAAAGGGTCAAGTACTAAAGAAATATCCAGCTACAGCAACAATCCCGTGCCTTACCTGGTCAATATTGACATCAGGGTTTCTGTACCATGCCCCACTAAAACCCTTCTTGACAAGGGTCAAACATCAAATGGTCTTCCAGATACTCCCCTGACCATTGTAACACTACTTTTCTGAGACCTTTGCCAACGATGGAAGACTAGATTGTATAGTAGTTTGGCTGAATTCAAAAGTAAAGTCTTTACTGAGTGATTTAGGAAAAATAACAAATAAACAGTTCACTTTTCTGAAATATTTGTAGCACTGGATGAAGACAAAACTAATTGAGGTCCATCTAAATCTTGGGACTCCCTATTCTCTGGCTGATACAATGTGCACATCTGTTCAAGCAGATAGGTCTTCACTCCTCCTTCAGTGGTCTTAGTGGGGCTGGCTCTACCACTAGGCAGACTAAGTATCTGCCAAGGGTGGCAGGTTTCAAGGGGTGATGGCGTAGCATCTGTTCCTCTTTCCTTTCCTCTACCACCACTGCTGTCAACCCCCAACACCCTATTTTCATGGGAGGCCAAAAAATTGGGCTTTGCAGGGCAGCAGTGCAGTGCTCGCACTGCCCTTGCACAGCGGTTGGAAATCAACTCTCAGCAACAGTGGCCCACCACCCACATGCCGCCACCAGCACCCCATCGTCTGTTGCTGCTGATTCCATCTGGGAGGGGGGAGGCAGACAATCACAGCTGTAGTATTTTTGCGGGCAACTGTTTTTTGCAGCCCCCTTTAGAGCTACGACTGCTGCTGCTGCCGCTGTCAGTCTCTTCGTCTGGAGCCAGCTTTGCTGTCAGCAGTAGGGGAGGGGGCTGGCTAGGGTCTCTGCCTAGGATGCCAGGGACCCTTGGTTTGCCCCTGGTTGCACATCACCTTTTCTGCAGCAGCAGCATGTCTGTGTGCCGCCACTGTCACTGTGGGGTCATTATGGACATCACAGATGTCAGCCTTGCGCACCAGCAACCCCCACTGCATGACCCATGTGCCACTTTCTTTGCCCCATTTGCACTATCAACATAGTGCCTTTCATACTTGGGCACTATGCTGTTACTGCTCATGGAGCACTACTATCACTGTCTTGCTTTCCCCTTTGTGTGGATCACATTGCAGACATTGATCTTCAAATTGATGCTTTCCGTGAGGTTTTACTTGGTGTTTGGATTCTCTATGACGAGGACTCTAATGTGTGATTGCGCAACCAGTGATAAGGGAGCACCTGTTAGCCACACCCACTCTCCGCCCCGTTAGCACCCGCTCTCCACCTTCTTTTCCCTTAATGCTACGGGACCCTGTAATGCTCATGATTGCAGCATTATCAGCCCTTTCCGCAGTGTTAAGAGCACAAAGATGCCAATAAATAGCAGGTGTTAGCGGGATACTTACTCCCTTAACGCCCTTTAGTAAACATACCCCGGCTTAGACTGAGCTAGCGCTTGCAAAATTTGTACAGACATCTGAGAAATGTCCACACACACCCCTCTCAAAGTTCACAAATCTTTCTTTCCTATGGTCCTCCTGTGGTGGCTGGAAAAATATGTTTTTTTAATCAGCCAGGCTGAAGTCAGGATGATGTGTGCACTATTTGTAAATTAGTTTTCCAACATTGTTATTGATAGGGGATAGGGTAGTCTAATCTGAACCTAAAATAGCTTTCTCTGTAACCAGTCTTCCAACTAACCTCTAGCAGCTTCTTCCCATATCCTTTTCATGCACTTTACCCATGTCATGAATACAGCTGGAGCTTATGATACAGCCGCTGGGCTTCAGCCAAATGTTCTTTGTACCATGTATATTTTTTTTATTTTATTGATATAGAGTACATCTTGTTCTTTCTGGCAGGCTTTACTCAAACATGTAATTTAACCGTTTCCGCATTTTTCCATTATGCAATTGGAACAGGGAGGTCCAAATTGCTTTTCTTGAGTAATAAGGTGAGAAAAGGTGTGCCTTTCTGCAATGTTAAAATACACACCAGGGGTGCACAAAAGAAAAGAAACATGCAAGATTTAGTTTATTTTCTAATTTATTTGAATCTAAGAGGCAAAGTAGGCAGCATAGAATAGGAAACAAAATGCTAGAGCTTGTTTATAAGCTTTCATATTCTTTGCCTGTGTTACAGAGTGGATGATAAGCCTTTGCAAAAGTCCTTTCACTAAAGTGTGCTGTGGGTTTGCCTGTAATGCATGTCTTGCATGAAAATTAACATGCGCTAAGTGCAAAGCCTCTATGGTAACTGTCGGGGGGTATGACCAGCACATGCACAGTGTTGTTCCCACAGATCCACTTGTTGAGTTGGTGGCAATTGCATCCACTCTAATTGCAGCATTGATGATGCATGAGATATATATACCCCATGCTAATTGCAATGTGCTTCCCATGCCCATTCTCCACCCCTAACCTGTCCATTCTCCACCCCAATGTGCGAGTGCTAGTGTACGAACCATGCCTTCATTCTAACCGTTGCCACAGAACTGAGGGTGTGGCCATCCCGTGCCAGAATGTGTGCTAACCTCTTAACACACGTTAGTAAAAGGGCCCCACAGAGTTTTGTGCGCATGCAGCAATGAAATCTAGACTGTTCAAAGATGGAGCTCAAATGACATGTATACTAGCTGAATGTATAATTAGCATACCAAAAGAAGCTCATTCTCGTTTGCACAGGGCCAGCTTCTATTCACAAGAAATGTGGGTCCGTGTGGTTAGCTTAGGTTTATAAATTAATCAGGGCTTTAATTTTTTGCTCTCTTATTGTCATTTAAATATCTCAGAGTCATTGTGGATGCCAAGCTCTCCTTCCACAAACAAATCAGCTCAGTAGTAGTAAGTTACATCAATTCTGGGCAATTTGTTCCTTTCTCACTACTTCCACTCAAATTACTCGAATCCTTAATTTAGTCATCTCAAGACTGGGCTACGGTAATGTTATTTACGCAGGTCTTCTAGGCTATGAACTCAAAAGATTACATTCAGTCCAAAATAGAAATATTAGGATTCTTGCCCATACTACCAGATTTGATCACGTCACACCTCTTTTGATCCAGTATCATTGGTTCCCTATCGAGTTGCTTATTCAGATTAAAATCCTCACTTTGGTTCACAAAGCTCTTTATATTGGGATTCCATCTATCTTTCTTCTCTGATCATTCAAACTTCGCACGAGTACTTGTTTTATTCTTACAAAGCGTCTTTTTCTCCTTCCAGTATCCCAGGTAAAGTATAGTACAAAACTGCTAGAGTCTACCTTTTACTTCCGAGCCCCCACTCTATGGAATGACCTTCCTCCAGATCTCCCATCTCTCCCAGACAGCATGCAACTGTGTCCCTCCGAAGGCCTAAATTAGCCCCTGGGTTGGTCTGCATATCCCTCTCTCTTGCGTTGTATATGTGTTTTCTGTCTCTCTTTCTCCTGTTTTATTATACGTACTTCTTTCTACATTTATTTATTTTTTTAAATATTTATTGAATTTTAAACATAAACATCCAAGGCATAAAAACATGAATGAAAAAGAAAACATGGCATCAAATTACTCAATAACATAGAAAGAGAAAACAAAAGAAGAAAAAGCCACGCATATAGCCCACAAACACAGGAAACATCCAAGGGGCATCAAAAATTACAATCAAGTGAAGAAAACTCCCCACAAACAGAAACACATTAATCAAAGCTAAGTTGAGAATTACACATCAGCTGCATGGGACTCTACAGCCACAACAACCGTTTCCCTAGCGACTAATATTCCAGTAGCTGCCGTGACTCAAAAAACTGAACATTTTTCCCTTTAAAGGTAACATGACATCTAGAAGGAAACTTAAGCAAAAAAAGATCCGCCGAGGGAGAGAACTCTGGGCTTATGACCAAGGAATTCTCTCCTTCTTGCCTGGGTATCCCGAGCTAAATCAGGGAAAATGTGAACAAATGAGTCCATAAACTGCACACCAAAATATGACCTTAGATTAATGACTTAGCAGATTCCAAGGCTAGTGTAATAAGCAGGGCTGAGCGTCCAGTAACTATCTCCAATGAGCTCTCTAGAAAACCCGTAAGGTCCCCTGCTACATTGGGGGTGTCACACTCAGCTGTCGGGGCAAGAGCCAAGGATACTGGTTGGGGGGGGGGGGGAGTTGCTCCTGGGAAAGTTGTAACACCTCCCTGAAGTACCTGCATACCATCTCCAGAGATGATTGAATTGGGGAATGTGGAAAATTTAACAGTCTTAAATTATGCTTCCTAACTTGGTTCTCCAAATACTCAAGCTTTCTAGAGAACGCAGTCCCGTCCTTAGTCCTGGCATCCTGCACTCTCCGAAGCTGTTGTAGATCTTCTAAAAGCTGGATCAAGTTGGATACTTGTTGGATACTTCTTGTAATTTAGTTTTAAAGACCAGCATTTCACTACATACTGTTCTAGCCACCAACAACAGGGAACAATTCATTGCAGCAACAGCTTCCCACATGAATCCAGCATTATTATCACAGGCTTTTCCAGTCTCCCGACACCCAGAGCCTCCTCTCTACCTGGTACTGCTGCAGTCAGCGTCATGCCTCCATTAGCTGTGCCCGCCAAACCTCCATTTCTGCCAGCAGTGCCAGGACAGGACAGGAGGACACCGGCGGTGGGCCCTCTTCACTCCCATGTACAGGCGTACTCACAACCTGACTCAGGGGAAGCATTCTACCACCTGCCGCAATGCTTCCTGGTCTCGTAAAAGGGGGGGGGTCCGCAAGTCAAGGAATAACCACACTCCCGCTATACTCTGCTGGTCCTTCTCCCGGCCACCCTTCCGAAGATGCCGCTCCAACACCCGTCAAAGCAAACCACAGGTTTCCAGCACCCTTTGCACTGCAACACTCATCCCAGCATTACCCGAGGGTAGGTATGCTTGCTTGCTCTTCCTCCGGCTCATATCACCAGATCAGGAGGCGCCACACAGAATTCAGAAGGCAATGTCAACCGGGGCTTGCAGATGTGGGGTTCACTCATGCCTCCGGAAACTGTTTCTACATTTAAATGGCGTTCCTTTCTGTATTTATTTGAAATTATTGATTTTATGTAAATTGCTTTGATGTAGCCAAAGTGGTATAACAAATGTTTAATAAGCCATAAACCATCTTGATCACAAAGAGTAGAATAGACCTCCAGCAGATGCAAAGTTATCTCAGATTAGAAACCATGAAGAGAAGAACTGAAATGGACACCCCGAGAATCCCAGCTCTGCACGCAGTGCAACAATGGGGAAGAGGAAACAGAAATGAATTTCTTTTTGTACTGAATGGAATACAAAAAGGAATAATACAAATAAATAAATAAAAAGTAGTGATGCACATTCATATGCCCAAAACAGATATATTAGAATCACTAAACCAAAAAGAATTATATTTTTAATAGCTTTGTTGTCAGGTCCCAAAATGTCCAATCATAATACTCCTTCTGAAACAGCAGTAAATCTAACAAACAATCTTCCCTCATCACACTCCCAATGTAATAGCCTACTCTAGTGTGGTCTCTGCTGAAGCCCAAATAATGGAGGCGTGCCTTCTCCCTAATACCTCCCTCCTTCAATTATTTATTTAACAGTTTTTTTATACTACTTTATCATTTCAATCAAAGAGGTTTACGTTGTAACTTAAACTTGGTAATGTACATTAAACAGGGACATTGATAACTTGGATTTTTCTGAGCAATGGAGGGTTAAGTGACTTGCCCAAGGCCACAAGGAGTGCTAGTGGGGATCAAACTCTGGTCTCTGGGTTTCCAAGCCAGTGGTCTAACCTTTAGGCTACTCCTAATGATGCTCCCTTCCATCTCCATGACAGCCATGATACCCCACCCCACCTCCTCTCTTCCCATGACAGCTAAGATGCTATACAGATAATGGGAACCAGTTACTCAAGTTATATATTTTAAGTTTTTCTACCTGTTGCTACCCCTTTGACAGTAACCTCCATGCTGGACCCTTGATGTTTTCTTTTTCTGTACAGGAGGGGTTTGGGGCTCAAATGAGTCCATTGTTTTTTGCCATGGCCCTGTTATATGTTAACAGGCGATTGTAGGAGAGGGAGAGAGAGGAGACAGTATCAGCAGCCACTATAACCAGCAGTCCAGATCTGAAACCAGGAGTAGTGGTGGTGTGCCTTGGAGAAGGAGCCTGGAGACAACAAAATGACAGCAGTACTTATGCCCGGGAATGCATACGTGCCAGGCTGCTGAAAGGGAAGCTGGTGCAACCAACTAAAGGATCTAGCAGAAACAGTCAATACCAAGTCAGCTGAAAGAAGCAGTGCTCAGTATCGGATGATACAGGAGTGAGCAGTCATGGTGATGGCAGCTTCAATTTACAGACAACTGACGGAAAAGGTGCTTGCACTGAGCACCATTGCCTACCACTAGAACATGAGCCCAGCATAAAATCACAAGATTTTATTGTATTTAATATTTTCATATAGTTTTCTGATTGTGCTGTAACTGCATGATCTTGTTTGTTAGATTGACTCCATCCTTAGGCCCTCACCGAGGAGTATTGTTTTTCAAGTTACATTGTTGGGTGTCAACACTTGTTTTCATCTTCCCATGTTAGATGTTAATAGATTTTGACAGAGATGAGCTATATTTGCATTGTGGGATGCAGCGGCACCATAAAGGTGGGGTTTCTGATGGAAATCTGTGACCAGTTTTGTAATGAGATCCGCAGTTGTATTTTAATAATCTACAATAGGGCCTTTCACACCTGTCCTGGGGACTCCACTGCCATGGACTATCCACATTTACTGACCGTATATTGAATGAAAACCACATACGTTAGCAATTCAGTATGTGCAAATTTACCTCATACATATTTCATGTAGATAAGCTGAAAACCCAGTTGGTGGGGGTCCCAAGACAGATGTGAGAAGCTCTGATCTACAAAACTTTATGTCACAATTACTAAAGTTAGTGAGCTGGTTATTGTTACCTAGAATAACTTGAGCTACTGTTATGAAATGTGACGTGATCAGAACAAGGAAAATCCCAGGGGCAGATCATACTCCTTTCAGGATCACGATTCTCATAATCCAAAAAGTGGCCCATTTTTATACATTTTAGGGGGGGGGGGGCATATTCAACGGCGGTCACCAGCACTAATACAGCTTCAAATGAAAACTGAAAATTCAGTGCCAGCCTATATCCAGTTTGCCTGGATTGTAGTTCTGCCATCCAGTCAGCGGCGCTATTAAGCCACTAACTGGATTGCAAATTGGCATAAAGTTAGGGCAGCCTTTCCCCTGTCCTCACTTTATGTGGTTTAGCTCCGGGGTTAGTGGCTGAAAATTGCCGCTAACCGCCTCGCTGTTGGTTCACCCCCACTCCACACACAGAATGCCTAGTGCTGGGGCGTTTGAACCCAGTTAGTAGGGGATATTCAGCAGCACTAAATGGGTTAGTGCGCTGAATATCCTGGTCAGTGGGGTTTACGTGGTTTGCATAAACTCTGTTCCCCCTTATAGTGTTTTTGCAAATAGAAATCCACTCTTGAGCTGCTTATTCTTCTGATATCTGCTCTGTGTGCCTACTGTTCTTTATGAAATACTCGTGTAAGTGCCCATAAGATGCCTTAATTTAAGGCACGACCATCTACACCAGCCCTAGACCGTACTTACATTTTGTAATTATGCATGTAAATTATACTATTCTATAATCAATGAGGGACATTTTAAAAGGCTTAGTCATGATTTGGAAGTGTGACAATGTGTGCGTGGATGAAATCACAGACATGCCTCCGTAGTCATTCCACAAATGACGTGCAGCTGTCTCCGGTGTAGGGAGAGCCAAGTAGGCACAGGCGTGACTTGGGAGTGCCAATGTACTTATAAATCTGTTTTGATCTCAGGTAGGCATGTCAGTGTTTATACCTGCTCCAGGAAAGTGCTTGTTTTCACCTTAAAACATCCAATGTACAAAAGATGGAGAATTAAGGGATTAGTCTTAGATCACAAAGGCCCACAGTAGGATTTGAAGCCTGACCACTCTGCTCTTAAGCCATTACACTAATCATTATGCTACTAGATGTCTTTGTGCTGAAATGCTATCCTGGGGGCATCTATATAGATGGTTGATACCTGTGCATATTGGGCATGTCCACATTTCCAAAATTGTTCATGAACTTGCATATGTCTGCATTTTTTTCAGACGTTCTGGCTTTGACGAACCAGATTGCACTTGGACATCCCATTGTGAAATGTGCCTTAATGTGTGGACTTGCACACTCCACCTATGGACACATGCCAAAGTGTTTAAAAAAGGCAACCATCTGCCCCATTCTCAAGAACACTTATTCTTAGATAACACTTCTTTAGACAGAACATGCCCAGAATCATACAGACCGATATCAAGCCTCCCATTCATAGAAAAGATATTTGACAAGATTGTGCTGACGCAACTTCAAGATCATATAGTCAAAAATGCTCCACTTGATCCACACCAACATGGATTCAGACCATTCCATGGAGTAGAGACACTACTCATATCAGTCCTAGACAAGATCTTAAAGGGTACTGAGAAACTGAAACAAGCTTTTGTCCTCATTTTCATAGACTTAGCTGCTGCATTTGATTCCATAAATCATGACATCCTAATAACTCGTCTCCGTGAAATAGGATTTAAAGGAATAGCACTGGGTCAGATCATGTTTTTTTCTCACTGACAGAACCCAGCAAGTAAAAAAAGGTTATGACACATCAAAATCGTATGATCAACAACAAGGCATTCCGCAAGGCTCAGCACTATCTGCTCTCTTATTTAACTTATATCCACAACCAGTCTGTAACATATTTCAGAAACACAATGTAAATTACCACATTTATGTAGATGATATTATGGTGTATTACCCATACAACACTTTAAAACCCGACTTAGATGACATTACAACTTGCCTCTATGAAGCATCCGAGTGGCTCACTTCCTGCAATCTCAAAATAAGCCTCAAGAAAACAGAAGTTATGTTTATCTCCAGAGTTAAAGATTTCACTCCATCTTCTGTGATAAAACTCAAAGAAGCATTGATAGAAGTCAAAAAAGAAATAAAATATCTAGGAATAAGTCTGGATCAAGCACTACATTTCCACTCTCACATAAACAAAACAACACGTGCTATATACAAAAAGTTAAAAATGCTCCAGTCATTGAGACTTCTTGGAAACTAAGGACTTCCATATAGTTCTTCAAGTGATGATCTGCCCTCACTTTGACTTCTGCAACAGCATACTCCAGGGGTTACCAAAACAAACACTTAACAAACTTCAGATGACTCAACATATTGCAGCTTGGATCCTGTTGAAAGCCCCCAGGGGTGTACACATCACACCGATCCTACAGCAGTTACATTGGCTATCAATTGAAAGCCATATAAAATGCAAATTTATTTAAGCAGTTTTCTATACTGCCTTATCCTTCAATCAAAGTAGTTTATATTATGTATTTACATACAGGTACTGTATACATTCCCTTGTCCCCAAAGGGCTCACAATCTGTGTGTACTTGAGGCAACAGAGGGTTAGGTGGCTTGTCTATAGGACTAGAAACCTCAGTCCCTCTGGCCTGAGATTGCTGTTCCCAGGTGGGATATGAACTGCTGGCCCTCTGGCTTGAGGTACTGTGTCCCAACCACTAGGCTACTCCTCTCTCTATAATCCATAATGACTACCATTAAAATACTACAGAGCCTATCCTCCACATACCTATCTTCCCTCCTAGTTAACAAACCCAACATCAGAAGCGGAGAACTTGCGCACAAAATACACTAACCATTCCGACGGAATTCAGGAGAACAAACAGAACAAAAGCAACAGGGCATTCACATTCTACGCTTCCATTCTATGGAACTCATTGCCAGATACATTAAGAATGATGTCCGACCTTCAGAAAACTGCTTAGGATGCATCTCTTTGCAGAACATATTGGAAACAATAAACCTACCACAAATGTAGACCCTACATAAGACCCATCTCCAAACCCACAGCAACAAACTATATCAGTAGTTAAATCAGGAACCTCAATATCAATACATTATACATTAACTTGCAACAACTCCTACAAATGTCAATATCTATAATTATAATGTATTAATTACAATTAGAATAAGTAATATAATCCAATCAATTAGAAAGTTGTTATCTGTAACTTTATCTCCCTTATTTCCCCTTCCTGTTCAATTAGAAACATGTTCATTGTAAAGTGGTTTGTTAAATGTAAACCGCCTTGTTTCAAGTTAAGGAGGTATAGAAATAAACTAACTAAATAAATAAGACTATAGCAAGTTCTCCTTGACAAGACGCTTTTGAGTTTTTTTTTTATTATTTTAATTTGTTATTAATTCATACAAACTTGACTAAGTAAGTGTACAGGCAATATTCAGAAAATAGAAAACAAGAAAAATAATAAATATTTAAACAAAGAAAGATAACAACAAATCCTTGCAGTCCACATATAGGGGAGAAATTACAAAGTAATTTTCAAAACAAAGGAAGAAACATCAAGAGAAAATCTCTCAAACCTCATGCCAAATATAATTTCCGCCATTATCCCTCATCCATCCTCCGGACCCTCCCTATCCGACAAAAAGGTCTTCAATTGTAAAGAATCAAGAAAAATATACTTAACCCCCTGAAGTGTTATCACACACTTACAGGGGAACCTAAGAAAAAAAGATGCACCCAGGGCTAACACCCTGGGCTTAAGGGACAAAAAAGCCCGCCTACGCACCTGAATTGCCCTGGATACATCTTGAAACAGTTGTACTTTAGCACCACAAAAATACACATCTTTATGCTTAAAGTAACTTTTAAAAACTAAAGCTTTATCCATTTCAGATACAAAAGAAGCCACCAAAGTGGGTCTAGTTACGATGATATCTTGTGAGTCTTCCAGGAATTGGGTAAGATTATCCAAAGATTGAGGTTGCAATATATCATATCCTCCCAGAGTCTCACCTGAGACCAATCGTGAAGAACTATAAAAGATTTTTGAAAAAGATATTGTATCTGAATTTGATAATTCCAACACCTCTTTCAAATATTTACGAAGTAATATTTCAGGGGATATCAAATGTGTAACAGGAAAATTTAACAAACGGATATTTTTCATCCTATGAGCGTTTTCCAAATAATCTAATCTACGATGAATAATTAAACTATCTTTAACTGAGGAGGCACTCATTGACTGAAGGGAAGCATACCAGGAATCACATCTCTGTACATGGGTAGATAAAGATTCCATCCACTCCTCAACTGCCTCCAGTTTTGTCACAGTTCCCTGGGAAAAATGACAAAGCTGGGCTACTGTGGCTGCCAAAGTAACCTCAGACGTCCAACAAGGAAACCTGACAGTCAGGAATATCCTGTGGGACAATCTGGGGAGGCAGCCAAGTAACAGGTACCAAAGAACCAACACTATGAAGACGAGTACTTTGTTGTATCGGCAAACCGTGGTTCCGGCGGGGTTATTAATGATGGGGGAAGTGGTGGAGAGTGCTCAGGGGAGCTCAAAGAAGCTCCCTCTGGAGAATGCGAGTGCACCACAGTATTTGCAGGGGGAGGGGTCTCAACACTCCCGATCTTCACATGTCTATCCATAGGACCAGTCTCTCCCGGGGCCAACGGAAATATTTTCTTCTTCCTTTTACCCATACAGACTCAGGCAACAATCCCAGCTCCTGCGTGGCTCCTAAGGGGCTCCCAAGGGGCCTATCCTCCCCTTGTGGCACGCCCCTTAGGGCACGCCACGGCCGCGCGCCCAAGGACGCGCGCCTATGGAGACAACGAGCTTTAAGTCCCTGCAGGGGCCTGCTCACCCGGGAATCCTCTGACGCTGCGCGACTGGCTCCAACAGCTCTTCCCCGCTTTTGAGTTTTTGTAAAACAGTTGGGAAGCTGAAGCGCAGTCTTCTATTTTTTCCACAAGATGGCGAGAGTATTCAGATCATTAAATTAGTAGGCTAGTATCCTGCAGTATCCTGATTTGACTGTCACCTCAGACAACCACCACTAAAGCAAATATCATTCCAGAGGTTAGCTTGCCATGAATAACACAGCTTGCAAAGTTTACTGCAAGCTGCATTATTCATTTTACTTAATAATGAGCTACTTTGCATGCGACACAGCTCATTATTATTTAATGCCTATCGGGCTGCAAGTCTTTGGTGTTAAACTATATTATTGGCAAATAACACACATTAATGTCAATTAAGGTGTGTTGTTATCATAACACAGCTTAGCAAATAGAACCCTCAATTTATACTTGAATGAACGGAGTTTGAAGTGACTTGCCCAAGGTCGGAAGAAAAGTCAGTGGATTTAAACCTGGCTTCCCTCATTCTCAGTCAGCTGCTCTAACCACCAAGCTACTCTTTCATATATGTGCATAATGGGCCCGATATTCAGCAAGGTGCTAAGTAGCAACATATACATATAATCCCAAATGGTCAGAAAAAGGACCAGAATTTTCAAAAGGCTATGTGTACAGCAGAATATTGCAATAGCTGCACTGCCTACCCACATGCAACTCAATTTCATCAGTCAGATCTTTTTATATGTGTAGAGCTCTGCACAGCCACACTGAGAGCTCAATGCAGAAGCCCTGCGCTAGCACCCAGTGCTAAAGCTACAGCGCAGGGTTTCCTAAGGCAAGTTTAACATAGCGGTTTTACTTACCGATGCTGTAGGCAAACAGCATGCAAATGAGCTGAGTGCAAATAGACTGTGTAAAACCGGGAGAACAAACCAGACATGCACACAGGGACCTGTGTTATATTTGGCACCTGTGCACATGTGCTGACATGCATGTAAACATCTCACTTCCTGTTAGTGTGTGAGCAGGAATTGGCTCACACACTGACAGGGAGGGAGAAAAAAAAGAACACAGGCCAGTCTCTGTCTCTCATCTGATACCCTTCCAAAACAAAATCATTGGTGGCCTAAGTGATCCCTGACACCCTTACTCCTCCCAAACACCAAAACAATCACTTGTGGCCCTTGTGAGTCCCAACATTTCTCCGCCTCCTAAATCTCCAAACCAGTCTTTGGTGGACTGCCCTTTACCCCACCCCGGTACATCCTGTTTTAGGAGGCAGAAACAATGACTATATGCTTCTGCCTCCTTGCTGCCATTCTGGGATGCACCAAAAGGGGCCAGACAGGCAAATATGACAAAAATTGCCTTATTTGGCAGATTGACACCCAACTCCAGTACATCCTGGGATACACAGGTCAGTCTGCCAAATAAGGCAATTTTTGCCTTATTTGGCAGACAGACCCCGACCCATTGCATTCCAGGATGCACCAAATGGGGTCAGGTTACGCCATTTGCAAGGATGGTGTAGTGGCAGGAGCATGGGGGAGAGGGAGGATTGCATTGTTCATGGCTGACACTTCATCTCAGATGACTGTTTTGCTCTGAATGTATCTTTACCTTGGCCCAGAGCTGATGTAAAGATTCACAATTAAGGGATAAGTAAAAAATCGTACTGAGCTGAGTTTCAGTGCAAATTTTTATTTTGGGAACAATTTCATATTAAACTGTTTTGCATGCATTTTGCATGCCCTCTGTGAAATCCTTTTGCACTTTGGCTTTATGCTGATTTTCCCACGTTAATCTTTCATCCTGCTGCGCTGTGCTTTATTACAGTGGTTTTATGCTGATCTTCACACACTAATCTTTCTTCTTGCATTGGGAAGTAAGATTAGCACAGGAAAATCAAGCGTAAAATGCTGCACTAAGGGGTAGCACAGGTTGCTGCATTGGCACCCGAATATATGAGTAAATGATAGCTGCATGGCTTGAGTATTCATGGACTAGGCCAGCTGTGAACAGCTGTGTGTATGTGTGAATTTATTTGTGTTATGGTGTGTTTCTACTGTTAAGAAAAAGCACCCATCACTGGTTCTCCCAGGGTCTAGAATGAGAAATGGGCTACTGTTGAGGGATGGGGAAACTGCAATTGAAAGGCCAATACTGGGGGGGGGGGGGGGGGGGGAGCAGGACTGAAAAAGAGCTGATGCTGAGGAATGAGGGACTGGAAGGGAGATGTTGCTGGGAGGGACTGGAGGGGACTGATACTGTGGGGAGGGGGGATTAGAACTTGAAATGGGCTGATGCTGGGGGGGGGGTGGGGAGGCTGGGATTGGAAGGGAGATGATGCTGGGAGGGATTGGACTGGAGGAGGACTGATACTGGGGGAGGGAGGGGGAGGCTAGGACTGTAAAACAGCTGGGTGAAGGAGGAAATGGAAGGGAGCTGATGCTGGGATGGAGTGGGACTGGAGGAGGAGGACTGATACTGGGGGGCTAGAACTGGAAATGGGCTGATGCTGGGGAATGGAGAGAATGGGACTGAAAGGGAGTGGATTCTGGAAGGAGCTGGAACTAGTAGGGATATGATGTTGGGAGAGGACTAGAAGGGGGTGGGGCTGAGGCTGGAGGGGGAAGAAAAGAAGCTGGGGAATTAAAATGGAGAGGGGAACAGATTTATTGTGTGGGAAGGAAGAAAAAAGGTCATACAGAGGGCAGAATTGAAAGAGAGGGGCATAAGTGTGAATGTTGGGGTAAGAAGGAGGAAAGGCAGAGTTAATGAATATCGAAGACGTGGGTGGCGGAAGGGATGTAGGAAGCACTGAGGGGAATAAGAGGCTAGCGAAGGAGTGAGAGGAGAAATGGGAGAGCTAGGCTGGAAAGTTGCTAGGTGAAAAGTAAAAAGGGGATTGAGGACAAAGAGTTGAAATTGAGTGCATGAAGTAGTAAAGAAAAAAATGGAGAAAAGAACAGAAAGCAAAAGATCAGTATGTCAGAGGCGGATGTAGATAGAAAATGGAAAACAAAATAGAAGAGGAGAAAGGACAAGTGGACAGCAGACAATGGAGAGTTGGCAGAAAACACAAAGAACGCAGAAGAGAAAGACTGAGGCAATTGTGACTGAAAAATAAAATGCCCAAACAACAAAAAGTAGAAAAAAAAGTATTTTATTTTGAATTTATTAACTGGAATACGTCCGCTCTGGGAAATGTGTGCTGATGTCTTTGCGCTTTGTTCAGTATAAGAGGATATTAATTTCATAGTTTAATTTTTCCAATGTTGTGGTGCATTCAAAGTTTGGCTTTTAGGGCTCCCAGTTCAATTATTGTTGTCATATTTCTCAGTCGTGTTCCCTTCTGCTGTATTTGGTGACGATCTGTCTGTTTTGCGTGTATGACAGAACTGTGCTATATTATTTGTCTAGTTTCTGTGTAGTAGGCCCACTTGTTCTCTTTTCTCAGTAAGAGATGTATTGATTTAATATTTGTAGTGCTACCATTTGATAAATAGGATTAGGTGCTGTGTGAGTCCTGGTAGTGCTGTTAAGATATGGCAGGTTTGCTATGGGTTCTAAATGAGCAGGGTTTTGTAGTAATGCACCTGGCAGTTGGCACTGGAGGATAGTAATGCAGAAATATGGTAGCCTTTCTTTATCCTCACTGTACATGCAAATGGTTTTCAGACACTCATTAAGAGGCATGTTTACTAAAGATTACTGTGCTTTCACAAGCAGCAACACTCATTTATGTCTATGGGTACAGTGGCACAACATACATTGATGTTTAATAAACATGCCCCTAAGTCATTGCTAGGACAAAAAAAGAGGCTTGTGAAATCCTTTGAAAGCCACTTAAAATTTTAGATGGGCAGCATATGTATTTTAAAATAAAATAAATTAGATTTATACAAATGAGGACCAGTGGAAATGAAAATATTTATGCAAATGAGGCCCTGCACTTAGTCTCCACACATGGCCCCACAACACCCTTGGACTGCCCCTGCTGAGGAGGTAAGCTTGCTGTTTCTTTGGGCCTATCTCCATCCTTCTTGTAGGTGAGATTTGAGGGACACTGAAGTACATGCACTGTGTAGACCTTCACAGCCATTGGCCAATAACCTTTAATGGGGCTTATGTGCATTGTGCCTGGGGTGGAAATGAGTCTCTTGGCAGGAGTACACCATCACCTTCACTGCCCTTAATGGTTAGTCAGTCGTCATATGGGCACTTTTCTCTAATGGACTCTCCCTTTACATGGGTGTTATGGAAATGTGGAAGAAAGGAGCAGTGCTCTAAAATAATCAGTGTGTGTGCATTGCGGCTCTGAATACTAACATGTCTGTCACTAAGGCATCCTGAACACTACTGTCTAAGGATTTGAATGAGAGAAGGAGCTTGCAGAATGTGGGATCTGGAAAGAAGGGGGAACGGTAGTTATTGTGTAGCAGCAGAGCGCAGACAAACCAATGATACCAGGAGTCTGTTCAGAAGGTCCAAATCATTTATTTGTGCACAAGTCTCAAGCAAAGTCAATTTCAAAATGGCTGAGCAAAGTTTTCTGGCAATACAGCAACTTTTATAGACTTTAGCTTCATTCTAGGTATAGAAAACATTTCATTGGTCCCGGTAACCTCCCGTACCCCTTCTATTGGTCCCGGTACTGATATGATTATCCAATTATGTTCTTTCAGTGGGCTCAGCACCTGCTTACCCCCCTTCTAGTCCCAATTACAATGGCCAGTTCACCAACTTGTTACTTTCCTTCTCTCAAGGCCATTGAGCCAGTTTGTACGTGTAGGGAAGCAGGGCTCTATAACTTCTCTGTCAGCAGTTTTAAACATGAATTTCTGTATTTTTCCATCTGTTCTGCTTGTCTAAGCTAATTCAATACTTTTACTGAATTCTAATTCTACAGTAGCATATTGGGGGATGTGCAATTCCTATGGGCCTCTTCACAAGCTTCATTTACAGGTCAAGCTAGCTAGCTTGCTTGCTTATATCAGACACTGTGGATCACAGGCCTTCACCTGCCACATTCCCCCCTTTGATTATTCTCACCCTATTACTGAATAAGGTGTGAGAATTAAATCACTTTAAAAGAGTTATACTAGGGTCATAGGATTCCGACTATATGCAGGAGGTTTTGGTTGGTATAAGGCCATAATCTTAGTTGCGGTCGTCAGATCTACTGTACTTTCAATAGCACTATGAATAGAACGCATACAACATGGGATTATACATGGTAATAACAAAATAACAGCAATAAGTATTATTACTAATATAAGGAAAGTTTTAAGTCCTCCCAGCCATGAGAAAAGGTTAGCAAACCAGTTAGGAAATTTCAGTGAGTGCCAAGTCTGTACTGGCACATAAGCATGTCTTTGCATATCCTTAGCAAGTTCTTCAACTACTTGACCCTTATCATCTATTTTTAAACAACAATTGGTTAAATTCAGCTTACCACATACTCCTCCTTCAGCTGCTAACAAATAATCAAGTGCTAAGCGATTCTGATATATAGCAGTGCGCATCTGAGTACTTTGTCTAGCTAAAAGTGTAAGAGCTTGGCTAGTTTCGTTGGTTATTATTTCAACTACTGCTTGTAAGCGAATAATACGATTAATCATATAGACTGGGGTTCGATAACCCCACATACCATCATCATTCCAAGTGGCAGGCCCATAATACTCAATGATTCTCTCTGGCGGCCAATCATCACCCTTCCACTTCTCCCACTTGCCTACTTGGAGGGGTGATCTCTTCTGTCGCAGTGCTCTTTTGTGTCTGTGGGTTGTGTATACTGGGTATCCTAATTGTTCTCCATGTTCTGTGGGTAGGAGAAAGAAAGAAGGTCTGATGGTCCCTAAGACACATGCTCCTCCCCAATGTGGCGGGAGTCGAGCATACGCTCGGTTTCCACAGATCCAATACAGGCCAGGCGGGGCTTGCCAAGCATGGGTTTTGGCAAGATTAGTCCATAAATCAGCAAGTTCAGGAAATCTGGCTAATGGGTTAGGAGGTTCAGGGTGTTTGATTCCTGACCAACATGACGTCTTTTTGGTAGTGGCATTATAGAATTTCTGGCTAAGACAGACCAGCTGTCCTACCTGTTGGGTGAACTGAGGTCCAGTTCTGGTATAAGCAAAGACGTCCAACAATTGAGTGCGCTAACACCCATTCGCTAGTAGTCTTGTGTAATTCAGTCTGATTGTAAGTCAGAGAATAATTTAATTCTTGAGCTTCCCATGGCCACTGGTCACCCATCTGGGTTCCGCCACAGAAATAACAATCTGAGATTTTGAGACTAGATACTACTGCTCCAGCTAATTCTAAGAATAAATTCTGAGACGGATGAGGGATCTCAAACTTATTTACATGCATGGCCTCATAGAAGGTGTTATGGATGTGATATTTAGATGACTTGTGGGCTTGGGTGTTCAATCTTATATAAACAATGGTTCATGGATCTGATCCAGTACCTGCGATACGTAGACCAAATTTGTATCCTTGTTTCCATACACTAGGGTTACGTATCCGTAAGTGTAAGGGGTTACAAGCATCTTTCTTACATTTGTCGTCTGTTGTTGACTTGGTTAGAGTGGCCATTCGTTTATCTATCTTTTCGTCAACTATACCATCATTCCATGTAGCATAAAAAACACATTCCCAATTTGGGCAATAGTAATCTGCTGCTGTGGCAGTACTATATGAATCCTTTTTACCTGTACACTTTCCCCATCCTGTGGCACCTTCTGGGCACATGTACTTATGGTCATTTCGATATGCTTTTTCCCAGGTACCACATTTGGAGCGACTGTCTCTGTTTATAACATCACATGCATCAAAATTCAAAACAACAGGTCTACTAGTATCTTTAAGTGGTTGTGTGGCAGTTATTATAGGTCCATCTGCATCCTTCCATCGTATTTCCAACGTGTAATAGGATGGATTCTGATGCGGATTATAGCATACTCTAGATTTACCGTTAGTGCAAACATTTAGTTCAGTGGTGTTATAAATACACCGAGTAACTTTACCAGTGCAGGTATAGTAAGAATGGTAAATCAAAGTCTGAGTTACTTTCAGTCCAGTTCGAGTAGAAGTAATGCAAGCAGTGCATGGAGGTAAGGCATAAGTCAATTCAAAGCCTCCAAAACAGGCAACCAGGGCAAAGCAAAGGTAAAGATACATGTTGATTGGAGTTCTTCTGAATCCTCAGCTTGCAGATCTTGACCACGATGTTCTTTTCTTCGTCCCGTTCGCTAATGAAGCAATTCAACGGGTGCTGAGTGTTGATTGAAGATCCTCCAGTTGTCCATCACACATTAACCAACTTAGCAATTTCAGTTGGCTTGTGAAGTCTGGTCAATCAATGTAGCATTAAAGTAGTGTGGCAAATCACACACATGAGGTTCGTTGAAAACAAACTCTTGCTGTATGGAAAACAGCAATCCTCTTCGAAAGACTTGGCTACTGCAAGGCACTGTGGCAAAATGCTTAAACTGCTGGTTGCCATCTCAGAGTAACTCACAAAGGTGCATCAAGATGCTGTTTTGCTGTCCACTGCTCAGGTTCAGGATCAGCGGCGGGCTTGACTCTGCTGTGGTGGATCCAGGAATCGATTTCTGCTACCTTTACTGCAGTTGGGGTAGACAGGATGACGGTGTATGGTCCCTTCCAATGGGGTTCCAACGGTGTCTTCTTCCAATCTTTGATCCACACCGAGGTACCAGGCTGGTAGGGATGCAGAGGTTCCGTCAAGTTGATAGGCAACCGGTCTTGGATCCACGCATGGGAGAGTCTGCAGAACAAAACTAAGAGCTAGGAGTTCTTGCCTGGTTATTTCTGAACCAATTTGGGCTAGACTTCCTTTAATTCCCTGCACTATTGGTGGGGGTTTACCATACAGAACTTCAAAAGGGGAAAAACCTGTTGACTTTACAGGAGCTGAGCGTATTCTGAGTAAAGCTATTGGGAGCACTTGGGGCCACTTCAGGTGTGTCTCCTGACAAAGCTTAGACATCTGGGCTTTTAGGGTACGATTCATTCGCTCAACTTTCCCTGAACTCTGGGGTCTATATGCAGTGTGGAGCTTCCATTGTATCTGCAAAGCTTTTGCTAACTGTTGAGTAATCTGGGAAACAAATGAGGGTCCATTGTCTGACCCTATTACTGCTGGAATTCCAAACCTAGGGACAATCTCTCTCATTAAAACTTTGGTAACTTCTCGAGCTTTTTCAGTTCTGGTTGGGAAGGCTTCTACCCACCCAGAAAAAGTACAGACTAACACTAATATGTAGTGATATCCATTGGCTTTTGGCATTTCAGTAAAATCAATTTGCAGGTGGTGCATGGGGGTTACACCTCCTGACTGAACTCGGGGTGCCGTTATAAGGCCTTGCTTGGCATTATTTTTGGCACAAATTAGACATTGGCGTGCTACTGAAGCTGATATGGTCGTCAACATGGTAATGTAGAAATGTGGTCTGAGTGCTTTTTCCATAGCACTTTTCCCATAGTGGGTGGCTTCGTGAAAGGCTTTGACAAAGGATGGTCCTAACAATTCGGGAATTACTATTCGTCCGGGGGGTTGACTGCCCTCTGCTGGTGGCAGCTCAATCCATCCATCTTTCAGTACTCCATCTTCCTTGTTACAGTAGTAATCTAATTCTTTGGTGGTATATCATGGTGTCCATAAGTTTAAAGGTACTGGGAACAATGCTGCCTGCATTGGCATGGCTTGAGGTGTAATTTGTTCTGTCATAGCTGCTTGTCGTGCTGAGGCATCCGCAAACCTATTTCCTCGGGCAATTTCTCCTTTTCCTGCTTGATGTCCTCTGCAATGCATGACAACTACACGAGTTGGGGCCCAAACTGCATCAAATAACATCAGTATCTCGGGGCCATACTTGACTGATTTTCCTCCGGAAGTAATGAGCCCTCGTTCCTTATAGAGAGCTCCATGGGCATGTAGGGTAGTAAAGGCATATTTGGAATCTGTATATACATTTAACACAAGTTTTGCACCTAGTAATAGTGCTCGAGTGAGTGCTATCAATTCTGCTTTCTGGGCTGATGTGCCTGAGGCTAGAGCTGATGACTCAACTACTTTATGTTGAGTGACAACTGCATATCCGGCACAGCGTCATCCATTGAGGATGAGACTGCTCCCATCAACATAATAGATTTGGTCAGGATTGTCTATGGGCACATCTGTCAGGTCAGGTTGGCTGGAGAATACAGTGTCCATGACTTCAATACAATCATGTTCTGGGAGTTCTTCACTAACGGGTATCAATGTGGCTGGATTCAAGACATGACTCACTTCCAGTTGTATCTGTGGGTTTTCACATAACATGCTCTGATACTTCAACATTCGGGAATTGGTGAGCCAATAATTTGCTTTCTGTTCCATGAGGGCAAGGACTGCATGTGGCACAGTGACTCGTAGATTCTGTCCTAATGTGAGCTTGTCTGCTTCACTCACTAACAATGCTGTAGCTGCGACTGCTCTCAGGCAAGGTGGCCATCCCTTGGCCACAGTGTCCAATTGTTTCGATAGGTATGCTACAGGTCGCTCCCAATTTCCCAATTTCTGAGTCAACATGCCTAAGGCATTTCCCTGTGCTTCATGTACAAACAAGTGGAAAGGCTTGTGAACATCTGGTAGTCCAAGGGCTGGTGATGATATTAATTCTTCCTTTAACTTCTTGAAGGCTGTATCCTGCTCAGGTCCCCACTCCAGTGGCGACTTTTCTTCTCCTTTTGTGGCTTCATACAGTGGTTTGGCAATTTGGGCAAAGTTGGGTATCCAGATTCGGCAATATCCTGCCGCTCCCAGAAAGGCTCTGACTTGCTTTCTGGTTGTTGGGGTTGGAATTCTGCATACTGCTTCTTTTCTTTCTCTGCCTAATTTTCGGCTTCCTTGGGTTATACGAAAGCCCAAGTATTTCACTTCTTTTTGGCATAGTTGTGCTTTTGCTCTGGAAACTTTGTATCCAGCTTCATCTAGTAACTGCAAGAGATCTTTGGTGGCTTGTATACATTCACTTTCTGATACGGCAGCTATCAGCAGATCGTCCACGTATTGGAGAAGCACTCTCTTCCCCGGGGCCACTGGATAGCTTGAAAGGTCTTGGTTCAATGCAGCACTAAAGATGGTAGGCGAATTCTTGAATCCTTGGGGTAGTCGTGTCCAAGTGAGTTTGGCCCCCTCTTCCAGAGATGGGGTCCTGCCATTCAAATGCAAACAATATCTGACTTACAGGGGCTAATCTTATGCAAAAGAATGCATCTTTTAGATCTAGTACAGTAAAGTGGGTAGCTTCAGCAGGTATCAGTCCTAGAAGAGTGTAAGGATTGGGTACAACTGGATGTATGGTTTCAACTGCTTCATTCACTCTCCTTAGATCTTGCACTGGGCGGTAATCATCTGTTCCAGGTTTCTTTACTGGCAGAAGTGGAGTGTTCCATGGGGACTGACATACTTTTAGTAGGCCATGTTCTAGTAACCTTTGCAAGTGGCGATGAATGCCTTCAATCGCAGCTCTTGGGAGAGGGTACTGTTTGACATGTACTGGTGTAGCACTAGGCTTAAGGGTTACAATTACTGGAGCTATATGTTTGGCTAGGCCTGGAGGACTGCCTTCTGCCCATACTCCAGGTGGTGCATCAATGCTCTTTAAAGTTTGTTCAAAATAAGTGTCTTGGACAGAATCATCAATGTAATATCTCCATTCTTCTTCTCGGGGAACTGTAAGCAGCATTATTCCTGCTGGTTTGGCTTGGGGATTTACTGTCATTTGCATTTCTCCTTTTTTGGAGAAAGATATTTGTGCTTGTAGTTTGGCTAACATATCTCGTCCCAGTAGTGGCACTGGACATTCAGGCATGTAAAGGAATTGATGAGTTATTTGCTGTCCTCCTAGACTGCATATACGATTCTGAAGAAAAGGTTTTGTAGCTTTGGCACCAGTTGCTCCTACGATGGTGACTGTCTTTGTAGAAAATGGGGCTATCTTTTTGTCTACTACTGAATGTTCTGCTCCAGTATCAACCATAAAGTTCATAACTTGGTCTCCTATTTGTATTCCGACCATAGGCTCCTGGAGACCTAAAGCAAACTCGGAGCCCGGTCTGTCCTAATCCACGTCATCTTCATCATGGGCTGTCGTAGTCAATGCTTGTATGGCTCCTCCTCTTTCTCGCTGGAATTGTTCTCGATTGGCTCCTCCGCGGTTTCGGGGACGGCCTCGTCTTTCTTCTCTCCACTGATGATTGTTTTCGTCATCTTGCTGGGCGTCTTCGAGTTGCGGGCATGCATCTCTCCAATGTCCTTCCTCCCTGCAATAGGCGCATTGGTTTACGCCTAGTTGGGGCCGACTTCCACTTCGGCCCCGCCCCCTTCCTCTGCTCCGTCGACTAGGAGTACCTCCCCTTTTCTGTTCAACTATGGCCGCAGCCAAAAAATCAGCTTTCTTCTTCATCTTTCTATCATATTCTCTCTGCCTTTCATTATCACGATTCACATACACTTTATGAGCGACTTCCAGTAACTGAGTTGTATTCATGCCCGCAAACCCATCTAATTTTTGTAATTTACGTCTAATGTCTGGTTGAGACTGATTTACAAAAGCAGAATTCACCATACATAAACTTCCTGGTGCATCGGGATCATAGGGAGTATACATTCTATATGCTTCAGTTAATCTTTCATGAAATTCTGCGGGGCTCTCATCTATACCTTGGATAACTCCTGCAACTTTGGAAAGGTTCATAGCTTTCTGGCCCCCCCTTTTCAGACCTTGTAAAAAGCCTTGGCGAAAACGGGCTAGGGCTCTGGATCCTCTGTCTGTATTTGGATCCCATCGGGGGTCTTCATTCGGGAATTCTCTCTGGGCCGCTTCCCGATTGTCTATTCTTTCCGTCCCTGGTTCTGGAGCTACAGGGTTATCCGCCAGCCAATCAATAGCTGCTTTTCTAATTCGTGCCCGCTCCTCTGTCGTAAATAGAGTGGTCAGGAGCTGGCGGCAATCTGCCCAAGTTGGTTGGTGGGTTTCCATAATAGTATTCACTAATTCTGTAAGCTCTAGGGGTTTATTGGTATAGGAGGCATAATGTGTCCTCCAATTTAACAAATCAGTTTTAGAGAAAGGGACATACACATAGCTTAGGGGTCCCGCTACCACTTCATTATCTTCATTCCTTACGGGCACTCCCGGGACTTGCCGTAAGGGCATCATCTTGGCAGTAGATGTCTTTTGGGATCTGAGAGATATTTTCGTAACTGTCCTATCAGGGGTCATTTTCTTCTTTTCTACATGTTTCACTTTAGATGTACATTTTACTGGCAAACTAGTGCTGGCAACCACTTTTACACTGTCAGCATCGCTTAGGGAATTTTCAGTCTCTTCCTTCTCTGTCTCTGTATCTGACTCTCCTTTTTCTGTCTCGGTAGAATCATCTTCTTCAAGTAAAGGGAGCTCATCTACCTGCTCTCTGGGTAATAGCTCAGGGGTGGGGTCCCGTTCCCGCTGTCTCGGGGGTTCTGGGGCGGGACGCCGGGCTGCTCTTACTGGGCCCGGGGTCTGAGGCTGTCGGGGAACCATTTCTGGGGAATCAGGATCTACCAGGATGGGCTTCTTCCTGGACTTCTTATCCTTCCCTTTCTTTCTAGGCTGTTCTATTTTCTGACTATAATCTGTCTTTGCTAACATTATTCTGCACTGTTCTTCATAACAGCGCTGTGCCCAAGGGGGCGGATCTTCACAAATACTTAACCAGGAATCTATATAGGGGTACTGATCGGGGTGCGCTATCCGCACTCTACGGTGCACTAACTGGATAATTCCTACATTAAAGGTTCCCTCTCGGGGCCAGGTAGGGTCTAGATCGGGCCACTCCCTAGTACACAAAATCTGTAAACGGGCTGCAGTCATTTTAATACCATAATCTCCAGAATATCCTTCTTTAAAATGTGCGATCATACATTCTAATGGAGTGTTCCTAGTAGACCCGCCCCTCCCATTTCGATGTGTGCGCGCAACAACAGACAAAAGGGAAAAGGAGGGCGGACCGTGGGTAAGGGGTCCTCACGGCCCTAGGAACGTATAAGGGAAACAAATAACAAGACAAGACGACAATCGCTTCCCCCTTTTTGCGACCTGAACGCGGTCGCCCGGTCAGGAAATGCGCTACTCAGGGGTCCGCCTTCGCTTGGTCCGTGCTGCCAGACCTCTCATTCACACTTCATTCACACAATCATGCTAGCAACGTATCCCAGAATGCATTCGTTTCTATCTATTCTGACTAGTCTTATTCAATTTCCAAAATACAAGAAGATGGGGGTTTCGCCCTGCGAATACTCATATGGGGTTACTCGACCCGTCTTTGAGAGGTGATCAGGCTCTCTTACCAATTTCCAAGTTCCAAGTTCAAATGGCAGCACTGCTCTTTCTTATCTGTCTAGACATAACAAATCGAAACTCTACTCACCGGATCCGGTCCTCAAACTTCCCAAGCAGGCGCATGAGTTGGACCTCGGACTCCCCTCACTCGGGTTCGAGGCGTTGGCTCCAGCCGGGCTCGGCACCCGCCGAGGTCCGACCAGCTCCCTCCGATGCAAGGGACCGGCGGCGCCAGGGAGTAGCCCCCGTCGGAAGGGCGCGATCCCGGCAGGACCAAGCCTGTAGAGGCAGAAAGTCGTGGTATATTGCCCTATATACACTCTGATTCCACAACTTCCCGGCCAATGCACCAAGAATATGTAGCAGCAGAGCGCAGACAAACCAATGATACCAGGAGTCTGTTCAGAAGGTCCAAATCATTTATTTGTGCACAAGTCTCAAGCAAAGTCAATTTCAAAATGGCTGAGCAAAGTTTTCTGGCAATACAACAACTTTTATAGACTTTAGCTTCATTCTAGGTATAGAAAAACATTTCATTGGTCCCGGTAACCTCCCGTACCTCCCGTACCCCTTCTATTGGTCCCGGTACTGATATGATTATCCAATTATGTTCTTTCAGTGGGCTCAGCACCTGCTTACCCCCCTTCTAGTCCCAATTACAATGGCCAGTTCACCAACTTGTTACTTTCCTTCTCTCAAGGCCATTGAGCCAGTTTGTACGTGTAGGGAAGCAGGGCTCTATAACTTCTCTGTCAGCAGTTTTAAACATGAATTTCTGTATTTTTCCATCTGTTCTGCTTGTCTAAGCTAATTCAATACTTTTACTGAATTCTAATTCTACAGTAGCATATTGGGGGATGTGCAATTCCTATGGGCCTCTTCACAAGCTTCATTTACAGGTCAAGCTAGCTAGGCTTGCTTGCTTATATCAGACACTGTGGATCACAGGCCTTCACCTGCCACAATTGTGCATACTTCCGATCCAAACATCAGAACTTCTGGTGACCTAGGAATGAGCTGATATTGTGGCAATTGATATTGACATGGGAAAGTCTGCAATGGGGAGGTAAAGGGAAAGATGGGCTGTTTGTATTATATGATAAAAAGGATCAACGTGGCAGGGGAGGTAGAAGCTTACTGTGAAACAGGTGAAGGAGGCTAGGGACTCTGCATGTGTTCCAGTTCATTGTGCTTAATGGATTATATGTATTCAATATGGAATTTGGTGTCTGACAAGAGATGGAGGTACTAAAGGCCAAATTTCATGCCCTCAGAATATAAGAACATCACATTTGCCATGCTGGATCAGAGCAAAGGTCCATCAAGCCAGTATCCTGTTTCAACAGCGGTCAATCCAGGTCACCAGTAGCTGGAAGGATCCCATAAGGTAGACAGAGGTCACCTTCTTGCAGCAGCTGTGGTGGGAGATTGCAGCCAGAAGAGGTAAGAGCTATCTTCCATGAGGGGCCTGTGTGCTTCTAAATAATGTGTGTGTGTAATTGTGTGCGTATGTGTGGGTGTGTGCGTGTGTGTGGGGGATGTTACCTAAAGCAGTTGGGCATAAACCTTTCTACACTGGCGGTTTCAACACTCATAGAATACAATTGGGCCAATTCAGAAACGCTGTTCTAATCTCTAGTGCAGCATTTTGCTACAAATTTTCCTGCACTAATCTTGTTCTCCAATGCAGAAAGCAAGCTAGCATGGGAAAACCACCACCAAAACTACTGCACTAAAGCATAGCACAGAGGGCATACTATGCAAATGTTATGTTCTGAGGGCATGAAATTTGGCCTTTGGTACCGCCGTCTCTCAACAGACACCAAATTCCACACTGAATACATATGATCCATTTTCAGTGCTGAAAAATGCAAGATTATGCATTTGGGATGCAAAAATCTAAGGGAGCGGTACAAATGCTGAACATTTGTATAGTGCTACAAGACATACGCAGCGCTGCACAGACACACGTAAAAGATAGCCCCTGCTCATCAGAGCTTACAATGTAGTCAAGACAGACATTGCAGTAGCTATAGACATGGGCACATCTAGGGGGAATGGTAAGGAGATCAGTTGAGTAAAGATCCGAAAACAGCAACAAAGAGGTGAGTTTTCAGCCTGGATTTGAAAACGGTAGAAGAAGGCACCTGATGTACAGACTCAGGTGAAAGGAGTGAAGTCTGGAGTAAGCAATAGAAGAGAAGGCACAGATAGAAGCAATTTGCTTGAAGAGCGGAGTTTCTGAGGAGGGGTTTAGGAAGAGATAAGAGAGGAAAGGTAGTGAGGAGCTGCAGAGTGAATGCACTTATAGGTCAGGAGGAGAAGCTTGAACTGGATGTGTAAATGGATAGGGCGTCAAAGAAGTGAGCATGACAAGGCTGGTGGAAGATTAGCTGCACAGCAGAGAGTTGAACAAATTGAAGGGGAGAGAGATGATTCAGAGGGAGACCAGCAAGGAGTAGGTTACAATAGTCTAGCAGTAGGGGGGTCAGGCCGCCGACTAACCTCCCCACCGGTTGTGTGGGGAAGTTAGTCGGGGACGGGGAAGAGGCAGCCCGAGGGCAGAGAGTGGGTGGGCAGTGGGTGGTCGCCGGCCCTGGATGTACAAGGCCGTTTCTAATGTCAGCCCTGTACATCCAGGGCCGGCGAAATGGCTGGGGAAGTTACTCCACCTCCGGGATGGAATAACTTCCCTGGACGTTCCATTTTGGTGGCTCCGGGGTGCGGAAGGGGCTGGGGGGGGGGGGGGGAAAGTTAAATCCCTGCAGCCCGATCCTGGCCTTAGGATGCTGGATCGGGGGTCGGGCTGTGGGGAATTAACTTTTTTGTTGGAGGCCGGCATCATGGCATTTAAATGGAGCTGAGGCGCCATTGCTCCATTTAAATGCCCTGACTGAGTTAGCTGGATTTGCTGTACATGCAGGCCAGGACTGAATCGCAGTCACGGCCTGCATGTACAGTGCTGTTCATGATTTCGATCACGTTGGGATAGACATGTCCTGAGGGATCAGAATCGCGATCTCCTATGTACGTCCGGGTCAGCCCAGACGTACAAAGGAGATCGACATGGAGAATGGAATTGGGCCCTAGGTGACTAAGGAGTGGATAAATGTCTTAGTAGTGTGTTCAGAAAGGAATGGGTGAATTTTGTTGATGTTGTAGAGAAAGAAATGGCAGGTTTTAGCTATCAGTTGGATGTGTGTGGAGAAGGAGAGAGAGGAGTCAGAGAAGACCCCAAGGTTGCAAGTTGAGGAGACAGGGAGGAGTAGAGAGGATAAAGTACTGCTGTCTATGAAAGAAGAGTGGGACCTGGGCAAGATTGCTTCTGATTATTTAAAAATGGCTAAACAGGTAGAAAAGGTGATGGCGAAAGCCAGAAGGATATTTGGGTGCATAGGGAGAGGAATGGCCAGCAGGAAGAAGGAGGTGATAGTGGCTCTGTATAAATCTTTGGTAAGGCCTCATTTGGAGCATTGTGTGCAATTCTGGAGACCGCACCTTCAAAAGGATATAAAAAGGATGGAGTTGGTACAGAGGGTGAATACCAACATGTTCACTGGGCTTTGTTCTAATGCATATGGGGACAGACTTAAAGATCTCAATCTGTATACTTTGGAGGAAATGTGGGAGAGGGGCGATATGATAGAGACATTTAAATACCTCTGTGGCATACATGCACAGGGGAGATTATCTTTCAATTGAAAAAGAGCTCTGCCACGAGGGAGTATAGGATGGAGGTGAAAGGGAATAGACTCAGGAGCAACAATATGCCAAAATATTTTTTAATGGAAAGAGTGCTAGATGCATGGAATAGTCTCCCAATGGAGATAGTAGAGACGAGGACAGTATCTGAATTCAAGAAAGCATTGTACATGCACAGAAAAAAAAGGACTGTAGTAGTTAATATGGAAGGGAAGATTGGATAGGCTATATGGTCTTCATCTGCTGTCATGTTTCTATGTTTCTAATGGCATGCAAAATGCTGAATTTTTAAATTGTGCCCAATGTAAAATACTGCACTGAAACTTAACACGGATTTTTAATTCTTTTTTTAATGTTGGATTTTTGAGCCAGCTTCAAGCAGTTGTAAAGATGCAGCAGGAGCCAAAATATCATCTGAAGTGAAGTCTGACACTTCACCTCAGATGACCAGGCACCCATAATGATTCCCCCCCATTCCAGTCTCCCCCCTCCCCGATCCTACTCTCGTACCAACAAAATTACCTCCTGGCCCAGAGATTTTTATCCCCCATCCCCCTGAACCTACAGAATTACCTGGTGGTTCAGTGACGCCAACCCCCCTCCACTAAACTAATAGAATTACTTGTATTTTTGTAAAGCAAACCAGCATGCACAAAGATGCTAGACTTGATGCAGGTCCCTGTGTGCATGTCTCTGGCTTGCTTTCCTTGTTTTGTGTTGACTTTTTGAACACAGCTGATTTACATGGGGTTTGCTTACAGCCTCACTGCGCAAAAAGCATTAAACTTGGGTTAGGAAACCCTGTGGTAGAGCTTTAGTGTTGCTGAGGGAGAAGTGCTTGCTGTTGGAAGAGGTGCTATCATACATTGATAGTCTTTACATCCAACCAGTGACCATGTGGTTTATGAACGGCAAGTTCTGGGATTGGGGTGTAGTTCATATTATTACAGATCTTTCAATAGTCATCTACATTATTATTATTATGACATAGCAAAAAATGTGCAGCTTTTGGCTGGGCAGCTGTTGCCACTATGATATAGTAGTCCTTCTATGCACTCTACCTTAGAATTACATGTTTATTGATAACAACAAACTTACATGCATTTTTCCTAATACTGCACAGCTATTCTTAATTGCTACTTGCTGGAAGCTGAATGCAGTTATTAAGTCTAGAGTAAATTACTTTGGTATTATAAAGGAAATGCAAACATGCCATATGCAGCAAACCTTATGTAATGCTGTCTGGGAACTGTCCCGTCACTAGGGTCACATGTAATCACAAATTAACTGTGAATGATATGCACATCTTGCCCCTGTAACTTAAAAAAACAATCGTAATAGGAAATTAATGTCATGGTAGGAAAGAGTATAATCCATGGAAGCCAGTTTCTGCAATGCATGTAGAAGCACCTCGGCAGATGCGACCCCAGCTCTGTGTCATGCATACTGCTCACATCCATTACTCCTGGCAAAGACCCAAAATTCCACAACTAGAGTATAGCTGATTGGCCAAGGTCATAAGCCAGAGGATATTCGCCATGGTTTCTGCCCCCCTAGGCATGCTGCCCTCCCCTGCACTGAGCCACGCCGCCCTCCCCTCCCCATGCTGAACCACGCTGCTGCTGATTCTGGCAGTGGAGTCGGGGGCGGCTTGGTGGCAGCAGCATCCCATGTGCTCAGCACACTTGGCCTGCTGCTTCTGACCCCTCCAACACAACTTCAGAGGGTCAGAAGTGGCAGGCACATGGCCTGCTGCGGGCCGCTGCTGTTGAGCCAAACCAACCCTGCTGCCGGAATCAGCGGCAGTAAGGGTTGGCAACACGGCATGGCTCAGGATGGGGGCAGGGGGTGGCAGACCATGTGTGCTGTGCCGCCCATGGAGATGTGCTGCCCTAGGTGGCCACCTAGCCTGCCTAGTGGACGGGCCAGCCTGCCTATAACTTATGCTACAGGGAAAAACTGAAATTCTAGAGCCAAAACGCTTATCATAGATCCAAAGTAAATATATTGTATTGTAGGAAATACCAGACTCTCTGAAAGCATTGGCTTACATAATTTGGTGGCCTAAGAATAAAAAAATATGTGGATACCTAGGCCACATTGTTCAAATGTATTTCTGTAGGGAACGTCTGCACAGACTGCCAAGCTTCTTAGGCTACCTGGATAAACAGCATGAGTGACACTATGTGCAGACACTCTCAGGTCCCAAAAGTATTACTTCACTTCAAAAACAAAAGCTGTTCAGTTACTTACCTTTGAAGAAACAGCTGCACTCATCCACTTCCTCTATAGAAAGTTGCATAAAAGACAAATGCTTACAAAGGGATGACCACATATTTGATTTGTATCTGCAGAGACTTGCCGGCGAGATCAGGGCGGAGCAGGGGCAGGCCAGCCCGGCAGGATATACAGGGTCGATTTAGGTCACAGCCCTGTACATCCTGCCGGGCCCGTGGAGATGCGCTGCTTATTCCACTTCAAAGGTAGAATAAGCAATGAAAACCCGATGATTGGGCTCAGGGATCCCCTCGGGTCCAGGGCCGGGTGCAGGGAGGTTCTGCCATCCTATCCAGGCCACGGCAGGCCAGCCTTGGGTCAGGCGTTGGGGAAAAGGTGGGCCGAGGACGCGGGAGTTGGGGGTGCCTGTGGGGAGGACATCCCTGCCGGCAGCAGGGGTACTCCAGGCCGTCCTCGAGCTCAATTCTGACCACAATGGGGACGTTTTGTTCCCATGGTCCAGAATCAGATCTAAATGGGTCCATCTTGCTTGGGGCTGTCTGGATGGCCTGGATGTGCCCATCTCTGAATTGGGCTCCATAGCGCCTAATTATGGCTGAAATTAGGGCCTAACTTCAGAAGCGCCGCTTTTTTGGAATATTGGGCCCTTAAATACTATAACTTAAGCACGCTTTTGAAAGATCTAGGTGTGGGCATTTACACCTGTCCTAGAGTAGGCATAGGTGCCTGTGCATAGATTTTTACACTTCCATCCTTATTTTATAAAGTAAAGGATATGCAAACTCCACTTTATAAAACAAGCCTCAACTCCGCAGGAGCTTACAACATTACCCTATGCAATGCCACCTAATCCTCTGTATATCAGGCCCAGTAGGAAAAAAATCCCTCTTCCATGGATCTGATTAGATATCTGCTGCAAAGATATTATGGGTCTTCAGTGTTTTAAGTGCATTTCCCTCAAACAGTAGCATCTGTTGTGGAGGATCCATCCATTTGTTCGTTTTTCCACTTGGGTAAACAAACTTATGTATACTGATAAAAAGCAGGAGGTACATGGAGCAGATGTCAGTGGGTGGGAGGGAAATCAGGCCCTGCCACCATAAGAGGACCAGATAGTCTGTGGAAGTCAGCACCATGAGGATTGCAATCCCCAGGGCACAGAGAAAGAAGCCCTGTGTGGTGCAATCTTCAGCTTGTTGATGGGGATTCCAATCCCTGCCAGTACAAGAAAAGAAGAAAATCTATGGCTGTGGTGAAGAGCTCTGAAGCCTGTCAAAGAGGACCCGACCCTGCTGACAGAAGATGCTGGGAGAGCCTTGGCCATGGTGAAAAGCTTTGCAATCTGCTGGTGATGACTTATCCCCTGCCAGTAAAGGAAGATACATAAGAACATAAGAACATAAGATATGCCATACTGGGTCAGACCAAGGTCCATCAAGCCCAGTATTCTGTTTCCAGCAGTGGCCAATCTAGGTCATATGTACCTAGCAGTTTCCCCAAGAGACACAAGTTCCACAATGCTTGTACTGGGTCAAGCATTGATATCTTCGGTCACTTCTTAATAATGGTTTATGGACCTTTCCTCCAGGAACTTGTCCAAACCTTTTTTAAACCCAGCTACACTAACAGCCTTTACTACATCCTCCGGTAACAAATTCCAGAGTTTGATTACACGTTGAGTGAAAAAATATTTTCTTTTATTAGTCTTAAATAGTTTACCCTGTAGCTTCATTGCATGTCCCCTAGTCTTTCTATATTCTGATAACGTAAACAATCGATCTACGTTTACCCGTTCCACTCCGTTCATTAATTTATAGACTTCTATCATATCTCCCCTCAGCCGTCTCTTTTCCAGGTTAAAGAGCCCTAACCTTTTTAGCCTTTCCTCATAGGAGTATCCTTCCATCCCCTTTACCATTTTGGTGGCTCTTCTCTGAACCTTTTCTAAAATCGCTATATCCTTTTTAAGATACGGCGACCAGAATTGCACACAATATTCAAGGTGTGGTCTCACCATGGAACGATATAGAGGCATTATAATATCTTTTGTTTTATTTTCCATTCCTTTCCCTATCATACCTAGCATTCTATTTGCTCTCTTGGCTGCCGCTGCACACTGGGCCGAGGGTTTTAACATGGTATCCACAATGACGCCTAAATCTTTTTCCTGGGTGGTGGTTCCTAATGTGGAACCTTGCATCGTGTAACCATAGTTTGGGTTGTTCTTCCCTAGGTGCATAACCTTGCACTTGTCCACATTAAATTTCATCTGCCATTTTGATGCCCAGTCTTCCAATTTATCAAGATCCTCTTGCAATTTTTCACAATCCTCTTGGGTTTTAACAACTTTAAATAGTTTTGTGTCATCTGCAAATTTGATAACCTCACTCGTTATTCCACTTTTCAGGTCATTTATGAATATGTCAAAAAGCAGCGGACCCAGCACAGATCCCTGGGGTACAGATAAAGATAAAGAAAGCAATGGCTGCTGCGAAGAGCTGTCCTGTCTGCCAGCAGAGATAACAAGGGGCAGGATTAACTCCATATGGGGCCCTAAGCAACACTCTTTGTGGGCCCTTATCACAGACTCCCATTTATTTATCAACCCCTCACCCCTTCAAGTCATATTTACTCATTCGCTGCCCTGCCCTTGGGATCTTTGTTCATTGACTTCCGCTAGGCTGCCATACTTCGCCTTTCTAGAAGTAATACAGGGAAAAGTGCAGGGCCCTGTTCTGGATGTTCTGGCAGTAGTAGGTTCTTGGTAAGCACTGGGACTGTACAAACCCAGTGTTAGAGAAGTGTCATCTAATAGTTAAAGAAATGGACTGACAGCCACCCTCCATTTTCTCTGGTACAAACCAGAGATGCCAAGGGTAGACTGCCCAAAGAGTAAGATTTAAGGGCAATGTTCAGTAAATGCAAATGTCAAAAAGGTTTCACAAATGGAAGAAACACAAGAAAATATTTAGCTTTCTTTGGCGTCTCTGAATGTATACAGATGGAATGGAGGTATTATTAGGACAATTTTGAAAGTAATTTGGCCAGGTAATTAAGTAGCTTTGCCTAGTGTTTACACAGGTACACTTGTACCAGTGGACCTCTCTGCTCCAGCCCAGATTTTTCAAAAGGAAATTCTATTTATATGACACTGTCCCCACAAAAGACACAAAAGCACACATGCACTAACTTACATATACTCTTTCACTCTTCAGCCATACAGGCATATGCATACTTGTGTTCTTTAGATAAACACATGCACGCGTGCACATACACTTCTGGTGCTGTGCTGCTTCCTGTTACTCTTGCTTATTTAGTCACTGCCCACAGTCTTACCCCCACCCCTCACCATCTAGCTCTGATTATCATCATGTCACGTTCTTTGCTAAAAGCAATTTTCCTTAGCCTGCAGCAGTCCCTTCACATTTTTCTTTCAAAAGGGAGACTATGATAAAATGAGGAAAAGGTTAAGAAATAAATAAAAGGAGCAACTGAAAGGTTAAAGATTTGCAACAAGTATGGATGTTGTTTAAAAATACTATATTGGAAGCACAGACCAGATGTATTCCACACTTTAAGAAAAGTGGAAGAAAGGCCAAAAAACTGCCAGCATGGTTTAAAGGTGAGGTCAGAGAGGCTGTTGTTGCCAAACAAGCATCTTTCAGAAAAATGGAAAAAGGAGACAAATGACGAAAACTGGAAACAACACAAGCACCGGCAAGTTAGATGCAAGACATTGATAAGGCAGGCAAAGAGAAAATTTGAAAAAAAAGCTTGCAGTGTAAGCAAAAACACATAATAAAACCTTTTTCTCACGTGCAGGGCCTAATTTGCCAGTCCTGGCTATAATGGAAGTGAAAATCTTGGTTCAATCTCCAGCCAACAGATGATAAGAAGCTGAGAGGGGAGGGAAAGGGGGATAGAAGGAAGGCGGAAGGGAGTGCAATGGGGAGGGAGATGGAACAGAGAGGAGGGGAAAGAAAGTATGTGAAGTAGAAGGGGGGCAAATGCATTAGGGGAAGGAAAATGGAGAGAGAGTACAGGGAACGGGGAAAGTGTAAGGTTCAAGAGCATAGGCATAGTTTGCCTGCTTTGTTTGGGGGAGGTCAAGAAGTAGGGAGCTCAGATTAGTAGGAGGGGAGAACTTCCTCCTCACCTCATATGAGCATCAGTTAGCTCCGCTGTTCCCCCTGCTGACACTTCCATCCACATATTGTATATACACTCACACACTATCACTTTCTTGGCTCCCATCTTCCCTCCCCTCCCCTTCCCGGGCCTGGCTCTACTAGCCTCTACTTTCCCACCTGTTCAGTTGTAGCTGCAACAGGGCGACATAAACTGTTTTCAGACCTTTGTATTTCTTAATCCATTCTTATTGTATTCCCTTATTTTTATTTTCATTTATTTAATTCCTTTTCATTTCTCTAGCCTCTCCTTATTAATTCATTTTCCTTTCTCATGTTTGCTCTCCCCTCTGATTTCTAAGTTATATTTTTCTGTTACTCGTTTTGTTCTCTCATCATTTCCTCTAGATTTCTCCATCCTCTTCTCTTTTCTCTGTCTTGGTTATGTTATAGATTCCATTTTTTTTTGTTTTCGCTGGTCCACTTTGATAATGGTTTATGGACTTTTTCTCCAGGAACTCATCCAAACCTCTTTTAAACCCAGCTACACTAACAGCTTTTACTACATCTTTTGGTAACAATTTCCAGAGTTTGATTATGCATTGTATGAAAAAATGTTTTCTCTGATTTAGTCTTAAATATGCTACATTGTAACTTCGTTGTATGTCCCCTAATCTTTCTACTTTTTGAAGGAGTAAACAACCAAGCCATGTTTACCTGTTCCACTCCATTCATTAATTTATAGGCCTCTCTCTTCCCTCAGCCATCTCTTTTCCATGTTGAAGAGCCCTAACCTTTTAAGACTTTCCTTATAGGGATATTTTTCCACCCCCGTTACCATTTTGGTGTCTCTTTTCTGTATCTTTTCCAATTCTGCTATATTCTTTTTAAAATATGACAATCAGAATTGCACACAATATCCAAGGTGCTGTCACACCATGCAACAATAAAGAGGCATTATATCTTTGGTTTTATTCTCCATTCCTTTCCTTATGATTCCTTGCATTCTATTTGCTTTCTTGGCTGCAGCTGTACACTGGGCAGAGGGTTTCCATGACGATACCCAGATCCTTTTCCTGCATGGTGATTCCCTTTCATTTCTATCCTGTTTCACCCCTCTTCACTCACCCTCTCCTCTTATCCTGTTTCACCCCTCTTCACTCTCCCTCTCCTCTTATCCTGTTTCACCCCTCTTCACTCTCCCTCTTCTCTTATCCTGTTTCACCCCTCTTCACTCTCCCTCTCCTCTTATCCTGTTTCACCCCTCTTCACTCTCCCTCTTCTCTTATCCTGTTTCACCCCTCTTCACTCTCCCTCTCCTTTTATCCTGTTTCACCCCTCTTCACTCACCCTCTCCTCTTATCCTGTTTCACCCCTCTTCACTCTCCCTCTCCTCTTATCCTGTTTCATCCCTCTTCACTCTCCCTCTCCTCTTATCCTGTTTCACCCCTCTTCACTCTCCCTCTCCTCTTATCCTGTTTCACCCCTCTTCACTCACCCTCTCCTCTTATCCTGTTTCACCCCTCTTCACTCTCCCTCTCCTCTTATCCTGTTTCACCCCTCTTCACTCACCCTCTCCTCTTATCCTGTTTCACCCCTCTTCACTCTCCCTCTCCTCTTATCCTGTTTCACCCCTCTTCACTCTCCCTCTCCTCTTATCCTGTTTCACCCCTCTTCACTCACCCTCTCCTCTTCCTTTATTCCATCTCTCTTCCCTCCACTTTCTCTCCCTCCTTTCTCTACCTTTCCTCATCACTTTCCTTTCCCTTCTCACCATCCATTTCCTCTTATCTCTCCCCAACCTCCCCCTCCCTAGCTTCCATTCACCCACCTCTTCCATATACCTCCTCCCCCCTCACACTGACACGAAGAAATTTCTAGACTTTTCTCAAGGATTCTTGAATACTCCCTATTGGACTGAAACAATTACTGTTCCAGTATTTGTGATTTACTCAAACAAAAAAGGTGTACATAGATACACATGAATGAGATGGTTCACAGCAAGCATAGAAAAAACTGGCAAAACAAATATGTAGAGTCTGTAAAATAAAGAGCGGGAAACAGTTACTCATCTTGGAGCTGGCTGCGAACTTCTGATGACAGAAAACATCTATACAGAAAGGCATAATGGGATGGAATGATTCATCCATTGGAAACTTTGTAAACGCTACAACATCGCTGTTCCTTATAAACACTGCAATCATGACCTAAAAGAATTATGGAGAATGAAGAGGATATGATCACCTGTGATACTTCCAATCAGACCGATAAGAAGCTGGATGCAAGGAAACCTGACATAATGGTAAAGGAGATAAACACCAGAACGGTGTTAGAAATAGGGATCTTGGTTCCAAGGATTATTCTATGAATTGAGTAGAGAGGGAGAAGATCCTCAAGTACCAAGAAAATATGGCAGAAAGATACAGATATATTTCCCATCATATTGGAATCCAAGGGCATGATTAAGAGGACTTTATAATCACATCTTGACAACTTGCCTATATGTCTTAACATCTTAAGTGTAGGAGTAGCCTAGTGGTTAGAGCACTAGCTTGGTAGCCAAAGTTTGATTCCCCCTAGCACTCCTTGTGAACTTAGACAAATCACTTAGCCCTCCATTGCCTCAGAAGAAAGGCCTGGCAGTCTACTTTCAGCCACACTGCTAAGAAAACCCAGGAGCTGCTGGGTCACCAGGAGTCAGCATTGACTTGAAGGCGCACAGTGCTGCTTATGAGGTCCAGGAGACTCTCTTTGGCACAATGCAAGTACTAGCAGTAAACGTGAGAGACTGCAATCATGCGCCACATACCCTGGTTTAGGGGTGCGGTTCCTTTTGTCATGGTATGCACAAACCAACCCATTTGGAGAAATTGCCCCCGAGATAAATAAGCATCATGAAATGTGGTATCTTTATTAATGTTTATGAAACACAGTCAGAACATGGATTTCAAATCTGCCACATTAAAAACCTTCTATCTATGTTATCATTCTGATATGCTATAAAACTCTATGACCCACTTCAATTTTGCAAAAACTAATTAGAAGCATATAGATCTTTTATTTTATCTCCTAAAAGGCTCACTGATTTCCTTTGTGCTCTTGAGTAATGTATTTCAATTGATCGTGCATCACTTTTTGAAGAATGGGGCTATTAAATGTTTTCATTCTTTGCTTTATTTGTTGGTGTCCTCAGGGAAGAAAAGAGTTATATAATAATTTACGTATGTGATATACAGGATATATCGTATTATTAGCAGTTTGGAATCATACTTGCTGTAAATTTTATTACTTCATTACAGGTTAGCTCTTGCTCGTAAGGAATCTTTCTTCTTTATCTGTACAATCTGAAAACTTAACAAATAGATCATTAAAAGGAATTACATTTGAATATTTCAATTGAAAAATTTCTCCTTCCTGTTATATCAGTCTTGACCGTACCCCTTGTTTTCCGCCTGGCTAGTTCCCCCTTTCTTCATTTCCTTCTAGCTCACTTGAAGCCCATGCTGGGATTCTGGTGCCTCAGTTCTCCATTCCCAACCACTTGTCTCCCCCCCCACCCACCCCGCCATTTTAGTTATGAGCCAATACACAGCCAGTTACATATGGGTGCCATGTATGAATCCCTTTCTAAAGAGGTTACAAGTTAAGGGATTGATTCACCCAGTGTGAGAGTGGAAAGGCGACTCAAGTGTATAACTATTCAGTCAGCCTGGAAAATAAAAAAAAATGCTATTAAAAGATGGAGCAGAGGCTGTGTGGGAAGCCAAATAAAGTCAAATTGAGTGAAAATAGGAATGTAAAGCACTTTGGAACTGTCTGAGCTGTGGAATATTAAGTGCATCATTTCCTTATATATGAACATCATTGCCCCATTTTGGATGTGCAAATCTCTCTGGTGACATAGAAAAAGAAACAATCAACATGTTTGAACCAAGACGTCAGGATGATTGAAGGCCCAGAAATCAAAGACACCTTCCTAGATACAGATTCTTATTTTTATATGCTTTCTGAAATACTTATTTTTCTTTGATCCATAAGAATAAATGAGGAAACCCCTAGCATCATGAAGCTAATAAACAACAGTGCCAGAATAAAGATTTCTCACTTTGATTTTAGAAACAGATCTGTTAGAGAAATAAAGAGGCATGTTAAATAACATGCACTAACCGTGAGCATAGGGTTTGCCACATGCTAAGCATGTTACAATAACAGCCTGGGGCCGACATGAAAAATGCAATGCTAACCGGTTAGCCCATGATTGGACGGAGACTGGGTGTGTTAGGGGCATGATGTGGAGGGTGAGTTGCAGTTAGCATGGGCATTTTGGGTGCAAGCTTAATACTAACAGGTGCACTTAATACTAACTCAGTGGGTGGCGTTAAGTCCACCCGCATGCTGGTTTGCATGGTGCCACGCATTAGCAGTGCATTAAAGGCAGGGAGACAGATGCACATGCCCCCCCAAAATTCGCATGGGCCTCCGTGCTAGTTTCACTCTGGAAATGCACACTACTGGTATGGACTTTAGTAAACATGATCCAGAGAGAAAATATTGGAGAATGGCATTGCTGTCACCTCATAGAGGATGGCTATTATAGCTCCTCTTAAGATGGTAAATGCATATCTGGAATAGTCAAAAATAAACAGACATGCACTACAAAAATAAAATCAACACATAGCATCAATAAAAACAAATATATAAACATAACAAGATCAATATCCAGCAGTGCAGCTGCCGTTTAATTTTAAGGCCTTTGGCTTGTGAGGGAACAGCCACCAAGCCTTGAGTAGAGGCAGAGCGACAAGTCACCCACCCATGTTAAGGGTAGGTTTGCCACATTGGCTCTGCCGTGTGGGCCTGGGATTTGGCACCCTCCTCCTAACTGACACCCGGGGTAGGCTGCACCCACTGCCCTGCCCTTGATTGTTACTATGCTGAATACCTGCACATAAATGCATATGCTAAGATGGCATGCACCTATATTTATTTTACACATAGGCATTTCAGGGGACATAGTTTGGGCAGTGTTTTTATCTATGTGCATGTTTTGTAAAATATGTGAGGCCACAGTTTGTGCATACATTTACACCTTTTGAGCAGGTGAAGATTTGTGCATGAGAATTTGTGCACTGCTGGGGATAGCTCTCGGTGCCTATTTTCCAAAGGCATTAATAGACACTATTTGGACCTTTAACACAGGTATCCTGTTATAACATTTTTCCCCCACATGTGTGACTTGGATGTTTAAAGCTACACATGTTTTCAGTGTAGTGGGACTATTCGTATGAGTACCAGCTTTGAAACTAATAATTATCTTTCCTATCTAAAGGGTGCTGGTTGGTAGAGGCTAGGTACTATCCATCCAGGTGATAAGAATAGAACAAGGTGTAGATAAAGGATACACAACCTATTGATATCACAGGTATCAAAGTTAGAACCTGCAGGTTACGACTTCCCAGATACCAATTGGATCTATGATGGCCGTTTGATAACTGGGCAGCATCATTATGAGCCAGCAGGCTAACAGTTCAGGCAACAGCTCATTGCAATGCTTTTTGAAAGACATGGGGTGTGTGAGGGAGGCAGAGTGTTGGCTTAAGTATACAGTAGGAGTTTGTATGATCATCTTTCCAGGATGGTACAGAAAAAGTGAGAACACATCAAAAACTGGCTTGTAAGAGAAGCTGTATCCTATGAGGGGTCAAATTTTGATATGTGGCTGCTGGGAAATATTCCTTAGCTGTGTGAGCTGGATAACTGAACAAATTGGATGAGCCAGTTGTTCCTTCTGTGTTTAGTTTTATAATGCATGGGAGTATACACTCATAGAAACTTAGAAACAGAGAAAATGATGGCAGATAAAGACCATGTGGCCTATCCGGGACCATACCAAACTAGAAATGTGCCCTGTGTGACTAAGCTATCCAGTGCCCCCCCACCCCATCCAGCCATGAGCTTCCTGGAAGCCCAGTGATGATATCAGCGCCCCCTTCTGTGCTTGCGCCCTATGCGGCCGCACCAGTCGCATAGCCCTTGATATGGCCCAGGGTCTATCCAATCTGCCATTTTTTTCCACCTCTGGATCCCCACCCGATCGGCAGCATTGAGGGAGAGCGGGAGGGTAAATGCCTCCCCGCTCCCTTCCAACAAGGCCAATCGGGCCAGGAAATCCTCAGTAGCAGAGGGACTTTAAAGAGGGGACCTCCAGCAGCAGACCGGCCTTTCCACCTCCGGATCCCCACCCGATCGTCAGCATCGAGGGAAAGCGGGAAGGTAAGTTCCTCCCTGCTCCCCTCTGACAAGGCCAATTGGGCCAGAAAACCCCCAGCATCAGCAGAACTTTAAAAGCACACCCAGGAGGGCGCATCCGCACCTTGCGGGTCTGCTCCTGAGGGCCTCACCAGAGGGCCCTTTGGCATGGCCCTTAGGTGTGGACCAAAGGCAAACCATCCAAACCTCAAAAAGAGAAGACATTCATGGGAACTAGAGGCTAACCATCTGCACAACCTGGTAAGCTAGACACATTACCCATACTCTACCAAAATCTGATTAGCTATAACTCAAACTGTTGTAATATGACGCCAAAACTGATATGAAACACTAGACAATTCAAATTATATGTATACAACACTCTGAATGCTAAGATTATGTTGTACAAGCTGCCTACTATTCTATGTAAAAACCTTTATCTTCATCAATCTACTCTGAACAAAACTGCAAAAGATAGTACACACTACCGACATCTAAGTAAGAACAAAACTGCAAAATTATACCACCCTCTGCACCATACACTAGTTATCAAAAACACAAAAATGGAAGTGAAGACAATTATGACATTAATTTGCATAGCTTCACTAGTATAGATACTCCTGCAATATACCTAACTAATCACCCAACACAGCTAGCCTATAACATACCCATACTACCATACAATAACCGCTCAAAAGAAACAGTAAATAGACACAGATTCCTAGAAACAACTCACAATACGAACAAGCAACGTATCCATTTAATCCCATACAATCAAGACTCGGATACAAGGATAATTAATCCACATAATCCTACCACATTAAACTGTTTCCTAATAAATGCTAGATCAAAAATAAGAACCCCTATCATACTAGATTACATTCATGATAAAGAACAGGCTATCATGCTGATCACCGAGACATGGCTTACTGATACATGCACAGTTCTACTTAACCAAATCAAACAACCTAATTATGAAATCTTTACACCACTAGAAAAAATAAATGCAGAGACGGCGCCTTGATACTAACAAAAGGACCTAAAACCCACCCTAATAGACAGTAATAGCTATGAAGGACTGGACAACCTAATAGTAGAAACCAAAGAAGCAACTTTTTACCTGATATAAGATCACCATCACAAGACACCAATGCCCTTAGTACAATACTTGAAACAGTATGCACCAACACCCACCCAAACAAAGAACTAATACTCCTAGGCAACTTTAATCTTGTATCAATACACACCACACAAGCACAAATCATTCATCAGAGCTACGAGTGAAATGAACTACACACAAATTATAAATTCTCTGACTCATAACCAAGGAAACACTTTAGATCTAATATTTATCCCAAATATACTTCTAGAAGGACATGCCCCCTGCTACCAAACCCAGCCAATTCCATGGTCTGATCATTTTAGCATCACCTTCAAGATCTCACATAATAATGCAAACAACAGACAAAAACCCAAGCCTCTGACAAAAACACGCTTCAAAACGTACAACAAAGACACATTCCTACAAGATATACTGCCACAGCTAAACCTCGACACCTCTGATATAAACATCCTACTAGATAGATGGAACACTGCTATATCTAAAGCTGCAACTGCTGCAACAAACACAAGTAAGGGAAATCCTAAAAAGACTAACGTATGGTACAACAATGAACTAAGATCTCTTAAGAGAGCCTTGCACAAAATAGAAAGAAAATGGAGGAGATCCAAATGCACAGAAGATAGGAAACAATATATGAACACACTAAACAGATATAAAGAGGCCAAAAACAGCACTAAGAGTGAAAACCATACCATTCCTCAGCAGGCCAAGAGAGCTCTTTGAGATTGTAAAGTCTCTAACCCAATCACCACACAGAGATGAGCCCTCTACATATATCAACCCACAGGTACTAGCTAACTTCTACAGTACCAAACTATATATCCACACCAATGACCCACTCATAGCTAAATCAGAACCAATTCCCAACATACCACCATGGCACACCCTCACCAGAGTCATCCTGGAACACCTTGATCGAATAATCACAGCAATAAACACTACTACATCCTCAGGAGACCCATGCCCTGTCAACTGGGTAAAAATGACACACAACGAATTAGTGCCAACAGTGTTAAAAATAGTAAACCTTTCTCTAACCCAAGGATACATGCCAAAAACACTAAAGCAGGCTTCCTTATGCCCAATCTTAAAAGACAACACATTGGACAAACTACAACCAAACTCCTCCCGACCAATTTTGAGCCTATCTTACATAGTAAAGATAATAGAAAATATAGTTCAAAACCAGTTGCAAGAGCACTTAGATTCCTACGCCCCACTGAACCCACACCAGTATGGTTTCAGAACCCACCACGGGGTTGAAACCCTCATCATAGCCCACTTCAATAGACTCATCAAAGGTATAGAAACACTGAGGAATGCATTCATAATGACATTCCTTGACATCGCCTCAGCATTTGACTCAATCAACCACAACATACTCTTATCAAGATTACAACAAATTGGAATTTGCGGAACTGCATTCAGCTGGTTCATATCATACTTGCAGGACTGCACCCAAAAGGTAAAAATTGGTCAAAACACATCAAAACTATTTACCCAAAACCAAAGAATACCATATGTTTATGTTTTATGTTTATGTTTTATTTCATTTGATAAAAACCGCCTTTCAGGGTAGGCAAAGCAGTGTACAATAAAACCAAAATTAAAAGAAGGCCGAAGCCAATGAAATGGAGTGGAAATACAAATTCTTAATAGGAAAGCAAGACAGGAGAGACAGGACCAAAACATAACAAAGAACAAATACGAGGAAAACAGAGGATAGGGCAAGAGGGATTACACGAAAGGAGAGGGAACATCAAATGCCAGGGAAAAGAGGTGAGTTTTCAGGTTCTGTTTGAAGGTGGGGTGGTGAGGTTCCAGGCGGAGTGAGGAGGGGAGGGAATTCCAGAGGACGGGGCCGGCAAAGAAAAAAGCAGAGGAACGGGTAGATAGCAGGTGAGCACGGGAAGGGGAGGGAAGAGTAAGACGGTTGAGGTGAAAAGAACGAGGGGTGTACCTGGGAGAGTGAAAAGAAAGCAGGTCAGTTCTGCACCATCTGCCCTATTATTTAACATTTACCTATAACCAATATGCAACATCTTTCGCAAGCATAAAGTGAATTATCACATTTAAGCTGATGACATAATAATGTACCTCCCAATTAACATTGAAAAAGTTAACCTTGAACAAATCACAATGTGCTTCGATGAAGCCTCTCAGTGGCTCTCATCAAACAATCTGAAGATAAACTTCAATAAAACAGAGGCATATTGATCACTAGGGACAAAGAATTCATACCCCCACCACAGGTTCAACTCAGAGAAGCAACAATGTAGTAAGGGAAGAGGTAAAGTACCTAGGAATTATCCTAGATAAAATCCTGAGCCTAACACCTCACATAAATAAATCCACCCAGGCCATTTATAGAAAGATTAAGATGTTGCAACGACTAAGACCGCTACTGGAACCAACAGACTTCAGAACAGCATTCAAGCAAAGATTAATCCCCTTATAGACTACTGCAATAGCATATTACAAGGACATGGCACATTTTTCCAATGGCGTTATGGGTGCCACAATGGCACCGTCCATTGTGAATTTGTACATGGCGAATTTTGAGATGATCTGGTTATGTGAAGCTTCCATTCATCTATGGGTTCGGTACATAGATGATGTATTGATGTTATGGACTAGTTCTCCTCATATGCTATTAGAGTTTCATGGTTGGCTTAATCAGTGTGAAACCAATATTACGTTCTCCATGGACTTCCACGCAACAAGCATGTCATTTCTGGACGTGTTACTTTTTAGACAGGATGATTGCCTTCTTACCACAGTGTATTGTAAGCCTTCACATGGACCAGCATTTTTATACTATTCCAGTGCTCATCCTCTATGATTGAAACAAAATCTTCCTCGCTCAATTCCTGCATTATCGCAGGAACTGCTCCACCATTACTGAATATAAGAAACAGTCTCAAAATCTATCTGACATCGCTTGCAACTTAGAACACAAGAACATAAGATATGCCATACTGGTTCAGACCAAGGGAACGTCAAGTCCAGTATCTTGTTTCCAACAGTGGCCAATCTAGGTCACAAGTACCTGTCAGGTTCCCAAAAGGTAGATAGATTCCATGCTGCTTTTCCCAGAGGTAGGCAGGGGATTTCCCCAGTCCACTTTAATAATGTTTTATGGACTTTTTCTCCAGCAACCTTTCTCCAGGAACTTTTAAAACCAGCAACATTAACAACATTTACTACATCCTCTGGTAAGAAATTCCAGAGTTTGATTACATGTTGAGTGAAAACATATTTTCTTCAATTTGTTTTAAATGTGTTATATTGTAGCTTCAGTAAGTGTCCCCTGGTCTTTCTACTTTTTAAAGGAGTAAACAACAAATTTATGTCTACCTGTTCCACTCCATCCATTATTTTTTAGACCTCTATCACATCTTTCTCAGCAGTCTCTTTTCCAAGTTGAAGAGCCCTAAACCTTTAAGCCTTTCTTCATAGGGATATCCTTCCATCCCCTTTACCATTTTGGTCACTCTTCTCTGTACAGTACCTTTTCCAGTTCTGCTATATCCTTTTTCAGATATTGCAACCAGAACCGCACACAATATTCAAGGTGTGGTAGTACCATGTAGCGATATCTTTTAATTTATTCTCCATTCCTTTCCTTATGATTCCTAGCATTCTATTTGCCTTCATGGCTTTGGTTACACACTGAGCAGAGGGTTTCAATGTATTATCTATGATGACACCTAGGATCCTTTTCCTGGATGGTAATTACTAATGTGGAACCTTGCATCGTGTAACCATAGTTTGGGAAGTTTTTCCCTAAGGGGGTTATTCCAAATAGCAATTAATGGGGATGTACATCCAGTATGGATGTATATCCCCTGCTAATCGCTTGGGATTTATTCTGTCCCTAAAGCTCCCCGCACGTACAGAGGAGATGTGCAGGAAGTTCTGGATGGGTGCGGGAGGGGGTGGGCCGGAGGAGGATCATGGGTGAGGCGGAGGCGGACTCATGACCCTGGACATGCAGGGCCAATTCCGGTCAAGGTCCTATATGTCCAGCTTGGAGGAGATAGACGGGAGACTTATTTCACCACAGAGGTGGAATAAGTGCCACCTGACTGCGGTGAATGGCACTGGCAGACCACACCAGGAAGGTGAGAGGCAGCAGGGGGTTCCCTGCCGCCCAATCTTGGCCTTAGCAGGCCCCTCTGGGGGCAGGGAAAAGCCGTTTTGGAGCTGTGCAGGTCAGCAAGGCTCCTGCATGGCATCCCAGAGACATGGCAGCAGGATATCGCAGCACCAAGGCTCCATGCAGGAGCATTGGAAGGGTTAGATGGGGAGGTTGCCGGTCGTGCAGCGCTGCTGATTTGGGGCCCATCCGGCCCGTCCAATTGCCCTGATTCTGCTCCCACAGGAACGTATAACTCCCGTGGGTACAGAATCGGGTGCAAATCCGGCCTTTCCAGATTTTGGACGTCTAGACGAGCCAGACGTGCCACGATCAGAATTAACCTCCAAGTGCATAACTTTGCACTTGTCCACATTAAATTTAATCTGGCATTTTGACGCCCGGTCTCCTGATTTTTCGAAGTTCTCTTATAATTTTTCACAATCCTTTTGTGTTTTAAGAACTTTGAATAATTTTGAGTCATCTGCAAATTTTGATCACCTTATTTATTATTCCAATTTCCATGTCATTTATAAATATGTTAAAAAGCAATGGGCACAGCACAGATCCCCAGGGTACTCCACTATTCACCTTTCTCCATTGAGAAAATTGGTCATTTAGCGCTACTCTCTGTTTTCTATCTTTTAACCAGTTCCTGATCCACAATAGTACACTGTCTCCTATCCCATGACTTTTTAATTTCGCCAAGAGTTTCTCTTGAGGGACCTGGTCGAAGGTTTTCTGAAAACCCAGATACACTATATCAACCAGCTCACCTTTAACTATCGTTTTATTTACACCTTCAAAAAGATTACAGAGACAAAACATTCCTTGGCTAAATCCATGTTGGCTTTCTGCCATTAAACCATGACTATCTACATGTTCAGTAATTTTATTCTTTATAATGGTTTCTACTATTATGCCCTGTACTGACATTAAGGTCAACGGTCAGATTATCCCTGGAACTGTTTTTGAAAATTGGCTTTACATTGGCCACTCTCCAGCTTCAGGTACTAGATGATTTTAATGATAGTTCACAGATTACTAAAAGTAGGTCTGCATTCTCATATTTCAGTTCGTTCAGCATCCTGGGATGTTTACCATCCAGTCCAGGTGATTTGCTACTCTTTAGTTTATCAAATAGCTGTATTACATCTTCTCGATTTATCTCGATTTGTTTCAATTTGTCTGATACATCACCTTTAAATATAATTTGTGGCATGGGTAAGTTTCCTACATCTTCCTTTACGCAGTAGACGGCAGTTCTTCTACATACAAGATCTTCAAGATATTGTTACAAGAGAAAGCAGACACTCATCTTTTAGAGTGAATCAAATATTCAGCCGTGCATATTTGAACGGAGACACGGTGAACCTGTATCCCCTGATGAAGTGAAAATACGAAACACGGCCTGTGTCGGGCTCTCAGGTTCTAGAGTAACAAATAAAGTATCCTTTGTTTTACCACCACGTATTACAGACTGGGTGGCCACCAATGTGATCTACACTATCATTGTGATATAGTTTGTAGCCTGGTATCACAATGTCCCATTGGTTATCCTTCTTCCAACAGGTCTCTGAGATGCCAATTATATCTAATCATTCATTTAGTGCTGTGGAATAACTTCCCCGGACATTTCACCGGCCCTGGACATACAGAACTGACATTAGAATCAGCTCTGTACGTCCAGGGCTGGCAACTGCCCACTGCCCACCCAGACTCTGCCCCTGGGTCGCCCATTCCCTGCCCCCGTCCAACTTCCCTGCACAACCGACAGGGAAGTTAGTCGGGGGCAGGAGCCAGCACGAAAAGCGGGGATGGAATTCCCGTCAGGCTGTCCATCCTCACTATTCGTAGCACAGAATAATCCCCTTAACCTTTATGGAACCTCTCTCTTGGGATGTCCTAATTTTCCTGGTTTGCTAGTATCTTTCAAAGATACATCATTCCGAATCATGTGCTCTTGGACGATTGTCGGCCTTCCCCCATTATCTAGTGTAAAAGCTTAATTGCATACTTTATAAAATACACACATGTACATATGGAAGTAATTCTTTTTAACAGGGTGACTAGTTTGAGGCAGTCAAAATACACATATTTAAGCCAGTTTTATAAAGACAAGTAGGTGCCCTCTTAGGTGAAGGTGCGGACATTTGCAACACTTGTATGGCAAACATAAATGGAAGCACATAAATTTTGCAAATGCACATGCACATTATTTTATAATCAACACATGTGCTTGTTAACTTCACCCTGCATCCCCAACTACACATACCAGCAAAATGCCTACTCCTACACCATTTGGTGCTTTATAAGAGGCTTTTAACGCATGCAAACCGTCATATACATGCATTAATGATGCTATAACATTAACTCCCGAAAGTACACGCATATATTTGCACTTGCCTTAGAGCAAGTGTAAATTAGTGAGAGAGCAATTGGGTGCTAGGGGGGATAGTTCTGGATTTCTATTCTATAAATGCACATTGGAGCCTACACTGACTTGTGTGTTTTTGAATATTTTTATAGGTGCCCTGCTATAAAATTATTAGTAGGTGTAGATACTCCAGATCCACATAAGTTTATTCTATCTGCCTCCAGATCCCTTTAAAAAATGTTTTCAGTTTGCTGCAGCTGTCAATACTGATTTTGCCAAAATTTGGCAGTATATCATTACTACTTGGTTGAGTAATTAGTAGATTAAATCATATCATTGTACGAGTGCCAGGCATAAATTGCTGTACCTGCCAGCACATTCAGTCCCTGTCTCTCTTCAATGCTGAAAGAGCTAAGAGAAAAAGAATAATTGCATTGTGAAATCCGGGGGTAACATTCTAGGTGTAAAGCCTGTTTTACATGAGGAAGTGGTTCTTATAAAACTGTCTAGGAGCATGTGCACATAACCAGAGGAAATTTATCAGCGCCAGTACAAGGGTGCTCTAGACAAACCTTCCATCTTGAACTCCCTCGATTTACTTTCACCCATTCAGCTGCTCCCCTCTGAGATTGTGATAATTAAAGTTAATGACCACGATCACCCCATCACCACTCTCCCAGCACAATCCTGTAAAAATGCATAATCGTATAGCATTCTTTTAAATATCACACTTTGATTTACACAGTATACACACATACACACACCCACACAATGAGGTCAATTTCCAAAAACCTTTTACCTGGGTAAATGGGCTATTTGAAAATTGCCCACCCTGCCGTGGGTAAGGTAGCTGCCGATGGATCTTTGCGTTTGTATGGTTGTCAGGACCTATTCTGATTTGACTGCAGTTGCTTTTTACAAATCTCCAGATGCTGGCGCCCTAGGCAATTATGTAGTTTTCCTAATGGTGAAGCAAGCCCTAAATGTTGTAAACCATTTTCCCATGTAAAACATATTTTTATGAGCATAAATGGGCCCTTATAAAATTAGGTCACACTGAAAAGTATAGATAGTAAAAGCCAGCATGTACTTGTATAGTTGGCATGCACAGGGATGGAGTTTGGGAGGAGTGGGGCGGCATTGCAATTTCTGGGCATATTTTGTAAAATAAGTGCATCTGGGCATACTTTACAAGCTAATATTTACGTGTACTCTGAAGCAGGCATAATATTGGCGCCTTCAATCTAGGCACGATTTCTATGAATATTTTATAGAGACATATAGAAACCTATGGGTCTTTATAAAATAGGCTAAAAATAAGCATCTTTCTGCCCTTTTAACCAAGGTTCCCCTTTTACAAACTTACCCCTAAATAGTAGGAGCACAGAAGTAGTGCCTTTTTTCTCAAGATACGAGGTCGAATGAAGATAGTTTTATAAACTTTCTTCAATTAAATTCCTGTCAACGAATTACTTTTCACCTAAATTCCCAAATAAATATTTTCCACAGCTGTGTATGAAAGTTGGATATAATGGGCCCGATTCTAGTAGGGGAATAGCAGGACAGCACGTCCCATGGGGAATTGCTGCCCCACTATCTGCCCTGGCGGTATTCCACCTGACAGCCTTGCTGCATGCACAGAGTCGCTGTGCGTGCAGCGGGGGATGTGGGCATGATGGCGGAGGGGTGTGGGCGGGCTCAATCCACGGACATACAGGGCTGATTCCATTGACGGCCCTGTATGTCCAGGGGTCACTGGGGGGGGGGACAGCCTGGTTATTCTATCTCGGAGGAGGAATAAGGGCAATCCACCCCCCCCCCCCCGATCCCATCTGGCAGCCCCCACAGGAGCACGGCGGCCCACCACCGGAGCAGCAGGCCCAATTCTGTATGCTGCAGGTATATTTTGCTCCCACATTACAGAATCGGGTCCTAATGGGCCCGCCCTGCTCAGGGCTGTCCAGATGGCCCAGACGTGCCCCTTTCTGAATTGGGCTCCACATAAAGTGAAGAATTCTCCTGATGCAAAGCTAACAGCTTGAAACATGGATTCATGTCGGGATTGTGGAACTCCTTCAGCTAAGTGATTCTTATGTGCAATGTCTTGATGAGTTATGATTTTTGAACTGTTTTCATTGAGTATCTTTTACATGCAACATCTTCAAAAAATTGGATGGAGAAGACTGATGATTGAAAGATGGAGCTGCTATAATGAACATAGCATGCCATACATAAACCCCCTGAATCTTATGGTCTCTCTATTCTCTTAAAAATGTTTCATGATGTTAATTATCGCTGTGGGAAATATTTATTGAGAATTTAGGTGAAAAATAAATGGTTGACAGGAATTTAATTGAAGAAAGTGTTTACAGTTTCCTGAGCATAAAAATCATTGCGTGATGGGTAATTTTATAAAGTAATTAATGTGTATGTGCAGGGCCGATCCCAGGGTTTATCCTAATTTTGGGCACCCTAGGCAAATCTTTAGCCTTATATACCTGCCTGGTTGCCAGAATCTATTGTTTAGCTTTGAATGCCCTGCTCTTTGCCAATCCCAGAAGCTTCTACCATAGGCAACCGTCTAGTTTACCTAATGACTAGGCCAGCCCTGCGTGTGGGGCAGTTTATGCATGCTAATGGCCTCTTATAAAGTACTGACCAGCATGCAACTACATGTGTGCACTTTGGTGGGAGCACAGGCTGGGAGGAGCAAGAGCGCAATTAGCAGGTTCATGTGGTCACTATAAAATACATTAAGTGCATTCTTGAAAACTTTACGTGCTTCCATTTACACCTGTTCCAGATCAGCTGCTCATGCCACTTAGGGAACAATCTCTGCCTCTTAGCTAGTATTTTTTAAAATGGGCTTAAAATAGGTGTGTTTTGACTGCCATAGCCTAGGTGCCCTGATATTAAATTACCCTCCGCCTATGTAGGCATTCCTAGGGGTGCTTTTGGGCAGAGCAGGAAAGAATAGTGACAATACACATGTGCTTTATACACTATGCACATGCACACTTTGAGTACACAAACATATTTGCGTCTGCCTCTGGCTGCCTGTTTTATAAATGCACAAGGTGCCTGTGTTGCCTTTGTAAAAGAGGCGTGTTTCTGGAAATTGTTGTAGATGCCCTGTTTCAGTACATGACTAGTACTCCCTTCAGGGGTGTACTGCTTGTATACTACCTGCTTGCTAGTGGAATAATAGACTCAATGCTGTATCTGTCACTTTGCTTTGGTGCTAGAAATTCAAGAGTTTACCAACTATTGTTTACGTGGTGCACGATTTCACACAGCGCAAGCTAAAAAAAACCTCACTATTAGTTTCTTTGTGGTGAAACTATATTCTATAAGTGGGTAGTAGAGCTCTATTTCTGTTACTAGCTACATAGTTATTGCCAGAAGCACCCCTTTGTTCAAAATGCACCTCGTTACCTATGGGAAATATAAATGCAAGTCTAGACCAGTCGGAGGATTAATAGCATTGATGCTAACAATAGCAAGAAGAGAGGAATGTGTTAGCCTTTATGATGATGATGAGAAAAAGAAACATTGCTAGTTGTACTGCTGTTAGATATGCCAGGGACTCTCAGAGGGTAATTTTAGTAGTTTCTACGCATAAATGGCTACTTAACAATGCAATGTAGTTGGTTGTTATTTTGTAAGTATGTGTGTTGAACCGATGATAATACTTTAACTATAGGTATGTACATGAGCAGAGTTTGGGCGGAGCAAATTTATGCACACAAGATATAAAACACTATAATTTATACATGCTCTTGAAAAACCTACACATGGGCATTTCATCTGCTATAGGACAGAGGTAAGTGCTTGTGCCTAGTTTATTTTATTTTACTTTTTAATGTTTTATTTATGCAATTTAATACATATACTTCAACAGAAAATAAAGTGAATCTGAAATTCAGAAATACAACATTAGCAAAGGTACAGAAAACTTTCACATACAGATTACGCTAAGGAAAAAAAACACATTCACTACAGCCCACAAAAGAGGTATTTGGATCCAAGAATTAGGAAATAACAGAAAGGAAAAAATAAATAAAAAACAGACACTTCCTCCCAAAAAACATTCCAATGGATCTACAGTACAGTGCTACTTTGGGGGTGCCAGTCTGGACCTTTACAATCTCCCTTGCAGAAAGAGAAGAAGATAGTTGTCCTGAATCAAAAAACTTAAAGATTTTTCCCCTCACATGTTACTAAGCATAAACAACGAAATTGAAGTGCAAAGGCGAGGCCAAGAGCCAAAACTCTCGGTCTCAGAACCAGGAATTCTTGACATTTTTTTTGTGTATATCTAGAAATATCTGGGAAAATGCGTTCTTTCAGTCCAAGAAACAACTTATCAATACTGCAGAAATACATACAAAGCACAACAGCTCGATTAAACTCAAGCACAAAGGAAGCAATCAAAGTTGATCTCTGAGTTACCATCTCTAGCGATGACTCAAGGAACTCCATCAGGTTAAACCCCCTCAGAGTTCCCCTGCTCCCCAGGGGGAAGGTAATGAGCCCTACCCAGAGGCCAAAGAGCATCAGATGACATATTAAGAACCTCCATTAAATATTTCTTCACCATATCAATTGGGATGATGAGAGGTGACCTAGGAAAGTTCAGGAACCTTAAGTTGTTTCTATGTGCTTGGTTTTCCAAGTAATCCAACCGATGGTGGGTAAGATTATCGTCCTTTACCATAGTCAATCCCAGCACCTGAACAGCAGTGAGGTGGCTATCTACTGCTTCATATCTAGCAACCAAAGTTCCCAATGTTTGAGATTGTTCCACCACTGCTTGCAAATCATCCACTAAACGGAGCGAAAAAACTTGCCTGGAGGAGCTAAGACCTTGTATGGATTGCGCTTAGTTTGGTGCATGTTTTTGACCATTTACACCACTATTCTATAAAGGACATACATGTTTTACTTTATAAAATAGGTTTGAAATACATGCGTGAAAACACACTTAAAGCTAGGCAACCCTTATAAAACCATCCTATTTCCTGGTTCTGATCTTGCTGATGAATATGCATACTTTAAGCATTTTAATTCTTCTTTTTAGTCTATTTTTCATATGCCTGTATAGCTGTCTGCCAAAATCTATGTAGCACCAACAGGCAATGGGCTTTGGCCCCCTTATACATTAAGGGGCCTGTTTTGTTCAGCGAATAGTGGGTCTACTACTACTATTGAGCACTTATATAGCGCCACACATGCAGCGCTGTGCAGGTCAGCTCATCAGAGTCATGCTCATCAGAGCTTACAATCTAGTTGAGACAATATAAAGACCATATAAAGCATTAGTCAATTCGGTGCAAAGCAAGGTATGGTTTGTACAATTCGGTCATGAAATTTGGTGGGAGTCAGGTTGAGATAACGACGGAGATCAAGATCTGAAGTCTTCAATCTGGATTTGAAGAGGGCCAGGGAAGGTGCCTGGTGCACAGACAGAGGTAGGTTGTTCCAGGCGTGAGGTGCAGCAAGGTGAAAGGAGCGAAGTCGGGAGTTGGCGGTGCGCGTGAAGGGCATAGATAGAAGTAATTTGTTAGCTGAGTGAAGATCCCGAGGTGGGGTATAGGGAGAAATAAGAGAAGAGAGGTATTGAGGGGCCGAGGAGTGAATGCATTTATAGGTCAACAGGAGAAGTTTGAACTGGATGCGGAATTGGACAGGGAGCCAGTGAAGCGACTTAAGGAGGGGGTAATCTGGGCCTGGTGAGGTTGGCGGAAGATTAGTCGAGCATCATAATTTTGTATAGATTGAAGGGGAAGGAGGTGGCTCACGGGAAGACCAGCAAGGAGTAGGTTGCAGTAGTCGAGGTGGGAGGAGATCAACGAGTGGATAAGCGTCTTGGTGGTGTGTTCAGAAAGGAAGGGGTGGATTTTGCTAATATTGTAGAGAAAGAAGCAGCAGGTCTTAGCTATGAGCTGGATATGTGTGGAGAAGGAGAGAGAAGAGTCAAAGATAACCCCCAGGTTGCGTGCCGAGGGAACCGGAAGGATCGTAGATCCATCCATGGAGACTGAGAAGGGTGGAAGAGGAGGGGAGGAGTTGGGGGTAAAGACAAGGAGTTCAGTCTTGGCCATGTTTAATTTCAAGTGGCGATGAGACATCCATGCTGCGATGTCAGAAAGGCAGGCAGAGATCTTGGTCTGGATTGCTGGGAGATATTAGGTATGGAGAGGTAGATTTGGGCGTTATCGGCATAGAGATGATATTGAAAGCTATGGGAGGAGATAAGCACCCCAAGGGATTGGGTATAGAGAGAGAAAAGGAGGGGTCCCAAGATGGATCCTTGAGGTACACCAACATGGAGTGGGGTGGGAAAGGAGGAGGAGCCACCAGAGCATACACTAAAGGAGCGATGGGAGAGGTAGGAGGAGAACCAGGATAGTACGGAGCCTCTGAAGCCAAGCAAGGAGAGGGTGGTGAGGAGAAGATTGTGGTCAACAGTGTCAAAGGCAGCAGAGAGGTCTAGGAGGATGGGGACTGAGTAGAGGCCCTTGGATTTAGCTAGGGACAGGTCATTGGAGACTTTAGTAAGAGCCGTTTCAATGGAGTACAGGGGATGGAAGCCAGATTGTAGTGGGTCCAGGAGGGCCTGGGAGGTGAGGAAGTCAAGGCAGTGGCGGTGGACTGCTCGCTCAAGTAATTTAGAAATGAAGGGAAGGAGGGAGATGGGCTGGTAGTTAGAGGGACAGGTGGGGTCGAGTGAGGGTTTCTTGAGGAGAGGTGTGTCAACAGCATGCTTGAAATCTATGGGGAAAGTTGCAGTGGAGAGTGAAAGGTTGAGAATATGAGAGATGGAGGGGACAACCGTGGGGGAGATGGGGTGTAGGAGATGGGTGGGGATAGGGCCAGAGGGACAGGTGGTGGGTTTGGAGGAGGAAAGAAGGAGTGTGGTTACCTCTTCAGAGATCATAGGGAAGAAAGAGAGGGTAGTGGTGGAAGTATGGGTGGGGGGAGGGGGAGAATTGGGGGGGGAGGTAGAAGAGGAATTGGGGAACTGGAAGGTAATCTTGTGGATTTTGTCGTGGAAGTAGTCGGCTAGCGTTTGGGCAGAAAGGGAGGGTGGGACCGGGGGCGGGGGCACCTTGAGGAGAGAGTTGAGGGTATTAAAGAGACGGCGAGGATCAGAGGCAAGGGAGTTAGTCAGATGGATGTAGTATTCTTGTTTGGCGAGTGTTATGGCTGACTGGAAGGAGCCAAGCATGAATTTGAAGTGTAGAATGTCTTCCGGGGAGCGGGATTTGGCCCAAGCACATTCAGCAGAACGGGCACAGGTGCATAAATAGCGGATTGTGGGTGAGAGCCAGGGCTGGGGAGCAGAGCATCTGACAAGACGTGGGGTGGGTGGGGCAAGAGTGTCAAGAGCCAAGGAGAGTGCAGTATTATAAGAGGATACTGCTTCGTCGACAGACTTGGAGGACATGATGGAGGAAAGAGATGGAGAAATGGTGGAGGAGAGGGTCGAGCGATCAATATTATGAAGGTTTCTAAATAGGTTTGAGGAGACAGGATGGGGTTGGGACAGTGGAAACTGAAGATTAAAGTTTAAAAGGTAATGGTCAAATGAGGGCAGGGGTGAGTTGCGGAAGTTTGAGGGAGAGGATTTGGAGAAGAGTATCAGGTCAAGGCAGTGGCCATGCAAGTGGGTGGGGGCAGTGGAGCAGAGTTGGAGGTCAAACGAGGAGGTGAGGGCGAGGAATCTTAAAGCATGGGAATCGGAGGGAAACAGAGCTCCCTGCATGTAGAGCTGAGTTGTGTGGGGAGCTCTGTTCATGGGCAGGTGGGGGTAGGCCGCAATCAGGCTGAGGGTGGAAAAGGTTCCCCTGGATGGAGGACGATGGATGGCCCGGGCCCGTAAAGTCATGTGAGGGGTGTTCCCTGCAGCCCGACCATGGCCACGGCAGGCCCGATCAGGAGTTGGGCTGCGGGGAAAGCAGTTTGTGGTGTTCTGCCAGGGATCACAGCTCATAAGAACATAAGAACATAAGATATGCCATACTGGGTCAGACCAAGGTACATCAAGCCCAGTATCCTGTTTCCAACAGTGGCCAATCTAGGTCATACGTACCTAGCAGTTTCCCCAAAAGACACAGGTTCCACAATGCTTGTACTGGGTCAAGCATTGATATCCTGGGTCCTTTCTTAATAATGGTTTATGGACCTTTCCTCCAGGAACTTGTCCAAATCTTTTTTAAACCCAGCTACACTAACAACCTTTACTACATCCTCCGGTAACAAATTCCAGAGTTTGATTACACGTTGAGTGAAAAAATATTTTCTTTTATTAGTCTTAAATAGTTTACCCTGTAGCTTCATTGCATGTCCCCTAGTCTTTCTATATGTATGGAGCTGTGGTGCCATGGTGACATGATGACATGGCATGGCGGCTCCATGCAGGAGCCTGGCTGGGCTAGCCGGGAAGTTTGTTGGACGTCCGGGTACCCAGAATTGGGGCACGGCCTGGACATCCAGGCCTTGTTCCCATTTCTGATCCCGCAGGCATGTCTTTCCCCCAGGGATCAGAATCGGGTGCAACCAGCGCATGTCACGATTCTGGATGCTCGGACAGGCGGGAGACGTCCAAATTGGAATGGGCCTCCACATGTATTAAAATTTTGCAGCTACAATGTATTAATGGACAAAATTAACTTGTGGTATCTGCAAAGTCTCTGCATTAACTGTTGGAGGTGTGCCCAGCATCTTCCTATACAGTTAATGCAGACACAGTAGATCTTCTGGGCATTAATCCAATTGTAGAAAACACGGATGCTCCATGTTATCTGCTGCGTTAACCGTTAATGTGCAGAGCCATACCACATGTCAAATGTTAGGTGCAGTCACAATCCAGTCCTTGCCCATTCCCTACCCCATTCTTTGATGATCAGTTAATGCAGGAATTAGCATGTGCTAAATGTCAAGCTGTTCTGCTGCTGTTGTTGCTGTTCTGTGCCGTCAACTCCTGGCGACCCTGTGGATAGTTTTCCTAAACTATGTTCCATCTTCAGTCAGGCAGCTAAATTGTTAATATAGTGGCATCCATAGCTGGTGTTATTGTATTGATCCATCACATTGCTGGCCTTCCCCTTTTACGCTTACCAGTCATGCTGTCTTTTCCTCATGATCTTTCTGTTCGCATGATATGTCCAGTGTATAAAAGTTGAAGTCTCATCTGATCCTCCAAAGAAGGCTTAGGTTTGATCTCCACCAGTAACGATTGATTTGTTTTCTTCAGGCAGTCCATGATATGCACATTCAGGGTCATTCTGAAGCTCAAATAGCTGGGATAAACTTAAACATTTTCAACAATTTTACAAGGAACACAGAGCCCAATTCAGAGAGGAGGATGTTCGGGCTGTCTGGACGTCCCCGAGGAAGATGTGCCCGTTAGGACCCAATTCTGGACTGCAGGAACAAGACATTCCCGCAATGCACAGAATCAGGCCCGTGGGCGGCCTGGTGTGCCCCTGCCACCTGCGGGGACGTCCTCCCCACAGGCGCCCCCGACTCCCGTGGCTTAGACACCCCCTCTTCCCCGCCGCCTGATCCATGGCTGGCCAGCCGGGGCCTGGATATGGCGGCGGGGATCCCCCTGCAACTGGCCCCAGCCACAGAGAGGGTTCCCCGGCAATGATTGCCAGGTCGGTGCTGCTTATTCCACCTCTGAGGTGGAATAAGCAGCACGTCCCCATGGACCCCACAGGACATACAGGGCCTTGACCTGAATCGGCCCTGTATGTCCTGCCGAGCTGGCCTGACCCTTCTTCGCTCTGACCCTGCCCCCTCCTGCCCCCTGCCGGCTCTCCCCATCCTACTGCTCAGGACGTGTGGGGAGAACAGGAGAGTGAATAGGGTCCTGACAGCTTGCAGGGCTGCACATCCTTCCAGGACATGTAGCCCCGCAACCCGCATCTCTGAATTAGGCCCTTTATGTATTAAACTAAGGTGGGGATAATCTTACATTTTTGGGGTGAACATACAGTAAACATAGCCATAAACATAAATGCAATTATGCCTGTGATTGTATTTCTGCACTAGGTTTCACTTTTTCAACAGTTGGAGAAAGCTCTGGATTTGGAGAGCTTGTAGAAGAGAGGGCTGAAGCAAGATATGACAGAAGTCTGTAAAATCATGAGTGGAATGGAACAGGAAAACAGAAATCAACTCTTTACGCCTTCAAAAAGTAGAAAGACTAGGGGACATGCCATGAAGTTACTAAGTAGCATATTTAGAATAAACTGGAGAAAACAGTTTTTCACTTACAATTTAAGTTTTGGAAGTCCTTGCTGGAAGATGTGGTGAAAGCAATTAACATAGCTGTGTTTAAAAAATGTTATTTATTTATTTTAATTTATTTGGTTCTTCTATACCGCCCCTTCCAGAGATCAGGGGTGGTTTAAATTTAACACACATATTACAAAGAACAGAGGTTGATCTATTTTCATAGATCCATAGGTAAATTTAACATAAAGCGAATGCTTTATATACATAGTTGTCTGAACTGACGACTAGTAACTATTTACAGTTTACTGTTTGTGTGTATACTGTAAATAGTGTACTGTGTATACTATACTGTACTGTACTGTACTGTGTATAGTATACTGTAAATAGTGTACTGTAAATAGTGCATACTGTAAATAGTGTAAAAATACTGTAAATCTGTCTAAATAAATAAATAGTTACTAGTCGTCAGTTCAGACAAATGTTAGACAAGTTCCTGGAGCAAAAGTTATTAAGATAGAGTTGAGGAAATTACCCAATGTTGCTAATCCATGTTGAAACAAATGATACTGCCAGGTATACCTCGGAACGTATCAAAAGTGACTTCATGGCTCTGGGACAGAGGGTGAAGCAGTTAGGTGCACAGGTGGTGTTCTCTTGAGGGTAAAGGCCAAGGCAGAGGCTCACATCCTGGAGATGAATGCATGGCTGCGTGGATGGTGTCATCGAGAGCGTTTTGGTTTCCTAGACCATGGGATGCTGTTCCAAGGGTTGCAGAGCAGAGATGGCATCCATCTGTCCAAGAAAGGTCAACGCGTCTTCGGTAATAGACTTGCTAATCTACTGAAGAGGGCTTTAAACTAGATTCGTTGGGGATGGGTGAAGAAAGCCCCCAGGTAAGTGAAAGCCCCCAGGTAGGTGATACATTAAATAGCTTTATTGAAATGGGTAACAGGGGTAACATATGGAAAGCAGTGTGTATAAATGCCCGTAGCATGGGAAATAAGATCCCTGATGTTGAAGCTTTGGTGGGAGTGGCTGACTTGGATTTAGTGGCAGTTACAGAAACATGGTTCACAGAAAACCATGATTGGGATGTAACTATACCTGGCTATACTTTATTCAGAAAGGACAGGGTAGGAAGAAGGGGAGGAGGAGTGGCACTATATGTAAAAACTACTATTAAAGCTTTGGAATTACAGAGCTTAAAAGGGAGAGGGGAGGCATTGTGGGTTAAACTAGAAAGAGGGAAAGAGAAATCTATTTGCATTGGCGTGATATACAGACCTCCCTCACAAGAAGAAGAGGTGGACAGAGAGTTAATTGAAGACATACGCAGCATTGCTAGGAAAGGGGAAGTGCTACTGATAGGAGATTTCAATATGCCAGATGTTTATTGGCACATTCCTGCTGCACTATCATCTAGAAGTAAGGAGATCCTGGATTCTCTACAGGGAGAACTATTCAAGCAATTGGTAACAGATCCCACAAGTGAAGGGGGCCATACTGGACTTGGTGCTTACCAATGGTGAAAGTGTTTGTGATGTTGTAGTGGGAGATCATTTTGCATCCAGTGATCACCAGATGGTGTGGCTCAGTATTAGGACTAGGGCTGTTAGAATCCATTCAAAGGTGAGGATCTTAGACTTTAGGAAGACTAACTTTGCGAAGATGGGCCAATACCTCAGGGAGTCGTTAGTGGGATGGGAACAGCTGGGGGATGTAGGAAAACAGTGGGCAAAACTGAAAGGGGATATGTTTTTTTGAATACTTTATTTATTAACCATCAGTAACATAACAACCAGTACAATGCCGACAATAAGCCTCCGCAGAGTGTACTCTTATCCCCGCTTGAGGCAAACACCATGTACAGTTATGTAACAACAGCAGAAAGCAACGCATACGGTTATATAATTTTATAAATGAGGTTGAGCAAACCCCCCCACCCCTCACCACCCCCCACCCATCCCTCCCGTCCGTCGCAACCACAAAGCGCCACCCTATAGGTTTAGCAGTAATCCGTTCCCATGTTCCCCTCCACCCACACTTCTTGCCCGTGCATCTTAATATCCCACATTTACTATTTCATTCCTGCATCGGGGCCCTAAACTCTGAATATAAGGCTCCCAGATTAGCATGAAGGTGGACCACCTCTTCACCTTACCCCTGGCTCTCCAGCGCTCCGCCAGCATCAGCTGATGAAAACTATTGCGCCATTCCAAAAACGTTGGCGGGTCCCGATCTCGCCAGCGATGGAGAATAGGGCCCTTCCCCACCAGACAGGCCTTACATACCAGTAACCTCTCCCACCTCCCAACAGGAAGAGCCTGATGCAACTGATCAAGTATGACCAGAGCTCCGGTCCAAGGAAACCTCTGCTGTAGCATCTCCATAAGGTATCTACTGATCTGTGACCAATAGGGAAAAATGCACCTGCACTGCCACCACATATGAGTTAAAGTAGCCAATGGCTCAGAACATCGTGGACAAGACCCATCCTGCGTGATATGACTCTTCAAAGCCCGTCGAGGGGAGAAATGCACCCGGTTCAAAGCTTTATATTGCACTTCCCTCCATCGGGCTCCCTCCACCAGCCCCCCTATCCGCCCCAAGGCCAGCCGGATAGTACCTGGTGGTACCACTCGTTCCAGTTCCGCCGCCCAAGCCATCTCAGCCCTCCGATAATCTGGCTGAGCTCCAAAACACTCCAACCGAGCCTTCAACCCCGCTATCATCGGGGGAGTCTCACCCCCAATGTCAAAAAATTCAAGAATCTGCACCGATCTATCTGCACCTAGCTCTTCTCTGGCCACATAATGAACAAGTTGCATATACGCAAAGTACTGAGAAGGAGGCAGCGTGAACTCAGCACACAGCTCTGAAAACGGTTTGCATTGACCAGTAAGCCCCACCACATGGCCCAAATACTTCAGACCTCGGGCTTGCCAAAGCTGAAACACCCGGGATTCAGAGCCTGGTAGGAAGTGCACATTGCCTCGTAGGGGCAGCCAACTCGACACCTGCCAATTCTGGTGCCAAAATCTATTCAACTGCCTCCAAGTGCGTCGCATAGAGTTGAACATACCACTACGCGTAATTCGATTTGGCAAGTGAGCACCCTCCACATGCAAAACCCCCATTAAAGAAACTGGGGCCACTAATGCCACCTCCAGATCCCTAGGTGTGTAGGTATCCGTCCCCCCCAACCAGTCACCAAGATGCCGCGCTTGACATGCCAAGGCATACATCCCTAAATCCGGGAGTCCCAAGCCGCCACTACGCCATTTACCAACCATAGGAGACATAGGAATACGCGCCCTGGTCCCCTTCCACAGAAACCCCTGGATCTCCTTTTCTAAACTATGCAGATCCCGGCGTAACAACCACACTGGTAAGGTCTGCAGCCAATATAGAATGCGTGGTAGGACCACCATCTTAACTGCTGCAACTCTCCCCAAAAGCGACAATGGCAGAGGGTTCCAAGCTCTCAAATGAGTCCGCAACCCCGACAAAACTTTCTCAAAATTAGTATGGTACAGATCTTGTGGTAACCTCGTTAAAACAATACCCAGATAGTTAAACTTTTGGTCCGTCCATTTCAGAGGAAAATCCCCCCCCCAGCGTTCCCGCAGCTGCCCCGACACATCTAAGGCCTCCGATTTGTCCGCATTTATCCGAAGGCCTGAAAAACTACCAAACCCCCGGAACTCCTCCATCAATCGAGGAAGAGACTCCCTTGGAGCAAGCAGGTGTACCAGCATGTCATCCTCAAAGGCCGACACTTTAAACCCCTGCTTACCAATCTCCACCCCACAGATCTGCCTATCCGCTTCTATGCTCCGTAGTAACGGATCCAAGGACAAAACAAACAGTAAAGGGGAAAGTGGACACCCCTGTCTAGTACCTCTGTGCAAAGAGAAGGGATCTGATAAGACCCCATTACAAAGCACTCTGGCCGTCGGAGTAACATACAGACTCTGCACCATGTCACAAAAGGATTGCCCCAGACCATACAATGGTAGCAAATATTGTAGATACTCCCAATTTACCCTATCGAACGCTTTTTCAGCGTCAAAACTCACCAAAAGGGACTGCGATTGCTGGTTATGCACCCACTCCAACGACGCTAATATTTTACGTAGGTTAAGAGGGAAATCGGCCGATAAGAAGCCGCCTGTAGGGGGTCTTTACCCGGCTTAGGGATAAGCGTAATATATGCCTGGTTGTCTCCCCATCGCCAACCACCTCCTTCTATCCTGTGACGATAGGTCTCCACTAAAAGAGGGCTCACCCAGTTCGACAAGAGCTTATAAAATTCAGCCCCATACCCGTCCGGTCCTGGAGCCTTATAACAGCTAGCAGTTGAAATGACACGCTGCACCTCTCGCAAAGTTATCGGTTGTCCCAAGTGGCCCCGCTGCTCCGCAGTCACCCTCGGTACAGTCAGACCTTGCAGGTACTTTTCCATAGTAGAAGGGACAATCTCCTCCGCCGCATACAGTTTCTGGAAGAAACCTTTAAATACTGCACTTATCGCCGACCTGTTTTGTTGAAGTTTCCCATGCTCATCCCGAAGAGCCGCTACCAACTTCGCTCCTCTCTGACCCTTCAGACATCTCCCCAGCAGCTTTCCCGGTTTATCGCCAAAACAATATAGCCGATATTTATAGTACATGATGGATTTCTTTGCTCGCTGGTGGATCAATTCGTTCAAGGCTACCTGCAACTCCCACAACCGCTTCCTATTAGACACTGTAGGGGCACGTCCACTAAGCACCCGTGCATGAGTCACCTGCTGCTCCAGCCGGATGATTTGCTAAGCCAGCAATCTCCGCTTCCTAGCTACAAACCCCATTATATCACCTCTTAACACCACTTTAGCAGTTTCCCATACCAGCTCCGGGTCATCTTTATGTACCTGATGATTTAATTCAAAGTCCCGCCAGCGTTGACCGAGGAACTGCTGAAATTGGTTATCGTTGTACAGTTCAATGGGAAACCGCCAAATATGAGACTGCCCAGCTCCTCCCCCCCATTGCAGTTCTATCCAAACCATTGCATGATCAGAGATCTCGAGAGGGCCTATCTGCGCTTCTCCCATATATGTAAATAGGGGAGTGGAAAGCAAGAGATAATTGATTCTAGCACTAGTACCGTGTGCCTGCGAAACATGAGTGAAATCCTTCTCGGAAGGGTGTAATAATCTCCAGGGGTCCACCAAATCTAAATGCGCTCGGAATCTGTGCAGCACCTGCGATAGAAGCGTCCTTTCCCGAGTTCCCCTACCACTCGAGGTGTCAAGACCTACCTCAAGGACCCCATTAAAATCCCCGCCGAGGAGCAATGGCACATTGGGTAATTGCTCCACTTTAGCTGCAATATGATTGAAAAAGTCCTGGTCTAGTGAATTAGGACCATACAAGTCACCCAGAATTATCTCCCGGTCTTCCAGAGAGCCATGCAACAGCAAAAATCTCCCAGCGGGATCCGCTACTTGTCGCTGCAACGTGAAGCGCACCTTCTTATGAATGAGAATGGCCACATTTTCCCCAGTGCAGGCGCTCCCCAAACCTGACCCACCCAATCTCGACAAAGTTTGGCATGTTCCTCAGCTGTCTGGTGGGTTTCTTGCAATAGCGCAATACCACATCTCTGTCTAGCCAGCGCTTTCAATACTTTATATCTCTTAATCGGACTACCTAGCCCACACACATTCCAGGATATTACCCTCAGAGAATTACCAGTCCCCTAGGCCCAAACTGCCAACACTGCGTAATAAAGGAAACCCCCCCAGCCTGGGGTCCCTCCCTATTTTCTCCGGCCCGCAATCTTGAAGTCGTCATTATACCATAACACTGTGACATCCGTATATGTCTGCGCTGCTTGTACATACGGTTTTAGTACGTTGTATGCGCGTTGGGTGTCGCGCAGTATTTCATTCATTGAGCGCTCGCTAGCATTCCTGACTCCTAGCCTCATCCAAAGTGGGACAGGGCCGCTCTGAGTAGCCTCCACCTTCAGCCATACGGGATCGGCCTGCGCGGGCAACTCTTCGCTCCACAACACCCCTTGTCGCAACAAAGCTGCTAGATGGTAGTTGTAAAAGTCCGGAAAATGTATGCCGCCTCTCTGTTTAGGAGACTTGAGCTTCCATAACGCAATCCGCGGCGTCTTGCCTCCCCACAGAAAGGATACCAGGAGTTTCTCCAGTTTCTTGTAGAACTGTCTCTAGAATAGTACAGGGATCATGGTAAGTACGTAGTTAACTCATGGCATAGCCACCATCTTGATGGTCTCAAGTCGACCCCACCATGTCAGGTTCAAAGGAGTCCACTTAGCTGTAGACTCTTTCACCATGCTTATGCACTGCTCTTTGCAGAGTCTCATCGTGGCCGCTACTGTTGTCCCATAAACAACTCCAAGGTACTTGAAAGACTCAGTCCTTATCTGGAAGGGGTACTTTTGTTTTAATGAGTCGTCAAATTGGCTGTTGATAGGTATCAGCACCGTCTTGGACAAGTTGAGCTTTGTAGCCTGACACTCCGGAATAAGATGAAATAACCTCCATTGCAGCATCAAGCGCTGACGGGCTTAAGAACAGCAATAGGTCGTCTGCATATGCCGATAATTTGATCTGTTGCTCTCCAAGTTGCACTCCTTCGACTCTCTGTTGCTTATGAGCAGTGGTTCCAACGCCAGATTGAAGAGTAGAGGTGATAAAGGGCAGCCCTGCCGCGTGCCTCTGGTTAGAATGAATTCTGAAGAGAAACCCCCGTTGGCAGCTACTCGCGCAACTGGGCGTGCGTATAGTAGTCTGACACCATCTAGGAAAGACTGTGGTATGCCCATCCATTGCATCGCTCGAAAGAGGTAGGGTAGCTCCACTCTGTCGAAAGCCTTCTCTGCGTCAAGCGCTAGGCCAATTACTGGTTGGGACGAACACTGTGCTTCCCGGAGTACATGCATGAGGAGCCGTCCATTGTCGGCTGTTGTCCTACCCAGCATAAATCCACACTGGTCCGCATGGACCAGTGTGCCGAGGACTTTGTTAAGTCAGTTAGCCAGTATCTTGGCGTAAATTTTATAATCGGTATTTAGGAGTGATATTGGCCGGTAGTTCTCCAACTTTTGGTCATCTCTACCTGGCTTGGGGTGAATAACAATTGTTGCTGCTGCTAGAGATCCCACAGCCGGGGATTCGTTTTTAAGCTCCATAAAGTATGCATGTAGCTCCGGTAGCAGTTCTTGCTGGAAAGCTGAGTAAAATTCGATGGGCAAGCCGTCTGGTCCACTGGCTTTCCCTCTTGCAAGTTGCTTCATTGCCAGTTGTACCTCCGAACAGGCGATATCGGCCGATAGTAGCTTCTGCTGAGGTTCCGAGAGTTTGGGTCCGCTCACTCCCGAGATGAACTCAGAAAATTTATCGTCACTGTAAGTCCGTTCAGAGCAATAAAGCTGGGCATAAAACGCTTCACACTGTTGTAGTATCTCTTTATCCGTTACGCACAACTTCCCCTCTGGGTCTCTCAATCCCGCTATACGTGTGCTTATCTTCCTAGCTCGGAGAGTGCGGGCCAACAGCGTGCTAGCGCGATTACTTTCATGGTAGTAGATTCCCTTCTGCGCCGCTATTTGTTTGCTAGCTTCCGCATTGAGGATCTCATTGTATTGATATCTCAATCTTTGCATCCGGGCAAGGACGAGTGGGTCGTGTCTTTTTGAAAGGAGACGTTCTCCCGCACGTATCTCACCTTCCAGTTCTACTAGTAGTTGTGCAGCCTGTTTTTTCCTGCGGATACTATAAGTTGTCATTCCGCCTCTGATCGTGGCTTTGAAAGCTTCCCACCACACCCAGGTTGGTGTGTCATGTAGCTGGTTATAGGTAAAATAATCTGAGATCTCCTGGCGCATTATTGCTAGGAATTCACTATCTTTCAGCCATGCTCGATCAAAACGCCATTGTGGGGCTGCCTTTTCAGTCAGCCCTGTATTGAGGTCCACGACTATGCCCGAATGATCCGACACCGTTTGTGCTAACATTTCAGCCGCGACGATCGTCGGCAGTAGTGTTTTGGATATAAGGAAAAAGTCAATTCGCATACGCGTATCATGGGGTATTGAATGGAACGTGTATTCCCTCTCTGTAGGGTGCAAGAGTCTCCACGGGTCGACTAAGCCAAGTGTGGTGGTCATATCCTTTAGCAGCTTACTAGATTTCGGTTTGTGTTGCGTCTTATAGGGGGTGCGATCGACCAGTGGGTCCTGTATGAGATTGAAGTCCCCACCCATGATCACGTTGGAGGCTCCTGAGTCTAAGAGTTCATGGGCCACCGCTTCAAAAAATTGGGGCTCATCGTGGCTGGGGCCATAAACCGTCATTAAAGTATATACTTTGGCATAGATTTGGACTGTGGCTCTGGCCCACCTCCCCATTGGGTCTATTGCTGTACTTTCAATCACTGGCGATAGTGTGGCTCGCAGTAACAGTATAACCCCTCCTTTCCTGTTACTCGTGGGTGCAGACAATACGTTTTGATATCCAGCCCCGGCGACCTTCAACGACTCAGATCGTGTCAAATGCGTTTCCTGCAGATAGACTACATCTGCGCGATGGCGCTTACAATAATTCAGTATCTTTGTGCGTTTGGCTGGATTGTGTATCCCTTGTACATTTAGGGATACCACTCGGAGATTCCTATTACCCGAAGAGGTAGCTATCGTCTACTCCTATGGTGGTGCGCTCCGCTTCTAGAGTCCTGTAAAAAGAAATCATAACATTTACAGTAATAGTCAAACTAAACATCCTGTAACAACAAACCAACTTCATTTCTTATATGGTGAAGCTCTTCCGCCCTCTTATCATGCCTCCACCTAGAGTTCCCACCCCACCCTTCTGTCAGAGCTTTATTAAAGTTATCAAAAAGAAAAAAAACATTCCTACTCCCCTATCTATTCTTATAAGCTATCTAAGCTAAAGAAAAGGAAACTGTGTCCTCCGCTTATTTAGATAAAGTCATCTGTGTTATCAGCGCAGCTACTCTGAAAACCAGTTTGCGCCTTCCGTAGGCGCAGTATGTGAGCTGAGAAAATCGACATTAACAGGAAGCAGAATGTCCCTTTTTTTTTTTTCTTCAGGTCGCTACTTCCATATGGGAGAAGTCCTCTAAATATGAGCGCAGTGTCGCCCCATTGTCGAAAGTTCGTGTACTGTTCCCGATTGTAACTCGCATTCACGCTGGATAGTAGAGACCATAGCGCGCGTTCAGTTTTTGCAGCAAGGGCCTACAGTATAGCAGGGCCCTGCGCCTATCCGTAGTCTTTTTGCAAAGGTCCGGAAATATCAGGATCTTGCTGCCTTCCAGCCGGAGTTCCGACTTCTGCTTGGCTGACTGTAAAATTTGTAGCACATGTGGATAGCGAAGCAGTTTGATAATGAAAGGACGTGGATGCTTCTGCCTTTCAACTACATGCGACGGCACGCGGTGAGCACGCTCGATTTCAAATGGACTGTGGAAGGTGACTTGCAGCAGCTCTGGCAGCAATTTCTGTAAATATCCCAGTGGGTCCGAGCCCTCTCTACCCTCCGGGATACCTAGGATCCTTAAGTTGTTCCTCCTGGCGCGATTACTTTGGTCCTCATTGAGGTCTTCTAGCACCGCTATTCTTTTGTTTAGTGGGCCCAGCTGAGTTAAGAGCTGCTCGTGGCGCTAAATCGCTACTTCCGTTTTGCGAACACGCTCACAGACTCCTTCCAGTTGGTCTTTGACTTCACTCACATCTTCTTTTAACTGCGCTAGCGTTTCAGTACTGGAGACTATCATTTCTTTCACCGACCTGAGCTCCTGTAGGATTTCCCGGACTCCCTCTGCCGATTCTTTCCCCGCCGCCATTTTCTGTGGAGACCCCGTCTCCGGTTTTAATCGTTTCGTGGCGTGTCCTGTTCCTTGCGCAAAGTCTAACTTAGCAGGCTTTAAAGTAGGTTTCTCAGACATCCTTTCTCTTTCAAAATTAGTCTGCTACGGGGCCTTCCGAGGTGTAGGAAAATCAGGATTCTGACGTCTGGGTGAGAGCTGAGATTCTAGGCAGCCATCTCCGTTCGCGGCTAGCTCCGCCCCTCTTTTTTTTTGTTTTTTTTGCTGGAATTGTAAAAATTTTACCAAAACAATCCGGGGTCTCATGTCCCGCGTGTTCTTGGGGCCCACTCAGTGGGCTCTCTCCAGGAACACCCGGGTCTTCTCTCCGTCCTCCCCAAGCAGCTTAGTGCACAGAGCTGACACATAGGACAATAAGTCTGCATCTCCTACCGACTCAGGAAGCCCCAGCAGCCTGAGATTGCTGCGTCTCGATCGATTTTCCAGATCATCGATCTTGCCACCCTGAGCCTGAAGCATGTTTTTTGCCTGAGCCAGTTCCTGCTTTAAACTCTCCACTTCCTCCTCTGTCTGTACGATCCGCTCCTCGGCCTGTTGCATGCGGGCGCCGATGGCATCGACGGAAAGCTGCACTGCATCCAACTTTCCCCGCAGCACCTCGAATTGTGTAGCCAGCGCCGCGAAAACCGCTGCCGAGATCTCCTCCGACGAGAGCCCCGGGACTGCTGAGGATGACGGGCAGCTCTTCGGGGGCGAGTCGGCCATTTTCTGTTGACCCAGGCCTCGCTCCTTGTCTCGCCGACTATCCTTAGCCGCCGCTGCCATACCGGTTCCCCCGAGGCTGGACCACAGAGGAAGAAGCTGTATTTTATTCGGGGGGGCTATTCCGCAGGTTCAACGCCTCCAAAAACGGTACAATAGGCTGGTATGGAATCAGGAGCCCGGAGCTCAAGCAGAGAGCGTCCACCCAAGCTCACCACATCACGTGGTCCCCCAAAGGGGGATATTTTAAGGGCAACCAACCTTTTTGTTAAAATGGTAAATAAAAGTAAAAGGAAAAGGAGACCGCTATGGTTTTCGAAAGAAGTAGCTGAAAAAGTGAAGAAAAAGAGGGAGGCCTTCATGAAATACAAGAGATCACAGAGAGAGGAAGACAGGCATCTGTATTTGGAAAAACTTAGAGAAGCTAGCAAAGTAGTCAAGAAGGCAAAGATTCAAAAGGAGGAGGAAATAGCCAATGCAATAAAATGGGGGGGATAAGACATTTTTCAGATATATTAGTGAGAAGAGGAAGGGCAAAAGTGGTTTTGTCAGACTCAAGGGTGCAGGGGAGGAATATGTAGAAGCTGATAAGGATAAAGCGGAATTGCTTAACAAATATTTTTGTTCTGTGTTCACAGATGAAGAACCAGGAGCAGGACCTCAGAAAACACCCACAAATAGGAATAGAAGCGAGGGACATCTTGAACAATTTTCAGAGGACTGTGTTCGTGAGAAATTAGCTCAACTTAAAGTAGACAAAGCGATGGGACCAGATGGGATACACCCTAGAATACTGAGGGAACTTGGGGACGTTCTTGCAACTCCACTGACTGACCTTTTCAATGCCTCGTTGGAGTCGGGAGTGGTGCCAAAGGACTGGAGAGAGGCTCATGTGGTGCCTTTACACAAAAGCGGAAGTAAGGATGTGGTTGAAAACTACAGGCTGGTTAGTTTAACTTCGGTGTTGAGTAAATTATTGGAAACGCTGCTGAAAGAGAAAATAGTGAGGTTTCTGGAGTCCAGCGGATTACAGGATCCGAGGCAGCATGGATTCACCAGAGGCAGGTCTTGTCAGACAAATCTGATTGATTTCTTTGACTGGGTGACCAGGGAGTTGGACCGAGGGAGAGCTCTAGATGTGGTGTATTTAGATTTCAGTAAAGCCTTTGACACTGTTCCTCACAGGCAACTTATAAACAAATTGAGCACCCTAGGGATGGACCCTAAAGTTACTGCTTGGGTTAGAAATTGGTTGGGTGGGAGGCGACAAAGAGTACAAATAAATGGAGCTCACTCTGAGGAGAAGGATGTTACCAGTGGTGTGCCCCAGGGATCTGTCCTTGGTCCAATTCTTTTTAACATCTTTGTTAGTGATATAGCGGAAGGGCTGTCGGGTAAGGTTTGCTTCTTTGCGGATGATACCAAAATCTGCAATAGAGTAGACACCCAGGAAGGTGTAGATAACATGAGGAGGGATCTAGCTAAGCTTGAAGAATGGTCTAGAATTTGGCAGCTGGGATTTAATGTTAAAGAATGTAAGGTCATGCATTTGGGCTGCAGCAATCCAAGGGAGCAATATAGTATAGGGGGTGAAGTACTTTTGTCCACTAAAGAAGAGCGGGACCTAGGCGTGGTTGTGTCTGATGATCTTAAAGTAGCTAAACAGGTAGAAAAGGCGACAGCAAAAGCTAGAAGAATGCTTGGGTGCATACGGAGAGGAATGGCTAGCAGAAAAAAGGAGGTGATAATGCCTCTCTATAAGTCTTTGGTGCGACCTCATTTGGAGTATAGTGTGCAACTCTGGAGACCGCACCTTCAAAAGGATGTGAACAGGATGGAGTCGGTGCAGAGGGTGGCTACTAAAATGATTAGTGGTCTTGATTATAAAGCATATGAGGACAGACTGAAGGATCTTAATATGTACACCTTAGAGGAAAGGCGGGATAGAGGTGATATGATTGAGATGTTTAAATACCTCCGTGGCATAAATGTTCAGGGAGAGAGCCTCTTTCAATTGAAAGCAAGTTCTGCTAGAAGGGGACATGGGATGAGGGTGAAGGGAGATAGATTCAGGAGTGATATGCGGAAATATTTCTTTACGGAAAGAGTAGTGGATCCATGGAATAGTCTCCCAGTGGAGGTGGTAGAGATGAGGACAGTAACTGAATTCAAAAAAGCATGGGACCAACACAGAGGATCTCTAAAGGTAAAAAGAGGACTGTTGTAGTTGTTGATATGGAAGAACAGACTAGATAGGCCATGTGGTCTTTTTCTGTCATCATATTTCTATGTTTCTATGTTTCTATGAAAGCCAAAACTTATCGCTGGGGGTAAGCAGTATGGAATCTATCTACCTTTTGGGATCTGCTAGATACCTGTGCTGTGGACTGGCCGCTGTTGAAAACAGGATACTGGGCTTGTTGGACTTTTGGTCTGACTCAATATGGCAATACTTATATCTATCAGTGAAAGAAAAGTAGAAGAGAGGTAAGTTAAACAAAGTGGAATATGCTAAAGATATGACATATTTCTTAAAATATCCATTACTGTTATATTCAAATCTAGGTCCATTTGTTGTTTAGTTACTCTTAGGGATGTGTAGGGTGAGGATGGCTCAGTAGGCTCAGTTTGATTCCTGGATCTGGTTCCTGCTATGCTAGTCAGAAGGTGCTTATAACACTGTAAAGCAGCCTTTGCATTCCCTGGAAGGAGCGGGATTTCAGTCTTTCCTTCAGTGACTCTCTATTGGCTGATTCTGCTTATTGGTACTGGGTTCCAGAGGGTAGTGTAATTTGTTCTTCTTTATACAGGGCTGTTGCAAGGAATGGAGATACCCTAGGTGGGCCCCTCCGTTCTGCCCCCCTCTCCATGGCTAGCAGCAGTGGTAATGCTAAAGGAACTATGATGCAGCACTTACCAAAGGCTCCTGAATTGCATCATGGTTCCTGGCTGCTATCATGAGCCACTTCCGTCCCCTTACAAAGCAGACCAGAAGTCTGTATTTATATTAATTTATATGTTTGAATTGTCCTTTGTTGTATTTTTATGTATATTTATGATGTACTGCTATTTTTTGTATTATTTTTATATTTTGTAAAGTGCTTTGTCATGGACTACATCTAAAGAAAGACAGTATGCCAATACAAGATAACATAGCCCGCTCCTCCCGATATCGTGGCAACCCTACCTACAGTGATTGGTCTGTAAGACGGAGGAGATTATAAAACTGGAGTGAAAATGCTACGATAAAAAGAACAGTAAAGAGACAACGTGTCTTTCTTTTTCCAGGATTCTTAAGATTACCTCTCCCCTTTGTTGTTGTTGTGGAAAATCGGTGAGTGTAGTCTTAAAGGGGCCGATATTCTAAAGGACACGTGGAAAGTTGGGTGTCATTTTCACAGGTTAGTTCCTATTTTAAAAGGCTTGCATGTGTGAATGGGCACTTACACGTGCACTTAAAGCAGTCACTATTCTGTAAAGATGCACATAAATCTGAATGCGAGTACTTTCAGTGCAGGAGTAGACAGGAAGCTTGGCTGGAGTATAAATTTACACCTGTAAGTTAGAAAATATTATAACTTGTGCATATTTCTGACTAATCTAGATGCAGGCATAGATTTAGGGGTGAATAGAATAAAGCACATCTTTAAATCACTATTTTATAGAATATTTCACTTTATAAAATACTGTAGGCCCCAATACTTTATGCGTGGGTCAAAAAAATTATAATTTCAGAAATATAGCATTACCCAAAAAATTTTAGGGTAAAAAATAGAAGTCAAATGGAATGTTAATTACTGAGACACTACTTAGATGGATGAATAAAACGTGGGTAGATAAATAATTAAATCCTATAATTTATCATTCAACTTGTAAGCAAAGGCCGAGCATGCAACTGGAGTAAACTGCAGTCATTTGATCTGGTACACTATGCTTCTTGAGGAGTTTATTTTATTCAGAAAAGGCTACCTAAATATAAATAACTATGCTGATGTCAGCTCACATTCCATACATTGTATGCTTATGGTTCTTTCTGGTTTGTTTGAACTTATGCAGATTTTATGCAGTCTAAAACAGCAGTAGCTCTTCAATTTAGGAGCATGCAAAGTGATTTGGGAGTAACAGAGCAATCATCCAAGCCTAGGGAGTTGAGAAACGTTTTAGGTTAATCTCTGTTTTTTACTTGTTAACATGATGGATATTTACAGGAAACCCCTTTTGCACATCTTTCAGAATACAGTTAATAAGATCTGTGGAAAGCAAAAGGAATTGTTTTTTTGCATTGGATTTCAGTTTGCTATACAGGCAAAGAAAATAAATTTACTGAATACCACACTCCTTAGCTTTGCACTACCAAAAAAATATATATTTATCTGTGGACAAGCAGGGAAGATGCACTCACACAGCTAGGTGATGTCATCCTGTGACTGCCAGATCAGATATGTGCTCTCGAAAGCTCTCTCCCTGTGGTCTCCTCAGCATGTGCAGGGATTCTCCTGCTACTGTCCCCACAAATGGATGAAGTACAACAGAGTGCATGCATGTGTGTATGTTTCTGTGTCTCTGATGGAAATAGTCTCTTATAAACAGAGTTTCCCTTTGAAAATTTTCAATTGGAGTAGAGAGGTTCGCCGGTACAAATGTGGAGGAGTGTAGGAGTGGGACATGTGTTTTAAAATAGGGGACATTTAGGCATCCTGACCCAAGTAATACTAGGCACAAATCCTTAAAATACAGGACTGTCCTATATAATACAGGACGGTTAGTCACTTTATCAGTTAAAGATCTGGAAGACCCTGATCTAGATCCATGCAACCTCTAAGAGACTGTAACAAAAATCTAAAGTGCAGCCAGCTCTGGGCCATGAACATACCTAGCTTCCTTACCAATCTGTAGTGACAGAAGCAGAGGACTAAACTATCCAAATCATACATTAATGCACCACCTAAATGATACCCTAAATCACTAGATGGGGTGGATAGAAAAGTATTTCAAAGTGCTATTTTGAATCTAAGAAACTCTTATAGATGATGAAGTATCAGCATGTCTTGCTGTAGAAAATTTTCTCCCTCAGCTCTTTTCCTCTGGAGATTGTTAAGCAGTTAATACTCCTCTTTCAATTTCTGGAGGAAGTCCAATTTCATCTTATATGATCTACTTATGATTCCTACTACACAACAGTTGTAGCATGGCATGACTTAGGGCTTCAAGTCTATGGGGTATGCTTACTAAGCAGTCTTAACATGCGCCCGACAATAGTGTGCAGGATGCCATAAAAGGAGTGGGCGTTCCGGTCTAAACGTAGCAAACCGGGATTATCGCATGATAACGAGCGCTGCGCACATTATCAGGCGAAGGATTGAGCTACGCACATCAACGCGCGTTAAGCTTAAGTAGGCGCGCTGACATACAAACAGAGCAGCAGAGGTGTAGCACAATGTTTAATACACTGACTGATGATTATAGGGGTCATAGGTTCGATCCCCCAGTGTGCCTAATGAATAAGGCTGGCTGAGGCATTACCCTTTATGTTTAAGCAGTGCTTTGTGAGGAATTTACTTTTATTTTAATTAGTGCTGCCAGAAAACACACCTTCACAGTTCTGTAACCTAAGGTGCCGCATAAGGCACCCTATAAGGCACTCCAGAGGGCTCATTATAAAGTGCACTGTCTACCAAGGCACCCTATAATGTCCCCTATAGGATGCCTTATAAGGCACTTTATAGGGCACCTTATAAGGCACTTTATAGGGCGCCTTATAATGCGCTTTATAAGGCGCCTTATAAGGTGCCTTATACGGCACTTTATGGGGCGCCTTAAGGTTACAGCACTGTGAGGGTGTGTTTGCTGGCAGCACTAATTTACATTAAAAATAGACAATGCCTTGGACAGCCCTATCAAATAACCCCACTGTGGGATCCAAGCCATGACCTCTGGCTCCACAGGCAGTAAAGTAACCAGTGGGCTACATCTCTATTGCTACTAACACACCTCTGGCTGGCTACAGAGGGACTGCAGGTCACCACACAAACTGTCTGCTGTGGTTACCAGGATAGGGTTAACCCACCCGTACCCATGATGCACTGCACATGCAGATCAGCAGTCCACAGATGATCACAAGATGGGGTATGCACCCACACAGCACCTCGGCCTGGTAGGGGGAACTGACCGTGTGTGTTACTGGCACAAAGTAGCTACAGACCATCACATTTTGCGGGTATTGTGCTCACCCTGAGGGTGAGGTGGAGCGTCCAGCACCATGTCCACAGCACTTGGCTTAGCTGAGTTGGCTATGCTGCAGGTCACCATCAGCGCCAGTGTGTGATAGGTAGTCCTTGCAGATACACCTGTGTCCATCTGTATTTCCCAGTCATGTCTAGCCCTTGTGGACTATGATGCACCCAGAATAGTGCATATCCTGTGTGGGTGCCATGGTCACATGATTTAAGTGATGCAGGGGGCAGGCGGCGGCGGCGCCGGCGGGCGGGGGCCGGGGGGGGCTGATGTTTCATGTCTTGGGGCAACTTATTCATAGAAACATTCAAATGCATAGATTCTCTAATAAAGGATCACTGAATACTCTTCAGGAGTTTTCCACACAGCCAGCCAGTCTTCCTCTGTATATAGGACACAGTCAACTTTCTATCGAAGGCAGTTTCAGCCACAGTATCTTCAATATCCCTATTCCCAACATCCCTTCTATTACTATAGCGCCAAATCTCCATGTGAGCAGAAGCGGGAGGCTACTACTTGTACTGCTAATCATAAATCTATGCTGAAATGTTCACTACCTGTCAGTAGAAGGAAACTACTCTATTTCAGAAAGACATGGAAATTAGACAGTTGGGTTCTCAAGATCTTGCAGCAGAGATACAAGCTCATTTTCACACATTTCTCCCCACCTTCTAGTCCTCTCATAATCATCCTCTCAGGGCATCCTCTCAGTCACCTTTCAGGCAATTGAGGATGTTCCAGCTCAAGAGAAAAGTCATGGATCTACTTTTGGTAGTTCCTTGCCCCTAAAAAGTTGGAGGTCTCCAGTCAATTCACTGTTCTGCAAATTTTCAAAAATTGTTTGCTTCAGAAGTTAAATGTGCTATTTCTTAATGGATTTGATACACTGATTTCAAATATGATAGTGAAATTGGTCAATCAGCTCCTTTTTCTATAATATGTTGAAGAATGTACATTTTACCACTATGTATGGTGAAAATCGAGCCTTAATCCTTAGATGCAAATCATAATCTATTACAAATGAAACTTTGCACAATAACAAGCATGTTTTTATAAAATAAAGTTCATAAACATACTTAGAAGAAACAGAGGAGTAATTATGTCTGCAATTTAACTTTCATTAAGAACATTTGTAAGTACATTCTAGCAAGTTTTGTTCTCATTCAGTGACTTCACGACTCTTCCTGATCTGTTTCTTGTACTGAAGCAATGGAATATCCCTTGTCACTGTCCAGCAGTAGTCTGCAAGCATTGATGGACTCCATTTACCCTGATACCTCTTTTCCATGGCTGCAATGTCTTGATGAAATCGTTCTCCATGTTCATCACTTACTGCTCCGCAATTTTGTGGGAAAAAATCTAGATGAGAGTGTAGAAAATGAATCTTTAAGGACATGTTGCAACCAAGGTTTTTGTATGCCTTGAGAAGATCTTGAACAAGCTCTTGGTAATTATTTGCTTTGTTGTTTCCAAGAAAATTTTCTGTCACTGATTCAAATGCTATCCATGCAGCCTTTTCCTTTCCACGCAATAAACAAAGAAATTTGTCATCTTGAAGAAGTGCACGAATCTGAGGGCCAACAAAAACTCCTTCCTTAACTTTGGCATCACTCAGTCTAGGAAATTTACCACTAAGATAGCTGAAAGCAGGTTTAGTTTTATCCATCGCCTTGACAAAGTTTTTCATTAGTCCCAACTTGATGTGCAAGGAAGGCATCAAATTCTTGTTGCTGTCTACAAGTGCTGGAAACAGAACATTTTTGCTTCTAGGATCCAGTGACTGATGGAGTGGCCAGTCCCTTTTGACAAAATGACAATCTCTAGCATGACTATGGCATTCACACAGGAAGCAGCAGTAGTTGGTGTATCCACCCTGAAGACCAAGCAAGAGGGCAACCACTTTGAAGTCACCACAAATTGACCATAGATGTTGATCATAGTTTATACATTTCAAAAGTTGTTTCATATTGTCATAAGTCTCTTTCATAAAAGTTGCATGGCCAATAGGAATTGATGGTAGCAAGTTGCCATTATGCAGCAATACAGCTTTAAGACTTGTTTTGGATGAATCAATGAAGAGTCTCCAATCATCTGCATTGTAATTGATATTGAGAGCTGCCATTAAACCTTTTACGTTGTTGCATGCAGCAAGATCACCTTCTTTGAAAAAGAATGACACCAAGTCTTTCTGACGGTCCCGGAAAAAAGAAATTTGAACGTCACCAGCCAGAAGATTCCACTGCTGTAGTCTGGAACCCAAAAGCTCAGCTTTATTCTTCGGGAGATCTAAATCTCTGACAAGGTCGTTCAATTCACCTTGCGTTATGAGGTGTGGCTCATTAGCAGGGGCCAGAAGAAACTCAGGGTCACGTGAGGTTGACGGTTCATGACTACAAACTTCTTCCTCTTCCTCACTTGATTCTAATGATAATGATTCTGACATTTTGGGAAGCAGCAAACCTTCTCCATGAGGCACTGGGCGTATTGCAGATGGAATGTTTGGATATTGCACGGTCCACTTACTCTTTCTGGATATGCCTTTCTGAATTGGAGGAACCATGCAGAAGTAGCAATTGCTGATGTGATCCGTGGGCTCTCTCCAGATTATTGGAACTGCAAAAGGCATTGATTGCCTTTTCCCATTCATCCACTGCCTGAGATTTGTTGCACATGTATTGCAGCATATGTGTGGCACCCAGCTCTTATCCTGATCTCCCATTCTGCAGCCAAAATATAAGTTGTAGGCTTTCTTAATCACCACAGTCATATTCTGTTTTTGTGATGTAAAAGTCATTTCCATTTTTGTGATGTAACACAAGTACGATGCATCGCCAAATATGCTGTGATTGACCTATCGGCATAAAATAATGCAAAATAATTAATTTTTAATTTTTCTGTGACTAATACACCTTAAGATTTATACTGTCAAGTGATACAAATTTAAATACTGATTGCATCATCTGGTTTTGGACAGATATTTCTGTTGGTTGCAAGTAGAGATTATGCAATCTCACGCAAATGTTGCATAATACACAGTTAATGGCCCCTAATGACTAATTAATAGCATATATCTTAGCAACTAGACCTAATCAGCCATTTTCATTATGATTTCTGTGTTCAGCAGCCTTAAATTAGTTTAGAACAGCTGCTTTTGTGTCCAAAGCATTTTGGCTGTTGAACAGTGATAGTTCTCAGGAACATCAATGTATTTGTAAGAAAAGAAAAGTTTGAAATGAACTTGTTAGCAATTATCTTGCCACTTTTAAATCAACACGATTAGTTAGTATCTCATCTTAAATGATGCTTATATTCATTTTCCCATACATTTCAAATATTGGCAATTCTGAGCTTTATTTTCAAGGAATAGCATTTCCGATACTGAGTGTTTTTATTTGGACTCTTGTCAGTACGCAAAGTATTTACAAAGTGCCTCGAAGTGGCCATGGTTCATCTGCGAAGAGAAAGCCATTTTGCATTCTCTTGTCTGGGCAATATACTAATCTCAGCAGTGACTCCTCAAAGTATTCAAGAATCCCTTTAGATGCAAATGCAAGCACTACCTCACTGGCTCACCCACAAGATCATTAGTTGGTACTTGCCTTGTAATGCAGCAGGGAAAAGCATTCCCACCTACCCATCATCAAAAAATGCTGATACACTTAGGGGTATGTTTATTAAGCAGTGGTAGCGGCTGTCGTGCGGTATCGGAGCGTGGTTTCTGATACTGCACGCCAGCTGCTACCGCTGCTTAGTAAACATACCCCTTACTGTATGTTGTCAAATGTTGTCAGCACGTTCCACCACTGTCTGAAGAATCATCTAAATGTTGAGGCACATGGCAGTCTTCATCCCCGTATTAACTTTTGGCTTGTCTATTTATGAATCTGTTGCAGTGGTACACCAACCTCCAATAGACTCAGCACTGCGAGCCATTCTCCGTAAGACTACATGTCTTGGTAGGCTTCACAGAAGCACTTTGCTGGAGGCAAGTTCCCATCAACATTCAGTCAAGTCACACCTTCCATCATTCTGACAACATTCTGATAGCAGATATATTTACTATGGTTTGGAGAGTGCACATTTTTCTTCTTTGCATATGAGGGCTGTTGGCAGAAAGGGAGAAGAAACTACATGCTTAGAGTCATCTTCCATGGTCTTCAGACTTTTTAACAATGGCTTGTGGGGTAAACCATTCTGTTTTACACTGCTGAGAAGCTGCAGAATCTGCAACCTGACACTGTCCTAAGCATTCTTGCAAGTACAGAATCTACCAGGCAAGCTCTGTCAGTTAGTGAGCAAATTGAACTGCATGCTGGACCCTCATAAATGGTCCCTGGTAGATTACGTTCTGCAAGATATTTTCGGTTGATGAGGCACTCTATCTATGTGTTTGCTAATCAACAAAACTGGAAGTACACATTTTTCTGTCACAGAAGACCAGCTCATCAAAAGTTTGCACATGATGCCTTTGCAATTCCCTAGAAGCCAGGACTCTTTTACGCATATCTTCCAATTCCTCTCATTTCCAGGTTTATTAAAAAAATACTGCAGGATTAAATCCAGGTTGTTCTTGTAGCTCCTTTGTGGCCTTGCCATGCTTGGTTTCCATGGCCCACAACCCTAGCACTGGATCACCCAATCCATGTAGGCAATCAACCTGAATTACTGACATGACAAATGGTTATTTGCTGCATTCAAAACTGAAATCCTTGTCCCTGATGTCATGGATACTGAAAGGCAAGTGATTTCAAACCTCCCCGTATCCTATGTTGTCATCCAGAAAATAATCTACCAAGAGATCATATTATTTTAAATGGTAACATTTCACTACCTAGATGAATCCCTAAACACTAAGGGGGATGTTTACTAAAGTGCGGTAAACGTGACTAACGCACGTTATACGATGTTAACGACCGTAAGTGCCGTATAACGCGCGTACCGACGCGCTAACGACCGTTAATGTCATACTACGCGCGTTAACCGTAGTTAACGATCGTTAAGCTCCGCGGCGCGTTAAAACAGCGCAGAAGGTGGAGAGTGGGCGGAAAGAAGGGGTCAATGGGCGGAGAGTGGGCAGGGAGAGGCTCCCCTCATACTAACGCGCTGAATTTCAGAGCTCAATTCCAATGCGAATGAAAACCTGTCGTTAAAGGCATTTAAAGGGAAGAGAAATCATTTCCGTCAGCAATGTACAGAAAAACCGCGGAAACCCACAAAACGTGAGCAGTGTGATACATGTGCACAGAACAAAATTTCACATAAAACGTTAAAAATGACCACAAGAAACATTTTAAAAAGCATAATTCAGCTGGGCAACAGTGATAGCAATGGGCAACAAGGAACAACACTCCCTGGAAAGCACCAAAATAAAAAGAAATGATGTGTGGAAGGGTCTACGCTCCGCAGACCCTTTCAAAGAGCATTACATTGTAATGGAGCTGTCCTGGGCGTGTGGTGTAATGTTTCCCAATGATATCATTGTTGCCCAGCTTGGTTATGGGTGTGTGCCCCTTTTCTGAGGTCTTTTCTGAGGTTTATGTGCACCTTTGTCTGCATACAAGGTAAATGAGGCCACAGTAAACCTGTTGCAGAGCAGGGTTTCTGACTCGTCAGGCCGGTTTAACTAACTCCAGGGACTGCACTGTCTGTGTGGTGCAACAGACACAGCCAGTGCCTGTAAGACCAGAGGGTCACATGTTCAAATCCCAGCTGGGGCTCCTGCCAACCCAGTCCCCATAGTTTTACCCACCACTAAACAGTGATAGTAAAGACACTCCTTTATTGCAGAGAACATACGCATGGCCTATATTTTACCACACCAAACACAGACACCAGAAACAGGCACATTACCTAAAGCAGAATCCCGCAAATGCAGTCCTGGAGGGCCCCACACCATTCCGGCTTCATGCTGCCTCTAATAAAGATGCCTGTGCTGCATAGCTATGCACCACCCCCATGGTATGCAGATGTAGCTGATGCATATTTATGAGGGACAGCATGAAAACCCGAACAGTGTTTGGAACACCAGGACTGGAGTTGGGGAACTCTGCCGTAAAGCAGCAGCCAACAGGGCCACCCACCCACCCACAGGCCCCATTGGCCAATGCCTCCTGGAGAGGCAAGACATTGGGCCCTGCCTGTATCTCCCAATACTAGCAGTTGCATACCTTAGCAATGCCACCCTACACCTGGGTATATGGTACAGAGCTATCAAACGTTCCCTATGATAACTGGCAGATATCAATTCCTACGTTAAGCACAGTTTGCTCATTGAGCTCCACCATAACAATCATTCTGATGTCTGCGGTGTTTGCTGCAGGTCTGGTCTCTGACAGTGTTCACCACCCTGGGGAGTGAACCCCCAACAGCCTTGTGTACCATATCCATGCCTGTACTATGCCCATGACTGGTGTGGTGGGTATGGCTGCTGACCACCTCTATAGTAGCACAATGCTGGCATAGGTGTGGGGGTGGCTGTCTGTCTATCCAGTGTGTGGTGGCTGCAAACACCTTCCACAGCCCACACTGCCAGCAATGTTGCCAGTATTGGGCTGCCTGGCCAGGGTGCATCTGCACAGGGCATAGGGCAGTGACAGGCACATTGTAGTGCCCGGCCACCACCTACACAGACAGGGTGACCTCAGTATATCCTGCTGAGAGATCACTCTCACCCTGACTGTGCAGTGACCACAGCATGGCTAGGCACTCCCATAGTGCTATCTAGTATTTCTCTCATGTGATAAATATGGGTTTCCTTTTGGGGCCCAGTCACTGATGTATCTGCTTGCTGTGTATGCTGACATCCCAGTTCTGGGTGCAGGCATCTCCACTGGGCACTAGCAGACTGTTTGCAGCTGGTAGGTGTTGTGATGGAGTGGCTTGCAGGGTGCAGTGGCTGATGGCTTGCACCAGGGGAATATCAGATAGTGGTGGGGTGCAGCATACCATATCCAGGCCTAATGTCTGTCTGCTATTGTGTTATGGCTGTGTACAGAGCTGCATTGACTGCCCTGTGGGGGGGGGGGGGTGTCTGTTCCTCAGCAGGACTAGGGTTAATGTTCCCCTCTACTGCCACCTTTGAAGGGAGGTAGACTGTGGATCTTTTGATGGGAGACCCTGTTTGCCACCCTTGGCCCTGGGGGAGTGGGGGGGGGGGTGGTGGTGGTGGTGCATGGGGGCTACACCTGACTGAAACAGACAGAGATGTCCAAGGTGGTCCTGCAGAACCTACCTATCTCAGACAGTAACACTGCTTTGGACCTGTGCCATGGCCTCTTTCAGCCATGGGCGGTGCTGTGGACTTGGTGCTGGGCGCCTCACTGCACCCTCAGGGTGAGCACAGTACCCGCACAATGTGACGGTGTGTAGCTACTCTGTGCCAGTACAACACACGGTCAGTACCCCCTACCAGGCCGAGGTGCTGTGGGGGTGCACATGGTCAGTTCCCCCTACCAGGCCGAGGTGCTGTGGGGGTGCATTCCCCATGGTGTGTATCTGTGGACAGCTGATTTGCATGTGCAGTGCATCATGGGTGTGACTGGCACAATCCAACCCTGTGAAACCCCAGCACCTGCTCACAGGCTCTGATAAACCATAGGCCATCACACGTACATCTGCTAGCATAATGCATAGGTGCATGACACCCTACAGAGTCTGTAAAATAAGATGCCCACACTGGTAAAAACACACGTACCCACGCACGTAAAAACACACGTACCCACGCACGTAAAAACACACGTACCCACGCACGTAAAATCACACGTACCCACGCACAATTGTACGCGCGCAGCTACGCACGTACCAATGCACGCAACCTCGCACGCACCAACGTACGTGGCTAGGCACACTCCGAGGGTGTTTTTCTGACACCAATACTCAGTGTAACGAAAAACATGCCTCCTCTTTCCCTCTGTAATGTACAGGGTGATGCCTGGGACAGCCTTCTGCGTTAGGCACACTGGGGACTCGAACCCATGCTGCCTGTAACAGCGGTCAGTACCGTAACCATTGTGCTACAGCTCTGTTTCAGTGCTTTGTGTCTGTACGTCTTCTTACGTTTAACATGCAGTGACGCGCCACGGCGCCCGGTAACGCTCGTTAATTTTTTTAACACGCGTTAGTGGTGACGATGTACCACCCATGTCCTTATTTGGGGTTTCTGTTACTACCACGGCTCCTAACGTAAATTGCACTAACACAGTTTAGTAAACATACCCCTAAATGTGTAGACCCACTGGGATACCCAATTTCTAAAATTTTGGATTTCCTCCTATGCATTTCAAATGCAGTTTTAAAATCTGTCATTGCTGCATATTATCACCAGAGTGAGGATAGAACAGTGTCGCTCATTCCCTAGTATCATGCTTCATGTGTGGGCTTCTCCATACTAACCCAAAAATCCATGCACTGCCACTGTCATGGTTTCTAAACTTTGTCCTTGATCATCTTGTTGAAGCCCAGTTCAAAACCTTAGGGCAAGCATCTCTTAAATTCTCCTTATGGAAGACCATTACCTAATTACTATAATTTCTGCAAGATGCGTGAGTGAACTTACCTGACTGTTCTGCCATGCACCAGTCCATCTTCCTGCCCTTAAACCTGCCGAGAAAGAACTGCTGCCGGGAACTTCTGTGATAAGAGCTGGGAGGCCTTGGAGAGGAGTTTTGTTGGTTCTGCCCCTGATAAAATCAACACAGCTCAGGCGGGTTCCAGCAAAGGGGCGTGGCTAAGGGGCATGCCCCTTAGCACGCTACTTGGTATGCAGATGGAGTGAGGAGGACTTGTGGTTGGGAGGAGGGAGCTAAGAATAGTGTTGGTGGGGAGGTGGTGGTTTTATGTGTTTTGCTAAAGTTGCAGATGTGTGGGGGATAGAGGTGATTGGAGGGATGGGTAGGCATGGTGGATGGGGGGGAAGATGGTGATCAATCGAGGTATGGATGGTAGGTGTTAAGGGTTGTAGGAAGAAGTATGGGATAGGCGATTGAAGGGAGTGATGTGGGTGGGGTGTATGTTAGTTAACGCTCACTCTGTGAGCAATAAATAACATATTTTATATGATTTGGTTGAAGACAGAGGGTTGGATTTGTTATTTGTTACAGAAATATGGTTTACTGAGGGGGAGGATGCTGAATTTGCTCATTTGTCTTGAGGGGTATGTGTGCCATTAGGTCGCAAGGAAAGGTAACGTGGGTGGGGGGGGGGGGAGTGGCAGTGTTTTTTTACAAGCATTGGATTTAATGCAACAAAGATGGGAAGGCCCTAATGGTTGTGAGGGCATTTTGGTGGAACTGAAAGGGCAATGTTGGGTTTTATTTTTTTGTCTTGTGCTCTGGGTTTGTTGCAGGAATTAAGAGGGGAGGTGGTGGATAAGACTGTGGAGGTTAGGTTGGAGTATGGGGAACTGTTGGTGTTGGGAGATTTATAATAGTGTGCGGGGGGGTGAGGGACAGGTTTCTTTTTTGGAGTCAATGTTACACGATATGGGATATCAGCAATTAATGGGGGGGGGGAGAGTACCCATGTTGGGGGGAATAGGTTAGATTTAATTTTCGGTTCAGAGGAGAGCGTGAGGTTGTTGGGAGTTGTGGTAGAGGACAGTGTGGAGGTTCCATGGTCTCATCATTTAGTTTGAATGGAGAGAGGAAAGGAGATGGCATTGTCTGGTGGTGAAGAGGTGGGTTAGGGGCATGATAGAGGGGAGTTTGTTGTGGGAGAAGACTGTGGCCAGAAGGATTTTGGATGGGAGGAGGACATAGGGGATCAGGTACATGGGTGGATTGAAGCAATGCAGAGTACATTGGAAGAGGTGATCCCACAGAAGCTGCTGTGGGTGAGTGGAGAGGATAAAGAATAGGGGGTGGTATTCGGTTGAGCTTTTGGAGATTAAATGGGAATTGTGCTTGTTGGAGAGGTGTTGGAGAAAATCATGGTTGGGGCGGGATAGGGTGGTTTGGAAGAGGAAGGCTAATGATTATCGGTGGAAGATTCAAGATGTGAAGTGGAAGGTGTGGTCCTCCAGGGTGGAAGTGGTGAGTTATAGACCCAGGAAATTGTTTAGAATGGCTAAGCAATTGTTGGGGGGGGGGGGAATTGTTTGGGGGAAAGGAGGGAGTGGATGTGGAAGAAGTAGCGGATTACTTTGTTGGGAAGGTGGAGAAGTTAAGGGTGAAAGGAGTGGAGGGTGGGGGAGTAGGGGTAGATCAGATGAGAGGATAGTGGGAGGAATTTGTGGAGGTTACTCAGCAGAAGGTGAGGGAGGTTTTGAGGGGGCTGAATCTAACTGAAATGTATTTGGATCCTCTTATGAGACGTCTGTTGAGAGAAGAATTGGGGAAGTGGTAGGATGGTTTGTGGATACTGTGAATGCTTCGTTGGCACACAGTGATTATCATGAGATGTTGAAGGAGGCAATGGTGACTCCATGTCCAAAGAAGGGGCATGATTTGTCCTGTGAGAATTTGAGGCCTATTTCATCGTTGATGTGCCTCAATAAATTGGTAGAGAAGATAGTGTGGGTCAATTGGAAGGTTACTTGGAAGAGAACCACAGGTTGGATTGGGGGCAGGCTGGCTTTTGGAAAGGGACATGGACAGAAATTTTGCTGGTGACTGTGATGAACATGTTGGGGCAGGCTCGGGATGGGGGGGAGGACAATGACGGTGATTGTGTTGGATTTGTCAGCAACCTCTGACTTGGTCGTTTGGAACATCCTTTTGGAGAGATGTCAAGGTATGGGGATAGGAGGTAGTGTATTGCAGTGGCTGTCTGCTTTTTTGCCTGGGCACTGGTTTCAAGTTTGTTGGGGTGACAAGATGTCTATGGTGCACCAGTCGCGGGGTCCTGCAGGATTCGATGCTTTCCCCCTGTCTTTTTAACATTTTCATGAGACCAGTGGGGCAGATAGTGAGGAAATATGGCTTCCAGTGTTTTCTTTACACGGACGACATTCAGTTGGTGGTGGTGTCAGAATGTTCTTTGGAAGAAATGATTGGGAAGGTGAATGGATGTCTGGAGGAGGCCTGTGGGTGGTTGCGGAACACTGATCTGGTCTTGAATGCCCAGAAATCAGAACTATTAGTGTTTGGGAGCAGGGCCATACTGAGGTTGAATCACGCCCTGTGTGACTTGCACAACGGGCGTGCGCCCCCTCCCCTCTCCCCCGCGGCAGAAGAGAAGAGGTGTGCCCGCTGTGTAAGCTGCCGACACACTAATCAGATCTGTCCCTTCCTTCTCTGATGTCGCGTCAGAGCAGGGAGGGACAGATGTGCTTAGCAAGCCCGAGAAGGCTTAAGGGGCGCATTATGGATGTCTGCCATTGCCTGTCGCCACTGAGTGAAGAAAAAGTGGTGGTAGCAGGCAATGGCAGACATCCGAAATGCACCCCTTAAGCTTTGTGCCCTGTGTGGCCACACCACTCGCACAGGGCTAGGTACGGTCCTGTTTGGGAGAAAGTTTCCCAAAGGGTTCCAGGGGTGATCTGGGAAACTACAGACCGGTGAGCCTGACGTCAATACTGGGGAAAATGGTAGAAACCATCATAAAGAACAAAATTACTAAACATGTAGATAGTCATGGCTTAGTGGGAGACAGCCAACATGGCTTTAGACAAGGAAGATCTTGTCTTACTAATCTGATATGTTTTTTGAAGGTGTGAATAAACAGATAGACAAAGGTGAGTTGGTTGATATAGTGTATCTGGACTTTCAGAAAGCCTTTGACAAGGTCCCTCATCAGAGACTTTTGGCAAAACTAAAAAGTCATGGGATAGGAGGCAGTGTACTATTGTGGATTGGGAGCTGGTTCAAAGATAGAAAGCAGAGGGTAGGGCTAAATGGCCAATTTTCCCAATGGAAAAAGGTGAATAGTGGAGCACCCCAGGGATCTGTACTGGGTCCGCTACTTTTTGACATATTCATAAATGACCTGGAAAAGGGAATAACTAGTGAGGTTATCAAATTTGCAGACGACACAAAACTGTTTAGAGTTGTTAAAACCCAAGAGGATTGTGGAAAAATGCAGGAGGATCTGGATAAATTGGAAGACTGGATATCCAAATGGCAGATGAAATTTAATGTGGACAAGTGCAAAGTTATGCACCTAGGAAAGAACAACCCACACTATGGTTACACAATGCAAGGTTCCACACTGGGAACCACCACCCAGAAAAAAGATTTAGGAGTTATCGTGGATAACATGTTAAAACCTTCCGCCCAGTGTGCAGCGGCGGCCAAGAAAGCAAATAGAATGCTAGGTATCATAAGGAAAGGAATGGAAAATAAAACAATGGCTATTATAATGCCTCTGTATTGTTCCATGGTACGACCGCACCTTGAATATTGTGTGCAATTCTGTTCGCCGTATCTTAAAAAGGATATAGCGTTATTAGAAAAGGTACAGAGAAGAGCCACCAAAATGGTAAAGGGGATGGAAGGCTACTCCTATGAAGAGAGGCTACACAGGTTAGAGCTCTTCAACCTGGAAAAGAGACGGCTGAGGGGAGATATGATAGAGGTCTCTAAATTAATGAATGGAGTGGAACGGGTAAACGTAGATCGATTGTTTACGCTATCAGAATATAGAAAGACTAGGGGACATGCTATGAAGCTACAGAGTAAGCTATTTAAGAAAAATAAGAGAAAATATTTTTTCACTCAACGTGTAATCAAACTCTGGAATTTGTTACCGGAGGATGTAGTAAGGGCTGTTAGTGTAGCTGGGTTTAAAAAAGGTTTGGACAAGTTCCTGGAGGAAAGGTCCATAAGCCATTATTAGAAAGGGACCCAGGGTATCAATGCTTGATCCAAAACAATCATTGTGGAACCTGTGTCTCTTGGGGATACTGCTAGGTACGTATGACCTAGATTGGCCACTGTTGGAAACAGGATACTGGGCTTGATGGACCTTGGTCTGAACCAGTATGGCATATCTTATGTTCTTAAAAGAGGAGGGGAATGTGCAGATGTGGCTATATGCTGCTTTTGTAAGGTTGTCATGGAAAAAGGAAATATGGAATTTTGGGGGGGTGGTAATGGATGTTGACCTGGATGTTGGCTCAGGTGTCTCATATGGGGCAAGTGGCATACAATAAATTGTGCCTGGTAAGACAGTTACGTCTTTTCTTGGATGCAGAGGCAATGTGCCTGTTGATTTAGGTCTTGGTAATGTCCATGATGGATTATTGTAATCTATTGTATGCTGGGTTGCCCAAGTGCCAGCTGCAGGTTTTGCAGAATGCGGCAGCAAGAGTGATATCAGGGCCAGGACCGTACCTAGCCCTGTGCGAGCGGTGCAGCCACACAGGGCACAAAGTCTTAAGGGGCTCATTTCAGTTGTCTGCCGTTGCCTTCCCACTGCCACGTTTTCTTCTCTCAGCAGCGGGAAGGCAACAGTAGACAGCTGAAATGTGCCCCTTAAGGCTTCTCGAGGCACGCTAAGCAGGTCTGGTCCCTCCCTCCTCTGATACGGCATCAGAGCAGGGAGGGATAGATCTGCTTAGCATGCCGATGACTTGCACATCGGACGCGCCACTTCTCTCCTGCCGCCATCCATAAAGTGGCTGGATGGAGGTGCCGGGGGGGGGGGCACACCTGATGTGCAAGTCGCACAGGGCGCGATTCATGCTCAGTATGGCCCTGATCAGGGCGTAGTTGCAGGGAGTCGATAGCTGATGTATTGAGCCAGCTTCACTGGCTCCCAGTTGAGCAGCGGTGTGTGTTTAAGCTCCTCTTGGTGAACTTTAAGGCACTGAGAGGTCAGGGGCTGGGATATCTGACAGAGATGTTGGAGTAGTATCAACTGGGCAAGGAGTTGCGGTCCAGTCAGGGCCAGCATTTAGTGGTCCCCAGCTCTCAGCAGGTATGTTTGAAGAAATGGCGGGAGAGGTGTTTTGCGGTGGCAGCCCTTCTGCGGTGGAATAAGCTTCCGGTATGCTTGTGGTAAGAACAAAATCTGATGGCTTTCAGAACAGCTGAGAAGACGTTTTTGTTTCCTCAGCCATTGTATGGTGGGAGGTAGGGCTAGGTTGCGGCAAACAGGCAGCATGATGGAGGAGGAGGCACAGGGTTGTTAGTATTTTTTTGTGTTTTTATATTGTACACTGTCTTGGATGCTTTTGGGAATGTGGTGGGATAGCAATGTTTTAAAATAAATATATAAATAAAAATATAATTGATAGTCCCTAACTAAATCCTTTCCCCTCACACACACCTCTCATTCATATAGTTGGCCAGCATCATACATTCTACATTCAGTTACTCATCTGAACTGGATTACATTAGCTTCCAGTCAGAGTGAACATTGTACTGGTAAGTTCCAGCCATCAGCCATCTTCTAAATATAATTTCCAAATTCAGACAAAATCTGTCTCACAGATTTTTTTCTTTGCAACCATTAAGGTCTATTTCCAGACAAGAGTTACTAATTCCTGTACACCTGTCAGAGTTCTACATCTGGTACCTTTGAAGAGAACTTTAAAAATAGGTTTGTCAGCAGCTGGAAAAAAAATACCACCTCAAAATAAAGGTTTCACTGAATAAAGTCAAAACTGTCATCACAAACTAGTGTTCACTTCAGCCTAGACCAGCTCAAGTTAAAAGCTGAAGTAAAACTTTTAAAATTCAAAGATTCTAAGCAGAATTAAAATGTAAACCACAAAAAAGACAAAAATTCAGCAGGACTATATGACTTCAGTCTATTCACTCAGAAATACTTTCTTAAAACCTAAAACTCCATTTATTTATTAATATTTAGCTCACGTCTTTCTCGTAGTAGATCAAGGCAAGTTATAATTAGGTACTGTACGTATTTCCCTGTCAGCTTACAATCTATACCTGAGGCAATAGAGGGTTAAGTGACTTGCCCAAGGCCACAAAGAGAGGTAGTGGGATTTGCACCCTGGTCTTTCTGATCCAAGGTTGATGACCTAAGCATTAACCACTCCATTGTTTACCATAATTAGATATTCTAGATGTTTTTTTTAATAGCATCATATGCTCTATAATGCTGCAATGTTGTATTGACTTATTTTTATCTTTTACTATGTTTATCATTTTAATAAGTTTTTTGTAAGATTTTATTTCATAATTAGATATTTTAGATGTTTTTTTAAATCTTCACATATTCTATAAAGTTGTAATGCTGTATAATGCTATAATACTGCATACATGTGATGGAGTCAAAGATGTTCAATCACAGTTATGATGAAATATTCCAATCATGTACAACTCATTCAACAGGAACCAAAGCGAGGGGCATCTTGAACAATTTTCAGAAGATGGTGTTAGTGAGAAGGTAGCTAAACTTAAAGTAGACAAAGCAATGGGACCGGAAGGGATACACCCTAAAATACTGAGGGAACTTGGGGACGTTCTAGCAGCTCCACTGACTGACCTTTTCAATGCCTCGTTGGAGTCGGGAGTGGTGTCAAAGGACTGGAGAGAGGCACATGCATATCTTGCAGACCAACCTAGCTTACTTGGATTCACTTGTGGCTCAGATGGTTGTAACTAACTAAATATGTACTTATGGAAAGGTCACCTGTTCATGCACAAATTGTGGTCATCATTTGGCAGATGAAGGGACAAGGTGGTCGTTCTTCTCTCACATGGGCTTCATCATATTACATAGTATTCCTGCCTCAGGGGCATCTTTTTTCCCCCCACCTGCACATATCCAATCAATATGTGCAGGTGGGGAGCATCCTGATCCCAGGGCTAGTCCATCCACTAGATGAGCGAGCCTGGTGCCAGGGTCCAACGATCATGGTGGACAGCATGTTGGCCAATCCCGGGCCAACGGCCATTGTGGCACAGCTGCTGCTTCGGTACTGCAGGCAGCCTTATTGACATTGCACACATGCAGCTAGCACACCTTCCACCCCTGCCCACCTCCACTGGTGGATGTGGGCATGCATGATGCTGCCTTAGACCTCAGTAGGGAGGGATCATGTGTTTCGCTGTACCTGCTGCAGACATGCTTACCATCCCACTGACAGTGGCACCTGCAGCATTGCACTGGACACACAGAGCTTGGATAATGTTTCGCCTGCAGCAGGCCACAGCTGTTGTGACCGACACCCCCATCCTCACACAATGCTGACATTGTAGCATGGTGGTAGTGGTGGCGGCATGACTTCTTTTTGACTGCGGCAGCAAGCATGTGTGTTGCCAGTGTCACAGTGGAGTCATACCAGACATCACAAGATGTACACCCTAGGCAGTGGCCTTGTCAGCTTTGTGAACCAGCCAGCCCCACCGCATCGCCAACGTGATACCTCCTTTGCCAAATTAGCTTCTTAATAGGGCAGCATGCTGTTGCTGACAATGGAGCACTATTATCACAACTTTGGGAAATCTGGTGGGTGGTGCACATTGCATACTTTGAAATAGGATCTCTCCCTTCAGACAAAGCCCTTACCATGAGCTTTCAGATGGTGTTAGGGTTCAGAGCGCTGTGAGCTCTAACTCTCGATAACACAACTAGGCGTTAAGGGAGTACACACTATCCCTGCCCACTCTTTGCCCCATTAATGCTCACTCTCCACCTCCTTTATTTTATTTATTTAGCTGTGCTTTTATACCGCTTTTCACCCAGTGAAAGTGGCTTACAAAACAACTGAAGGATACAATGAGGAGTGAATGTAACATAACTATGTACAAATAACTATGTAACATAACTATGTACAAATAACTTATTTATGAGCTGGTATATGCAAATGCAAATACTTAAAGATATACATTGGTATGCTTTTGTTGGGATATATAGTTGGGTATGGTTATGTTCCAGGTCTATAATGTTCAATGAAAAGATGAGTTTTCAGGTGCTACACTATGGGCCCAGGTTCCACACATTAATCCAGTGTTATTGGTGCTTTCCACGGCGTTAACCGCTTGCGGGCGCTGATAACGCCCGTTAATGGCACCTTTGCTCCCTTACCACCCTTTAGTAAACATACCTTTTTGTCTTTATATGGTTTTCTCCTCCACTATATGTTTATCATTTTAGTATGTTTTTGTGGTAATGCTTTATTCCAATTAGTTTTTATTTCTGAGAGATTTTACGATATTACAAGTCTGGTGTTCACAGTATAAGTCTTTTTGTTTGGTATGTGCTTCCTTTATGTTTTTATGATTATTGCTTTAAGACATTTATATTTATATTATTTTTATTTTTATTTATTGTATATATTTGTATATTTTAGACCCCTGATGAAGGCTCCTGCAGCCAATACTTGGCGGAGTTGGGCTATATTTCAATAAATAATTTTGTATTCCATGGTCTTCTTCTGCATCAGATATAATTTTAAAATTATTTTTCCTACATAGTTAAATAAATTTAAAAGACTAATTAAAAGTTACTGGATCCAACCAGCTGTAAATTTTAACAGTTCTAGTGAAAAATATTTACAGAAGCAAATGATGCTAGCAGACCTTTCAGTAAGATCTCATAAACGTTTGTTTGTTCTTTTCTTTAACACTTGTAAGTTTTACAATTTCAAATAATCTAAAAGACAGGTAAGTATGAGTACCCAAGTATCAACCATTCCATTTTTCAAGTGTAACAATTGAGTACAACTTTCTTTCACAGTACTGTTTTCTTTCAAAATATTCAATTAATGTGTTTCACAAACTTCTGTTGTAATTATTATTCAACTTTAATGCTAAAGTAGTTGAAGTAGCCTTTGGGGCAGGGACCTTTCAAAATGGCCACTACTGCGTGAGCTCGCTTACCTTGCACAATTTTCTCTATGCCTAAATTAAAAGGGAAGGTTCGGTTGCCACCCCCAGGGTCCCGACCTTCTGTTCCTCGTCCTATGGACCAATTTGTGCAGCTCTCTGGGTCAGCAATGGCAGAGATTAGGTTGGGCTCATTGGAGAGGAATGTAGAGGACTCTTCCCTGCCTTCCAATGTTGATACATCTTTGTCTTCGGCCACACGGACACCACTCCTGTGCCCAAGAGGTACATTTGCGGATCCATCCAGCCTGGAGCTGCTGGTCTCGTACGGTGGCGCGGAGTGCATCTCTGTTCGAGAGGGACTGACGGGTGATCTGCTTGGAGTGACCGCTGGTGCTTCCGCAGTTTGCATGGAAGGGGAATCGGAGGTGAGAGCGTCTCTGCCTGACGGCGTGGCAGATGTGGGGCAGCAACTATCTCAGACTGTGGCTGAACTGGAGCAGTTCTCTGTGACACTCCTGAGACCTCAAAAGTTTACACTAGAAACTATATGGGATGCCACTGTGTCGCTTACTGGTGTTATCTCTAAACAAAGTATGGAGTTATTAGGCAAGGTGCAAGTCAATTCCGGACAGCTTGGATTAATAGTAAATGATGTTGAGACCCTTAAAGTGTCTTCACAAGAATTTTCTCAGAAGATAGCAGATGTGACTGATGTTCATGCTGTGCTACTGAAGGATAATATTGCCTTAAAAGCTAAAGTAGAGGTGTTAGAAAATGTATCTCAGGCAGCGAATCTTTGGTTAATTAATTTTCCAAGATGAGCTGTAGTGTTACCTCATGATAAGTCTAGATGGTACTTAACTGAGGCTCTTCAGATATCTCAGGATTTGATTTCTCCTATTTCTAGGATTTATTATTTGCTGGTATCTAAGAAAGAGCTTTCAGCTTTGACCTCTGAACAAGTTATGGATGTGTTGAACGTCTCTCAACTGTTGAAATCCTCTGATATTGAAATTAATTTTGGTATCTTTTGCACTAGTTTCTGATAGAGACTGGTTACTTCGGGTATACATATAGAGCCACTCGTTATGTGTTTTTTCAGCCATCAAATCTGTTCGTTTTTGTAAACGCAAGATTGCTGGAAACATCTGCTGCCACAATTTCGACTGAGATTTTATGACCGTGCTTGGTTATACCTGACCACATTAGTTGCCCTCTATATACTGCTTGTTGTTTTCTATGTACAGTTTCCTCTTTACCCTCTTCCTCTATACTATCGTGGGCTATTAGATAACCTAAAATTTGGTTGATAACCTTTTCCTATTTTAATTTCTTGTACATTATAAATAGTTAATGAGGATTCCTTTTCTATACAAGTTTATATCTTGCTTGCTATTTGAAAATTTCAATAAAAATAAAATAACAAAAAAAAAAAGCAAAAGTAGTTTTGTAACTCTAATCTCGAGTTCCTTTTCTAGAAATGAAATTCTCCGTTAATGGTATAAGCAAGATTATTTTTCTGAGCAATACATATTTCTTTAATTTTGAAATGTTTATTTTCTCTTTCAGAGTACAGATCAATTTGCATTCAAATCTCAGGTCAGTAGATTCTAATGATGAGACCTATTTGATCTCAAATGGTGTGTGTAAGTGTAGTTGGTAGCTACTTATCTCTTCTTTTTCAGGCATTCGTTGGGGCCCTTCAGATGGATCCAGGAATCTGCTTCTTCAGGCGACCTTCATCTCTTTAGCAGTGGAACCTCACAGGGAATCTTTTTGGCAGCTGTATGTTTATTGTGACTGCAAGTGAGTGTGTATGTGTGTGGTTTGAGCGTTGCATGGGAGTGTGTCCATCTGCAATTCTGGGGAGACATGAATGCCTGGCTAGTACCTGGACTGTAAGGGTGAGCAGAGTGTCACCAGGAGCCAGTGTGATGGGCAGCCTGATGTCAGTACCAGGGAAAATGGTAGAAACCATCATAAAGAACAAAATTACACAACATGTAGATAGTCATGGCCTAATGGGAGACAGCCAACATGGCTTTAGACAAGGAAGATCTTGTCTTACTAATCTGATATGTTTCTTTGAAGGTGTGCATAAACAGGTAGACAAAGGTGAGTCGGTTGATATAGTGTATCTGGACTTCCAGAAAGCTTTTGACAAGGTCCCCCATCAGAGACTTTTGGCAAAGCTAAAAAGTCATGGGATAGGAGGCAGTGTACTATTGTGGATCGGGAACTGGTTAAAAGATAGAAAGCAGAGGGTAGGGCTAAATGGCCAATATTCCCAATGGAAAAAAGTGAATAGTGGAGTACCCCAGGGATCTGTACTGGGTCCGCTACTTTTTGACATATTCATAAATGACCTGGAAAAGGGAATAACTAGTCAGGTTATCAAATTTGCAGATGACACAAAACTGTTTAAAGTTGTTAAAACCCAAGAGGATTGTGGAAAACTGCAGGAGGATCTGGATAAATTGGAAGACTGGGCATCCAAATGGCAGATGAAATTTAATGTGGACAAATGCAAAGTTATGCACCTAGGAAAGAACAACCCACACTATAGTTACACGATGCAAGACTCCACATTAGAAACCACCACCCAGGAAAAGGACTTAGGAGTCATCGTGGATAACATGTTAAAACCCTCCGCCCAGTGTGCAGCGGCGGCCAAGAAAGCAAATAGAATGCTAGGTATCATAAAGAAAGGGATGGAGAATAAAACAAAGGATATTATAATGCATCTGTATCGCTCCATGGTACGACCGCACCTTGAATATTGTGTGCAATTCTGGTCGCCGTATCTTAAAAAGGACATAGCGTTATTAGAAAAAGTACAGAGAAGAGCCACCAAATTGGTGAAGGGGATGGAAGGCTACTCCTATGAAGAGAGGCTAAAAAGGTTAGGGCTCTTTAACCTGGAAAAGAGACGGCTGAGGGGAGATATGATAGAGGTCTATAAATTAATGAATGGAGTGGAACGGATAAACGTGGATCAATTTTTTACGCTATCAGAATATAGAAGGTCTAGGGGTCATGTAATGAAGCTACTGGTTAAACTATTTAAGACAAATAAGAGAAAATATTTTTCACTCAACGTGTAATCAAACTCTGGAATCTGTTACCGGAGGATGTAGTAAGGGCTGTTAGTATAGCTGGGTTTAAAAAAGGTTTGGACAAGTTCCTGGAGGAAAGGTCCATAAACCACTATTAAAAAGGGACCCAGGATATCAATGCTTGACCCAGTACAAGCATTGTGGAACCTGTGTCTTTTGGGGATATTGCTAGGTACGTAGGACCTAGATTGGCCACTGTTGGAAACAGGATACTGGGCTTGATGGACCTCAGTCTGACCCAGTATGGCATGTCTTATGTTCTTATGTTCTTAATTGTGCCAGGCACTGGGAGACATGACTGATGTTGTGCCATCATACCCCAGATTGTGCCATGAAGCCTACATCCTTCCCCAGTCCAGGATCTATGCAAGCTGTGAGACTGGTGATATATCTGGAGGCTGGCTACTTGGGTATGATGGCACAGGGATCCCCCCCCCCCTTTCATGCCCATACAGACCAGACCAGGGGAGCAGTGCCACGAAGCAGACTGTTGGAAGGCAGACAGGGTTGTCCCACAGATAGCGGATATATTCCACATGATGGGACAGGTGTTGCTGCTCTGAGAAATGCCAATACTCAGATATGTGGGAATCAGAGGCCATAGCCAGAAGGCCCTACCACTACTACTGATCATTTGTATCGCGCTACAAGGCAAACATAGTGCTGCACAGACACACAGAAAAAATGGTCCCTGCTCAGCAGAGTTTATAATCTAGACAGAGTAGCTGTGGACAGGATACATTTAGGGGAATGGTGAGAAGAGACAAAGGAGATTAGGCAGATCAGATCCAAAAGCGGCAACGAAGAGGTGAGTGTTCAGCCTAGATTTGAGAAGGGCCAGAGAAGAAGCCTGACTTACAGACTCAGATAGCTTGTTGCAGGCAGAGGGAGCAGCAAGATGAAAGGAGCAAAGTCTGGAGTTGGCAGTAGAAGAGCGGGGTTTCTGAGATGGAGAGCAGGCAGAGATAAGAGAGGAACAGTAGTACGGAGCAGCAGAATGAGTACAGTTATAGGCCTGAGACACGAAGAGGGCATACATTTGTTGCTCAGCAATATCATGCATCCTTTGGGGAACTGCAATATTAGTTTTGGGTTTTGTGCACTTGGTATGGGTCCATCCTTAGCAGTTTAAAGCATGTTTATAAAGATGATCAAGGCAGGGATCACTGGGGCCATTTTCTAATGCAAGTACCATTTTATGCAAGGTATGTCCTGACATTCATGTTCACATTTACATTCTCTCATATCACATTGAATGGAGGAGTAGCCTAGTGGATAGAGTAAAAGTTTAGTACCCAAGTGATCTTGGTTTGAGTTCCACAAGTACTCTTTGTGGCTTTGGGCAAGTCACTTTACCCTCCATTGTCTTGGAAGAAAAGGCCTGGCAATCTGCTTCTGGTGATACCTTGCCAAGAAAACCCAGGGTTGCCAGAAGTCAACATTGGCTTGAAGGCACTTAAAAAAATGCTATATTAGGGTGCACTGGGATTACCTAGCACTTTTCATGGCCTGGGGAGGACTGGTATATGGTCTAGGTTGCAGCAGCAGTCATTTGTCATTGGCGTTTATATCTAGTTTGCATCAGCAAGCTACTGTCAGTGTGAAGAGCAGCTTAGGAGATGCACATTTTACTTAGGAGGTGTGGCATCCATGGGTACATCCTGGAGACGGGCGGGATCTGAAAAGTGCAACTTTTCAGTATACGGTGAGCGTGGGGCCAGTACGTAGGGCCGGATACATGCACGAGCCAGCTGAATAGTGTTTTGCCTGTGCTGTGCTGGACTCATCTATCTCCTTGATTCTGGACCTTCAGGCACATCTAGACTTGAAGAATTTGGTTCAAATGAGGCTCATTTTCAATTTAGATGTGTCCAGGGGGCTGGAAGTGCATATTATGGAATCAGGCTCTATGTGTTTTGACCTGATTAGATTGTAAGCTCTGATGAGCAGGGACTGTGACTTACATCTACATGTACAGTGCTGCGTATGTCTTGTAATGCTACACGAATGATTAGTAGTAGTAGTAACTGGCACCTGGAAACACTAATACACGACCACGCCAGCCACTGAATGTTAAATTGTATGGTATTTGGTCATTGGGGAATGGGACAGAGTGTGGGCATGAAGAGTATATTACCGCTAGTGCCAGGGCAATTGTTGTTTGCTCAGGGACAATGTCGCTCTTAACACGAGTTTACCTAATGACAACTCTGTGGGAGTTTTTAGGTGAACCCACCTTACTGGAGCACACGTTAGGGTAGCCAGTCATATACTAGCTACTAGGAACATGCTGGTCCCGCCCTCGACAGCTAATGCAGAAGCTTTGCACTTAGCATGTGTTTGGTGTGTTAAGTTCAAAGCCTTAGTGGGCTTTAGTAAAAGGGGCCCAAAAACTCTACCAAGACCCAAGAGAAATGAAAATATTTACAGTCAAAGAGGTAGCTTCAAAAGATAGAGCACACCTAAATTCAGTCAGAATTCTCAGATAGATGGCAGAATTCCAGTAGGTAATGACAACATAACATAAAAGTGGTTGTTGGTAGAAAAACATTAGGGGGCCAATATATTCAGTGGCAGTTTTCCAGTTAACAGCATCCATCAACAACTAATTGCACTCCCGTCTTCCCACTTCTGTTGCTACAACTTTCAGTCAGAAATGTAACATTCCTCTCATCTTGGGAGGAAAAAATGCTTGAGGCAAGAACAGATAGAACCCCTACAGAAAACCTCTCAATTCATAAAATTTCAAATATGTGCTGCAGTTTGTCAGCAGCTCTATATCTCCAGGGTTTTTAACATGTCTTCCTCCCTGAAGCATCTCGTTGATTGTTTCTGTGCTTCAAAGCACAAACAGTGAAGAACTCACATGATCTTCCTTGGACACATGTCTTCAGGACATTTTCCTTCCCTGGAGGAAAAACGCAAACTGTTTCTTGTTTCTATTGCAGGAGGGAAGAAATTCTACAGCTTCAGAAACTTACTCTTGACTCTTCTGGCACAGTGTGGAGATCAGGGAGCTAGGCTTGTCCAGTTCCATACCAGCTTTCTCCATCTCTACTGGGAAAACTGAAACTTGCTTCATCTTTTATCAGTGGCAAGATCAGAGCTTACAGTCTTCCTTGTTTATTTATTTATTTATTTTTATTTCTTATATACCGCGCTATTATAATCAGTGCGGTTTACATTTGAAACAGAACATACAAGAATGTAAGCAGTTACATCAAGTTTTTTACATTGAACAGGGAATGTAAACATGGAGTAAAAACGAGGGAGAGACTATGTACATATTATAAACAAATTGTTAAGTCGGTCTCCTGACATCTATTGACATAACCCAAGAATAACACATCACTCTAGCTAGAACATTCTCGTTGTTAAATAACCCCTCTGACTGTAGATCAAGGAAGATTATTTCATAAAAGAGATGAGAGTCCCTACATAGCAATGATATTGTATGGTATTTTTGCACATCATATTTTTTGTGCATAACACAAACCTGACAATTTTTTTGTTTTAGCACAGAATAATTTTGGCAAGTTACCCATTGTAATTTAACAAATTCAGCAGAGTTTAATACATCAGCCCTGATTTAAGCATGTTATCCTGTGCCATACAAGGGTCATTAAATATATGAATGAGGGAAATAACAGAGACCAAAATCATAGAAACAGACCGTAAGGAAAATATCTGGTTTCATTTCCTGACGTTTTAACATGAACCTGCTGAAAAGCATGTATCATAGGAAAGTATATTGCAAACAGTTAAAGTGCTAGAAACAAATTTAACATAGATTATGTGGGTAATTTTCGAAAGCATTTCTGTGGGCACAGCAGTGCTTTACATTCAGAAACAGGCTTTTATAACATTGCTCCCTCTCCCCGGGGGTCAAGGGGAAATGCAACATAAACTTCATTAGCTTTGGTTAGTGAACTGCTGTGCTTTTCTTAGGGATGAGATTATAGTTCCCTCCCCAAGTCTTGCTGGGTACCTTCACGTGATGACTCCGTTGTACAAAATCTATACTGAATCCCAGCAAGGCAACACTATGATTGAAGTATGGTAGGACCGAAAAAGAAAAATACACACTGGCTGCACGTCGCCCAGGATAAAAAGGTCCCACCATAGCTTACGCACTAGGGCTAACGATGGTGGTAGCAATAGTGCAGACACTGCAGATGCAGGTAACATCCCTGTCACAGATAAAGGCCATGGTGAGCGTGTTCATAGATCCACTGTGGCAGGAGATAAACCACAGAAATTAATGAAAAAGTTAAGAGGATTAACAATGGTTAAGTGGACTTCTGCAGCTAAAGAGGAGATAATGTACTGCTACTTTTATGCTACAAACCCTATACTTAAATCAAGAGGGTATACAAAGAGTATCTGCCAAAAATTGGAAGAAAGGAAAATTGCCACAAGAAAAACTACAAAAAGTAACAGATGCAAATTTAAGATCTTTAATTTCACAGATCAAAGCAAAGAAGTATGTGGATGATAACATCTTGAAGCAACTAAGGGCTTCCATGGAAAAAGAAATACAGGGAGGAGGAGGAGCCCTGGGTGAGAGTACCAGAACAAAGGAATACACAGAAACAGAAAGAGCAGTCAAGGGGGAGGTGGAGCTTGGAGATCTGGAACTGCAGGAGAGTGAGGTAACTACAGGACAGGTCAACCAATCTACTGAAGAGGGGGAAGAGAGGGAGGAGGAAGACCCAGAGGCGGAGGAATTCAAGATCAAACTCCAAAGCATTTCTGTGGGCACAGCAATGCTTTGCATGCAGAAACAGGCTTTTATAACATTGCTCCTTCTCTCCAATATGTGCATAATGCTATGTGCTGTATAATTGTATGTTTACTTGGATTGAGCAGAGGCATTCCTGGGGTTGGAACTAGGAAAGGGTTTGCTTTCATTTGCAAATTTTCAAAAATTTGGCCATTAACTTAGAAAATTTGTGTGTGGTTAAGAGCAGGGATAAATGTAAATGTAGAAATTCCCTTGGCATAAGTTTAAATAAGGGGCTCACAAGCAAAATTTGTGGTGGTGGTGAAAGGAATTCCTCCTCCCTCCAAACCCCCTTGTCCAGCCCCTGACCCTCCAAAGCTTAGAAGCAGAGTGCAGCAACCAATAACTTTTTTTTCAAAAAGTTGCCATTCTACCTCCCTCAAAGATAGCACTTTCTGCTTTGCCCTTGCCAGCCAGAGAAGCTCATTATTGCCTCACCTCCCACTGCTGGTTTGAAGTCTCTTACAGCTGTTATCGTGAGACTTCCACCTGGTTGCGGGAAGTGAGGCACTTCTTTTCCCCTCTAGCTGCTGGGGCTAGATCACAGAGCACTGTCATCGAGGGAGCCGATGTGGCAACGTTTTGAAACGTAAAGTATAAAGGGATGCTGCAGAGATATTTGATACCCTAGGTAAAACGTCAACCTTACACCCCCCCTTTAAGATTTTGATAACTGACCTCATTGATCATGATCATCTTAACACTACCCCTCCCACCACAATCCTGTAAAAATGCATATATGATTGGACAACATAGTTTTAAATATTAAAGATCGTGGGCCCACTCTCCCGGAAGGTAAAAGAATGTGCTGATGGTTCTTTGAGCTTGTGTGGTTGTCAAGATCTATTGTTTTTTTGACTACAGTTGGTCTTTGCCACCCCTCGGAAGATGGTGCTCTGGGCAAACTCCTAGGGGCATGTTTACTAAAATCCGCAAAATAGCGCGCCGCAAAATAGCGCACGGCAACGCAGCACTGAAACGCGCAGAAACGCGTTTAAACGCCCCGCACACGTGCGTGTCACCCCCGCACAGGTACGCGGCTCACTAACGGGCCCCGTACAAGTGTGGGCCCGCAAATGTCCGATAGAGGCGTGGAACGGCGAAAGGAGGGCGGAGGAAGGCTCCGGAGGGGCGGAGGGACGGGGTCAATGGGTGGAGAGTGGGAGGGGAGAGGCTCCCCGCACAGTATCGGGCCCGAATTTGCATGTAAAAACTACCGCGAGTGAAACACTCGCGGTAGAAAGCATTTAAAGGGAAGAGAAACCATTTCCGTCAGCAATGTACAGGAAAACCGGGGAAACCAGCAAAACGTGAGCAGTGTGATATATGTGCACAGCACAAAAGTGAAAATAAAAATAGAAAATGACCACAACAGAACTAATAAAAATAGTAATTCAGCTGGGGAACAGTTATAGTGATGGGCAATTACAGAAATCACACCCAGCAAAGCTCCAGAAAAAAGAAATGAATTTTGGAAGGGTCTACTGAGAGGAGACTCTTCCAAAAAACATTTCCACGTTTTGGAGCTTTCCTGGGAGTGTTTGCTATGGTTGCCCATTAATATCACTGTTGCCCAGCGTGGTGATATTTTGTCCCACATTTCCCGTGGTCATTTCCGGGGTTTATGTGCACGTTTGTCACCAGACAGGGTGCATATGCCCACAGTAGAATTGCGTAGAGCAGGGTTTGTGACTCCATCCTGCCAGGCTTACTGCCTCCAGGGGCTACACTGTCTCTGTGGCCAAAGTGTGGTACAGCGGACAGAGTCATTACCTCTGGGACCAGAGGGCAGAGGTTCAAAACCCAGCTGGGGCACCTGCCAGCCCAGTCCCTATATTTTACCCACCACTAAATAAAGATAGCGCAGACACCCCTGTATGCATGGGGAAAACACCCATATTTTACCCAACACCGCACACACACCACAACAATGGGCATTACCTACAGCCAAGTCCCCCAAATGCAGTCCCATACTGCCACATTGCAATCAGGTCAACTGCTTTTTCTGAGAGAAGTTCATGCCAGCATGTTGGCGGACAGGTACATGTGGTGCAGGGGGCAGTGGCTGCTAACCACAGAAGACAGAGGCCTAGCCATGTGCAGGCTGGCACAGTCCACTGCAACAGACAGGTCCTGCCGGATCCACAGTCATGGACAGTCCAGGGAATCCAACCAATCTGTGGCTACACAGTGGTGCAGTGCACACAGACAGTGCATACAAGAACAGAAGGTCACAGGTTCAAAGCCCAGCTGGGGCTACTGTCAATCCTGCCCACATATTTTTCCCACAACTAAACAGTGATAGTAAGGACACACCTTTCATGGCGGGGACATATGCAATGGTAAGACATCTATCTTTTACCCCACTGAGCACAGACACCATGAACAGGGGCAGTACCTAGAGCAGAATCACCCAAATGCAGTCCTGGTGGGCCACACACCAGTCAGGTTCCATGCTGACACTCATACAAATGCCTGTGCTGTATATCTATGCACCACCCCCATGGCATGTAGATGTAGCCCATGCATATTCATGAGGGATAGCAGGAAAACCCGAACAGTGTGATGCAAACCTGGACTGGAGTTGGGAATCTGTGCCGTAAAGCAGCAGCCATCAAGGGCAGACACACCCACACCCACAGGCCCCATTGGCCAATGTCTCCTGGAAAGGCAGAACATTGGACCGTGCATGCAGCACCCAAAACGAGCACTTGCATAACTTACCAATGTCACCCTACACCTGAGGTATACGGTACACAGCTCGGAGACGTTTGCTAGGAGCACAGGCAGGCAGTTATCCATACGTTACGTACATACTGCTAGTTGACCCCATCCAAACAATCTGTTAGGTGTTTGCGGGGCATGCTCCAGGCCTGGCCTCTGACGGTGCTTACCACCCTGGGGAGTGACCACCAGCTGTAATGCGTACCATATCCATGCCTTGCTGTGCTCAGGACCGGTTTGGTGGGCAAGGCTACTTACCCCCTCAATCGTAGCACCATGATGGCAGAGGTGTGGAAGTGTGTGTCTGTCTATACCAGGGGTGGGCACCTCCGGTCCTGGAGGGCCGCAGACCAGTCAGGTTTTCGGGATATCCCTAATGAACATGCATGAGATATATATGCATTAGAGATATCCTGCCAACCTGACTGGTTTGTGGCCCTCCAGGGCTGGATTTGGAGACCCCTGCCTTACACCTCTGTCATTTAAGATCGTGAGTGGGCAAGGTACAGATGTCCTAGACATCGAAAGGGTATATAGAATGTGTCACATTCCTCCTCGATTCTCACCACCACCAAAAAGTTGTCTAATAGACAATTTTTTGGTGGTGGTAAGTTAGGAGGACTGTGACAAATTCTATCTAACCTTTTTGATGTCTTGGACATCTGCACCTTGTCCACTCACTATCTTAAATGAGAGAGGTGTAAGGCAGGGGTCTCCAGATCCAGCCCTGGAGGGCCACAAACCAGTCAGGTTGGCAGGATATCTCTAATGCATATATATCTCATGCATATTCATTAGAGATATCCCGAAAACCTGACTGGTCTGCGGCCCTCCAGGACCAAGTTTGCCCACCCCTGGTCTATACAGTGGGTGTTGGCTGCAAGCCCCTTCAACAGCCCGCACTGCCAGCACTGTTGCCAGTATTGGCCAGTCAATGTGCATAATGAGGTGCAAGGTACCATGGGTATAGCCAGGGCAGGGTGGCGTGGCCAGGATGCATCTGCACTGGGCATAGGGCCCTGGCAGGGACATTGGCTGGGATATTGTAGTGTCCGGCCACCACCTACACAGACAGGGTGGCCAAGGCATGTCCTTCTGGGGGATCACGCTCACCCTGACTGTGCAGTGACCACAGCATGGCTAGGCCCCCCCCATAGTGCTGTATAGTAGTTCTCTCATGTGATAGATATGGGTTTCTCTTTGGGGCCCAGTCACTGATCTATCTGCTTGCTGTGTATGCAGACAGCCCAGTTCTGGGTGCATGCATCTCCATTGGGAACATGCACTATGGACTAACCAGCAGACTGTTTGTAGCTGGTAAATGTCTTGCTATAATGGCTTGCAGGGTGCAGTGGCTGTTGGCTTGCTGCAGGGGAATATCTGGTGGTGGAGTGCAGCTTACCATGCCCTGGGCTTATGTCTGTCTGCTATTGTGTTATGGCTGTGTATGGGGCTGGCTGCCTGCCGGGGGGGGGGGTGGTGGTGGTGTTCCTCAGCAGGACTGGGGTTGATGTTGCCCTCTACTGCCACCTTTGCAGGGAGGTAGAGTGTGGATACCTTGATGGGGACCATGTTTGCCACTGGGGGGGGGGGGGTGCCTGATGGCGGCAGACAGGGATATCCATGGTGTTTGTGCAGAAACTAGCTATCTTACACATTAACACTGCTTTGGAACGCCCGCTTGGCCTCCATCAGCCATGGCAGGTGTTGTTGACCTGGTCCTGGCCACCTCATTGCACACTCAGGGTGAGCACAGTACCCGCACGATGTAACGGTGTGTGGCTACTCTGTGCCAGTAAAACACCCGGTCAGTGCCCCCTACTAGGCCAAGGTGCTGTGTGGGTGCACCCGGTCACTTCCCCCAACAGGGCCGAGGTGCTGTGGGGGTGCATTCCCCATCTTGTGTCCATCTGCGGACAGCTAATTTGCATGTGCAGTGCATCATGGGTACGGGTGGCCTAACCCTATCCTGTTGACACCAGCAGACTGTCTGTGAGGTGACGTGTAGGCTATCTGCAGCCAGCCAGGGGCCTGCTTACAGCTATGGAGCTGTAGCATAATGGTTACGTCACTGCCTGTGCAGCCAGAGGTCATGGGTTCAAACCCACAGTGGGGCCCTTTGGTAGGGCTGTCCACAGCTTTATTTTTATTTACTGTACATATGTCTATGCCGGCAAGACCACCCTCAGCTTACTATACCCATTAGGTGCCTCTGAGGGTGCTTCATAGGGCGCCCTGTAGGCCACCTTATGGTTGCCATCCCTATAGGGTGCACTATACATTATCCTGTGTCGCAACATACATGCTGCCCTATAGGGGTCATTCAAGGGTGCCTTGGCGAACAGTGCACTGTAACATGTGCCTTATGGGCCGCCGTATGTTAACATGCAGGGAGAGTGCGTTTGCTAGTAGTGATAACAAAATAAAATTATACAGCCTCCTACAGCACTCCACAACATAATACATACTGCCTCAGCAGGCATTTTTCACTGGGCATTGTGAGGAGTTGAACCCCTGATCCCTGCACCATTGGTCAGTGTTTTAACCATTGTGCTGTGGCTCTGTTCCTGTGCTTGTGCATCAGCGCGCCGTCTTGTGCCGCCCAAGGGGACCAGTGCGCCGCCTTCTGCTGCCCAAAAATAACTGTGCGCCGCCGCCTTATGCCGCCCAACATTAACTGTGCGCCGCCTTATGCCGTTCCAAATTAATTTGCCTCCTTAAACAATGTTAATCATTACAGTTACTGCCTCAGCTGACCTTTGTCGTTGCGCACACTGGGGGATTGAACCCATGGCCCCTGCACCATTGGTCAGTGTCTTCACCGTTGTACCACGGCTCTGTTGTTTTGTATACTCAGCAGCGCGCCACTTTGCCTTTCCACGCGCTAATGTCGACCCCCGCACATTAGCGCGACGCACACACGTCCGGTTGCTTACTACCGTTTTTTTTCTATTTTCTGCCTGAACCGCCCACTCCTTATATGGCACAGGCACACTAGCACGGCCCCGCACGTTAGGAATGTTTAGTAAACATGCCCCCTAGTCTTGCCAAATGCACCTGAAGCTGTTAGCTGCACTCTGCCTCTGCCACTATGCTGGCCACTGGGCATCCTTCTTTACTGGGCTTCCCACACTGCAGGGAGCCACTTGGATGGAATTTATACCACTGCCTTTTGAAAATTCCCCATGGCCTTGACTCAGAGACATATGCACATACTTTTACAAGCTCAATAGAATAACTACTATGTTTGATCCATCAAATCAATGGATTTTAGAAAAAAAGGCATGATGTTAATCTTCTTATATCAGAAAATCAGAACTACCACCTCAGTGTTGCAGTCATATTACTTAGCTCTTCATTATTAGGTGGACCCATCTCATTCCTACAGATTTTCTTCCAGCCTGATATCCACTTAGGGTCAACCCTCCTAGGAGTTTATTTGATCTTGAAAGCCCATGTTCAGCAACATATTTGTGTTAGGGTAATACATTTCTGTTGCTATCAATGGTCTCAGAGTGTGTTATGTGGTTAATGCATCTTTCAGCACTGGTGGGACATTACTGCATGCTGAAATGTACATTAACAGTGCATCATGAGATGGGGTGGGGTTGGGCTGGAGAGTGGTTGCTGAAGGTTGGGGTGGAGAGTGGCTGTTGACTGTACACTGTGGTTAGTGTGGGCTAATTGCCAATGTTGAACCTGCAGTAATTGCCAAGGGCCAAAAAGTATGCTAAGGGGTTTGCGGGGCAGTTTCTCCAAATGGGTTAGTTTTGCACATACCATGACAGTCATGAACCTCACTTCTAAACCAGGGTATGTGGAATATAATCTCAGTCTCTGAAATTTACTTCTAATACTTGGTGTAGCACTTGCATTGTGCTAAAGAGAGCTTATTTCTGGAGTTCGTAAGATGCAACAGGCATGGGTAATTTGTCAAGATGTGTTTGGAAATTCTTCTTCCTGGAGAAACACTTTGAATTTCTCACTGTATTTGTGCATTTGTCACTTGTTCTTCCTCGTTTGCTGATCTAATTCTTTGAAGAGTTTTTTTCCTCTTGTTTTGTAAATTCTGTTGCTTCCTTTCCTGTGTGAGTGCTTGTGGATTCTCACTCATTCCCTCTAGGCATTGGAAAGCTTGTCCAAGTTTGACAATGGAGATAGATTCTGGACGTCTACTTAAATATTTCAGCGCTTTTTTGTATATTTGGATCCAGTGATACTGTCAGGTAGGCCTAGAGGCCTATGATAGTAGCTCTGTATGTATAATCAATCTCTATGAGGCCTAGTCCTCCTTCAGGTCTAGGGATGTACAGTCTTGGTATATACTGATTCTTGTAAATTATCTCATGGACATGGAGGTTTGCCTGTGTGGTAACTGTCGGGTACATTCTGACCCTGCCCCTGACAATTACTATGATGCTGTTGCACCTAACGTGTTGATTTTGACTCAAACCATACTTTAGTTAAAGGGCCCCTTAGATTTACTAGAATCCAAAATCAGTACAAAAATATCCATCTTGTTGTAGGACAAATGGATCTTTCATAATTTTTTGTCATAGGCATGATTTGCTTTGGATTCAGAGACGAACTTAGGCCTGGGTGACCAGGGGCCTATTTAGGGCTCCATAGAAAATGATAGCTATTTACTTTATATATTTGATTTGAGACACTGATGTGTTCCCTTGACTTTGGTTTGTTGGTACACTGATGGACTCTCAAGATATGTGGGACACTGATGGTGACCCTGCATTCTGATCCATCCCATGTTCTGTGCAAGCATAAGGACACAGAGAAAAAGCCCCTCCTGCAAACTCAATGCAGCACAAAAGAGCAGGAGAATCAGGCCGCTGGAGGATATGAGCTTTATTGTCTAAACAGGTCTGCCCAACGTGTTTCGGCCCAAAGCCTTCTTCAGAGGACTGTGTCCTTGTGTATAGATACATACATAAAAGCATATGAAACACAATAAATAAATATACTAAATAAAGCACCATTATAAACATATATTAAAACATAAATAATTACTAAAAAGTAAAATTAATCAAAATTGCATAAAGAGCCCAATGTAATGTTGTTGTTGTTGTTAAGTGCCGTCGAGTCTGAGTCGACTCATGGCGACCCTCTGGATAGCTATCCTAAATTGTGTTCGGTCTTCAATCAGGCGGCTCATTGTTGACAGACTGGTACCCGTAGCTGCTGTTATCGTATCGATCCATCTCATTGCTGGCCTTCCTCTTCTGCGTTGACCTTCTATCTTGCCAAGCATGATGTCTTTCTCTAATGATCTCTCTCTCCGCATGATGTGTCCAAAGTATGAAAGTCGAAGTCTTGTCATCTGAGCTTCTAAAGAAAGCTTAGGTTTGATCTCCTCTAGTACAGACTGGTTTGTTCTTCAGGCAGTCCATGGTATACACAGTATTCGCCGCCAGCACCATAATTCAAAGGCATCAATTTTCTTCCTGTCTATCTTTTTCACTGTCCAGCTTTCACATCCATATGATGTTATTGAAAATACCATGGCTTGAACAAGTCGAATCTTTGTATGGAGAGAGAATCTCTGCTCTTGATAATCTTATCTAGGTCTTTCATAGCCATTCTGCCAAGAGCAATGCGTCGTCTGATTTTTTGACTGCTTGTTGCTTCTTTATTGATAGTTGATCCAAGTAGGTTAAAGTTATTCACGATTTCAATTTCTTCTCCTTCGACGATGAACCTGTTGATTATGCCTGTTGTCATGATCTTTGTCTTCTTTACATTAAGGTGCAGGCCCATTTTGAGACTATGTTCTTTGATTGTGAGAAGCAAATGTTTCAGATCATCTTCACTTTCCGCCAGTAATGTGGTATCATCAGCATAGCGAAGGTTGTTGATGAGTCTTCCACCAATCTTCACACCTCTGTTGTCTTCATACAATCCTGCTTCTCTGATGATTTGTTCTGCATATAAATTAAACAGGTAGGTGGAAAGTATGCAGCCTTGTCTTACACCTTTGCTTATTTTAAACCATTCTGTTTCTCCTTGTTCCGTTCGAACTGTTGCTTCTTGATCAATGTACAGATTGTGCAAGAGAACGATCAGGTGTTCTGGTATACCCATGCTTCTTAATGTGGCCCAGAGTTTCTCATGGTTTACACAGTCAAAAGCTTTGCTATAGTCGATAAAGCACAAATAGATATCCTTTTGGTATTCTTTAGTCTTTTCAAGGACCATCTCACATCCGCAATGATGTCTCTCGTTCCTCGCCCTTTTCTGAACCCTGCTTGCACTTCAGGTAGTTCTTGTTCCAGGTATGATTGTAGTCTCTTTTGAATAATCTTCAGTAGAATCTTGCTGGCATGTGGGATCAGAGCGATTGTGCGATAATTTCCACAGTCAGTTGGATCACCTTTCTTTAGTATTGGTAAAAACACAGATCTTTTCCAGTCAGTTGGCCATGATGTTGTCTTCCATATTTCTTGGCAGAGCCTTGTAAGTACGGTAACAGCTGCATCAGATTGCTGTAATACGTCTATGGGAATGCAGTCAATGCCTGGTGCTTTGTTCTTTGATAAGGCTTTCAATGCTGCTTCAACTTCTTCTTTCATCACCAATGGTTCCAGATCATAAGGTACAGGTTGAAACGGCTGTTGGTCCACTTGATCTTTATCATATAAAAACTCTCTATATTCCTTCCATCTTTTCTTGATCTTCTCAGCATCATTCAACATAGAACCTTGAGCATCTTGTAACATTCCAATTCGAGGCTGGAACTTTTTCTTTAACTCTCGTAGCTTTAGGAAAGCTGATCTTGTTTTTCCTCTAATAGTTTCTGCTTCTATTTCCTTGCATGTGTCATTGTAGTACTTTTCCTTGTCCTGTCTTGCTGCACGTTGGAAATCTCTGATGAGTTCTGTGATTGTCTTTCTTTCTCCTCTGGCTTTAGCTTCTCTGAGTTTCTGGGCAATTTTCAGAGTTTCTTCCGTCATCCATTTTGGCCTTTTTTTCTTTTTTACCTTTTGTAGAAGAGACTTCTCGCTTTCTTCCAACACAACCTTCTTGATGTCATTCCATAACTCTTCTGGAACTCTATCATTTGTATCTAAAGCAGCAAATCGATTTTGCAGGCAGTCTTTAAATTCCAGTGGTATATTCTCAAGGTCATATTTTGCTGCATTCATGAGTGGTTTGCTCTTTTTAAGCTTTAGCTTGAGTTTGCATACTAGTAGTCGATGATCTGTACTACAGTCAGCTCCAGGTTTTGTCTTTGTTGATGTTATAGAGCTTTTCCATCATTGACTTCCACAGATATAGTCAATTTGATTTTTATACAATCCATTGGGTGAAGTCCATGTGTACAGTCGCCGCTTGTGTTGCTGGAAGAAGGTGTTCGAGATGAATAGATCGTTGGTCTTGCAGAATTCTATCAGTCTTTCTCCAGCTTCATTTCTGTTGCCAAGTCCATATTTTCCAACTACTTTGTCGTCTTCTTTGTTGCCAACCTTTGCGTTCCAATCACCCATGACTATCAGGATATCCTGTTTGCATGTTCTGTCAATTTCAGCTTGTAGTTGTTCATAGAACTCTTCAATTTCATTCTCTTCTGCAGCTGTTGTTGGGGCATATACTTCAATTATAGTTGTGTTGATAGGCATTCCTCATAGACAAATAGAGATTAAGCGTTCGCTGACTGCATTGTATTTCATTACAGTTCTTGCAAGTTTCTTCTTTATTATAAATGCAACACCATTTCTTCTTTGTCTTTCATTTCCAGCATAGTAGACCATGTGCTCATCTGATGCAAAGTGCCCGATGCCAGTCCATTTCAGTTCGCTGACACCCAACAGATCAAGTTGTACATGTTCCATTTCATTCTTGACCACCTCCAACTTCCCTTGGTTCATGCTTCGTACGTTCCATGTTCCAATGTGTAAGACATCTTTACAGCTTTTGACTCTCATTTCATGCACAGCTACATCAGCAGTCAGACGTCCCGAGGGCTTTGATCCAACCACATCATAAATGCTGGCTTTACTCTGAAAAGTCTTCAGCTCTTCCCCAGTAGCTAGTTGAGTGCCTTCCAACCTGGGGGTCTCATCTCCCAGCACTACAGCACAATTTGTTTTGTTGTAACTATCCATTGGGTTTTCATGGCAAGATACAGAAGTAGATTGCTGGGCCTTTCTTCCGCGCAGTTTAAGTTTGGTGTTATTGCCGTTGTCACAGAAATGTGATTTTCCGCCGTCAACACTATCCCATTCTGCTGCTGCCCAGATGGGTGGTTGTCTTGGTCTGGCATCTCAGCTGAGACCTACATAGTAACATAGTAAGTGACGGCAGATAAAGACCAGCATGGTCCATCTAGTCTGCCCAGCAAGATGGCAAGAGTAGGTGCACCTGTCGCTCTGTGCAGGCCACCCCTCCCCATGTTTTTGTTTCTGTTTAGGGGTGAACCCACCACTCCATGTAGGACACCTTTATTTGTTCAGATGCTAGATAGTTCAGAAGTTAGATGGTACTGTTTATTTTGCTTTTATCCTGTTGCTGTAAAGGGATCCACTGTGTTTGTCCCATGCCGTTTTGAATTCCATCACCGTGTTTGCCCTCACCACTTCCATCGGGAGGGCATTCCAAGCATCCACCACCCTTCCAGTGAAGAAATATTTCTTGACATTGCCTTTCAATTTACCACCTTGCAGCTTCATGTTATGCCCTCTAGTTTTACAGCTTCCCCGTCTTTGGAAGAGGTTTGTTTGTTCATCATTTCTCTTTAAGTATTTAAAGGTCTGAATCATATCTCCCCTGTCCCTCCTCTCCTCCAAAGTGTACATATTTAGGTCTTCAAGTCTCTCCTCATAAGGCTTCTGACGCAGGCTCCAAATCATTTTGGTCGCCTTTCTCTGAACAGTTTCCAGTCTTTTTACATCTTTTGCAAGATATGGCCTCCAAAACTGAACACAGTATTCCAAGTGAGGCCTCACCAGTGACTTGTACAGTGGCATAAGTACCTCTTCCTTTCTGCTGGTAATCCCTCTTTGAATGCAGCCCAACATCCTCCTGGCTTTTGCCACCGCCTTGTCGCACTGTTTTGCCACCTTGAGATCATCAGAGATAATCACACCAAGGTCTTTCTCCTGAACCGTGCATACCAACCTCTCACCCCCTATTGTGTACTTTTCCCTTGGATTTCTGCTACCCAAGTGCATGACACTGCACTTTTTCACATTAAATCGTAGTTGCCAAGCATTAGACCAGTCTTCCAGCTTTTGTAGATCTTTCCTCATGTTATCCACTCCCTCTGGAGAGTCCACTCTGTTGCAAATTTTTGTGTCATCTGCAAAAAGACAGACCTTTCCATTCAGTCCTTCAGCAATATCACTCACAAATATATTGAACAGTGCCGGGCCCAGGACCGAACCCTGAGGCACCCCGCTAATCACTTTCCTCTCATCCGAGTGAGCTCCATGTACCATCACCCTCTGTTGTCTGTCAGTCAACCAATTTCTAATCCAGTTTACTATCTTGGGACCCATCCCCAAGCTACTGAGTTTATTGACAAGCCTCCTATGAGGAACAGTATCAAAGGCTTTGCTGAAATCCAGATAGATGACATCCATTGCATGCCCCAGATCTAGTTCCTTGGTCACCCAATCAAAGAACTCAATCAGATTTGTTTGGCAAGACCGTCCTTTGGTAAAACCATGTTGCCTGGGATCTTGCAACCTGTTGGTTTTGAGAAAGTTCACTATTCGCTCTTTCAGGAGCGCCTCCATTACTTTTCCTGCCACCGAGGTAAGGCTCACGGGCCTGTAATTTGACACTTCTTCCCTGTCACCACTTTTGTGTAGAGGTACAACATTAGCCATTCTCCAGTCCTGAGGAACCACTCCTGTTTCCAAGGATCTGTTGAAGACATCCTTTAACGGTCCTGCAAGAACCTCTCTGAGCTCTTTCAGTATCCTGGGATGTATCCCATCTGGTCCCATGGCTTTGTCCACTTTCCGTTTAGGAAGTTGTTCTAACACCTCATCTTCTGTGAATGATGTGGTATCTACTTCAGTCCTATTTTTATATTTGGGAGTCACAGCTGGTCCATCTCCAGGATCTTCTTTAGTAAAAACAGAGCAGAAGTATTTGTTTAGCAATTTCGCTTTTTCAGTGTCACTTTCCACGAGTCCTTTCCCAGCACTTCTGAGTCCTGCAATTCCAACTCTGATCTTCTTCCTTTCCTGAATATACCTGAAGAAAGTTTTGTTGCCACCCTTAACATCTTTAGCCATTTTTTCTTCTGCCTTTGATTTTGCTATCCTTATTACTCTTTTAGACTCTTTGAGTTGGATCCTGTATTCATTTCTGTGTTCTTCTGTTTGCAAGCTTTTGAATTTTGAAAAAGCTGTGTTTTTTGCCTTTATTTGCGCAGCCACCTCTTTGGAAAACCAAATAGGTTTCCTTCTCCTCTTGTTTTTATTTATTTTTCTTACATATTTATCTGTTGCCCCTTTTATTGCCGCCTTTAGTTTAGTCCATTGCAATTCCACTTCCCTTATCTTCTTCCACCCCGTCATCTCCTCCTTTAAGTACTTGGCCATTTTATTGAAGTCAGTGTTTTTGAAGTTTAGGACTTTGAGCTTGCTATGATTGGCCTGTACCATGGCTTTTATCTCAAACCACACCGTGTGATGGTCGCTGTTGCTCACAGGGGCACTCACGCAGACATTCGACACGTTATCACTGTTGGTAAGCACTACATCCAGCGTTAAGCTTTCCCTGGTTGGTTCCATCACCATTTGTCTAAGTAATGCATCTTGGAGAGCATCCACAATTTTTTTGCTTCTTTCCAGATGTGCAGAAGGAGTAATCCAATCCACATCAGGTAGATTAAAGTCACCTAATATGATCGCTTCCCCCTTTGCTGCTATCTTGGCAATATCTATAATCAATTCGTTATCTCTCTCTTCAATTTGAGTCGGAGGTCTGTAGACTACAGCAATATGGATGACAGTGCCATCTCCTCTTTCCTACGCAATCCAGAGCGCTTCTTCTTTTCCCCATGTTCCCTGCATTTCAGTAGCTTTAATACTGCTTTTGACATACAAGGCTACTCCTCCTCCTTTTCCATTTTCTCTGTCTCTTCTGAATAGATTATAGCCAGCTATGGCTATATCCCAATCATGCGATTCATTAAACCATGTTTCCGTAACGGCCACGATGTCCAAATCCGTTTCCACCATTAGGGCTTCCAGGTCTGGAATTTTTTGGCTAAGCTTCGAGCATTTGTGCTCATTGCTTTCCAGCATTTACCTGGCTTGTGTGTATTTTGCATTGATTTTATTCTGCCCATTTCTTCCCACTTGTTTTTGATGTGTGGTTTAAGAGTATGGCTGTTTCTGATGTTGTTCTGCTTTTGCAGGGGGTGGCATGCAGATGTTGACCTTCCACATCCGTCACCCCCTTTTCCTAGTTTAAATGCATATCCACATACTGCCTGAATTTTTCACTTAGGTTTCTTTTCCCTGCGACAGAGAGATGTAGTCCATCAGCACAGTATAGTCTCTTGTTGGTCCATCTATTGTCCCAGTTGCCAATAAATCTGAATCCTTCTTGTTTGCACCAGGTCTGGAGCCATGTATTAAAGTTGTTAATGCGATGCAGCCTTTTTGTCCCCTTACCAAGAACAGGTAGAACTTCTGAGAATGCAACAGTGTTAACAATGGGCTTGAGTTTCTCTCCCAGAGATTGGAAGTCCTTTTGGGCTGTAGAGGCACTGTTTCTAGCCAGGTCATTTGTGCCCAAGTGGATAATAACATCTGGTTTGGAGTGCTCACTTTTTGCGCTAAGTATTTCAACAACTTGGTTTGTATTCCTGCTGGCTGAAGAGCCTGGTAGGCACATGACTATCTTCTCTCCTTTGAACTGTGTTCCCAAGTTGGTGCCTCTGATGATGGAATCTCCAAGTAGTAATAGTTTTCTGTTTGGCGAGGTTTTCTTCATATTTGGTGCTTTAGCAGGAGATTGGGCATTGTCTGACTCATTTAAGGGCCCTTCAGTTTCCTTGGGTTGGGCATCCTCATTAGCCAAGGCAGAGAAGGCATTTTGCAGGGATATCTCTTGATGTGTAGGATGTCTCTGCATTACAGGTCGCAATCTTCCGGAACCCACTGTGATCCATTTGTTCCTGGGGTGTTTGATTCTTTGTGGGAGCGGTGGTGGACTTTGTTCAGTTTGTATCCTAGAAGAGGTGCGCTTCATTGCAGCCAGTTCCTCCCTCAGTAGAGAAAGTTCTTTATGCATGGCTGCTAGGTCTTTCCTTAGTATAGTCAGTTCTTCATGCATGGCAGCTGACTTTAGGCATATAGGACAAGCTCTTAGGCTCCAAATGATTCTTCTTTGAATGAAAGTACCACAGTTATTGCACTGAATACACGACATGTTGCTTAAGCAGTCCCAGAAGAGGAAGAATAATAAGAAAAGTTGAAGATGTGGGCGTTACCCAAGTTAGGAACGACAGATGGCACGTATGTGACCACTATATAGGCAATGTAGCCCCTGGGGTGGGTGGGGTGAGGGGTAGGGTGGGTGGGAACCTAAGTGTCTCTGGCCAGTAGGCTGTTCCTGAACAGTGTGCACACAGCAAGGGAGTAGGTAAGGGAACCCACCAAGAAGGGCAAATAGATAGATAAATATGTGGAGACAAACAGACAAAAAACTCACAATTTAGCAGCAAATTCAGCAAAAATCACCTTTTGGATGAGCTCTGGAAAGCACTGCTCTTCTCAAGAAACACAAGGGCAGTCTGAGCAAGCCCACATGCACAACAGGAATGGAGGTTTACAACAATGCCTCAGCAGGGGGGGAGGGGCAGTAACTCAGGTAGACTAAGAGAAAGATAGTTTAAAACTCTACCTGTCCATCTTGGGAGACCCTGCCAGTAGTTAAACTACCGATAGTTTAGCTCTCAGCATCACTGATGCACACAAGCCCTCACAGCACAACAAGCTGCAAACCAAGTGAGGGCCAATGTAATAGGGGCATCAATGATGGATCATATAAAACCAATAAAAACCATGTTTATAATATTTAAATCAATAAGTACATTAAGAAAGTATACATATATATAGAACCATAAAGTAAAAACCGTAACAAATGTGATAAAAGAGGGGGATACAACAACTGACATAAAGAAAAACAGTATATCAAATGGTATATAGGTGATAACTCACCCAATTTGGAGAGATTAATAGGATTTAATACCAACCCATGACTTAAAGGTGTCTTTCAATTTGGATAGATTAATAGGATTTACTACCAACCCATGACTTAAAGGTGTCTTTCAAGTGGTGAGTTATCACCTATATGACATTTGATACTGTTTTTTTCTTTTGTATCTTTCTTTATGTCATTTCTTGTATCCCCCTTTATTATCACCTTTGATATGTCTTTTTCTTTATGATTCTATATATGTGTATACTTTCTTAATGTACTTATTGATTTAAGTATTATAAACATTGTTTTTATTGGTTTTATATGACCTATCATTGACTGCTCTTATTTGTGCAATTTTAATTAATTTTACTTTTTAGTAATTATTTATGTTTTAATAAAGTTTATAATGGTGTTTTATTTTTTATATTTATTTATTGTGTTTCATATGCTTTTATGTATGCATCTATACAAAAGGCCACAGTCCCTTGAAGAAAGCTTGGGCCAAAACACATGTTGGGCAGACCTGGTTAGACAATAAAGCTCATATCCTCTAGCAGCATGGCTCTCCTGCTCTTTCGTGCTGCTGTGCAAGCATAAGGCCATTTCATGAAAAGATGCCTTTTGACTTTGTCCCTTCCTATGCATATACACTGAATCACATGCACAGTAGCTTGGATACTAAAATTTGAGAAATATTTTATTCTGTACAGATAATCTGACAGAATCTTTAAAATCTAAAATATTCTCTGCCTGATTGCATTAATTACAGTTCTTACATTTGTGATGGCCTGCAAATGACAGAAATCCCCTATCAGCCTATGGATGATTTTGTCAGTGAGATAGTTTAATTTGTTTAATATCTTATCATATAATTTCTAATTTTGTGAAACATCTGAAGTATGGGTCAAGATTGTCCTAGGGTAGAAGAATGCAAATCAAGATGATTGCCCTCTGCTTCATTATTAGGGGGCCCTGTGTTCCCATTGTACCTGTTCCACTGGCACAAGAATTTCTCATGGAGGTGCCCAACTTTACTTCCTTCCACCTTCTGGTCTGTGGCTATTGTTGGTTTGCAAGAGTGTTGGTGGGTCAGGAGCTGCTGCAAAGTTCATGACAGTGATGAGAGCACAGTGGGTAGAGCTCCTTCCCACAGCTATTCATTATTAGGGGACTCATCCCATTCCTCCTGATTTTCTTCGAGCACCACATCTACTTAGGGACAGCCCTGCTAGGAGCTTATTTGGTCTCGAAAGCCCATGCTCAGAAACATACTTGTGTTAGGGGCAATAAATTTCCATTACTAGTAGTGGCCTCAGAGTCTTAATAGCGATTGACATTTGAAGAAGGAGCTTCTAGTGGCACCCTTCCTTGGGCGTGTTGGGGCTCATGGAGTGCCCATGATCTACCAATTATGTTCCAAGGACTAGGCAGACCAGGGATAGGGGAGAAGAGGTCCATTGCTTTTTGATATTGGAGGAAGGGATTTATACTTCTACAGGTCCTTGAAGAAGGCTTGCAGAACCACTAGTGGAGAGGTTCGATGACCCACAGAGAAAGAAGATGAGAGTACTGACCAGGAAAGCCTCAATTAGACTTGTGGTTGCCAACCCTTGGAAAAGAGGGAAAAAGAACTAAACAGCCTAAGGAAGTTGAAAGGATCTGCTTCTGTCGTCAGTTCTGACAATCTGAGTTAGACTTTGGATCTGTTTTTTGTGTGTTAATGCTGGATTTGACTCCCACAATTCCCTCAGTAAATTATATCTTTATTTTGAATAGACAAATCTGACTACACAACTGTTTGTTTAGAGTGATCATGCTGGTTGTTGGAAGAGAGCTGTTATTAGATTCACAAAGGTAAGATCTTGAAAGCTTGCCTTTCTTCCAGCCCAGCACAGCCCTAACGTTATAGGATATGGAGTAGCAGTGACCCTGGAAACGGATTAGAAGACCTACATTTGGAAAATCCTTATGTTGATATAATGAAAGTTACTAAGATATTCATAAATCTATGTTTCTTTTGTTTGCATTATTACTATATATACTGTATATACCTGCTCTGTTAAATGTTATTTATGACATGTCTCTATACCCACTCAAGATCTCTAGTCTTATGTAATTGCTTTTATTTAATTATTTATATGCTATTCCCCAGTTAATCCTTGTTTTATTCCCCTGTTATCTGTAACTTGGACAAGTTCTCTAAATCTGAGTGTATTTTGTTTAATGTAAACCGCACTGATGTCAAATAGCGCGGTATATAAGAGCTGTTAAATAAATAAATAAATAAATAAATATAACCTAGACTTCCTGACCCTTCCTATCCCCTCTGTCTGACCTATCTTGTTGCCCTTGTTATGTGTTTTTTAAAAATTCTTATTGTAATTTTATTGTACACCGCTTAGTTTATGTGTAATAATGGACAGTATATCAAATAAACTAAACTGTAAACTGTAACCTGTCATAATAGAAATTGTGAACCAAGAATGGCCAAGTACAACATGAACAATTGTTCACATAGCAAAGGGCAAGCAGTGTTGCACATTATTGTGTCTGATTTAGGCAAAGAATTTCCAGGTAAAAATGTATCCCAGTGTGCATAAAGGATGCTTGAAAAAACCTGCCTCATAACTCTAGGTGATATCCAGGCTCTGTAATACTGCAGACCACATCCTTTCCCTTTCATCTATGTACGAGTCTTGGGACATGGGTTCTGCAAAACTTTGCCAACACAATCTAGATTTTCTGAACAAGCTGATCCATTCTTAGAGGAGATGCAGGAAAAGGACAGAAACTCTGGAGACACATAGAGATTAAGGGGTATGTTTACTAATCCGTGGTAAAGGAGCAAGTGTGCCATTAGCACATGCTAACTGCGCATCTGTGCGTGTCTAAAAAGCCACTTTAGCATGCGCTAACCGTATCAGTCACTTTATCGCATGCTAACAGTACCTGTGGGTGGAGAGAAGGCGTGCATGGGGAGGAGAGTGGGGGTCAATGGGTGGGGAGTGGGCGGGAACAAGGCTTGCTCCCTTAACGCAAGCACCTTAACGGCAGGAACTCTAACGCAACTCAAAACCTTACGGAAAGGGTGTTTTGTGAAGAGAGGGAGCCTATTTTACATCTGGAATGTGATGCACAGACAGGGGAGCCCAAGTGAGTGATAGTAGTGCTTCATTAGCAGCAAAAGCATAGTGCCCAAGTATGAAAGGGCACTATGTTGATGGTGCAAATGGGGGCAAAGTAGGTGGCACATGGGTCCTGCAGTGGGGCTGCTGGTTCACAGGGGGGGGGACCAGCAGCTGCCTAGAAGGTGTATAGGAATATAAGACTACAAAATATGCAAACTGTGTCAGACCAAGGTCCATCATGCCCAGTATCCTGTGTCCAACAGTGGCTAATCTAGGTCACAAGTAACTAGCAGTTTCCCCAAAAGACACACAGGATCCCCAATAACTGTAATGGGGCAAGCTGAGTTGGAGTTGAGGAGTGGCCTAGTGGTTGGGGCAAGGTACTTCAGGCCGGAAGGTCAGGGGTTCAAATCCCATTAGAGGACAGCAACCTTGGGCCAGAAGGACTGGGGTTTCTAGTCCCACAGGTGCTCCTTGTGGTCTTGGGCAAGCCACTTAACCCTCCATAGCCCATGTTCCCTGTAAAAAATAGTTATCTCCAAGTTATAATGCCCTGTTAAATGTAATTTCAGTTTGTTCAATGCAAACTGCACTGATGCAGAATAGCATGGTATATAAGAGAATGAAAATAAATAAGCAGCACATAGCCCATGTCCTCTTTAGCAATGGTTTATGGACTGTTACCCAGGAACCCGTCCACATTTTTTAAAAGCCAGCTACACTGACAACCTTTACCACATCCTCCAGTAATGGATTGCAGGGTTTGATTATGCATCGACTGAAAAAAATATTTTCACCTAGAAGACCAAAATGGGTTACACTTTAGCCGCATTGCAGGTCCCTAAGTCTGTCCACAGTCTGATGGCATAAAAAGCGACCTACATTTACCTGTTCCACTGCGATCAATAATCCAAAGACATCTATCATATCTCCCCTCAGCCGTCTCTTCCCCAGGTTGATGAGCCCCAACCTTTTTAGCCTCTTCACAAAGGGGTATTTTGCCATATGCAATACCATTTGTGATGTTCGTCATGGTTCCACAGTGACAGTGGCAGCACACAGTTCTGCTACTGCTGCAAAAAGGCATTGTGCCACAAGGGGCAGTCCAAGGGTCCTGGCACCCCAGGCAGAGGACCAGGCTTTCCCCCTCCCTCGCTGCTGCCACAGAACCCAGCTGTGGGGGATGAGGTCGATAGTGCCAGACACTGTAGCCCCCCCAGGCAGCTGCAACATGCAGGTGCCCAGGGAACTACCACAGCAGTGGCTGCCATTCTCCCCCTGAGACTTATCATTGGCAGGTGATGATGGGGTCCCTGCAGAGGCAGATGGTTTGGGGAATGGGCTGTGTGGCCATCCATAAGTGAGTCTGCACCCCCCATCCATACTGTGTACCCTAGGTACCCGCCAATCTGCATGTTGGATGCGCTGGGGCTGCACACCACCGGCACGGACAGCACACGGGTATGTCAGCATGGTGTGGGGGTGTTGGTGGAGGGGGCAGCAGCACCCACTTGCAGCAGACCAAAGCCATGCCCTGGACCTGTGCACATTGTGCATTGCAACATGTGCCAAGGTCTGTCTGATGTAAAGTATGTCAGGCCCAGGGAATGTTGTACTCTTATGGTAGCACTGTGGCTCAATGCACACAATTGGTGTGTCTATGAGTGGAGGGTCATGGGTTTGTGTCCAGGCTGTGGATAATGCATTGCATGTCCCTGTGGCTGAACTTTAGCCCACAGTGCAGGCATAACACCAATATGTGTAACCCCCAATGAATTGGCCAGCAAAGGTACAAACACCTATCGGCCACACAGAAAGGCTCCACTGTCCACAGCTGCATGGAGAGTCCGGCTGATAGTACTGGCACACTGAGCGGGCATTAATATCAGAGCACAAGAAGCACACATTAACAATGTGATATCAGGACCAAGGTAGAAGGCAGGAGTGCCAACCATCCCCATATTTGGTGTGGGTGTATATCACTTTAGTCATGGCTTTCTATACCTCACTGAGCCTCGCAGTGCCTAAGCTGTTTCCAGTCTTAGGGGTATGTTTACTAAAGGGCGCTATTTGCGCTGCTATCATGTTATCGCACAATAAGGCACCTTATCGCGTGATAATGGCATTTTACCGGGCGATAAGGCGCCTTATCGCGCGTTAATGTGCGCAGCGGCGCAAACAAGCACTGAAGGCGGAGAAAGGCTCCCGGAGGGAGGGCTCTCCAGGGGCAGAGAGAGAGGGTCAATGGGTGGAGAGTGGGAGGGGAGAGGCTCCCTGCACACTAACGCTGTGGATTCCTGGCCTGAAAGTGTGATACATGTGCACGGAACAAAAGGGCAAATAAACATTGAAAATGACCTGAACAAACTGGAAAAAAAGCATAACCAAGCTGGGCAATAGTGGTATTAAGGGGAAACATCAAAAAACACTACCGGGAAAGCTCCAAAAAAAAGGATATCAATTTTGGAAGGGGCTATGCTATACCTCCGTGGTGTATGTTACAGCAATGGCTGGGTACAAAAGGACTGCAGGTCACAGCACAAACTGCCTGCTCTGAGTGCCAGGATAGGATAACCCCACCAGTAACCATGATGCAATGCGCATGCTGAATGGCTGTCTAGAGCTGATCACCAAATGGGGTCTGCCCCTCTCCGGTACCTCAGCTTGGAAAAACGAACTGACAGTGCGTGATACTGGCACAGTGTAGCTACAGACCATGCCATTGTGCAGGTTCTGTGTTCACCCTGAGGGTTAGGATGGGTGCCCAGCACTAGGTCCGCAGTACATGTGGTGGTAGAGATAGGGCCTGCTGTACATTCTCATTGCTGCCAGTGTGTGACAGGTGTTTTTTTGCAGTGTAGCTGAAGGTAGTTTGGTGTCCATCTGTATCTTGCAGTTACATGTGGTCCTCTGGGACCAGACTACACCCATATTAGTGTGTACCCTGTATTAAGGTCTGGCTGACATGGGCACTTGTTATCAGGACAGAGGGGTTTCTAGATCTGCTTAAGGTTTGTGTAGCAGTGCCTTTATAAGTTCAAAGTATTATACACTACATACCCCAAAGGGCCCACAACACCCCTTTTGGAGGGAAAGGACAGGTGCCCCAGGCCCTGGGAAACAACCTCCATCCTGCCGGTATAAGACAGCCCTCCAGGGTTGGTGGACCAGAGCCATACCTGTGACTGGGCAGTGGTAGACCAGCAGCAATGTTGGGGTAAGGTCTGGAAAACCCCAACTACCTCACACCACCATCTGCCAGTCACCAGCAGACAGCACCTTATAAGTGTTCCAACCATGCACAGTCTAACTGCAGACAATCCCCTAGCCAGTCCATGGTGCATGCTCACAGAGAAACTACATGCACCAAGCAGGCATCTCAGCAATTGGAGCACCAGTACTGGAAACACAAAAGTATCACTGGAGGCAGATAGTGTAGAGCGCTATGTGGGAACCTAGACATGCCATGGTCACTGCTCAGTTAAAGTGAATGCCCTCTCAGCATGACATGCTGTGGCCACCCTGTCCATGCAGGCGGTGGTTGGGCACTACAGTGTCCCAGCCATTGCCCCACACCCTGTGAAGATGCATCCTGGCCAATCTGCCCTGTCTGGGCCATACCCACAACACCTTGCTCCTCATTATGCACATATTCAGGCTAACGCTGGTAACAGTGGGACATTTTGGGCCCAGAGAGGGGTGGGCAGCCACAGAACAATGGATAGACATACACACACTCACTCTTATTGCAGCATTGTGCAAAGATAGGGGTGGTTGGCAACCCTGCCCGCCACACTGGTCCTGATCCTAGTGCCGACATTGCTAAACTGTGCAGGAGGTAGTAGTAGTGCTCTGGTGATAACTGCAGCTCAATGTTGGGGTCAACAGCCTGACTCTCCATGCATCTTTGGATTGTGGAGCCTGTGTGAGTGGGTGTTTGTACCCCTGTTAGTCGCTGCTTTGAGCTTTGCACATGTTGCTGTTGTATCTGCATTATAGGGTAAAATATAGGGATATGCTCTGCAAGAACCACAGCTGGGACTTGAACCTGTGACCCTTTGCTGCTGGACACACTGGCTGGGTGTACTGCATCACACTGTTGCCACAGATGCAGGGTAGTCCCTAGGGCTACCTGTACTTTTCCTCAGCCAGAACTTTTATGTTGCACTGCACACCACGTACTGGTATAGGGCATGGCCTAGGTCCACTGCAGGCAGGTGCCACTGCCCCCTCCAGCACGGGCACACACACCCCTGCCATGCTGACATGACCATATGCTGTTGGTGCTGGTAGTACGCAGTCCCAGGCCATCCATTGTGTGGGTAGGTGGTTGCCTAGGGAGCGGGGTCTGGGGCAGGGGGCAATGGGGCATACATGAGCATCCTCACATCCCCCCCATCACCGCCTACCAATAGTATGTCCCTTCTGCTTGGGGGAAGGTTAGCTCATGTTAAATGGCCCAAGGCACCCTAACGCTGGCATGCCCCCTACTCGCCCACTGCTTTATATGGCTTCAGGCACCTTAACACTGTCCTTACTGCCGGTGACTTTACTGCGGTTTAGTAAGCATACCCCTAAATAGAAACATAGAAACATGACAGCAGAAAAGGACCATATGGCCTATCCAATCTGCCCTTCTATACCAACTACTATAGTCCCTTTTTCCCCTATAGAGATCTTCTGTGTTGGTCCCATGATTTCTTGAATGCAGTCATCTCTACTGCCTCCAGTGAGAGACTATTCCATGTATCTACCACTCTTACCGCAAAGAAATATTTCCGCATATTACTCCTCACCAACTGCTGAGACAACCTAGACATTACAGCAGTACTCTTATGAGAGGATTTGGGTTTTCTTAGACTGCCATCCTGCTTCAGAGTGGTCTCTAGGTCTCTGGTTAGCTTCTTGTTATGCTCCATTTGTCTTTCATACTTTCCAGATGCTCGGAGATAACAGTAACCAAAATGTTGGTGGCAAGATAGTAGGGGCAATATTTCAACTGAACATCATTAAGACTCTATGGTACTAAAGGGATAATTTAGAGCTTATCCATGTGGCAGATAAGATGTTTGCTTCTACTTTGTATTTTCCTGTTCCGCTCATTCAGGAGGGAGAAATATCAACCCAAGTTTGCCAGTGTGTCACACCACATCTCACTAGCGATCAAGATGTTCTTAGTTTCAGGTTCAGTTAATACTTATCATGCAAATAGATGTCAATATTTGTCCATATGATTAGAAAATACAAACCTGACTGCCACAAGATTCTTAGCAATGCATTATCATAGGACCGTGACATTGTATAGGAGGCCCCCTTCCCTTCCCAGACACACCTGAGGGGCACTACTCTATACCAGGGCTAAGTCCTATTGGGCACTTGCAAACCATGGCATGGATTCTCTGGTGGGGGAAGGATTTTTATTTTAGATTTCAAATCTTATGACTTAAATAAACAGTCCAAGGTACTTCAGGCCGGAAGGTTGGGGGTTCAAATCCCACTAGAGGACAGCAACCTTGGGCCGGAAGGACTGGGGTTTCTAGTCCCACAGGTGCTCCTTGTGGTCTTGGGCAAGCCACTTAACCCTCCATAGCCCATGTTCCCTGTAAAATAGTTATCTCCAAGTTATAATGCCCTGTTCAATGTAATTTCAGTTTGTTCAATGTAAACCACACTGATGCAGAATAGCACGGTATATAAGAAAATGTAAATAAAAAATAAAATAAATAAAAAAGGAGACATTGCATACAGAAACTTGATGTACCATAATAAAATGGAAATCTTTATTCAAAGCCAGCAATGCAATAGTATCATTTTAAATTTCATTTTTCAAAGATAAGGTTACAGAATAGACCTGGGATTTCTGATCCTTGGCTTGCTTGCACCCTCCTGGCATAAAAGTGTGTGCGATAGCATGCACACACATAAACTCCCACATATGCGTTTTCAATGATATTAGAAAATCACCTTCAATGGGACCTCTGCCAGGAAGAATATAGACCTTAGCGAAAGGTCCTAGAGGTCCCCTTAGAGACTTATGTGTTTTTAATTGTTTTGTCTCTTACATGCACAACGAAAAACAATTCAGGGTGCTGTTCAGTTCATGCCTCCTATAAAATTATCAGAGATGTCATGAACTTTATTCTCAGTCTGTGACACCACTCACAGGACCAAAGAGTGGAATGTTCCTGAAGAGGAAAGATAAATTGCTGATTGTTTTTTGAAACATGGTGTCATGTTGGATGTGGATGTTTGTTTATATGAATTTTTGCTGCTGTTATATGTAATTGTGTATATGAGGTTTACATTAATCTTTGTTGCCATGTATATATTTGAACTGAATTTTGGAATTAGACTATCTTCAGATGAAAGCTTTTCAAAGTTTTGAAGTTGGATCAATGATGATTGGCTGTTGTTATAGTCTTTGCTGGGTCTTGGTGTATGGCCTATAAAGGGCCATACTTTTACTGTAGGCACTCCTGGGGGAATGGTCTGAATGGAGCATGGGCAGAGTCATGAAATATGCACATAGATTATGAAATTCTTTAGTTTATCCATGTACTTCCACAACGTAGGTGTGAGTAGTTACACCTATTCCTGAACAGGGGTAATGTCATGCCTGGAAACTAGCTGCCATTTGTGCAGGATTTGTGTGAGAATTTCATAAAAACAAGTAGGTGCTTACTTGTCTTTATAAAACAGACTTACAATAGACACCTGTCAACCCACTTAACTTAGGATCCCTGTTACAAATTTACCCTTTGAGTGCCTAACTTTACTCCACTGTCTTGTCCCTTCCCATGGTTCCATCCCTTTTTTAGACACCTACATTTAGGAGCCTTGTGAATTAAGGCACCTAAATTTCGGTTCTGAGTCCAAGATAAATTTCAAGTTGGGCACCTATATCTTTTGAATATTGAGCTATCAGCGTCTAGACTTGGGTTCCATAGTACGGCTTCCCAGATGGAGCCACAATCTCTGGTTCCTGGCCAAAGATTGTTGCAACAATCACTGAGCAAAGTAAGTTGAGAAGACATTTAAAAAACGGTCATTTCTGATTTGAGCTGCAAACCCAAATAAAACGATGAAAACTGCAGCCTTCCCATCCCTCCAAAACTAGTATACGATAAGGGAGTATCACAGTTAGCAGACTTGCAACTCCCTTTATCCCATGTTATTCCCTTTATCTGGGATATTCAGTGGCACTTACACGGTTAGTGCCACTGAATATCCGCAGGTGCTGCTGCTACATGCCTTAGTGCTAAATGGTTAGCATCGGGGTGTTCTAAGGGCAGCATCAAACCATAACTGGGCAGTGGCGATATTGAGCTGCTGCCTGGTTATGGCTAAGCGGTGAAAGTAAGGCACAATGAAGGCAGGCCCTACCTTTGCTGTGGAAGCTAACTTTCACCTACCCTACTAGATAAACATGATGGTATTGATATACTCAGAATTGAAAATAACAATATAGCCATCTGCCTTATCTACAGACCCCCCACACCTGACATACATAATCTAGACATAATACTTGAGGCTGCATGTAACTCGTCACTGAGAAAACCCTCTGTTATTTTAGGAGATCTTAACCTTGCCTCACTACTAGATAGCCATGCACTATCTTTCATTGAAGCAATGGAGGAAATGGGTTTTTAACAAATACTGACCCACACCACTCATTGCAAAGGTAATAACCTTGATCTAATATACTTTCCATATCACCTCACACTCACATCTGTTTCTAATTCGCCCACCACAACTAAAGTAAAATGGTCAGATAACTTCATGATACATTTCTCTATTCCATTCAAACCCACCAACTCTACTCACAATAACGCCAAATGCACAAACAAAGTTTTCGCAAGTTCAACAAAGAACGTTTCTTAGAATCTATTTCTCCAAAACTAGACAGTACATCAAATAATCTTAACGAATTTGTTTCTACATGGAACCTCTATTTTGAATCAGAAGCTAAATATTCAACCTCTAATAAAAGAAAATCTAGATCTAGCTCCGTCCGAGAAATGGTACACCTCTGAACTTGCTACTCTAAAGAAAAACCTCCGAAAATTAGAGACTAAATGGAGAGAGAAAAAAACACTCTGAACTCAGGGTTCAATATTTCTCAAGCCTTAAAACATACAAGGAAGCCATTAACAACACAAAAAGGCTATTCTACACCAAAACAACATTATCTAAGTCCTCAACAGACCTAGGGAACTTTTTGAGATTATTAAATCTCTAACTAAGGTTCCCGATAACACCCCTAATAAAACACCAATAGATCCACAACTCCTTGCAAACCATTTTGCCAAAAATAAGCCTCAAACTAGCGCCCGTCCAAGCATTATCCTAACCTCTCCCACACCAAATTCCATCACTGAGTGGAGCTCATTCCATACAATCTCCAACAAACAACTGCTTGAGATTATATCAAACCTCAATACTACCACTTCACTACTGGACCCATGCCCGGTATCTTGGGTTAAAGCAACAAAATCCGAACTAGCTCCATACATCTTGAAACTGGTAAATCAATCCCTACTTCAAGGTTTGACATGCCAGATGATCTGAAATACTCGGCAATTCGCCCTTTACTAAAAAATAACACCCTTAACAGTTCAGACCCCTCCTCATACCTCCCCATTGCCAGCATACCTTTTTTAGCCAAAATCATTGAAAAGGTAGCCCAGATACAACTCCAAGATCATATTGATACCAACTTCCCTTTGGATGAGTACCAGTATGGTTTCCGCTCTTATCACGGAGTAGAAACCATACTCATAACCCTTCTTTGATTCACTTATCCGAGGTATTGATAACACAAAGCAGACCTTCTTACTCATATTCCTCGACATTTCCTCAGCTTTTGATAGTGTTGACCCATAATACCCTCTTATCTAGGCTATCACAACTAGGTTTGAAAGATACCACTTTGAACTGGTTTAAGTCCTACATTTCTAATCGCTTCCAATATGTCCATTTAGACCATTCCCCTCACTACCATTCCCACAAGAACGTGGTATCCCACAAGGATCCTCACTCTCTGCATTACTTTTTAACCTCTATATACAACTATTTGTGCAATCTTCCAACGTCACAACCCAAGATATTTTATCTATGCTGACGACATCATGCTGTTTGCTCCTTTAGACCATAACTAACCTTAATTTCCTCAATATGCCGCCTCCTGCCTCTCTGAAGCTGAAAAATGGCTCCACTCTATCCATATGGATATTAATTACAAAAGACTGAAGCACTCGTCGTAACAAGAAATACCACCTCCTTCACCCCCCCAACTTCCATCAACATTCTGAACATTACTCTACCAGTCAAATCTGAAATTAAATACCTTGGAGTGACACTAGACAAACCCTAAGCATGACTAACCACATAAAGCAGACTGCCAAAACTATATTTTCAAACTGAGAACCATACAGCAACTCCGCGACCCTCATTGACATCAACGATTTCAGAACAGTTGTCCAGGCTCTCATTATTCCACACTTAGACTTCTGCAATGGCATCCTCCAAGGAACATCCAAAAAGAATTTACACATCCTTCAAAGAGCTCAGAATGTCACTGCTCGAATCATTGTTAAAGCTAAAATATTCGATCATATTTCTCCTATCCTACACGCTCTTCACTGGCTACCCATTTATAGTAGGATTCAATATAAAACACTTGTCACAACTTTTAAACTCATTAATGACCTAGCCCCATCACAGTTGGCAACTCTACTCCAAACCCCACAAGAAAACAGAACTAGAAGAAAAACTAACCTCAACATGCTACTAATTCCCATTGCCGTGACAAAATCAAAACAAATACCTCCAACACTGCCTTTTCATTTTTATGCTCCCAGCCAATGGAATAAACTGCCCCTAAACCTAAGAGAGATTAAGGATCTCACTTCTTTCAGGAAGGAACTAAAAACCTACCTTTTTACTCAACACTATAGCAACCTACAACCTGAAATCAAATTTACTATACAAGAACATACAACTAACCAAACACAAGTTTACCCCACCTAAATCCCAGACTTCATTGAATATCCCCGCAATTCCGCATCCTCCCAATATTGTACTTATGACTGCAAATAACTCTTGCTAACCATGTAAATAACTTGCCATTTTTGGTTCCTTGTAACATAGTTTATGTTCCTTTCATTAATAGCTTACACACTGTTTCTATGTATCATAGTTCTTATGTAATACCTAATGTTTAATGTAATGCAATATTGCACTGTTCTGCTGTATTGTTGTTTTAAGTTCCTTGTAAACCGCCCTTGATCTCTGGAAGGGGCGGTATAGAAAAGCACATAAATAAATAAATAAAAATAAATAAACTGGGCCGCAGCTAAATATCACTGCTGCCTGGTTAACTTTATGCTAATCCGAGCAACCTGGATATTCAATCTGGGGCCAGATATGCCCCCCAACATTGAATATCCAGGTTTAAAGTTCAGCAGCGGTGGCTAGCCGTGATGGACTTTACATAGGAATACCCATGCAGGGCTGGCCCAAGGGTTTCTGCCACCCCAAGGAAAAGCCCTGGCTGTGCTGCCCCCCCCCCTGCGTGCCGAGCCATGTCACCCTCCCCCTCGTGCTGAGCTGCACTGCCGCCCCTTGCTGCCACTGATTCCAGTCACGGGGTCGGGGGGATACCGAATTTGTCTACAAAAAAAAAAAATTATAAACATCATCATTTAGAGCTGCCCAAGGTATGTATAAGTGCCTGCTGGAGGGGGTAGCTAAACAGGTAGAAAAGGTGATGGTGAAAGCTAGAAGGAGCTTGGGTGCATGGGGAGAGGAATGGCCAGCAGAAGAAAGGAGGTGATAGTGCCTCTGTATAAGTATTTGGTGCTACCTCATTTGGAGTATTGTGCACAATTCTGGAGACCTTCTAAAGGATATAAACAGGTTGGAGTCGGTGCATGGCGTGGCTACTAAAATAGTTAGTGGTCTTCATTATAAGAATATAAGGACAGACTTAAGGATCTTAATATGTATACTTTAGAGGAAAGGTAGGACAGACGTGATATGACTGAGACATTTAAATATCTCTGAGGCCTAAATGCACAGGAGGAGAGCCTCTTTCAATGGAAAGCAAGCTCTGCTATGAGGAGGCATAGGATGAGGCTGAAAGAAGATACACTCAGGAGTAATATGCGGAAATATTTTTTTGCAGAAAGAGTGGTAGTTGTGTGGAATAGTCTCCCATTGGACGTGCTAGAGATGAGGACAGTATCTGAATTCAAAAAAGCATGGGAGAAGCACAGAGGATCTCTAAAGGAAAAAAGAGGACTGCAGACGGGACATGCAGTGGGGGCAACTGGGGCACGGGGTGGACTAGGCGGTTGCCTAGGTGGCACATAGGAGCACGGAAAATGGATACCAGCAAGACAGCAACAGACCAGGGTCAAACATGCCCATGAGTCTGTGTCCCATCCAGGGGACATTACCCAGTAGGAACCCCAAGGGGCACATAACATTGACAGGCAGTGCTGGGGGAAGTGTGGACAGCTATGTAGGCACCCCTACCCTAGAACCCACACCTTAGGCAGCCGCCTACCTGCCCCGTGGATGGCCTATGACTGCACACCACCGGCCTATGACTGCACACCACCAGGGGGGGGTGTTTGTGCTGGAGGGAGTAGTGGCATCCACCTGCAGTGGACCTAGCCCATGCCCTGTACCAGAACATGGTGTGCAGTGCAACAGAAGAAGTCTGGCTGGGGAACGTAAGGATAGCCCCAAGGACCACTATGCTGCTGTGGTAACAGTGTGGTGCAATACACTCAGCCAGTATCTCCAAGAGCAAAAGGGTCAAGTCCCATCTGTGGATCCTGCAGAGCATCACCCCATAGTTTTATCCCACAATGCAGCCACAACAACAACATGTGCAAACCCCAACGCAGCAGTGCACAGGGGTACAAACACCCACTCACACGGGCTCCACTATCCACAGCCTCATGGAGTGTCAGGCTGTTGGCCCCAGCACGGAGCTGCAGTTATCACCAGAGCACTACTACTACCCCCTGCACAGTTTAGCACTGTCGGCACTGTGCTCAGGACCAGTGTGGTGGGCAGGGTTGTCAACCACCTCTATCTCTGCACAATGCTGAAATAGGTGTGGTAGTGTACGTATGTCTATCCATTGTTTTGTGTCTGCCAACACCTCACTGAGCCCACATTGCTCACACTGTTTCCAGCGTTAGCCTGCAAATGTGCATAATGAGAGCAAGGTATTGTGGGTATGGCGCAGACAGGGCGGTTTGGCCAGGATGCATCCGCACAGGGTGGAGGGCAATAGCTGAGACACTATAGTGCTCGACCACCACCTGCATGGGCAGGGTGGCCACAGCATGTCACGCTGGTAGGTCGCTCTCACTGTGACCAAGCAGTGACCATGGCATGTCATTGTTCCCACTTAGTGCCACATTATTTGTCTCTAGTGATACCTGTGTGTTCCTGGTTCTGGGGTCCAATCATGGAGACACCTGCTTGGTGTTTGAGCTGTGCATCCCATTTCTGGATGCACAGGGTTCCCCCCATGAGCATGCACTATGGACTGGCTAGTGGGCTGTCTGCAGTTAGTCTGTGTATGGGGGGACCACCCTGTAGGATGCTGCAGGTGCAGTCTGATTGTGCTGGCTGATGGCAGAGCCTTCCCCTGCCCACCCCAAGCATCACTGCTGGTCTGCCACGGTCACATACATGGCTCTGGCCCATCAGCCCTGGAGGGCTGTCATTGGCTAGTAGGACTGTGGTTGCTGGTATTACAGCCATTCTGCAGGGTCCAGGCACCTGTCCCACCACACCCTCATCTACAATAGTGCATACCACTTAGACCAATAGAGGCAGTGCTATCTAAACTTCATGCGAGTCTAGCCTGCCCCCCCCCTACTGCCGCTGCCATGATAACAGGTACCCATGGCAACCAGACCTTAACACTGCATACACACTAATCTGAATGGTGTCCGGTCCCACAGGGCCACATGTGACTGCAGAACCCAGATGGTAACAGAAGTACTTTCACAGTCAAGGCACGTTACAAGGCATGTGCCTTGTACTGTGCCTACTAAGGTGCCTTATAACGTGCCTTGTATTGTGCCTGATAAGGTGCTTTGTAACGTGCCTTCAGGGGCGGCCCAAGGGGGGTGCGGGGCCATGTGCGGAGACTCGGTGCGGGGCATCATTTGCATAAGGGCCTCATTTGCATAAATATTTGCATAATGTTACCATATACTAACTTTTAGTAAACATGCCTCTTAATGAGTGTATGAATAAAGAAAGACTAAAAGATTTCTACATTACTATAATCCAGTGCCAACCGCCAGACACATTAGGAACTACTACAAACATTGCCCATTTAGAACCCATAGCAAAACCGCCGTATCCTAACAGCACTACCAGGACTCACAAAGCACCATACCCTACCTATCAAAAGGAAACATGCAAATATTAAACCAATACATTTCAATAAATACCAATACATGACCTACTGAGGAAAGAGAACAAGTGGCAATGTCAAATAGGAATTATATAAACAGAATATCTCAGCTCAGTTACACATGAACAGAACATAAACCATCACCAAACAAGGAATCACAATTTAGAAACAGGACGACAATAATTAAACTGGGAATCCCAAAAGCCAAACTTGGAATGTACAACACTGTAGAAATAAAACTATACATTAATTTGCTCTTGTACTAAACAAAGCGCAGACGTTAATGATGCACATTTACCAGCGCTGACATATTCCAATTAATAAATTCAAAATAAAGAGATATTTTTCTACCTTTTGTGCATTTTTTTTCAGCTGCAATTGCTCCAGCCACTTTCTTCTGGTTTCTTCGTGTCTTCTGCTAACTCTCCATCGTCTGCTGTCCATTTGTCCTTTCTTCTCTCCTAGTTTTTTTTCCATTCTCTCTCTACATCTGCTTTAACATACTAATCTTTCTCCTTTTGCTCTTTCCTCATTCCTATTTCATCCACTCAAATTTTACTCCTCCATCCTCAATCCCCACTTACTCTCCCAATACCCGGCCAATTGTAGATTTTTCATCCCTCCCACACAAAATATTTTTCCCCTCTCCATTTTACTCTCCCAGCCCCATCGCATTCTAATCCTCCCCCAACATCAGCTCCCTTCTAGTTCCAGCCTCACCCAGCATCCATTCCCTTCTAGTCCCTGCATCAGCCCATTTCCAGTCCTAGCCCTCCATCAGCCCATTTCCAGTCCTAGCAACCCCCCAATCCAATACCAATCCTAGCCCCCCCATCAACCCACTTCCAGTCCTAACCCCCCATCACCCCATTTTCAGTTTAAGCCCCCCCTATAACCCATTACCAGTCCTAACCCCCCATCAGCCCATTTCCTGTCAGCCCCCCATAGCCCATTGCCAGTCCTAACCTCCCCATCAGCCCACAGCCCATTACCAGTCCTAACCCCATCAGCCCACCTCAAGTCCTAACCCCTCCCCATCAGCCCATTTCCTGTCCTAGCCCCCCCATAGCCCATTATCAGTCCTAACCCCCCCATAGGCCATTACCAGACAGCCCCATCAGTTCACAGCCCATTACCAGTCCTAACCCCTCCCCATCAGCCCATTTCCTGTCCCAGCCCCCCCATAGCCCATTATCAGTCCTAACCCCCCCATAGCCCATTACCAGACAGCCCCCATCCGCCCACAGCCCATTACAATTCCTAACCCCCGCAACAACCCATAGCCCATTACCAGTCCTAACCCCATCAGCCCACCTCCAGTCTTACCCCCAGCCCATTTCCAGTCCTAGCCCCCCTCATAGCCCATTACCAGTCCTAACCCCCCCATCAACCCACAGTCCACCTCAAGTCAAGTCCTAACCCCCTCCATAGCCCATTACCAGTCCTAAACCTCCCCCATTGGTTCAAGGAACATTAAAAAAAAAAAAAGCTGGCTGCTACCGCTGCCGCCGCGGCAGCGGCAGAATGGAGTGTCCCGCGGGGCCCCCTCTGCCTGGCTGAGTCCTTCCCTCCCTCCCTCTGCAACGGCTGAGCCCCTCAGTGCCGGCTTTCAGATACGCGAAGGGAGAGTGTCTCCCTCGCGTCTCTGTTAAGCCTGCAGGGGCAGATGGGAAATTTCCCATCAGCCCCTGCAGACTTAACAGAGACGCGAGGGAGACACTCTCCCTTCGCGTATCTGAAAGCCGGCACAGAGGGGCTCATCCATCGCAGAGGGAGAGCTCAGCCGGGCAGAAGGGGCCCCGCGGGACACTCCATTCTGCCTCTGTCGCGGTGGCAACAGCAGCGGCAGCGGTAGCAGCCAGCTTTTTTTTTTAACTTAATTTTGAAAAAAAGCAGAATGTTCTTTGCGAGGGGCCCCCTGAAACGCGGGGCCCTGTGCAAAAAACATTCTTGCTCAATGGACGGGCCGGCCCTGCGTGCCTTATAACGCGCGTTAGCCTAAGGCACCTTGTAACGCGCGTTAACTGACACAACTTGCCATAATTTTGCACCACCCATTCCCTTATATGGAAATCCAGGGAACCTAACGCGGGGAACGTTACCGCAGTTTAGTAAACATACCCTATGTTTCTATATATCATGGCCCTAATATAAGTGGATCTAGGCTCCTTTCTAGACCAGGTATTTTGCGCCCCAAGCAGTTGCCTATGCCTAGTTCTGGACTTGTAGGAGAATGCTTCTAAATTAGCCCCCATAATATGAGGATCACCAGCATTTTTCCACCCATGTGATTTTGCGAGAATTCCATAGCACACTCATTCACAACTGGCGGCTTGCTAACATAACCCACCACACCGCCTGGGGAACACTGAGCTAGAGAACAAGATCTAGGAAAGAGAAACATGGCATTGTTTTTCGCTTTTCATTACTGCTCTGCTTTATATTTTCTTTCATCCTTTGATTGTGCTTAACAATGGAGCAACATTTCCATAAATCCCCCTGTATTTTTGGGGCTTAGGTATAGGCTAAGTTGAGCTTTTTTCCTCTTAGACCATTCAAACAGCATGTGGAACACTAAGGATATATATTAAACAGATAACTTTAGAAACTTTTATGAGCAAAAGCTGAGATACTGTTGTATGGGTAGAGAGCAAGTCACACGCATTACTAGTTTTATTTTCTGTTACCTTGATAGATGATTGTAATTGAATCTTTTTTAAGCCCAGATACAGTATCATCTCAGAAGTACCAGTTTGACTCATTTCTTTAATGATTGCCAAGACACAATTGTCTGGAAAATATGTTTCTTCGAGTATTTTATGAGAAATTCAGCATAAACAGTAAATAAATGCACCAGCTCTATTCTATGATGCTGCTGGTTTCTTTCTTGCCTTCAAAGGAAGCAACACATTTAGAGAGGTCAATAGTGCACCATCCTACGACAAGATTGTGCTGAGTTGCCGGGACTGTAAAGTATTTCTGCTCTGCTTCCTCAGTATGCAAGCCATGTTTGGTGTCATGCTGAAGAATTGTTGATACAGTCACTAGGTTCCTTGGGATCATGTTATGATTTATCTACAGTCACACTTCACAGCACCTAGTTTATTGTAGCTGTCTGTTTCAGACTAGCTTATTTATGAAGAGGGATTCAGCACATAGCCAAAGACTGTCCCTGACATGGATATTTTGGGGGGTTGAAAGAAATGTGTTTCTGGTTATAGGGAAAAAGGGAAGGAAAAAGGAAAAAAATTGCGAAAAGGGGCCGGAGTGTGTTCCTCTGTGAAGGGGTTAACCTTGTGGCTCAGGCTATAAAGGCTCAACTTGACTTCACTCTAGCATTTATCAGGTTGGCAGAGATTGGGTGCTGCAGAGATGGCATGCTTGATCCCAGGTAAGGAATGATGGAAGGTGCCTGCTGGTATTGCTGCAGTCTTTGCTGGTCGTAAAGTGTGGCACTGAGAGATAATCTTGAAGGAGATGTCCATCTGGCGCAGCAAGTGTTCCTGGCAATGCCTACATTTGCCATCTGCAGTGAGGTTGAGGGTGGGGTTAAAGAGGGAATAAGGAGGGCAGGGGAGGTTTGGAGAGAGATTATTCTCACATTTATTACGCTAGAGGAAGGGATCATTCAGGAGGTAGAGGGCATGATAGTGTTTGAATTCTTCTGGTGTGTATGAGAGAATTCCATCCAGAAATTAGGAGAATTAACAATTCTACAGTAGGCCTCATTGCATTTGTTAATAGGGTGGGGTAGTTGTGATGATTCCCCTAAGGTGTAACATGGCAAAATGAAACCCCACCCTAGACTGCTAATGCTGGGCAACATTGTCTCTCCCATGCTTCTTAAGAACATAAGATATGCCATACTGGTTCAGACTAACATCCATCAAGCTCAGTATCCTGTTTCCAACAGTGGCCAATCTAGGTCATAAGTACCTAGCAGTTTCTCCAAAAGACACAGGTTCCACAATGCTTGTACTGGGTCAAGCAGTGATATCCTGGGTCCCTTTGAATAATGGTTTAGGGACTTCTCCTCCAGGAACTTGTCCAAACCTTTTTTAAACCCAGCTACACTAACAGCTTTTACTACATCCTCCGGTAACAAATTCCAGAGTTTGATTACATGTTGAGTGAATTTTTTTCTCTTATTAGTTTTAAATAGTTACCCTGTAGCTTCATTGCATGTCCCCTAGTCTTTCTATATTCTGATGACGTAAACAATTGATCTATGTTTACCCGTTCCACTCTATTCATCAATTTATAGACCTCTATCATATCTCCCTTCAGCTGTCTCTTTTCCAGGTTGAAGAGCCCTAACCTTTTTAGCCTTTCTTCATAGGGGTATCCTTCCATCCCCTTTACCATTTTGGTGACTCTTCTCTGTACCTTTTCTAATGACGCTATATACTTTTTAAGATACAGCAAGCAAAACTGTACACAATACTAAAAGTTCAGTCGCACCATGGAATAATACAGAGGCATTATAATATCCTTTGTTTTATTTTCCATTCCTTTCCTTATGATATCTAGCATTCTATTTGTTCTCTTGGCCACTGCTGCACGCTGGGCGGAGGGTTTTAACATGTTATCCAGAATGACAACTAAATCTTTTTCCTGGGTGGTGGTTCCTAAAGTGGAACCTTAAGAACATAAGAACATAAGATATGCCATACTGGGTCAGACCAAGGTCCATCAAGCCCAGTATTCTGTTTCCAACAGTGGCCAATCTAGGTCATATGTACCTAGCAGTTTCCCCAAGAGACACAAGTTCTACAATGCTTGTACTGGGTCAAGCATTGATATCTTCGGTCACTTCTTAATAATGGTTTATGGACCTTTCCTCCAGGAACTTGTCCAAACCTTTTTTAACTAGACAATCAAAAATTGGTCTAATGCTTTCAGAGTAATATACCGTTGAACCAAATGATAAACAATTACTCCAATTGTAAGATGAGAATGTCTGGATGACAAATTCTAACTTCCCATCTCAAACAGAAAAGTGATTCGCACTGGGTCTCAGACTCAAATGAGCTATGGTATTGTGTTTCTTCACCAAATGCTCAATTTTGCATCAATGACCCTTCATTATATCTATGTGCTGATTTTCTTTATATCATTTAAAATACACATTATTCTAAAGGTAAAGAAGTCAGGCTTAGCTTTTGTTGAAGACTCCCAACGCCAGTCTCAGCGCCACTGCGTTTCACGAGGTATCGTTTCGTCAGGGGTTACTGCTCTGACTTTTTTTATCAAGATTTAACTGGGAAAACAGATAAAATATTCTCTAGTTAACAAACATCTCCTCCATATCATGTTCATGAAGACAAATATATCATACAAATGCTATAAAATCGTTGCTTTGGATCACAGAACAGCTCACCACATGCTTTTCTCATCAATCAATCTTCTTGTCTTGTGAAAAAAACGCCGCGCATGCGGTCTGAAAGAAGGGAAGGCTTCATTTATTGGTGGCTAACTAGGAAGACGCAATGATGTCTACATTATATGCATAAATTCCAGTCTATCTGAGAGTTAAGACCTCCTGGGGAGACAGTCTGTAAGGTAAAAATCCAACGCTGTTCCTTATATAATAAGGTTTGATCTAAGGATCTACCCGCGCTCCCCCGAACCACTCGCTCAATGCAAAAACACTGGAGGTCTTGAAAAGTATGGTTATGAGTGATGCAGTGTTCAACCAATGGCGCTGTCATTGTTCTACATCGAAGTTTACTACGATGTTCTGCTAGCCTCACTTTAAAAGCTCTCACAGTTTTACCAATGTATAACAACTGACAGGGACATTGAATGGCATAGACAACCTGCGTAGAAGAGCAATTGGTAGAATGTTGTAAAGGATAAATCTGTCCATTGGTGCAAAAAGAAGTAATTTGCCAATTGACATCACAAACAGAGCAGTTTCCACACCGTTTGTGACCCTTTGACTGATTTTCATTGGTGTCATTAGATGCGGACACGATCGCTGGACTAAGAATTTCCTTTAAATTGCAATTTCGCATCCACACGCATCGTATTTGTTTGTCTCGTAGTATAGGAATGCTATGAATCACATTCACATGATGTTTGATAATATAGATTCTACAGCAGATTTTGTTTCCTGCAAAACTTTAATCCTTTCTGAGTCAATGCCCTCTCTAACATAGAGTGCAACCCCTCCACCAATTTGATCAGCTCTATCATTACGATATAGTTTGTACCCAGGTATCACAGTGTCCCACTGGTTGTCCTCCTTCCACCATGTCTCTGATATTCCAATCATATCTAACCTTTCATTTAGTGCTATATATTCTAACTCTCCCATCTTATTCTTTAGACTTCTAGCATTTGCATACAAGCATTTTAGAGAATGTATTTTATTCATTTTAATTTGGCTATTGTTAGACATAGGTAAATTGGGATCTTTAAGCTCTGTCTGCTCCATACTTGAGGGCATTTGGGCTACTTTACTCTTTTGTGGAACCTCTCTGCTTTTGGTAGTATCCTTCAAGGATACATTCTTCCGAACCATCTGCTCTTGGGCGACTGTCGGCTTTCTCCTAATATCTAGTTTAAAAGCTGCTCTATCACCTTTTTAAAGGTTAATGCCAGCAGCCTGGTTCCATCCCTGTTAAGGTGAAGCCCATCCCTTCGGAAGAGCCCCTCCTTTCCCCAGAATGTTCCCCAGTTCCAAACAAATCCAAATCCCTCATCTCTGCACCATTGTCTCATCCACGCATTGAGACTCCGGAGCTCTGCCTGCCTTTTGGGTCCTGCGCGTGCAACAGGAAGCATTTCGGAGAATGCTACCATGGGAGTTATGGATTTCAACTTCCTACCTAAAAGCCTAAATTTTGCCTCCAGAACCTCCCTACCACATTTTCCTATGTCATTGGTACCGACATGTACCAAGACAGCAGACTCCTCCCCAGCACTATCTAAGACCTTATCTAGGTGGCGTGTGAGGTCCGCTACCTTCGCACCAGGCAGGCTTGTTACCAGGCGATCCTCATGTCCACCAGCCACCCAGCTATCTACATGCCTAATGATCGAATCACCAACTATAATGGCTGTCCTAACCCTTCCCTCATGGGCACATGGCCCTGGAGAAACTTACTCGGTGCGAGAGGGTTTTACATCACCTGGAGGACAGGTCCTAGTTACAGGATCACTTCCTGCCACACCAGGGTGATGCTCTCCTGTCACGTGACCTCTCTCCTCCATGGCAACAGGTGTGCTGCCAGACTGGAGGTGGGACTTCAGGACTATATCCCTGTAGGTCTCGTCTATGTACCTCTCTGTCTGTCTTATGTTTTCCAAGTCTGCTACTTTAGCCTCTAGAGAACGGACTTGTTCCCTGAGAGCAAAGAGCTCCTTGCACCTAGTGCACACATAAGACCTCTCACCAACTGTTAGAAAATCATACATGTGACACTCAATGCAAAAGACTGGAAAGCCCCATCCCGCTGCTGGACTGCTGTCTGCATCTTAGTTTTAAGTTTGTGTTTAGATCTTTAAGTTCTTACTTACTAGGGGTTGCTATGGGTATTTATACCAATAAAACTGTACCTAATACGTTTAATATACCTTGTTCACCAGAAGCTTAATTAATCTCAGGTCCTTAGTGTATGACTGATTTGGGTAATGAGCTTCACCTGAAAGCACCTCCTGTGTTTTAAGATGTGTAAGTACCTATAAAGCTATGATTATCCCAGGGGTGGGTGGGTGTGGGGAGGGAGGGAAATAACACTTATTAAAAGAGGGCTGCTACACAGTACCCTGTCTTGTGCTGCTGAGGTAAGCTAAATTCTGATTTGATTTAAATTATAGCTCTTTGCTGCTGCTAGGCTCTAACTTCTTATGAAATTTAAACTACAAGCTCTCTGCTGGGTTCTAAATTTAACCATAAAGCTCTCTTCTGTGTTTTAAAACTAAAAGTACTTTTCTGATGCTAGGCCCTGAGTGACTATTAAATGTACACTACAAGCTCTCTGCTGGGTTCCAAATGTAACCAGAAAGCTCTCTTCTGTGTGTTAAATTTAAACTAAAAGTAAAACCTTGCATCGTGTATCCATAGGTTGGCTTTTCCTTTCCTAGGTGCATAACTTTGCACTTGTCCACATTAAATTTCATAATTTTGCGTCATCTGCAAATTTTGATCACCTTATTTATTATTCCAATTTCCACATCATTTATAAATATGTCAAAAAGCAGCGGACCCAGCACAGATACCTGCGGTACTGCACTATTTACCTTTCTCCATTGGCAAAATTGGCCATTTAGCCCTACCCTCTGCTTTCTATCATTTAACCAGTTCCTGATCCACAATAGTACACTGCCTCCTATCCCATGACTTTTTAGTTTTGCCAAAGGTCTCTGATAAGGGACCTTATCAAAGGCTTTCTGAAAGTCCAGATACATTATGTCAACCAACTCACCTTTGTCTGCCTGTTTATTCACACCTTCAAAAAAACATAACAGAATACTAAGACAAGATCTTCCTTGTCTAAAGCCATGTTGGCTGTCTCCCATTAAGCTATGACTATCTACATGTTCAGTAATTTTGTTCTTTATGATGCTTTCTACCATTTTTCACGGTAATGATGTCAGGCTCACTGGTCTGTAGTTTCCCGGATCACCCTTGGAACCCTTTTTAAAAATTGGCATTACATTGGTTATCCTCCAATCTTCAGGTATTACAGAAGATTTTAATGATAGTTCACAGATTACTAATAGCAGGTCTGCAATCTCATATTTCAGTTCTTTCAACGACCTTGGATGTATACCATCAGGTCCAGGTGATTTTCTACTCTTCAGTTTATCAAATAGTTGTAATACATCTTCCTAGTGTCACCTTTAAATACCACGTCAGTCATGGGTAACATTCCTACATCTTCCTCAGTAAAGACCGAAGCAAAGAATTCATTTAGTCTCTCTGCTATGGCCTTGTCCCCTCTTAGTGCCCCTTTTATCCCTCTATCATCTCATGGTCCAACTGTCTCTCTCACAGGTTTGCTTGCTACATATGTACTTGAAAAAGTCTTTATTATGCATTTTTGCTTCCAGAGCAAGCTTCTTCTCAAGTTCTCTCTTTGCCTGCCTTATCAATTCCTTGCATTTAACTTGCCAGTGCTTGTGCTGTTTCCAGTTTTCATCATTTGGCTCTTTTTTTCCATTTCCTGAAAGATGCTTTTTTGGCAACAGCAGCCTCTCTGACCTCATCTTTAAACCATGCTGGCAGTTTTTTGGACCTCCTTCCACTTTTCTTAAGGCATGGAGTATAGCTGGTCTGGGCTTCCAAGATAGTATTTTTAAACAACACCCAAGCTTGATGTAAGTCTTTAACCTTTGCAACTGCTCCTTTTAGTTTTTTCTTAACTATTTTCCTCATTTTATCATAGTCTCCCTTTCAAAAGTTAAAAGGTAGTACTATGGATTTCCTTATCATCTCTCCTCCACTAATTAAATTAAATGCGATCATGTTATGATCACTATTGCCAAGTGGCCCCAACACCCTTATCTCTAGCACCAGATCTGGTGTTCCGCTAAGGACTAGGTCTAAAATGGCTTACCCTCTGGTCGATTCATGAACCAGCTGCTCCAAGAAGCAGTTATTTATTTCATCTAGAAACTTTATCTCCCTAGCATGTCCTGCCATGAGAATGACCCAGTCAATACCGGGGTAATTGAAATCACCCATTATTATTGCTGTGCTGTAACTTTTGTTAGCTTCCCTGATTTCTTTGAGCATTTCATCATCCATTTGTTCATTCTGGCCAGGCGTATAGGCTTGCTACAGATTTTTCTATAGTATTTGAGCTGCTAAGAAAAGACAGAGTTACACAGGTAAAACAGTCCCTCATTGAATACAATATACATCTTTCCTGATAAAGCTATTACCTCCTGTCCCTTTTGCCTTTTATTTCACAGTCTCCTGTCAGGTATAACTGACAATTCTGTTAATCTCCTAACACCCTTCTTACTATAATTTAATCCTGAACTTCCACCCTGTTAAAAAGGTGGTAACCACTTTTTATTCAGGTATAATTTTAAGGCGTGGTCTTTATGCCAGTACTCTTTACTGAACACCCATAAAATTTATGCCATTCCAACTATAATTCTAAGTCTCACTTCTTCATAAAAGTGAGCATTCCTCCTTCCAAGGTTGCACATTTGAGATAGTCCAACTACAGCCTTCTGCAGTCTCAAATATGGAAGCCTTTGATTGTAAAGAACTTAAAGGAATTGTAGTTGCATACTGTAAGAGGAAAGGTGGTCCCTTTGAAGGTGAATTCCCTGAGTCATCATGGTATAATATTCAAAGACAAATGTTAAACCATTATCAAGAATTCAAAAAGAAAACAAATAAAAGAAAATGCCTTTTTATCTAAGGCATGTGCAGGGGCTCATTAGCATGAAACAGGACAATACTGAACTGACTTCTCATTGTACGAAACTAACCAAAGACCTTGAGGAGGCACAAATTTGCATCTCTATGCAAAGGACTCAAGTGATCCAAGCCACAAATTCTTTTATAACTGTTAGTGAGCAATTAGAAGCACTTAAACTTGAATTGAGGCACGTTAAGGATCAATTGGCCTCTGAAAGACAAAAGAAATATACGCCCATTTCTCCCTCAGCCCCTTATGCCTATGACACACCCTATCAGCCATGCATACAAGCTATTAAGAAACAAAAGAATAAATATATGCCCATTTCTCCCTCAGCCCCTTATGCCTATGACACACCCAATCAGCCATGCATACAAGCTATTGAGAAACAAAAGAATACTAAAGTATGCATAGCTGGACTTAGGAATGGAAAAAATAAAGCTGAATCAGAGGAAGAAAATCCTGATAGTTTATCTCAGCCAGAACAGAGCAATAATCAGGATCTTTGTCAGGAGGATAATTCAGATGACTTAGACATGGCACCCAGTACTGAACTCAGAGCACCAGTTAAAGTGATGCTGCAGGACAATTTAAAAGATAGAGACATGGAAAGAATAGTTCAGAAAATTGGCCCTATGCCTTTTAATGTTAATGACTGGTGCAAATGGGCCATTGATATTCTGATTCACTGGGGTCTAGGGAAATACAGAAGAAAACAATCAGACTTTGATAGACTTATGCATCTGGCTCTGGGGCCACACTATTATAAAGTTGGCTCTCTCACTTACCCATACCAGTTGGTTAAAAGGGGCATTGAGAAACTATTTCACTGTTCCCCAATGCAAATATTTAAAATTATTTCACCTCTACCAAATGATACACTGGAAGAGATTGCATATAGAGCCTGGATTTTAAAAGCAGTTCTTAATGAGCAGGAGTCCTGGCCCAATGCAGAAGATTATGGGGAGAGCATGCATAAGGCATTTTATTAGAATTGCTATCCCCTGAGATTACAAAACACCTTCTGTTATTTTCTGAAGACCCTAAAGCAATCCCTTTTGATACTTTAATGCTCAGAATTGGGTCTGTTTGGAAGACCCAGCCCTCGCAGGTCATAATAGTATCATAAGCATGGAAGTGGCAAGCTGAGGGATCCTCCCAATACACAAAAAACACAGACAAAGGATACAGGGGACAGACACCTTGGAGAGGACAAAGCAGAGGTACTTTTAGAAATTCCTCAGGTTACATCCCCTTTCAAGAGCTCTAAGCACAGAGAGATGGATTAGAAAAGGAGAAAATTAAATGGGAACAAGACAAACACATACTGCAGATAGAAATAGATAAATTAAAACAGGACATACAAGCAGCTCAGGACAAACACAAGGCTAGTGCATAGGTATGTCCTGACCTCTTGGGTTCAGATATCAAAATGTCTCAAGCCTTCATAGCCCAGCCTGCCTCCGTTCTCTCAGCAGAGGACTCAATTCCAGAGCCTCTGGATGATGAAACAGACACAGGCCCAGAATACAGTTTAAGGCTTGTAACATCCTTGATACTGGACTCTTGTGGACGCCCCAATGTTATCAGTAGAGTAGAGTAGGGGGTCAGGATAAACTAGCTTTGATTGACACAGGGGCTGGAATTAGTTTTACAAACAGAGCTTCTCCCACTGCAGATCAGAAAAATATGGAAATTTATGAAATTAAAGGAATTAATGACACAGCTTCCAAATGTGTGGCTATCCCAGTTAAATGGGGTATCCCTGTGCACAGTGAACAAAACAAGGAAATGTTGGAAACCACTGCCTCCACTATAGTGAACACACCAAAAGAAATAATTGGAATTGACGATCTCAACCAGTTAAATTTGGTGGTGGATATGGCTAATCTTAAATTGTGGCAGTATTCAGGAACTTCAAGTGCTTCTAAAACTTTAGTGCATGAAGTCATTCCCATGCAGTTAGCAACTCAGTGCACCAAGGTAGCTCAGCAGTATGATCTGTGTGTAATCCCTTCAGAGGTGGCTGATATTCCAGTCTGGGCTCAAGACATGTTAGATTGTGGGAAAATGCACACAGAAATACTGTTGGAAGGCGAGGATCCTCCACCACAGAAACAATACCCAGTACCTCATCAGGCTATAGAACCAGTGACTAAAATTGTGAAGATACTGGAGGAGAGGGGTCTGATTAGACCTATTTCTTCCACATGCAATTCACCAGCCTGGCTGATAGTTAAACTGGGGGGTTCCTTCAGGCTCACTATGGACTTCCGTGCCCTGAATCAAGTTTCAAAATCTGTAGTGCCCGTGGTAGCCTCATACCCTGAAATGATCTCTAAACTGAACCCCAAATGTAAATTTTTCTCTGTTTTAGACATATCCAATGGGTTTTGGAGTCTGCCCCTGGCCCTTGAATGCCAGTACAAAACAGCCTTTCAGTGGCTGAATAAACAATATGCATGGACTGAGCTTCCACAGGGATATAAGGATTCCCCTCAATATTTCATAAATACATGCAGGAAGCCCTGTCACTATTGTCTTGCAGAGATAATATAATTCAGTATGTAGATGACATTCTGATTCAGTCTGAGAATGAAGCTGTACACTGGAATCATGTAAGAGAAGTTTTAAAAGCCCTTTTACAAGCTGGTCTTAAAGTTAATCCTGCCAAGGCTCAACTGTGCAAATCACAGGCTTCCTTTTTAGGGGTTACTATTGGCCAGGATGGTAAATCTGTAGATTCTCAGAGGATAGAGCTGATACAGAAACTTCCACTTCCTACAGATCAGAAATCACTCCAGTCATTTCTAGGGCTCACTGGTTTCTGTCGTGACTTCATGCACAATTATGCTGAAGGGGCAGCAGCTCCACTTTACTCCCTGCTAAAAAGTAAAAGTTATGTTTGGGAGGAAGAACATACAGAAGCTGTAACTAAATTAAAGCACATTCTGACTTCTGCTCCTGTTCTTGCACACCCAGATCACACACAACATTTTTCCTGTACCCTGTAGTTGGAGAGAACAGTATAGGTGCAGCTCTAACACAACGCCTAGGAGGAGTAGATCGACCTATTGCCTTCTGTTCCAGAGTTCTCACTTCTCCTGAACTCAAAATGGGAAACTGTGAAAAACATGTACTGGCTTCCTATGCTGCTATGCAGAAATTTACATACATCATTGGTGCTCAAACCACATACATATGCAGCCATCACATCCCCCTCAAATTCATTGTAGAGGGAAAGTTAGCATGTAGTAAGATTAGAACTGAGAGAATAGTCCAGTGGACTCTCATGTTGCAAGCACAGAATGTAAAGTTTGAATTGTTGAAAGAACCTAACGTGCAAGTGGCTGGAATCTTGCTGGAGGGGCAACCTCATGACTGTCAGTCCTCACCCAGTGCCCCTAATCACATGATCTTTAGGGAACTAGGACTAGACAAAATTTCACCTTTTCTTCCTACAGTATATATTGATGGTAGTAGCCAATGTGAAGGAGGCAGGCGACTAGCAGGTTTTGCAATTGTACAATTGGACCCAAATAACCAAGTGGTACTGCAGAGTCAGTATTCCTGTGGGTCAGCGTCAGCACAGTACTGTGAGCTGGCTGCTTTTGTGGCTTGTATGCAACAATATCAGGATTCACACCCAGAAATACAAATCATTTTAGATTCTGATTATGTCTTTAAAAGTGCCATTGCCCTGTTACCCTGGTGGCTGGCAAATCAATTTAAATCTACAGATGGGTCCACAGTGAAAAATTCATCACTGTGGGACTATGGCACAAGAACTGAGTGAGAAGTTTCAGAGAGTACATTTAGTTAAAGTGAAGGCACATAGGAAGAAAGGCCCTTTAGTGAAAGGAAACACATTAGCAGACTCACTAGCCAAGGAAGCATGCCATGTAGGCCTCATATGGCCCTGGTATGAGCAGACACGCATGGCTGCTATTGCTACACGTTCCACAGATTATGGTCAGATAATACCAAGACATTACTTCGTGGCACTGCAGACAAAGGACCCTGAGCTTTCCAATTTGAGGAAGATTGTGCAGGACGCCCCAGATAACCTATATCAGCACACACCCTTTCTCACACTTGCTATAGAGAAAGACATCCTATGTGCAAAAAGAGAGGAAGGCTTGGTTATAGCTATCCCTAGAGCTCGAGGTAAAGAGTGGATGGTTGGTTATGGTTATGGTTTAGGCATTTGATATACTGCCTTTTACTTACGCATCAGAGCAGTTTACATGTATATACTAACAGGTACTTTTTATTCCCTTGTCCCCGAAGGGCTCACAATCTAAGTGTACCTGAGGCAAGGGAGGGTTAAGTGGCTTGCCCAAGGCCACAAGGAGCAGCCATGGGACTAGAGACCTCAGTCCCTCCGGACTGAGGTTACTTGTCCCCATGTGGGAATTGAACCCCCAGCCCTCCGGCCTGAGGTAACCTGTCCCAACCACTGAGCCACTCCTTCCTCCATACATTGGGTTCATGGTGCAGGTCCCATGGGACACCCTAAAGCAGAAGAAATGCAGACTATCCTCAATAGGTTGGTATGGTGGCCAGAAATGAAACATGATATACAGGATTATGTTTCCTCCTATGTAATCTGTGCTTCATTTGGGAGGCAACCTAAAAAGAGAAGGGGACAGTTAATGAGAGCACCTCCTCGTGGCCCATTTGAGAGATTGCAAATAGATCATGTGGGCCCTCTTCCGTTAACAGCTAGGAAAAATAGATTTTTGCTCACTGTTGTTGATTCCTTTCTCATTGGGTAGAAGCATTCCCTGTCCCAGATCAAACTGCTCGAACCACTGCAGAAATCCTAACTCCGCAATTTTTTCCACGGTGGGGCATTCCTAAGACTATTGATTCTGTTCCTGGTCCTGCATTTGTTTCTCAGGGGGAGGAGCGGAGGGGGGGGAGGGGGGGAGGAGAGGAGGGGGGGGAGGGGGGGGGGAGGAGAGGAGGGGGGAGGAGAGGAGGGAGGGGGGCGAGGAGAGGGGGGGGGAGGGGGGGGGGAGGAGAGGGGGGGAGGGGGGGGGAGGGGGGAGGGGGGGGGGGGAGGGGAGGGGGGGAGGAGAGGGGGGGGAGGAGGGGAGGGGGGGAGGGAGGGGGGGGAGGAGAGGGGGGGAGGAGGGAGGGGGGAGGAGAGGAGGGGGGGAGGAGGAGGGGGGAGGAGGAGGAGAGGAGGGGGGGAGGAGAGGAGGGGGGGAGGAGAGGAGGGGGGGAGAGGGGGGAGGAGGAGAGGAGGGGGGGAGGAGAGGAGGGGGGAGGAGGGGGGGGGGAGAGGGGGAGGAGGAGAGGAGGGGGGGAGGAGGAGGGAGGGGGGGGAGAGGGGGGGAGGAGGAGAGGGGGAGGGGAGGGGGGGGGAGGGGGGGGGGGGGAGGAGGGGAGGGGGGGAGGGGGAGGGGGGAGGAGGGGGGGGAGGAGGGGTGAGGGGGGGAGGGGGGGGAGGGGGGGGAGGAGAGGAGGGGGGGAGGGGGGGAGGAGAGGAGGGGGGGAGGGAGGGGGGGGAGGAGGAGGAGGGGGGAGGAGAGGAGGGGGGGAGGAGGGGGGGGGAGGAGAGGGGGGGAGAGGAGGGGGGGAGGAGGAGAGGGGGGGGGAGGAGAGGAGGGGGGAGGGGGGGAGGAGGAGGGGGGAGGGGGAGGGGAGGGGGGAGGGGGAGGAGGAGAGGGGGGAGGGGGAGGGGGGGGAGAGGAGGGGGGGGGGAGGGGAGAGGAGGGGGGAGGAGGAGAGGGGGAGGAGGGGAGGAGGAGAGGGGGGGGGAGGGGGAGGGGAGGGGAGGGGAGGAGGGGGGGAGGAGGGGAGGAGGGAGGGGGGAGGGGGAGGAGGGGAGGGGGAGGGGAGGGGGAGGAGAGGGGGGGAGGAGAGGGGAGGAGGAAGGGGGGGGGGAGGAGGAGAGGGGGGGAGGAGGGGAGGGGAGGAGGGGAGGGGGGAGGAGGAGAGGGGGGAGGGGAGGGGGGAGGAGAAGGGGGGGAGGAGAGGAGGGGGGGGGAGGAGAGGAGGAGGGGGGGGGGAGGAGAGGGGGGGAAGGAGGGGGGGTTTGTATGGACCCATGGGCAGATCATGTACTACCACACAACCCACCCTCTGGGGCTCAGGGTGGGAAACAGGATCACCCACCAATAGATCCACAATGGTATCAGTAGAGGGGACCATCAACCCCAGTCCTGCTGAGGAACAGAGAGAGCGGTACACATCCGTAACACAATAGCAAACAGACGACAGGCCTGGAAAATCTCAGCGTCCCCCCACCATTATCTGACATTTTCCAGCAGCAAGCCTCCAGCCTCTGCACCCTGCAAGGTGTTCCAGCAAGACACATACTAGCTGCAGATGGTCCGCCAGCTAGTCTATAGTGCATGGTCTTGGAGGAGCTGCATGTACCCAGAACAGGGATGTCAGCATACACACCAAGCAGATAAGTCAGTGATCAGACCCCAAAAGAGAACCCACATATATCACATGAGAGAAATGTTATATAACACTATGGGGGAACCTAGCCATGCCATGGTCACTGCTCAGTCACGGTGAGAGTGACCACCCAGCAGGACATGCTATGGCCACCCTGTCCGTGCAGGTGGTACTGGGCACTACAATGTCCGAGCCATTGCCCTATGCCCTGTGCAGATGCGACCAGGCCAGGCCACCCTATCCAGGCTTTTCCCACGGTACCTTGCTCCTCATTATGCACATTGGCAGGCCAATACTGACAACAGTGCTAGCAGTGTGGGCTGTGGAGGGTGTTGGCAGCTACCACACACTGGATAGACAGACACGCACTCCCCACACCTATGCCAGCATTGTGCAACTATAGAGGTGTTGGGCAGCCCAGGCCACCACACCAGTCCTGGGCACAGTGCAGGCATGGCTATGGTACGCAATACTGTAGGAGTCACTCCCAGGTTGGTAAACACTGTCAGACACAAGACATGTAGCACACTCCACAGACATCAGAAAGGTTGCTATGATGCAGCTCACTCAGAATATTGTACTTAACCTAGGAATTGCTATCTGCCAGTAATCATAGCAACCTTTTAAAGATGTGTACCATATTCCCAGGTTTAGGGTGGCATTACTAAGGTATGCAATTGCAAGTAATGGAAGATGCACGCATATACCAATATCCTGCCTCTACAGGAGGCTTAGGATAATTGGTCCTGTGGGTGCTGGTGTGTCTGCCCTGTTGGCTGCTGCTTTACGGCAGAGGTTCCCAACTCCAGTCCTGCGGTGCCAAACACTGTTTGGGTTTTCATGCTGTCCCTCATGAATATGCATGAGATACATCTGCATACCATGGGGGTGGCGCATAGAAATGCAGCACAGGCATCTTTATCAGAGGCAGCATGGAACCGGAATGGTGTTTGGCCCTCCAGGACTGCATTTGGGAGACTCTGCTCTAGGTAATGTGCATGTTTATGGTGTCCGTGCTCTGTAGGGTAAAATGTAGGGCATGTTTACGTCATCTGCAATATAGGTGCTGTCTGTATTAGCACGTTGTAGTAGTGGGTAAAATATGGGGACTGGGTTGACAGGAACCACAGCTGGGACTTGAACAAGTTTTTTTAATATTCTTGGGTGTATCTCATCCAACCCTATCGTTTTGTCTACTTTTAGTTTAGCTATTTCCTCACAAAAATAATCTTCTGAAAATCATTCAAGATCCCTTTCATTTCTGCTCCTATTTGTGCGTGTTTCCACTTTATCCTCATGAATTTCTACATATTCCTCCCCTTCCCCCTTTAATCTGACAATACCACTTTTTCACTTCCTCCTCTTGCTAACATTTCTAAAAAATGTCTTGTTCCCCCATTTTATTGCATTGGCTATCTCTTCTTCTTTTTGCATTTTTGCTTTCCTGACTACTTTCCTAGCTTCTCTAACTTTTTCCAAATTTATTTATTTATTTATTTATGCTTTTCTTCTATACCGCCCCTTCCAGAGATCAAGGGCGGTTTACAGAGAACAATTGAACAATCTTTTACATGGAACATCAGTTATAACTATTTACAAACAACTTTTGCATGAAACTGTGGTACTAACTATTTACAAATGAACATATTATACAAACAACCTTGTGTCAATCTTTGTAGTTACATAATTATAAACAGGGGTCGGTCTCTTCTTGAGTTATATTCTTCATTTGGTTAGGGTAGGGCGAAGCTCTGGGGTTGGGGGGGTTAGTGGGCTGTGGGTTCTGGAGGTTAGTAGGTTGTTTCTGCGATTGTTGGAAGGTAGCTCGTGGGGGGTAAGGGATTTCGGTTGGGTTTTCGAAATGTACAGTGAAGAGGTGTGTTTTGAGTCCTTTTCTGAATAGCTGGAGGTCTTTTGTCATGCGGAGGGTTAGTGGGAGTTCGTTCCAGAGAGTAGGGGCAGCAAATGAAAAGGCTCTGGAGTTTGTAGTTTTTTTTGTCTTGCAGATGGTTTTGTGTATGTCGAGTGAGTGGGTTGCATTTTGCCTGCGTGTTCTAGATTGTGGTGGGGAGTGTAAGAGGGTGGATAGGTGTGAGGGAGAGATGTCATTGAGGAGTTTGAATGTTTTTAAGAGTATTTTATATTTTATCCGGCTATTTATAGGGAGCCAGTGTAGTTCAAGTAGAATGGGGGTTATGTGGTCAGTTAGACGTGCTTTTGCTATTACCCTGGTGCAGATGTTCTGGGCTCTTTGGAGCATATTTGTATTTTTAAGTGGTAGGCCATTCAGTAGACTATTACAATAGTCAAAGTGGGGGGTAATGAGTGAATAGACTACAGATCTAAAACCATGGGTGTTGAGGAGGGGTCTTAGGTGTTGTATGGTCTTTAGTTTGTAGAATACAGTTTTTACTGTTTGTTTTATGTGGGGGAGCATACTGAGTGTGTGATCTAATATTATCCCTAGGTAATTTACCTCTTGTTTGACAGGGATAGTGGTGCTTGTCTTCTTTTTTCTGTGATCTCTTGTATTTTATGAAAGTCAACTTCTTTTTCTTTACCTTTTCAGATACGTATTTTGAGAACCATAGTGACCTCCTTTTCCTTTTACCTTTATTTACCTTTCTAACAAAAAGGTTTGTTGACCTTAAAATATCCCCTTTCAGTTTTGCCCATTGCTTTTCTACATCCCCCTGCTGTTCCCACCCTGCTAACAATTCCTTGAGGTATTGTCCCATCTTGGCAAAGTTCGTTTTTGTAAAGTCTAATACTCTTGCTTTTGAATGGATTTTATCAGCCCTAATCCTAATACTGAACCACACCATCTGGTGATCACTGGATGCGAGATGATCTCCCACTACATTATCAGAAACACTTTCCCCATTAGTAAGTACCAGGTCCAGTATGGTCTTTTCATGTGTGGGTTCTGTTACCAGTTGCTTGAATAGTTCTCCCTGTAGAGAATCCAGGATCTCCTTACTTCTAGATGACACAGTAGCAGGGATATGCTTGTCAACATCTGGTATGCTGAAATTACCTATCACCACAAGGGGGATTCAAACCCTGGTCCGTTCCTTTTTACTCCAGTGCTCTAAGCATTCAGCTACACCTCAAGTTGTCTTCCATGTGTATGTTTGTAAAATCTTCTGTTGCACACGGATATCAATCCCCATGTGCAGCTGCATTTCCAGGCTTGCTATAACACATATGTCTACGGTGAGAGGTGAGATACAAGTGTTGATTTTTGATCTAACCTACACATGCATAGAACTGAAGATGTTTTCTCTTGGACGTCACTGAAGCTACATGAACAGCCTTTCTAAAACGAGCCTTTATGTTCCACACAAACTACTCACACTCGTGCTTGTTTGTCTTCCATAACTGTAGAAATAAAAAGTCAACAAACATGCTGTGAGTGATGCCTTTGTATTGGACTAACTTAGTACTATGTATGTGCATGGCCAAAAAGTGTGTGGTTTAGTGTTATCTTCCAAATTTTTCCCAGTTTTCACTTGGGTTTTTTTTTCATGCTTTTTGCACACATTATAAGGGGAATTTTAGAAGATCCATCCAAGTGCAATTTGGGACATCTAAGCCAGAGGGTCTGAAATAAATGCAGGCACGTCCAGGTGCCAACGTGTTTTCACAAACCTGGACGTGCCAGATAGGGACATCTACAGGGGTGTCTACTTAGACATCCCCAGAACAGTATTTCAGAACGAAATGTGTAGGAGACCCTAACAGTTAGAGTAGTGAGTTAAGAACAGGACAGCCAGGGTTCAAATCCCCCTGCTATAGTTGGAATTGTGCTGAGTACTGGGGATGAGCAAGTGCATTCTTCTCTACGCTCCCTGGATGTTTTTCAGATAAAACAAGCACTATTCAGATGCTTGTTCGTCACTATGCATGCCTCGGAGCTGGTCTAAAGTTAGGCATGACGCAGGACATCCATGACCTTTCTATAATCACGTGGAGGCATCCTGGTCCCTGGGAACAACTCATCCATGCCCCTGTTCAGATTCAGATGTCCTCACGCTGGAGACGTCCCCAGAGCCTGTTTCTAAAGTGGCTCTGGTGATTTCTTTGTGCTTTGGACATCTTTAGGTCCATTTTTAATCATCCAAGTACGAATAGGGCTTCTAAAATTACACACCATATGTGCACCCTTACATTAATCTGCACAAGCGATTTCCATGCATAAAAGCTTTTTAGGAGTCCAAATGAACTGAATGCGCACCTATAAATGTACATCTCTACTTAATTCATATGTGACTACCACTGTAAATCTAAATTCAAAAAAACTAGCTTTGTGCTTGCAGGAAATCTATCATAGGATCATATAATGTACTCTAGACCAATAATGCAAACATCTACAATCTATAGTATCAGATGATAAATAGTTTATAAGTAAATGAGAATCCATTTTATCCTTTATTGCCTCATAATGCACAGGGTGTAGCTGTTGTGAGAGTCTGACAATGACAAATGCTATTGAGGGTGCTCCTATTACCAAATATAGGGATGGTTTAACAAAGCCGGGCTCAGCATGTGAGGAAGCTGCCACTTGGCTTAGTCATTTTTCATTTGTTAAATAAATAAAGTGCACAGCCAAACTCTTCTATTTTTTTTTTTATTTTAAAACACAAAGCGCAAACAGTTCCCACATAATGAGCCAAAATGGACAATTCTATGTATTACTGTTTTTCGGTTAACAGCTGAAAGATACCATGTACTACACCATCTTTAAAAATGAATTAGAGAATGGATATTATAATAAACAAATAAAGTATAGTTTGCATTAAAAGCACATTCATGGAAACCACTCTCATTGAAGACTATATGGAAACCTAGGGAATAAGGCTAAAAGACTTTTCAGAAATATTGTTGGAAAGGATGGCTTTTTCATTAAAAGACAGAAAAAAATTGTATGATGTTCTTTGCAGATTGTGATCTTTTTATAATTTTAATCATCTTTTATTAAATTGTGAGTACGATCTGAGACTGAGGACTCCTTTTACTAAAGCCTAGCAGCCGGTCAGTGCGCATTTTAACACTTCACGCTATGGTAATTGGCTATCATGCCATGGGGTGGGGAAGGGGTTAGAATGTGGGTGTGGAGAGTGCATTGCTGCTAGCGCCAGGGCGATTGCCACACGCTGAGCGGCAATGTGAATTAAATGCAAAACCTGTGCGGGCTTTAGTAAAAGGGGCCCTGGGTCACCTTGTCACTGAATGTATGACCATTATAGAAATTATGCAGTATCATATTAACCTCTTTACTCAAGGCACTTATAATATTCTTATCCATTCAATTTAAGATGAAGCAAACAAAAGCATACCTGTTATAATTGCTAGCTACAAATAAAAGACGGACCTTTCCCCCCTTGATTCTGCACAATTCACAGACAGTGTTTCACAGGTCATGAACCAAACAGAAGAGGAAAATGGCAATGCAAAACTAAAACCTAGCAAGGGAGTATACTTTAGGACAATGCTCGATTCACGAAGGTCTTTATCATATAGTTTTAGATCTTCTGCCTGAATCCTCTTTTAGGAGGGCTTCCACATCCCCAGTGCATCTGGATGATTCTCTTACTTTAGAGGTTCATTTTTCCAATGAATGAGTTCCCTTTGTTAAGTTAACCCATGTCTCATAAGAAGGGCTTATCAGCCTGTAACTGAGCTAAGAGATAAAAAATTGGAATTGAATGTAGCGAAAACAGAAATTCTGTGGTTTGTGAAAGATAAAATTCCAGATGATATCTCTTTCGAGGTGCGTAGTCTGGGAGTTTTTTAAAATTCTAATTTGACCTTTGAACCACATGTGCAATATGCACGGCAAAAGTCATGGTATAAATTGAAATTGGTTAGGCAATTGAGATCAGTTTTGGGGCTGCACGAGTTTTGGACTGTGGTTCAGTTGACACTCCTGAGTCATTTGGAATATTGCAATTTATGGGAATGTCTAAGAAGTTAGTATACAAATTGCAATGTATTCGAAATACTGCAAAAAAACTGATTACCCATAGTGCTTATAGGGAGAGAGTAACCCTTTTGTTATTTAAACTCTATTGGCTGCCAGTTGAAGGAAGAGTTCTGTTTAAAGTGTTATGTCTTGCTTTTAAAGCTCTTCATGAGATTGGTCCTGTATATTTATCAAATAAGTTGATGAGAGGTTCGTCAGTGAGATCTTCACGATTTGCTAGACATTGTAAACTGAAGATGCCATCTGCCTCTTCATTTTGTCAGATGAGGATTAGAGAAAGATGTTTTTCTGGAGCAATTCCTAAATTATGGAATAGTTTACCAATAAAAATGGGATATGGCAGGTTATCTGCAGTTTAGAAAATTATTGAAAACTTGGATGTTTCAGATATTTCTCTGTGTTTGTCTGATGAAACTAATGATTTTATATTGTAATACTGTAAGTTTTGTACTCCACTTTGTATGTTTTTGACTGTAAAACTGGATTTATAAGTGATATAATGTAATTGAACTAATCCTAAGGGACTGAGCAGAAGCTGTTTCTATTGCTGGGTGAGTACAAACTGTGAGGACTGCTGTTTGGGAAACTGTGACTTTAGCCTGTGTGCAGAGAGAGATTGTTAAATCCCTGTACTTCACTTGATTTAACAGCAATTAGAGGCTTTTAAAATCCCCGTGGTGAATTTTCAAAGGGTTTAGATTCCTAAATTTAAGGGGGATGTTCACCAAAGGGCGATAGCTGTCATTGCGACACTAACACGGGAAAGATCATGTCACGGTGACAGCTAACATGGTCAAAATGCAGCTATTACAGGCAATTTTCCGCGACAATTGCATTTCACATGGTAGAGGAGGAGGGAGGTGGGATCAGGAGGGGGAAAAATCGTGGCAAGAAGAGGCAGCCTTACTCTAATAATTGTCATGCAATGGCTGCTATAAAGCCTGACTACACCTGCAGATAATGCCAGCTGAAGAGGTGGTGTTATCTGCAGCTGATCCATTAGGGCCACAGCAGCAATATGCCAATCCCCCCCACTTGTGGCCCCCCTCACTAAAGGGCACCAATACTGCAGATTAGCCAATCCACAGCACTGACACTGGCTGTGGTGCTCCCACTCTGCACCCACCACCCAGACAGCTCCCATCCCCTGCAAGAAACTGTTCAGGGGGGTCTTGGGGCCACTCCCCTAAAGTAAAAGAGCTCAGATAGTCACTCATACACCCCTCCCTCCTTTCCTGCCCCCCCGCCAAGGCCCAAAAATCCCAGTTAGTCAGTCAAGACCCTCCAAACTCCAAATTCCTGCTTCCCCTACCTCCTTAAGCTCTTACCTTTACAATCCCTGGTGGTCCAATAGGAAGGAGGCAGGAGCTCTGCTCTCATCTCCGGCACCATACAAAATGGTGCTGGTCTTGTGGTGCTGCCCCCTAGTGATAAGACATCACGAGGGGGCCATGAGGGAGATCAGCATGTTGCTGTTGTGATCAGGGAAGGTAGAACACTACTTGCTCTGTCTTCCCCTTGCTCCTTCCCTTTAGACCACGATCCCTGCATTGGCAGGCAGTGCGGGAGTACCTATACTACCTGCTGATACATGAATCATGGGTCAGTGTGGTTATCACCAGCACTGCACGGTATATGCTGGCTGATGCTGACCACACCCCTGCAGATACCGCATACGTTTTGCAGCAGCCATAGCACACCACTTTTTACATCTGCCATGCGGTAGTTGCAAAAAGGCTTACCACACTATAGTGAATATGCACTTAAGAGTTTGGTTCCTAAACTGGCCTCTGAAATTTACTTGAGCCGAGTTCATAAATTTATGCTCAAAATGTCATTAAACTTTGAAATTTAGGATCGTAATATAACCCAGTAGTTAAATAATATTAAATAATAAGAAGATTAAAAAAAAATACCTGGCTACTATCGCTTAGGAAATGCTGCGTGGCGTGGATCACCCGCTCTGAAATGTGATGATTGCGGAGGATGAGTGCTGTCCTAAATTATACATAGGGCAGACTGAATATCGCTGTTCTCCCTATGACTTGGTTTTGATGAACTATAGCAGATATATATGTATTTATTAACATATTTGTTTATTTACTTAAAACATTTATATCCTACCTGTCTAACAGTTCTGAATGGTCTACAGATTGAACATAAAAAAACATCATAAAACAGCAGCCCATCTTCAGCTCTCAGGCACCTCCCTGAATCACTAGCACCCCAAATCTAGCCTCCAGTGACCTCCACGACTCACCAGAATCCCATCTCTAGCCCCAGCCAACCCCCCAACTCACCAGCAGCCCTTCTCTCTTGCCCTCAGCCACCTCCTGACTCACCAGCAGCCCATCTCCTGGCCCGAAGCACCCCCCTCTCAGCTCACCAGTAGCCCTTCTGCCCAACCACAGCAGCTTTTTAACACAGCTGTGGGAGCATTTCCCTTTGCTCCTCTGGCTGTGCTAGATTCCAATGCCAGCAATGCATGCTTTCAAAAGGAAGCGCTTCTGTTTACCTTTTCAAAAGATTGCATGCCAGCATCAGAATCTAGCAGAGCCGCGGGAGCAAATGCAAATGCTCCCATGGCTCTGAAAAACCTAAGAGTGAGGCAGGCTCAGGTGCCTTTATAGCTTGTGCACCCAAGCCTGCCTCACTGTCTGCCGATACTGATACCTGCGCAAATGTAGAATTCTGCGCTGGTGGGGAATTCTGCGCAAATTCTGCATTGCGCACTTGCACGGAATTCTGCCAGCCTTGTCTTTTCATTTATTTCTTCCTCTTGGATTTGCATCACCTTTTTACAAATTGAAATCTACAAATCACATTTTGAATCCTCAATACATTACTCACATCCATCTATATTTTATATGTCCTATTTCACCATTTCCTCAGCATTTCAACCTGCTGCAGTTTGTTTCCAGTCATCCAGACATCTCCATAAGGCATAAGCCATATTTCCGACAGATCCAGCATTTTTCAGTCTTAAACTAATTCCAAACCAGCTTCAAATACTTTTGTTAAGGCAAGTGAACTGAGGCCTGTACTCTGTGAGGTGCTTTTGTAACTTGGTGTGTATCATTATATTTAACATTATAGTAGATGCTAGGGACCTTTTCCCCATTGTTTCCCTATTATATAATGCAGGGTAGCCATGGTTAGTCCACCTGTCTAACAAACAATAATTTGGGCGATGCCATTTTATTAAGCTATCTTAAAACATTTGTTGCTAACTTTTGTCATTGCAGAATGGGCTAAGGATAGTGTTGCATGAATATCAAATTTATTAACAGGTGTTTTATACCACTTTATCATTTCAGTCAAAGCGGTTTACATGGTAACTTAAACTTGGTAATGCACATTAAACAGGGACATTAATAACTTGGATTTTTTCTGAGGCAGTGGAGGGTTAAACAACTTGCCCAAGGCCACAAGGAGTGCTAGTGGAAATCAATCCCTGGTCTTTTGGTTCCAAAGCCAGTGCTCTAACCCGTAGGCTACTCCTCCACTCCATTACTTCTGTGGCATGGTGGTATTTGTTTTCAAAGCTATCAGAAGTAGCAAAATAAAAGGATTGTGGGTGTTTGGTGTAGGAAATGTCAAGAAAGGTTATGATGTAGCATCCCTTTCCCATGTTTTGCATGGATGACATATTCCATATCAATAACCGAACATCTACATGAACTTCTTATCTTGAATGTCTTTTGTACCTGTAATCTATATTGGTATTTATTATCTAATGCAGAAAATATGATGATGGCTGCCAAGTCATGAAATGTGTCAGAGGTTAATGAGAGTAAACCTTCACAGACATAGCCAAGGAAGCTGGCATAGAAATGTAATACAACAACGGCAATAACTTCAACAACATAATAATGTATCACAGAGAAAAGCACCTTTACACTCTGATGGGGTGATATTTTCCCAAGCTAGACCAGTGCAGGACTAATCTTAGGATCCAGCTACTAAAAAGAAACTTTGGGGCTCATATTCAATGGCAGTGGCCAGCCCGAGTAAAGTGGCTGCCCATCATCATTTTAAATTAGATCTGGACATTCAATGCTGGGGTCCTATCCGGCCACCGGCATTGAATATTCAGTGTGCCCTGATAGCGTTTTAGTTAACTGGCCAGAGGCTGCTATCTGGCTAACTGGAGCGTGACCCCCAGAGCGCCCCCGATGCTTAGGATTAGCATCGAGGCATGCTGCTGTGTTATGAGAGGATATTCAGCAGCACAAAATGGCTATGTGCTGCTGAATATGCTGCTCGCCGGGATTCATGCAGTTAGTATGTCTGCGAACTTTTGAATATGATGCCCCAGACAGGTACGACAATCAAAACAGAAATGATTAAATGCTGTGAAATAAACACAAAGGTCTATTTACAAAACTGCAATCGGGCTGGGGCAGGCCCTACCATTATTAAGTGCCTGTATTAGCCACCATAGATTCTTGAGTGTCTCTGTTAACACAGACATAACACTGTTTAACATGAACACAGCTGAAATGAGCTGCTTAGCATGCAAATGATGCTAAGCAGCTTATTAATAAGGGTTAGCACAGAGGTATATTCGTTTTTGCATTTCTGACAAATGCATGACACACCAATACTGCTTTGCTTCTGCTAAACGGCAGATTTTAACATAACTTAGGTTATAGATCTCACAGGGAGGGACATGCATTTCCTGCTGGTTGTAATGTATGTGAGTAGGGTCATTGGAAGGGATAGGCAAGTCAGCTAGATGACTTCCTGGGGTGCTTACTTTGGGGGGATGGGTGTCAAGCAAGAAGTATGGTGCCCTTCTGCTGCTGGTAACTTTTATCTCATGTCCCTTCTATGATCAAGCAAGATTCACTCTTAAACTGTTAGAGCTGCAGAGACTCTGTAGATACGAGTGCTACCTGGTTCAAAGAGTTAATAAATGAACTGTGCAGGCTATGGGAGGATAAGAAGATGTGCCAACACCCAGGGGCGGCCCAAGGGGGGTGCGGGGCCATGTGCAGAGACTCGGTGCGGGGCCTCATTTGCATAAGGGGACTCATTTGCATAAATATTTGCATAATGTTACCATACACTAACTTTTAGTAAGCATGCCTCTTAATGAGTATATGGATAAAGAAAGACTAAAAGATTTCTACATTACTATAATCCAGTGCCAACCGCCAGGCACATTAGGAACTACTACAAACACTGCCCATTTAGAACCCATAGCAAACCCGCCATATCTTAACAGCACTACCAGGACTCACAAAGCACCAGACCCTAACTATCAAAAGGCAACACTGCCAATATTAAACCAATACATTTCAGATAATAACAATACATGACCTACTGGGGAAAGGGAACAAGTAGCAATGTCAAATAGGAATTACATTAACAGAATACCTCAGCTCAGTTACACATGCAGAACACAGACCATCACCAAACAAGGAATCACAATTTAGAAACAGGAAGACAATTAAACTGGGAACCCCAAAAGCCAAACTTGGAATGTACAACAACACTGTAGAAATAAAACTATAAATTAATTTCCTCTTGTACTAAACAAAGCACAGACGTTAATGATGCACATTTCCCAGAGCTGATATATTCCAGTTAATAAATTCAAAATAAAGAGATATCTTTCTACCTTTTGTGCATTTTTTTTCAGTTGCAATTGCTCCAGCCACTTTCTTCTGGTTTCTTTGTGTCTTCTGCTAACTCTCCATCGTCTGCTGTCCATTTGTCCTTTCTTCTCTCTTCTAATTTTTTTCCATTCTCTCTCTACATCTCCTTTAGCATACTAATCTTTCTCCTTTTGCTCTTTCCTCATTCCTATTTCATCCACTCAAATTTTACCCCTCCATCCTCAATCCCCACTTACTCTCCCAATACCCAGCCAATTGTAGATTTTTCTTCCGTCCCACACAAAATATTTTTCCCCTCTCCATTTCACTCTCCCAGCTCCATTCCATTCTAATCTCCCCCAACATCAGCTCCCTTCTAGTTCCAGCCCCACCCAGTATCCACGCCCGTCTAGTCCCCACATCAGCCCATTTCCAGTCCTAGCCCCCCCATCAGCCCATTTCCAGTCCTAGCTCCCCCATCCATTTCCAGTCCTATCCAAGTCCCTCCATCAGCTCATTTCCAATACCAGCCTCCCATCAGCCCATTTCTAGTCCTTTCCTAGCCCCACCATCAGCCCATGTCAAATCCTAGCTCCCCTCCACTCAGCCCATTTCCAATCCAAGCCCCCCATGAGCCTACTTCCAGTTCTAGCCCCTCTATAAGTCTATTTCAATCCAAGCCCCCACCACATCACATTTCCAATCTTAGCTCTCCACAACAACCAATTCACAGTCCTATCCTATCCCCCTTAATCAGCCCATTTCCTGTCCTAGCTCCCTCCCCTTACAACCCATTTCCATTCCAAGCCACCCTCCCCATCATCTATTTGCAGTTCAATCCCCCCCTTCCCCTCAGTCCATTTCCAGTCCTAGGAACCCCCCCAACCCATTACCAGTCCTAGCCCCCCCATAGCCTATTACCAGTCCTAAGTCCCCATCAGCCCACTCTCAGTCCTAATCCCATCAGCCCATTTCCAGTCCTAACCCCCATCACCCAATTTTCAGTTTAAGCCCCCCATAGCCCATTACTAGTCCTAAACCCCCATCAGCTCACTTCCAGTCCTAACCCCCATCACCCCATTTCCATACATAGCTCCCCATAGCCCCAGTCCTAACCCCCTATCAGCCCTCTTCCAGTCCTAACCCCATTAGCCCATTTCCAGTCCTAACTCCCACCCCAACAGCCCAGGGAAATTTTAAAATAAAAAAAAAGCTGTCTGCTGCCGCTGCCGCTGCCTCCACAGCAGCAACGGCAGAATCGCATATCCCGCGGGACCCCCCCCCCCGACAGAGCCTGCTCTCCCTGCATCAGCTCTATCGGCTTTCAGAGCATGAAAGGAGAGTTTCTCCCTCGCGGCTCTGTTAAGCCCGCGGGCGCTGATGGGAAAGTCCCATCAGCCCCTGTGGGCTTAACAGAGCCACGGAAGGGAAACTAGTCTCCCTTCGAGCTCATTAAGCCGACAGAGCTGATGCAGGGAGAGCAGGCTGTGTCGGGTGGGGGGGGGCCTCGCGGGATATGCGATTCTGCCATTGCCACCACGGCGGCAGCGGCAGCAGACAGCTTTTTTTTTTTAATTTTAAAATTTACTTTGCAATTAGAATGTTCTTTGCGCGGGGCCCCCTGAAACGTGGGGCCCTGTGCAAAAAACATTCTTGCTCAATGGACGGGCCGGCCCTGGCAACACCATGGGCGGCCCAAAGGGAGTGCGGGGCCATATTGTGGGGCCTCATTTGCATAAGAGACCTCATTTGCATAATGTTTATGTACATTAACTTGCTTCTTAAAATGCCTCTTAATGAGTGTCTGACTTAAGAAAGGCTATCAGATTTCTATATTACTATACTCCAGTGCCAACCGCCAGGCACTTAAGGAAGTACTACAAACACTGCCCATTTAGAACCCATAGCAAACCCGCCGTATCATAACATCACTACCAGGACTCACAAAGCACCAAACCCTACATATCAAAAGACAACATTACAAATATTAAGCCAATACATTTCAGAGAATACCAATACATCTCCTACTGGGGAAAGAGAACAAGTGGCATTGCCACATAGAAACTACATGAACAGAATACCTCTGCTCGGTTACACATGCAGAACACAGACCATCACCAAACAAAGAACAAGGGATCACAATTTAGAAATATAAAGACAATAGTTAAACTGGGAACCCCAAAAGCCAAACTTGGAATGTAGAACAACACTGGAGAAATAAAACTATAAATTAATTTCCTCTTGCACTAAACAAAGACGTTAGCAATGCAGATTTCCCAGAGCTGACATATTCCAGTTAATAAATTCAAAATAAAAAAATATTTTTCTACCTATTGTTGTTTGGGCATTTTATTTTTCAGTTGCAATTTCTCCAGTCACTTTCTTCTGGCTTCTTTGTGTCTTCTGCTAACTCCATTTTCTGCTGTCCATTTCTCCTTTCTTATCTCTTCTAGTTCTTTTCCATTCTCTCTACATCTGCTTTAACATATTGATCTTTCCCCTTTTGTTCTTTCCTCCATTTCTTTCTTTATTCCTTTTTCATCCAATCAAATTTCACCCTTCCATCCTCAGTCCCTACTTACTCTCCCAATACCAGGCCAATTGTAGATTTTTCTTCCCTTCCACACAAAATCTCTTTTCCCCTCTCCATCCTCACTCTCCCAGCCCCATCCCCTTCCAGTCCATCCCCAACATCAGCTCCCTTCTAGTTCCACCCCCACGCAGCATCTGCTCCCTTCTAGTCCCATTCTCCCATCCCCCGCATCAGTCCAATTCCAATCCTAGCCCCATCAACCTTTTGCAGTCCTATCCCAGCCCCCCATCAGCACATTTACAGTCCAAGTTCTCCCATCAGCCCATTTCCATTCCTAGCCCCACCATCAGCCATTTCCAGTCCTATCCCAGTCCCCCATTAGCCCATTTCCAGTTCTATCCTGGCCCCCTCATCAGCCCATTTCCATTCCTAGCCCCCCATCAGCCATTTCCAGTCCTATCCTAGCCCCCCATCAGCCCATTTTCAATCCTAGCTTCTCACATAAGCCATTTGTAGTCCTATCCCAACCCCCCATCAGCCCATTTAGAGTCCAAGCCACCCCCCATCACCCCATTTACAGTCCTATCCTAGCCCCCCATCAGCCATTTCAGTCCTATCCCAGCCCCCATCAGCCCATTTGCAGTCCAAGCCACAATCAGACAATTTCCAGTCCTAGCCATACCCGCCCCCCCGGAAGAGCCCCGCATCTGCTTGGCTTTAGAGAGAACCGGGCAGGCCCCGGCTCACCTCTTTACAGCTGCCAAAGTGAAGAGCACCGTTTTTTTCAGTTCAGCAGCTGTGTTCTAATGTAGGCTGCTGGTGTGCTGAATACCGGGAAACAGAAAATGTCCTTTGACCTCCGGCGTGCCAGCTGCCGAAGTGAAGAAAAATGATGCTCTTCACTTCGGCGACTGTAGAGAGGTGAGCCAGGGCCTGCTGGGAGCCAAACAGCATGTGCAGGATGTTGTTGGCACAGGGCCCCCTGAAGCGCTGGGTCCTGTGTAAACAGCATCCTTGCACAATGGATGGGCCAGGTCTGGCAAACACTTGAGCAGCTACACTGCGCCATGATGGGAAGAGATGAGAGAGAGAGAGGTACAAGGGAATTGGCCCTATACATCCGGGGTCATGGGCCTGCCTCTGCCCCGCCCATGCTCCTCCTCCAGTCCACCCCCTCCTGCCCCCATCCAGAGCTCCCTGCATAAAGGACCAGTATGTGCGGGGAGTTCTAGTGCCGGAATAGGGTTCAAGTGAATAGTGAGGATTGGACGTCCAACCCTGCTATTCGTGTCTCAGCATGCCAGCCTTAGTGACTGTATATTGCCATGAGGTAGACAGCACAGATCCTGAAATATTAAGAAATAATAGGAAAGAAGAACTTACCTTACAGCCACATGTGCAGTTGCAGCATTCACAGTGCAGAAAGGCAGGGAAAAGGAAAACAAACTTTCCACATGGTTTTAGTGACGCAGTAAGAATTGAGGGTTCCAATCAGGCTCACCTGGACCCAGACTCACGTTCTACGTTAGTTGAGCAGAGAGATAAAAACAGGTGGGAAATCCCACAGAGGGAGAAGTGGAAGGGGAAGGAGAAGGAGAAAGGAGAAAGGAAGCTGGAGCCTGGATTAGGGCTGAAGCAGGAGTTTGATTGTGAGGAGGAAAGCAGAGACCAATGGAAGTCTGACTGCAGTTCCAGGCAGGCTTGGAGAGAAGGTGAGAACAGAACTCCCAAGCAATTACAGAAAGACACGTTGCCTTGGAGAACCAGGACTGAAGAAAGGCAGGCTGATAAACCCAGGAGGACTAAGAAAGACAGCAGCAAAGTCTTCCCAGCCAGAGGGGTCCTCATACCGAGGCAAACAGCCCAGCCAACAGAAGGCAGAGGTCACGTCCAGGGAAGCTCACTGAAGGCAGGAAGTGAGTTTCCTTCAGCCAAGCACAGTACCCGGTGTTCCCAAAGAAGAGCAGGCTGCAGGGCAGAGAGAAAGCCTTGGCTAGAAGCAGAGGAGTTTGAAAGCATCTTCTCCACAGGAAGAGATAAGTACCCTGTCTTTGATAAAGGGAGAGAAGGGGGTCTCCGTGATAGAAACCAGACTTACAACAGGCTAGTGAACTCTTATTGGCCTAAGCCGTGGGAAGAAATCCCCAGCACAGCTCCTGCTATCTGGGACACCCAAAAGCAGCTCCAACTTGCAGCAACTGAGGTTTCCCCAGGGCAAGACTCGGAGAGCAGTTTCTCAGGGGCTCAGTGTCCCTACACAGGACCAGGTCCTGGCCCTATGCAGTGGGAGACCTATAGCACAGAAAACATCCCTGAGCCCATGGAATGTGCTTTATGTGTGGCTGATAACATAGAGTCTCTCTGTTAAGACAAGGAGCAAGAAAGAAAGTGTAATTGTGCACATTGGAAATGTTATGGACTTTTACTTGCTGGAAAGAAGCATAATTATTATTTGTTAAGCATCCTCTACACCGGTGAAGCAACCGTTCTTTTATGTTGTCCTTATTCTATGACATCCACAAGGGAAAGGGAATAAAACCCAACCTTAATTTCACTCTGGTCACGACTACAGTGTCCTTAATTTCCACAACTCAAGGCTATACCCGGGTCTAGGCAACCGCCTAGGACTGGCATGGTCTCACAATATATACAATATGTTGGCATTTCTGTAAATGAATGTATACACTTTTAAGGTTCTTTGCACCTTTTCTGTTCCTATATTTAAAGTCTTTATTGCACAGTATTCTCTCAAAATACACACTCCCATTTTGGTTTTTACATTCTACTATCTTGATGTATGATTAAGTTATCACCTCTAAGAGCATGCTTTATGAGATTTATAATTTTAATTTTCATTCTTTAATTTTTGACTTTTAACCCTTTATTTCTTACTTTTAACCATATGGTCTTATATATATGTTTTTAGCAACATGCTTTTATCGGTTTATATAAACTGATTGACACATGACACAAATATCTGTTTTTTAATATTTGTATGCTTTTTTGAGGCTTGTACCCCTGAGGAAGGTGCTAGCTGAAACACATTGGGGTATGTTTGCTAAAACCCCGTTAGTTGCGCGGCGCGCTAGTGTGCGGGATGCCATATAAGGAGTGGGCGTTTCAGTCTGAAAAAAGCAAACTGGGATTAAGCATGCGCTAATGTGCACTGTGCGCTCATGTGCGCCATGCACATTAGCGCATGAGAAACTTGCGCGGGTGCATAAGTGGCACGCTGATGTGCATGCACAGGAACAGAGCCACAGTACAATGGTTAAGACACTGCCCTATGGTACAGGGATCATGGGTTCAATCCCCCACTGTGCCCAATGAAGAAGGCTGGCTGAGGCATTACCTGTTAAAGGTAATATTGCAGACTGAGGCAGGTTAATTTTATTTTAATTACTGCTACTAGCAAACGCACTCTGAAAGCACTGTAACATAAGGCGCCCCATAAGATACCCCAGAGGGCACATTTTAAAGTGCACTGTCCACCAAGGCACCCTAGAATGTTGCTTATAGGGCGCTTTATAGGGTGCCGTATGAGGTACCGCAAGGTCACAGCACTGTTTTTGATGGCAGCACTGTGCAGTTTAAGGAATGAAAATCATAAGAAGATGCGCTGACATGCAAAACAGAGCAGCAGTGTAGCACAATGGTTAAGACACTTGACCAATGGTGCAGGAGTCATGGGTTCAATCCCCCACTGTGCCTAATGGCTGGCTGAGGCATTACCTGTTATAGGTAATATTGCTGTAGGGGGCATTTTATTTTTGTTTTAATTAGTGCTGTCAGCAAACACACCCTCAAAGTATTGTAACATAAGGTGCTGCATAAGGCGCCTTATAGGGTACACCAGAGGGCACATTTTAAAGTGCACTGTCCGCCACGGCACCCTACAATGTTGCTGAAAGGGTGGCCTATAGGGTGCCCTATGAGGCACAGCAACGTCATAGCACTGTGTTTGATGGCAGCACTGTGCATTTAAACGCATGGAAATCTGAAGTAGGTGCGCTGACATGCAAGGAGGAACAGCAGTGTAGCACAATGGTTAAAGCACTGACTGCTAATACAGGGGTCATGAGTTTGCTCCCCAGTGTGCCTAATACATAAGGCTGGCTGAGGCATCAGCTTTGCAATGTACATATTGTTTCCTGCAGCACTTTATTTGTATTTTATTAATTGCTGCCAGCAAAACACGCCCTCACGTGCCGTAAACTGAAGGTGCCGCATAAGGCACCCTATAAGGCACTCCATAGGGCACATTATAAAGTGCACTGTCCGCCACGGCACCCTAAAATGTCCCCTATAGGGCATCCTATAAGTCGCTCCACAGGATAACGTATAGTGCACCTTATATGGACGGTAACCATAAGGTGCCCTATAGGGCGCCCTATAAAGCGCCCTCTGAGGCACCTTATGGGTACAGTACGCTGAGAGTGTTTTTGCTGGCAGCAATAATGTATGTTACAAAAAGACAATGCTTTGGGCAGCCCTATCAAACAACCCCACTGTGGGTTTGAACCCATGACCTCTGGCTCCACAGGCAGTGGAGTAACCAGTGGGCTACAGCTCTATAGCTGCTAACAAGCCCCTGGCTGGCTGCAGAGGGACTGCATGTCACCACACAGACAGTCTGCTGTGGTCACCAGGATAGGGTTAGCCCACCCGTACCCATGATGCACTGCACATGCAAATCAGCTGTCCACAGATGAACACAAGATGGGGTATGCACCCCCACAGCACCTCAGCCTGGTAGGGGGAACTGACCATGTGCACCCCCACAGCACCTCGGCCTGGTAGGGGGTACTGACCGTGTGTTTTACTGGCACAGAGTAGCTATACACCGTCACATTGTGCGGGTACTGTGCTCACCCTGAGGGTGCGGTGAGGCGCCCAGCACCAGGTCCACAGCACCTTCCATGGTAGAAATAGGCCATGCTGTAGGTCCCCAGCAGTGCTAATGTGGGAGATAGGTAGTTTCTGCAGACACACCTTGGATATATCTGTATGTCTTAATCAGGTATAGCCCCTATGGACCCCTAGGAGGATTATGTACCACCACCTTCTTCCTCCAGGGCTGAGGGTGGTAAACAGGGTCTCCCATCAACAGATCCACACTCTACCTCCCTGCAATGGTGGCAGTAGAGGGCAACCATCAACCCCAGTCCTGCTGGGGAATAGACACCTACAGGGCAGTCAATGCAGCTCTGTACACATCCATAACACAATAGCAGACAGACATTAGGCCTGGATATGCTAAGCTGCACCACACCACTATCTGATATGCTCTTGCAGCAAGCCTTCAGCTACTGCCCCCTGCAAGGCACTCCATCAAGACACATACCAGCTGCAAACAGTCTGCTAGCTAGTCCACAGTGCATGTCCCTGGTAGAAATGCGTGCACCCAGAACTAGGATGTCAGCATATACAACAAGCAGATAAGTCAGTGACTGGGCCCCAAAAGGAAACCCATAAATATCACATGAGAAATATACTATATAGCACTATGGGGGTGCCTAGCTATGCCGTGGTCACTGCACAGTCAGGGTGTGAGTGATCTCCCAGCAGGACATGCTGTGGCCACCCTGTCTGTGTAGGTGGTGGCCGGGCACTACAATGTCCCAGCCATTGCCCTATGCCCTGTGCAGATGCATCCTGGCCAGGCCACCCTGTCCGGGCTATACCCATGGTACCTTCCTCCTCATTATGCACATTGGCAGGCCAATACTGGCAAAAGTGCTGGCAGTGTGGGCTGTGGAGGGTGTTTGCAGCCACCACACACTGGATAGACAGACACACACTCCCACACCTATGCCAGCATTGTGCTACTATAGAGGAGTTTAGCAGTCCTGCCCACCACACCAGTCCTGGGCACAGTACAGGCATGGATATGCTAAGCAATACTGTTGTGGGTAACTCCCCAGGGTGGTAAACACTGTCAGAGACCAGAACTGAAGCACACACCGCAGACATCAGAAAGATTGTTATGATGGAGCTCAATCAGCAAACTGTGCTTAACATAGGAATTGCTATCTGCCAGTAATCATAGCAAACGTTTGATAGCTGTGTACCGTATACTCAGTTGTAGGGTGGCATTGCTAAGGTATGCAAGTGCTATTATTGGGAGATGCACGCAGGGCCCAATGTCTTGCCTCTCCAGGAGGCATTGGCCAATGGGGCCTGTGGGTGTGGGTGTGTCTGCCCCTGTTGGCTGCTGCTTTACGGCAGAGGTTCCCAACTCCAGTCCTGGTGTGCCAAACACTGTTCGGGTTTTCATGCTGTCCCTCATGAATATGCATGAGATACATCTGCATACCATGGGGGTGGTGCATAGATATGCAGCACAGGCATCTTTATTAGAGGCAGCATGGAACCTGAATGGTGTTTGGCCCTCCAGGACTGCATTTGGGAGACTCTGCTCTAGGTAATGCACCTGTTTATGGTGTCTGTGCTCGATGGGGTAAAATATAGGCGTATTAACCATGCGTATGTTCACTGCAATAAAGGTTTGTCCTTACTATCACGGTTTAGTTGTGGGAAAAATATGTAGACTGGATTGGCAGTAGCCCCAGCTGGGCTTTGAACCTGTGACCTTCTGTTCTTGCACACACTGTCTGTGTGCACTGCACTGCACCACTGTGTTGCCACAGATATGCTGTATTCCCTGGGGAGTCCATGACTGTACATCCGACAGGGCCTGTTTGTTGCAGTGCACGGCACCCACCATGGACAGGGCTAGGCCATGGTCTGCTGTTGCCACCAGCTGCTGCCACCTCCACCACCAGTACCGCTCCATCCTTAGATTGGAGACAGCATAAAGCCTGAAGGATTTGTGGCCCTCCAGGACTGCATTTGGGGGAATCTGCTCTAGGTAATGTGCATGTTTTTGGTGTCTGTGCTCTGTAGGGTAAAATAGAGGTGTTTGAGCCATGCTTATGTTCTCTGCAATAAAGGTTCGTCTTTACTATCACGATATAGTTGTGGGTAAAATATGGGGACTGGATTGGCAGGAGCCCCAGCTGGGGCTTGAATCTGTGACCTTCTGTTTCCAAACACACTGGTTGTGTGCACTGCACCACCGTGTTGCCACAGAGACAGTGCATTCCCTGATAATACCATGACTGTTTGTCTGGCAGGGCCTGTCTGTTGCAGTGCATTGCACTCACCTACACAGGGCTAGGCCATGGTCTGCTCTGGGCAGCTGCCACTGCCCCCCTCCACCTCCAGTACCCCTGTGCCACCATGCTGACATGCCCTTCTGCTGGTGGTGCTGGTGGTACGCAGTCTCAGGCCATCCTGTGTGCCGGTAGGGCGGCTGCCTATGGTGCGGGTTCTGGGGTAGGGGTGCCTGCATATCTGTCCGCACGTCCCCCAATCACCGCCTGCCAATGTTCTGTGCCCTTGGGGGTACCTGCTGGGTACTATCCCCTGTGACACTGTGCTAAACACTTTCTTGCCCATGTTGGGCCCTCATCAGTTGCTGTCTGGCTGCTGTTCAGTTTCAGCATTCCTAAGTGCCATCTAGGCATCTGCCTAGTCCGCACTGTGCCCCAGCTGCACCACAGCATGTGCCGCCTGCAGCCCTCTGTATCCCCTTTCCCAGCATCTGTCCAGTTGCCCATTCCGACCTGCCCGCCCTGCTGTTGTGGAACATGTGCATGCCATAGGTAACCTGTCCAATGGAGAGGGAAGCCCTGATCAGTGCTATTTCACTGTGGGATCATTCACCTTGTATGGGGACGGAGCGTAGACCCTTCTAAAATTCATATTTATTTTTTGGGGCTTTCTTGGGAGTGTTTTTTGATGTTTCCCATTACTATCACTATTGCCCAGCTTGATTATAATTTTTTAAAATTTTGTTGGGGTCCTTTTCAATGTTTATTTGTATTTTTGTACCGTGCACATGTATCACACTTATCACTGTTTTGTAGGTTTCCCTGGTTTTGCTGTACATTGCTGACAGAAATGGTTTCTCTTCCCTTTAAATCGGCTCTACCGCGAGGTTTTCACTTGCGGTATTTTTTTACTTGAATTTCAGCCCCGCTAATGTGCGGGGAGCCTCTCCCCTCCCACTCTCCACCCATTGACCCCTTCTCTCCGCCCCTGGAGAGCCTTCCTCCGCCCTCCGGGAGCCTTTCCACGCCTTTATCGCACATCAGCGCGCCATGCACATGAGCAGGCACTTTAGTGCAGCGCGCACCTGTGCGGGGCACATTTGTGCGCCGTAACGCGATATTAGCATGCGCTAAGGTACTTTAGCGCACGCTAATGTGCGCCGCGCACATTAGCGCAGTTTAGTAAACATACCCCATTGAGGTTTTTCTACAATAAAGCTTTTTTAACCCTCTACTGTTGTGACACCTCACTCCTTTTGTTCCTGTTGCTCCTTTCGAGTGTTTGTGTTCTCCTTTGGATCTCTATAAAACTTTGTGCAGCCAGCTTAATGCTCAAAATTTTTCTCCACATGGATGGTGAAATTAAGGGACTAGCATATAGACTCGGTGCACCTCAGAAGATAAGAACATAACATAGGCCATACTGCGTCAGATCTATCAAGCCCAGTATCTTGTTTCCAACAGTGGCCAATCCAAGTCACAAGTACCTGTCTGGTTCCCAAAAGATAGAAAAGTAACCCCTTATCAATGTGCTTTCCCACAATCCCTGGCATTCCCAATCCACCTCCCATCCTGCTTAGTCTTTCCACCTCTCCTGTTGTGCTCTGCTCTTCCCCACATGGAGGAGAAGAGTACTTTGTTCCCTGCTTGCTATCATTGTTATATGGATGATGTTCAATGCCACTTTACATTCTGACCCGTGGAAGCCTTCCTAACTTAAAACAAGTTTAATGATTTGGCCCTTTTGTGAGGTCATTGGTTTCCTCACTCATTATAGACCCATTCACGAAAGCCCAATTATCACTTGGTATGCATGCTGTGCTAAATTACTTTATCATGCATGTTAAAGAGTCACCTAGCCACTAGTGATGCAGCATGGGGAAACCCCTTGTTAGATTGACCAGGTGTATGCATGCTAAAAGTTTGTATGGAATGTATGCAGAAAGGTTAAAAAAAAGCTCATGAACTCTTGCCATCTTAGTCAAAAACCTCTGCTAAATTTATTGAGGTCATCGATCCCTAGTAAATTTACTACCAAGCTCTAGCTTCATATTAACATTTAACATTGGTTGGGTTGGAAAGCCATGTCTTTGGGGTCTCCCCTTGACCAACAACTCTTTTAAGCCTCCTTACTCCGATCTAATAAATAGTTCCTCTGAGGACCAGCCATTACTCTCTTTCCTCAACCCATAATTGACATCCTTGGGGACTGATCTGATCTTCCTCCCCTCTGGCCTAAGAAGCAGACTTTTTCAGAGATGAGCATGACTCCACCTCCATTCCTACTACGAGGCCCTTCTGGAGGTCAATGTAACCCAATGTACTCAAGAAGGCCATCCAGAGGCTTATGTGATCAACCCCTTCAATCTTCTCCTTCCTCAAGAATGTGTTCCTATCATTTTGAAGAGGCCTCTAGTCTTTGCTGATGGAAGGGAATGGAAAACCCCTCTACTGAAGGTAAAGTTGGATGTCCTCTTGAATGGTAAGTATACATTTCATATGGGTGGGAGTGGGAGGAGGATGGTTAGATAGGGCTTTGGAATGATTTCTTGGTTGGAATGGGGGAGCCATGGTCTCTTGATTAGACTGTGAGGTGAGAGGTGTTCGTATAGAGACTCCCCAAAAGGATCTGTAAGACTAGTGGGGAGGGATAAAGTAGGTAATTAGGCAAGGCCCTGGAGAGATCTTGATTATGTATTGAGAAAGTTTAATGGCAAGGGAATGGTTAGCCAGAAAGATTTTGCACCGGAAAACACTTTATCCAGGACCCTTTAGTGCAATTGTTTCAGGTTTCGGTTTTCAGTTTATTTGATATACCACCTATCAGCAATTATCTAAGCAGTTTACAAGGAAATTCTAAACAAAATAAAAATTCCAAAGCAATTACAGTAAAATCATAACAAATCCAATAAATATTAAAATATAATAGTATAAGTAATAAAAGAGGAAACAGGAGAGCCAGGAGAGCTCTGCAAGAAGTTTATAGAGATGAAAGGGATCCCAGGAGAGAAACATAAGCAAAATAAGAAAAAAGATAATTGCATAAACCTCTGTAATATATCAAATAATGTTTACTCCTAAGTTACATAAAGAAATAGTAATCTGAAACCCCCCCCCAAGAAACTCACATATCTCAAGGATGGTTTACACTCAGGATGTCGAAATGGCAGACAAAATTTAATATGGACAAGTGCAGAGTTATGCACTTAGGAAAGAACAACCCAAACTACAGTTACATAATGGAAGGTTCCACATTAGGAACCATCACCCAGGAAAAAAGATTTAGGCACCATTGTGGATAATACGTTGAAAACCTCCACCCAATGTGCAGTGGCGGCCAAGGAAGCAAATAGAATGCTAGGAATCATAAAAATAGTTATGGAGAATAAGACTAAAGATGTTATAATGCCTCTGTATTGTTCCATGGTGTGACCGCACCGTGAATATTGTGTGCAATTCTGGTTGACAAATCTTAAAAAGGATATAGCAGAATTAGAAAAGGTATACAGAAGACCCACTACAATGGTTAAGGTGATGAAAGGCTTTCCCTATGAGGAAAGGCTTAAAGGTTAAAAGGTTAGGGCTTTTCAACTTGGAAAACAGACGGCTGAGGGCAGATATGATAGAGGTCTATAAATTAATGAATGGAGTAGATCAGATAAACATAGATTGGTAGTTTATTCCTTCAAAAAGTAGAAAGACTAGGGGACATGCAATGAAGCTACAATGTAACCCATTTAAGAGTAATAAGAGAAAATATTTTTTCACTCAACGCGTATCAAACTCTATAATTCATTACTGGAGGATGTAGTAAAAGCTGCTAGTGTAGCTGAGTTTAAAAAAGGTTTGGACAAGTTCCTGGAGGAAAGGTCTATAAACCATTATTAAAGAGGACCTGAGAAATTCATTGCTTACCCTGGGATAAGCACCTATGTACCTTTTTGGGAACTTGCCAGGTACTTGTGGCCACTGTTAGAAACAGGATACTAAGCTTGATGGTCCTTGGTCTGACCCAGTATGGCATTTCTTATGTTCTTATAGTTTTACCTATGCATTTTGGTATTTGTGAATCATAAAATGCTGTATTCACTCTTCCTCTCATGACCTAAGAGGCTTGGTGTTCTGTTGTTGCTGTTAAGTGCCGTCGAGTCGGTGTCGACTCATGGTGACCCTCTGGATAGTCATCCTAACTTCTGTTCAGTCTTCAGTCAGGCGGCTCATTGTTGATAGAATGGTACCCATAGCTGCTGTTATTGTATTGATCCATTTCGCTGCTGGTCTTCCTCTTTTGTGTTGACCTTCTACCTTGCCAAGCATGATGCCTTTCTCTAATGATCTCTCTCTTTGCATGATATGCATTATTGGATTTGTGCATCATAAAATACTGCATTCCCACTTTCCCTTATGACCTAAGAGGCCTGGTTTTCTGTTAGGAGATATAAATTTGCATTTAGAGGATCCCACTGATACACAAGCACAGAATTACTTATTGTTCTTACAGTTGCTGGGCTTTATTACCCAGATCTTTAAGTCCAGTCATGTTTCGGGCCATCAGTTGGACCAATTTGCGTACTTTTTTAGATCTACTTTAGAATTTGCAATTACTGAAGTGAATATAGCCCCTTTGATTTGGTCAGACCATTATGCTATTGAATTTAAACTTTGCTGTATGGCCGTAGTAATTTACCAAGGAAAATGTACAGAGAAGGAAACATATTTACCCAGATTTGTATTGGGGAAAGGTTAAAGAAAAATTATTGCTATAAGTTAATCAGGAATATGGTGAATCTATAGCAGAATGGATCAACATTGCTAATGAGCTGGTGGAGGACCCTGCACCTGTTGTAATTAAAACTCAATCCGCAACAAAAAAGTAGCTGCCTGGTACTCACAGGAATTGAGGATATTAAAGAGAGAGCTTAGGAAAGTAGAGAAAAACCAGAGATGTACCTTGAAGACGGTGGATAAAGCTTTTTGGAAACAAACCTAATATAAGTAGTATGTCAGTCTCGTAAAAAATACTATGAGAGACTGATTACGCAGGCACCTTCTCAATCTAAGATTCTTTTTAGATTATCATCTATTTTATTAGGAGAGAGGACTCTGTCTCAAGCAACAGCTTTGCCACCAGCCCAAGATCTAGCAGACTTTTTTAAGAATAACGTGTTGTTAATCCATGATAGTTTCCCAGCAGGAAAACCAGATGTTGCTGGATTGTTCGATTTAGCTCCAATTAGGGAGAAGAGTTACCCAATTCCAGGAGATTATCCTTGGCCTGAATTTGAGGACCCAACATTTAAAGAATTTGAGAGGTATTTTGGTAGTTATGCTAGAAAATACTCAATTGCAGATATGTGTCCTATACACGTACTGAGAGAGTCAACATTTATTTATTTATTTACAGTCTCTTATATACCGCGCTATTCCACATCAGTGCGGTTCACATAGAACATTTAACATATGCATTTCAAAAGGATGATTCGCGTTTACAATAAACAGGTGGTACAACTTGGATTAAGAACGGGGGTAACTATTTACATATGCCTTGGTAATTAGGGCGACCATTTGTGCTGCTTTGGTCAGCTCGATGTGACGGTTCTAGAGGAGTCGTCATCGGGGTAATGCAGTAGGAAGAGGTGGTGTTTCAACACCTTTCTAAACTGTGCAAGACTGGTGACTGCTCGGATGCTGGGTGGGAGAGAGTTACAGCATCTCGGCGCAGAGAGTCTGAAAGCCCTGTTCGTTTGAATGCTGGCTGTATGAAAAAAACAAAAAACACTACCACTCTTAGAGAGGGTAGGTACTTGTCTGAGATGTGTCATATTATTCTGACACCAATCCCTAAGGATTGAAAGGCAAGTTTAGAGGAGGTGTCTAATTTTCACCCAATAGTGAATATACCTTGCTTTGCAAAAATAATGGAAGCCATAGTGGCAAACCAACCAATGCATTTTGAGGAAGAATATAGTTGTTTGAATAATGCTCAGTACGGTTTCCGGAAAGGGCATAATACCAAATTTTTACTGGGTGTCTTGATTTCAGATATAAATAACATATTAGCACAAGGCCATGTGGCTGTTCTGCTGCAGTTCAATCTAAGCTCAGCATTTGACACTGTAGATCATGATATGTTACTAGCTATGCTTGATTATCTGGGGATAATGGGGAAGGTAGCAAATTGGTTGGCAACTTTCTTACAAGATTGTTCATTTACAGTTCAGATACAGAATAAGAAATGAAATTCATGGAAACTGGATTGCGGAATTCCAAAGGGCTTGCCATTATCTCCAATTTTATTTAACATTTTTATAATCTCATTAGGCTAGGTGTTGGATAAGGAGATCTTAAATATTTTGTTTACGTGGATGATATTTTAATGCTTTTATCCTTCTCGCTAAATCCAATGAATTATTATACTGTTTTGGCAAGGATCATTTTAATTTTGGAGAATTGGGCAAACCATCTTCGGCTACGGTTGAATGTAGTTAAAACAAAAATATTATGCTTAATTAATGGTCAGCAGATACCTGACCAGCTCTTGGAAGCTATTAAGACACTCAGGGGTATGTTTACTAAACCGCGCAATTGTGCGGGGTGCACTTGAGCGTGTGCTAAGGTACTGTAGGCCGGGTCCACCTACAAAGCCTCCCCAATTACCAATAAACAGTTCAGACAGCAAGTTGCTCAGCTACAAAGAAACTTTTTATTTGTCACAGCAAACAAATGGTTATAGATGCAGATAGCAAGTACCTGTCTGAGGGACAGTGGGGCAGCCTTCTCTCTGCAAGGGGAGAAAAGAACTGCCCCAAGACCCTCTAAAATTGCTGTCTTATATATACCTCTCTGCTTCAAATTCTAAATAGTTTCAGCAAATGCAAAACTCTTTCCCAGGGCCTTCTATGGTTATGCAGCTAGATCTGCTGATCAAGGCTCGCCTATCTATGCAATCAATCATAGCCCTCTGCCTCCTCCTGTGTTTTTCCATCTGCTGGCCACAATTAAAACCTTCAGGGCAAGAGCATTAGTTGAATTCCTGGCTTGACCTGTTTGAACCTAGGCTTATATCCTTGGACACTTCTGTCCAAAGTATAGCTTTTTTTAGGCTTTATAACAGTCATAAGCTGCATGTACTCTTTTCCTGTTGCCCACCTGTTTTGTACCAACCATATGTTGCTGTGTCTGTTTCAAACAGGCCAGAGTGCAGTTATAAGGCAGATATATATGCAATCATAAGGCAAACATATAAAGCAGATCTGAGCTGATTATCCCTTTATTCCAATTATCCCTTCATTCTCCACTTTTTCTTTTCCTTTTTCTTTTTTTTATGTGGAGGGGCAAAAGTAATCCCACTAAGGGCATTGATAACAACCATTTGAGACAGAGAGGGATCATTGAGAGGGAAACCGCTGGTACTGTTCCATAGATACAATGTACATGGTATTGGTGCTTTGCATTATCATTTTCTTACAGCATCCTAATAAAACAGAAAAATACAGCAGGCAAGAATACCAAAAACAGCAATACTTAAACGAGTTATAAAGAAAGCTGTTAGGCCTCCTCCGAGTCTGGAATACCAGCAGGCAACATTCTAAGAGAATGGAAGACATACAGCTTGCAATAATACTGAACACATCAAATATTCAACAAAGTGATGAAGAAAGCTTTGAAAATGTTACAGTAAAACTTGAGCTGGTGTGGGTATTGCAATTGCTGTAGCCCAAATTGCTTGTAGATTTTCCCAAAAGTCCCAATCAGTCTTAATAGTCTTTATTTTCAGATAATTTGGGCCTGCTTCCCAGCAGTTTTTCAGGACTGCGTCGTGCGCTTCACCTGTCTCCGAAGTTTAGGTGTGGTTTAGTTCAGAGGTCTTGGGGTGGACTGTTCCATCTGGATTATGGCCAATTTCCTCTGCTGGAATCTCTGGATTTCAATTGATGACATGGTTCCAGGTCCCATTCAGAAGAGCATCATCCAATATTAAATGAAAAGACTAAAATATTCTAGATTAGATTTTACAATGAGACAATGCAATGTGACAAATATAATTTCATCCACATTTACTTAAGATCATAACTATCTCATATGGTAACAACTGTGTCTCTCAGTTTGATAAACTTCTTGTCTCTCCATTGCTGGAGATTCATTCGCTGGTAGGAAATACTCCACCATACTCTTAACTGATCTTTACATATTAATAGATTAGACAAGTTGCACGCACATATTCTGTAAGTTTGGCAAGTTTCAGAATTACTCCAATTTTATTTGTGAAAATTTGTCATCAAATCATCCCTCTTTTTACCCATGCATGTCTGGCCAGGACATACAAAGGCAAAATGAGGCAAAAAGCATCTGGAAGTACCACATGGCCAGTGTGGATGTTCCAAAACATATCATGGTGCAAAATGCACCTAGCCTGTCTCCAGGTATCTATTTCCAATTGTTGAGTAAGTGTTGGGGCTTAAATGACTTCCTGAATTAAAGATTCTGGAGACAGCATAGTTGAATAAAATTTGTTTACATATTCATTAGGCAGATATGTCACTTTAAATAACCTTCATCAGTTTAATGTCCATCAGAGTACCACCTCTTAATTGGCATGCTAAGAACATCAAACAATTGTTAGAAACTTAGTATTGTGGTAAACAAATAGTATATACAAAATATAAACTTGGATTCTTCTTAATGAATATAACAACATGAGTAAACAGTGTCCTTTTTTTTTTCACCAACTTAATTGGTATGGTTCAAAAATGGACATATGTGCTCATTCAAAATAGCAAATGTCTTAAACAATCTGAATAAAGTCCCTACAGTATAAAAATATTTTTGTAACATTTTATAACAGCAGTCGTAATAGGACAAATCATGACTTTTAACATGACAGCCACATGTCTCTCTCTCACGTATGACTAGAATCTATTGTATATACTGTTCTCAGTGAGAGTGCTGAACAAGGCAAAATAATTATCCTGAGTCTTTCATGACACTGATACTGTTGCATGTCAAGCGGAGACTTCAAGTCAGTATTCGGGCTAGCTTCACTTTACCAGCATGCTATCTCAAGAAATGCAAATGGACAACAGAACTAGACAGACATGTTAAAAAACAAAACAACCTCTGTGCTGTAGGAGACTTTGTCTAATCAATTCAACTTAATGTTATTGTTTTATGTGTAAATAACTTTACAAATATTCTCATTTTTCTGGGAACTAAGCTCCATTTTTCACCAAATTTGTTCTGCAAGTGTGTAAACTTAAAGTAAATTTGTATATCATAGTGCTACAATATAGTGTATTCCTAAAATTGAAACTTAAAAAAAATCTTTCAATACAAAGTACACTGTGTTTTCTCTGGACCCCAACATATAAAATTCAAATATAGAAAAACAGATGAATTTATCCTAAAATTCAGCAACTCCCATGTTACTGTCCTTAGTCATTAGTCATTAGCACTGAGCCTAAGAATACAAACACTCCCTTTCACATTTAAATTGTATGAAACTGGTGTCAAACTGAACTGGACAGCAAACAGTAGATCTCTCTTTCTGTCCTTTAAACAAAAAATAAAACTTAGTTACAGCTCTTTTGGGTTTCTGTCCTCTATGAAATACTTGCAACAATATATAAAATTCTGTTTTACTTTTAATTTTGCTTGTTCAAAACCAAACATATAACTTCTCATTCACTCGGGATTCAAATCATTTCTAAGTAGCATTGTCCTGTCAGGGCCATCAATCTCCACTCTTAAGGTCAAAGGACAACAGAAGCAGATTCTCCTATTTCATGCCTTGTTTGTTTGATCTAACATCTAGGAGCACTCGAACAGCTGACAGCTAAATACAAAGCTAATCAGTCATTAAATACAGCAGAATAGAGAGGCTTCCTTGAGAGACTTCACTAAATCATTTCCCCTTTATCAATCTGATCTTAAATTTGTAAAGTCATAAGAACATGACAAAACTGATCTTGTATCACTTAGTCAAAACTAATCTTAGCATCACTACGATCTTTTATTAATCTCTGGTTAATTAGGATCTTCCACATTTGTTAGAAAAATAGGAATTCGTTCTGCATTGTGTACAGCTGCCCTATGACCTAATCACAGACCCAGGCAGAGCTATTTAATCTTCTGCCACACAGAAAACAGCAGACAAATGTTTCTTAACCAGGATATACTCAGATCCCAAATCTAAAAAATAAAACATACACATATGGATTAGAGTTATTTACTGCACACAAATATGCACAGGGGGAAAAACAATTTGAAATTTTCAGGCTGTACTTGTAACTGTAAACTATTTTCTTTGTTTTTCTACCAGTCAGATCACTGCACACAATATCTGGCAGTTCAGAATAAAACACTGTCAATTATCTGTGCGGTCTGCTTCTAAGATTCTCACTTCAGTGTACAATACATTCCGATCCCAATCCATTAACTCAAAAAATCCATTCCATGTTACAATACATTCAGACAGACAGGAGGGGAAAAACTAGCTGTCTCAGCACATTGATTGCTACAGCAGACCCTGGAAGATTTTTCATTGTTTTCAATGTTCTAAAGAAGACAGGAAGGACTAGGAAGAATAGAGACAGATAAACAAACACCGCTTGTCACTTGCGTTCCAGGGACTCCGGGCCAACAGTTTTACCCTCTCCAGAGACTGGGACGTCTTACAAGCACATAGGTATTGTGGAAGAAAATAAAAACAAACAGATACACTCTCCAGGAATTCCCAAAGAATTCTAATCAGTTGAGCTCCAGGGAACATAAAATCTACTGGAGTAGCCAGTAATGACAGGACAGGGTTTGCTAAAGACTAAAACTAAAAACACAGGACAGAGTTAAATGCATTATACCTAACAGCCTATCTGATCAGAATACTGAAACTGAACTAGACCCACTCCCCCTTGGTTATTTAATTCAGCTGCAGTCAGCTCCGTCATTCACTTTGATCTAGAACTTGTAAAGTAATGCATTTATCTAGCTATAATTAGTCAAAAAGATACTTAGAAAGCTATTCTTCAGTAGATCTAATTGTCACCCTCTCTGGTCTGTGAGCACCCCAGATAAGGTGATCATCCCTGTTTTTCTATAAATATTCTCCTTAGCTGTCCCTCTTTCTAAAATCTGTAAACCTGGTGTTTTCACTGTTTGGGGACAGGGGCAATTACTTTCGCCTTTTACCAATAGCAAATTGAACCTCCTTATATACAGAGGCGCACGTAATTTCGCTTTTAGGTGGAAATCCAAACCTCGTAATTAACAGAGGAGCGAAAATTACGAATCCAGGACTCATACGCACATACACCTCTTGTGCTTTGTCTAAATCCAGTCAATCCCCTCGCGGGGGTATGAAAACGTGGATAAAGACACACATTCGCTTCGTATTAATAATAATACGTACAGTCTCAAGCTTACACCAATCAATCCTGGAAAAGAGACATAATGTCTGGGCAAAACTTCCTTTCCCTAATCATTCCCTAATGTTACAACTAAATACAGAGACACACTAACATTTACAGAGACACTCTAACAGTTTTTTTCTACACATCAAAGCAACATTAATAACATAAAAATACATGTGCACATGTGTAAATTTGGTACTCACCCACCAATCAAACCTGGGTAAATCTCCTGTTCTTGTTTGTAGTCTTTGCGCGATATCCAAATCTCTCTCGTTCCTACCAGAACGGCATCCAACTTCGTTCATTTTAGAACGGTATCCTCATCCCCTATATGTATTTTTTTTTATATATATAGATATAGGAGGTATACTCATCCCTGATATAAAGCCAAAATCAGGGGTATCCCAAGACAATTTAGAAAGTTTTTAGGAGTCTCATCCAAACTTTTTCTCTCGTTCGTCTTAGAACGGTATTCAAATCTCTCTCTCTTCTCTCACAACAAAATTCTCATCCCCTGAACCGGCAGGAGGTATCCCCTCCCCTATTTAATTAGTGAAGCAATAGAGGGTATCCTCATCCCTGATGTACAGCCAATATCAGAGGAATACGGGACAATTTAGAATAAAAGATTTAGGAGTATTAAATACTTGGAGTATTAAACACTCAAGTCCCTGTTCGGGCGCCAATTTGTAGGCCGGGTCCACCTACAAAGCCTTTCCAATTACCAATAAACAGTTCAGACAGCAAGTTGCTCAGCTACAAAGAAACTTTTTATTTGTCACAGCAAACAAATGGTTATAGATGCAGATAGCAAGTACCTGTCTGAGGGACAGTGGGGCAGCCTTCTCTCTGCAAGGGGAGAAAAGAACTGCCCCAAGACCCTCTAAAATTGCTGTCTTATATATACCTCTCTGCTTCAAATTCTAAATAGTTTCAGCAAATGCAAAACTCTTTCCCAGGGCCTTCTATGGTTATGCAGCTAGATCTGCTGATCAAGGCTCGCCTATCTATGCAATCAATCATAGCCCTCTGCCTCCTCCTGTGTTTTTCCATCTGCTGGCACCAATTGAAACCTTCAGGGCAAGAGCATTAGTTGAATTCCTGGCTTGACCTGTTTGAACCTAGGCTTATATCCTTGGACACTTCTGTCCAAAGTATAGCTTTTTTTAGGCTTTATAACAGTCATAAGCTGCATGTACTCTTTTCCTGTTGCCCATCTGTTTTGTACCAACCATATGTTGCTGTGTCTGTTTCAAACAGGCCAGAGTGCAGTTATAAGGCAGATATATATGCAATCATAAGGCAAACATATAAAGCAGATCTGAGCTGATTATCCCTTTATTCCAATTATCCCTTCAGTACCATAGCGCACGCTAATAGTGCGTTTTTGTGCCCCGCACACGTGCGCGCTGCACTAACGGGCCCGCACAAGTGCGCGGCGTGCTGATGTGCGATAGAGGCATGGAAAGGCATTCTGAGGGCGGAGGAAGGCTCCTGAGGGGCGGAGGAACAGGGTCAATGGGTGGAGAGTGGGAGGGGAGAGGCTCCCCGCACAGGAGCGGGGCTGAAATTCAAGCTAAAAACTACCGCGAGTGAAAACCTCGTGTTAGAGCCGATTTAAAGGGAACATAAGAACATAAGATATTCCATACTGGGTCAGACCAAGGTCCATCAAGCCCAGTATTCTGTTTCCAACAGTGGCCAATCTAGGTCATATGTACCTAGCAGTTTCCCCAAGAGACACAAGTTCCACAATGCTTGTACTGGGTCAAGCATTGATATCTTCGGTCACTTCTTAATAATGGTTTATGGACCTTTCCTCCAGGAACTTGTCCAAACCTTTTTTAAACCCAGCTACACTAACAGCCTTTACTACATCCTCCGGTAACAAATTCCAGAGTTTGATTACACGTTGAGTGAAAAAATATTTTCTTTTATTAGTCTTAAATAGTTTACCCTGTAGCTTCATTGCATGTCCCCTAGTCTTTCTATATTCTGATAAGGTAAACAATCGATCTACGTTTACCCGTTCCACTCCGTTCATTAATTTATAGACTTCTATCATATCTCCCCTCAGCCGTCTCTTTTCCAGGTTAAAGAGCCCTAACCTTTTAGCCTTTTTTCATAGGAGTATCCTTCCATCCCCTTTACCATTTTGGTGGCTCTTCTCTGTACCTTTTCTAAAATCGCTATATCCTTTTTAAGATACGGCGACCAGAATTGCACACAATATTCAAGGTGCGGTCTCACCATGGAACGATATATAGTCATTATAATATCTTTTGTTTTATTTTCCATTCCTTTCCTTATCATACCTAGCATTCTATTTGCTCTCTTGGCCGCCGCTGCACACTGGGCCGAGGGTTTTAACATGGTATCCACAATGACGCCTAAATCTTTTTCCTGGGTGGTGGTTCCTAATGTGGAACCTTGCATCGTGTAACCATAGTTTGGGTTGTTCTTCTCTAGGTGCATAACCTTGCACTTGTCCACATTAAATTTCATCTGCCATTTTGATGCCCAGTCTTCCAATTTATCAAGATCCTCTTGCAATTTTTCACAATCCTCTTGGGTTTTAACAACTTTAAATAGTTTTGTGTCATCTGCAAATTTGATAACCTCACTCGTTATTCCACTTTCCAGGTCATTTATGAATATGTCAAAAAGCAGCGGACCCAGCACAGATCCCTGGGGTACACCACTATTCACCTTTCTCCATTGGGAAAATTGGCCATTTAGCCCTACCCTCTGCTTTCTATCTTTTAACCAGTTCCTGATCCACAATAGTACATTGCCTCCTATCCCATGACTCTTTAGTTTTGCCAAAAGTCTCTGATGAGGGACCTTGTCAAAGGCTTTCTGAAAGTCCAGATACACAATATCAACTGACTCACCTTTGTCCACCTGTTTATTCACTCCTTCAAAAAAACATAACAGATTAGTAAGACAAGATCTTCCTTGTCTAAAGCCATGTTGGCTGTCTCCCATTAGGTTGTGACTATCTACATGCTGAGTAATTTTATTCTTTATGATGGTTTCTACTATTTTTCCCGGTACTGACGTCAGGCTCACTGGTCTGTAGTTTCCCGGATCACCCCTGGAACCCTTTTTAAAAATTGGTGTTACATTGGCGATCCTCCAATCTTCAGGTATTAGAGATGATTTTAATGATAGTTCACAGATTACTGATAGCAGTTCTGCAATCTCATATTTCAGTTCTTTCAACACCCTTGGATGTAAACCATCCGGCCCAGGTGATTTGCTACTTTTCAGTTTATCTAATAGTTGTAAGACATCTTCCCGATGTATCGATATTTCCTCCAATTCTTCCGCACCTTTAAATACCACTTCAGTCATGGGTAACATCCCTACATCTTCCTCAGTAAAGACCGAAGCAAAGAATTCATTCAGTCTCTCCGCTATCGCCTTGTCGCCTCTTAGTGCTCCTTTAACCCCTTCATCATCTAATGGACCAACTGACTTTCTCACAGGTTTTTTGCTACGAATGTACTTGAAAAGGTCTTTATTTCGCGTTTTTGCTTCCGCAGCAAGCTTCTTCTCAAATTCTCTCTTTGCCTGCCTTATCAATGCCTTGCATTTGACTTGCCAGTGCTTGTGCTGTTTCCAGGTTTCGTCGTTTGGCTCTTTTTTCCATTTCCTGAAAGATGCTTTTTTGGCAACAACAGCCTCTCTGACCTCACCTTTAAACCATGCTGGCAGTTTTTTGGACTTCCTTCCACTTTTCTTAAAGCGTGGAATACAGCTGGTCTGGGATTCCAAGATAGTATTTTTCAACAACACCCAAGCTTGATGTACGTCTTTAACCTTCGCAACTGCTCCTTTTAGTTTTTTCTTAACTGTTTTCCTCATTTTATCATAGTCTCCCTTTCGAAAGTTAAAAGGTAGTACTGTGGATTTCCTTACTATCCCTCCTCCACTAATTAAATCAAAGGCGATCATGCTATGATCACTATTGCAAGTGGCCCCAACACCCTTATCTCTTGCACTAGATCTGGTGTTCCACTAAGGACTAGGTCTAATATGGCTTCCCCTCTGGTCAGTTCATGAACCAGCTGCTCCAAGAAGCAGTCATTTATTTCATCTAGGAACTTTATCTCCCTAGCATGTCCTGACGTGACACTGACCCAGTCGATACCGGGGTAATTGAAATCACCCATTATTATTACTGCTCTGTAACTTTTGTTAGCTTCCTTGATTTCTTTGAGCATTTCATCATCCATTTGGTCATTCTGGCCAGGTGCTCGATAGTACACCCCCACTGCCATCGCCTTCCCCCTTTTATATGGAATTTCAATCCATATAGATTCTACAGCAGATTTTGTTTCCTGCAAAACTTTAATCCTTTCTGAGTCAATGCCCTCTCTAACATAGAGCGCAACCCCTCCACCAATTTGATCAGCTCTATCATTACGATATAGTTTGTACCCAGGTATCACAGTGTCCCACTGGTTGTCCTCCTTCCACCATGTCTCTGATATTCCAATCATATCTAACCTTTCATTTAGTGCTATATATTCTAACTCTCCCATCTTATTCTTTAGACTTCTAGCATTTGCATACAAGCATTTTAGAGAATGTATTTTATTCATGTTAATTTGGCTTTTGTTAGACATGTGTAAATTGGGATCTTTAAGCTCTGTCTGCTCCATTCTTGAGGGCATTTGGGCTACTTTACTCTTTTGTGGAACCTCTCTGCTTTTGGTAGTATCCTTCAAGGATACATTCTTCCAAACCATCCGCTCTTGGGCGACTGTCGGCTTTCCCCTAATATCTAGTTTAAAAGCTGCTCTATCTCCTTTTTAAAGGTTAATGCCAGCAGCCTGGTTCCATCCCGGTTAAGGTGAAGCCCATCCCTTCGGAAGAGCCCCTCCTTTCCCCAGAATGTTCCCCAGTTCCTAACAAATCCAACACCCTCATCTCTGCACCATTGTCTCATCCACGCATTGAGACTCCGGAGCTCTGCCTGCCTTTTGGGTCCTGCGAGTGGAACAGGAAGCATTTCGGAGAATGCTACCCTGGAAGTTCTGGATTTCAACTTCCTACCTAAAAGCCTAAATTTTGCCTCCAGAACCTCCCTACCACATTTTCCTATGTCATTGGTACCGACATGTACCAAGACAGCAGACTCCTCCCCAGCACTATCTAAGACCTTATCTAGGTGGCGCGTGAGGTCCGCTACCTTCACACCAGGCAGGCATGTTACCAAGCGATCCTCCACCAGCCACCCAGCTATCTACATGCCTAATGATCGAATCACCAACTATAACGGCTGTCCTAACCCTTCCCTCATGGGCACATGGCCCTGGAGAAACTTCCTCGATGCGAGAGGGTTTTACATCACCTGGAGGACAGGTCCTAGTTACAGGATCACTTCCTGCCACACCTGGATGATACTCTCCTGTCACGTGACCTCTCTCCTCCATGGCAACAGGGGTGCTGCCAGACTGGAGGTGGGACTTCAGGACTATATCCCTGTAGGTCTTGTCTATGTACCTCTCTGTCTGTCTTATGTTTTCCAAGTCTGCTACTTTAGCCTCTAGAGAACGGACTTGTTCCCTGAGAGAAAAGAGCTCCTTGCACCTAGTGCACACGTAAGACCTCTCACCAACTGGGAGAAAATCATACATGTGACACTCAATGCAAAAGACTGGAAAGCCCCCATCCCGCTGCTGGACTGCTGTGTGCATCTTAGTTTAAGTTTTTGTCTAGATCTTTAAGTTCTATGGGTATTTATACCAATAAAACTGTACCTAATACGTTTAATATACCTTGTTCACCTGAAGCTTAATTAATCTCAGGTCCTTAATGTATGACTGATTTGGGTAATGAGCTTCACCTGAAAGCACCTCCTGTGTTTTAAGATGTGTAAGTACCTATAAAGCTATGATTATCCCAGGGGTGGGTGGGAAATAACACTTATTAAAAGAGGGCTGCTACACAGTACCCTGTCTTGTGCTGCTGAGGTAAGCTAAATTCTGATTTGATTAAATTATAGCTTTTAGCTGCTGCTAGGCTCTATCTTCTTATGAAATTTAAACTACAAGCTCTCTGCTGGGTACTAAATTTAACCAGAAAGCTCTCTTCTGTGTGTTAAATTTAAACTAAAAGTACTTTGCTGTTACTTGGCCCTGAGTGACTATTAAATTTAAACTACAAGCTCTCTGCTGGGTATGAAATGTAACCAGAAAGCTCTCCTCTGTGTTTTAAATTCAAACTTTAATTGCTGCTACTAGGCCCTAACTGATCCAACAAAAAACAGTGGGATCACAGATTAAGTAGCTGTAATACAAAGAATTCTTTTTAGAAAATTACCACAAGTATATACTCACAGTTGCAGATTTCTCTCCAGAAGTAACAGTCCCCCTTTCTAGTCCTTCAAGAGAAACCATTTCCGTCAGCAATGTACAGCAAAACCGGGGAAACCTCCAAAACTTGAGCAGTGTGATACATGTGCACGGTACAAAAGGGCAAATAAACCTCAAAAATGACCTCGAATAATTGTGGAAAAAACATAACCAAGCTGGCCAATAGTGATATCAATGGGCAACATTAAAAAACACTCCCAGGAAAGCTCCAAAAAAAAAAAAAGATTTTTGATATCACTATTGGTCAGCTTGGTTATGTTTTTTTCCCCTTTTTTCGAGGTCATTTTTGAGGTTTATTTGCCCTTTTGTCTCCATACAAGGTGAATGAGCCCACAGTAAAAGTGTGCAGAGCAGGGTTTCTGACTCATTCGGCCAGGTTTCCTATCTCCAGGGACTACACTGTCTCTGCGGCCACAGTGTGGTGCAGCAGACACAGCCAGTGCCTGCAGGACCAGAGAGTCACAGGTTCAAATCCCAGCTGGGGCTCCTGCCAACCCAGTCCCCATATTTTACTCACCACTAAACAGAGATAGTAAAGACACTCCTTTATTGCAGAGAACATAAGCATGGTTCAAACACCTATATTTTACCCAACACCGCACACACACCATAACAATGGGCATTACCTACAGCCTAGTCCCCCAAATGCAGTCCTGGAGTGCCACAACTCAAACAGGTTATATGCTTTTTCCAAGATAAGGACATGTCAGCGTGTTGGCGGAAGGGTACAGGTGGTGGAGAGGGCAGTGGCTGATAGCCACAGCAGACAGTGGCCTAGCCCTGTGCAGGCTGGCACCGTCCACTGCAACAGACAGGCTCTGTCAGATATACAGTCATTGACTCCCCAGGGAATGCAGCATATCTGTGGCAACACAGTGGTGCAGTGCACACAGACAGTGTGTGCAAGAACAGAAAGTCACAGGTTCAAAGCCCAGCTGGGGTTACTGCCAATCCAGTCCACATATTTTTCCCACAACTAAACCATGATAGTAAGGACAAACCTTTATTACTGAGAACATACGCATGGTTAATACGCCTATATTTTACCCCACCGAGCACAGACACCATAAATAGGCGCATTACCTAGAGCAGAGTCTCCCAAATGCAGTCCTGGAGGGCCACACACCATTCAGGTTCCATGCTGCCTCTAATAAAGATGCCTGTGCTGCATATCTATGCACCACCCCCATGGTATGCAGATGTAGCTCATGCATATTCATGAGGGACAGCATGAAAACCCGAACAGTGTTTGGCACACCAGGACTGGAGTTGGGAACCTCTGCCGTAAAGCAGCAGCCAACAGGGGCAGACACACCCACACCCACACCCACAGGCCCCATTGGCCAATGCCTCCTGGAAAGGCAGGACATTGGGCCCTGCATGCATCTCCCAATACTAGCACTTGCATACCTTAGCAATGCAACCCTACACCTGGGTATATGGTACACAGCTCTCAAACGTTTGCTATGAGTACTGGCAGATAGCAATTCCTACGTTAAGCACAGTTTGCTGATTGAGCTCCATCATAACAATCATTCTGATGTCTGCGGTGTGTGCTTCAGGTCTGGTCTCTGACAGTGTTTACCACCCTGGGGAGTGACCCCCAACAGTATTGCATAGCATATCCATGCCTGTACTGTGCCCAGGACTGGTGTGGTGGGCAGGGCTGCTAAACTCCTCTATAGTAGCACAATGCTGGGATAGGTGTGGGAGTGTGTGTCTATCTATACAGTATGTGGTGGCTGTAAACACCTTCCACAGCCCACACTGCCAGCACTGTTGCCAGTATTGGCCTGCCAATGTGCATAATGAGGAGCAAGGTACCATGGGTATAGCCCGGACAGGGTGACCTGGCCAGGATGCATCTGCACAGGGCATAGGGCACTGGCTGGGACATTGTAGTGGCTGGCCACCACCTACAGAGACAGGGTGACCTCAGTATGTCCTGCTGGGGGATCACTCTCACCCTGACTGTGCAGTGATGACAGCATGGTTAGGACCTCCATAGTGCTATTATGGTATTTCTCTCATGTGATGTTTATGTGTTTCATTTTGGGCCCAGTCAATGATTTATCTGCTTGTTTATGCTGACATCCCAGTTCTGGGTGCATGCATTTCCACTGGCAACATGCACTATGGATTAGCTAGCAGACTGTTTGCAGCTGGTATGTGTCTTGATGGAGTGGCTTGCAGAGTGCAGTGGCTGAAGGCTTGCTGCAGGAGAATATCAGATGGTGGTGGGGTGCAGCTTAGCATATCCAGGCCTAAAGTCTGTCTGCTATTGTGTTATGGATGTGTACAGAGCTGCATTAACTGCCCTGTGGGGTGTCTGTTCCCCAGCAGGACCAGGGTTGATGGACCCCTCTACTGCCAACATTGTAGGGAGGTAGAACGTGGATCTGTTGACAGGAGACCCTGTTTGCCACCCTTGGGCTGGGGGGCCCACACCTGGCTCTGAGAAACAGATATCCAAGATGTTTCTGCAGAAACTATCTGTCTCACAGATTAACACTGCTTTGGACCTCCAACATGGCCTCTTTCAGCCATGGAAGGTGCTGTGGACCTGCTGCTGGGTGCCTCACCGCACCCTCAGGGTGAGCACAGTACCCGCACAATGTGATGGTGTGTAGCTACTCTGTGCCAGTAATACACACGGTCAGTACCCCGTTCCAGGCCGAGATGCTGTGGGGGTGCACATGGTCACTTCCCCCTACCAGGCCGAGGTGCTGTGGGGGTGCATTCTCCATCTTGTGTTTATCTGTGGACAGCTGATTTGCATGTGCAGTGCATCATGGGTACGGGTGGGCTAACCCTATTCTGGTGACCACAGCAGACTGTCTGTGTGGTGACGTGCACTCCCTCTGCAGCCAGCCAGGGGCTTGCTAGCAGCTATAGGGCTGTAGCACAATGGTTATTTCACTCCCTGTGGAGCCAGAGTTTGTGGGTTTAAACCCACAGTGGGGTTATTTGATGGGGCTGCCCAGAGCATTATCTCTTTTTAATGTACATTATTGCTGCCAGCAAAAACACCCTCATCGTACTGTACCCATAAGGTGCCTCAGAGGGCGCTTTATAGGGCGCCCTATGGGTTACCTTATTGTTACAGTCCATATACGGTGCACTATACGTTATCCTGTGGAGCAACTTATAAGGTGCCCGATAGGGGACATTTTAGGGTGCCGTGGCGGACAGAGCACTTTATAATGTGCCCTATGGAGTGCCTTATAGGGTGCCTTATACGGCAACTTCAATTACAGCATGTGAGGGCGTGTTTGCTGGCAGCAATTAATAAAATAAAAATAAAGTGCTGCAGGAAACAAAACATACATTGCAAAGCTGATGCCTCAGCCAGCCTTACGTATTAGGCACACTGGGGAGCAAACTCATGACCCCTATATCAGCAGTCAGTGCCTTAACTATTGTGCTCCACTGCTGCTCCTCCTTGCATGTCAGCGCACCTACTTATGCTTTTCATTCCTTAAACTGCACAGTGCTGCCATCAAAAACAGTACTCTGACCTTGCGGTACCTCATACGGCACCCTATAAAGCGCCCTATAAGCAACATTCTAGGGTGCCTTGGCGGACAGTGCACTTTAAAATGTGCCTTATGGGGCGCCTTATGTTAACACGCTTTGAGAGTGCGTTTGCTAGTAGTGATAATTAAAATAAAAATAAAATGCCTCCTAAAGCAATCTTCCCCATAATATGCAATGCCTCAGCCAGCCTTGTTCATTGGGCACTGTGGGGGATTGAACCCCTGCTCCCTGTACCATTGGTCAGTGTCTTAACCATTGTTCTGTGGTTCTGTTCCTGTGTTTGCACATCAGCGCGCCGCCTTATGCCGCCCAATATTAAAATGCCTCCTAAAGCAATAGCTCGCCACCTTATGCCGCCCAATATTTAACTGGCTCCTAAAGTAATGCCTCAGCCAGCCGTCTTCATTGGGCACTGTGGGGGATTGAGCCCCTGATCCCTCCACCATTGGTCAGTGTCTTAACCATTGTGCTGCGGCTCTGCTTGCACATCAGTGCGCCACTTATGCCTCCCGCGCAGCTTTCTCATGCGCTAATGTGCGGGGCGCACATGGGCGCCGCGCACCTTAGCGCATATTTAAATCACGTTTTTTCTTTTTCAGAAAGAAACGCCCACTCCTTATATGGCACCCGCACTCTAGCGCGGCCCGCACATTAGCGGGGTTTTAGTAAACATTCCCCTCAGGCTCCAAAGGGAAACAGTGCTTCGGGTGTTAGGTATATATTTGGAAGAGGATCTATCTATGAAAGCACAAGTTAATTCTTTAAGGGGTTATTCCGAGGCACGAATAGTGAGGATGGACATCCTAACGGGGCATCCATCCCCGCTATTCGTGACTTTTCCTGCCTACCTAACCCGCGTCTTGTATGGGGAAGGTAGACAGGGGTGGGAAAGGATTGTTGCAGGGGCGGCTTTAGGGCAGGCATTGGGTGGTCATCGGCCCCCGACATACAAGGCTGATTCTAATCTTGGCCCTGTATGTATGGGACCAGCGACTTGCACGGAGAACTTATTCCACCTCTGAGGTGGAATAAGTTCCCCCAATCACCGGGGATCGGCAGGCCCGGGGTGTGGATGGGGAGGAGGGGCGCCAAGAACATTCCCTTAGGAGGCCAGATTGGGGGTTGGGCTGTGGGGAAATCTCTGCTTGAGCCGGCGGCCAGGGATCACAGCTCTTCAATGGAGCCACGGAGCCATGGCAACTGGACACGATGGTGCTGCGGCTCCATTGAAGAGCCGTGACTGAGCTAGCTGGGGAAGGCTTGTACATGCAGGCCAGACAGAATTGGGGTCCTGGTCTGCACGTACAGGCCTTTTTGCGATTCTGATCCTGTGGGGCTAGACATGCCCCACAGGATCAGAATTGTGACTCCCTCTATGCATCTGGTTTTGGCCGGACGCACAGAGGGCCCGGATGTGCAGAATGGAATCGGGCCTTTGGTATCTAAATGCTATTCAAACGTGTGGCAACTTAGAAGGTTTCATGGTCATTTTTCTTCTCCACTGTTCCTGGTTTTAGTGTAAAATATGGTGCTAAATCAACTGGACTACTATAATATAAACATAAAGCAACAGTTAAAGAGGCTTAAGGTTTGCCAGAATACTGCAGCAAAGCTTGTTTTTGGGATACAAAAATATGATCAAATATCTCCGCTGTTTGAAAGGTTACATTGCCTTAGGACAGTGGAGAGAATACAGTTTTATGTTATGATATATGGGCCTGATTTTCATTAAGGCAGGCTGTGTGCCGCATCAGCGCATAGCCTGCCTGCTGACCCACTTAACCTGGATTTTTATTTCTGCGGCGATGGAAATGAAAATCTGGGCTACCTGCTTAGTGCCATTCTCCACTTCCGCTCCAGCCCGGAATGCCCCGATGTTAAGCGCATAGCATCTGGGCACGTTAGGGACATATCTGGTATTTTCTAAAGGCACTACCTGTGCCTTTGGAAAATCCCGGTTAGGGCATTTTATACAGGTAACATGGGCTGTTACCCATGTAACTGCCTTCAAAAACCGGGCCCTATAAGTTTTCCTATGACTTGGTACCTCTTGCATTTTCTGAGAAATTACTTTCTGGTACTAGTATTAGATCTAAACAATTAAAAGATTCATTGACACTTGTTTTTCCCTCTAGTAAGGGGTCAATAAATAAAAAAAGATTTGGAAACACAATTGGTTAATAAAGCAGCAGAATTATGGGCCAAGCTTCAATACACATTGAAGGGGATTTCATCTATTCCTATATTTTGTAAACAACTTAAAGCCTGGCTATTTGCTTAGCATTATTTGGCTTTTTGGGTGTTTGGATGTACTGTAATTTTGTTATTTCCATTCAGTTAGGGGAAATAAATATTAAAAGAATTGGATATTATAAAGTAAGAGACTTATGGGGTAAGCTTCTATCTATATAGGAGGGAAGCATTTTACTATTATAAATAACCAAGGAATTGGATTAATTGGATACAAAGTAATAGAATTATAGGCTACGTTTTGGTCTACATAGGAGGGGATATGTTTTTCTATTATGGTGCTAATTTAATTCTTGGCCATTCTTCTAAGGTTTATTGGATTTCTGGGGAATTCTGGGCTGTAATGATTTTGTATGTTGATTATAATTTTAAACCCTTTTGGTACATAATGTGGCACTATCCCGACCTTTTGAAAATTTTTGGTTTTATATATATTTTCTGCAACTTCCTGTTACTTTAGGGTTCAAGCTGCAATTACACATTCTTTTGTAAACTGCGCTCATCTGATTGGGATAGCTGCGGTATAGAACTGTTTTAAATAAATACAAATAAATAAATAAATATATGAAATATTGATAAAACCTATAGACATTTATTATTAGAGTACAACAAAACAGGAAGCAAGGTGTATGCATGAATACAGGTAAATAGTAACTCACGACACCTGTACCGGACATCTTTTAATATTCTTTGTAGGAATTAGGTACAGTAAATATTAGAGTGTTCAAATGGCCTCTAAAATGTAGGGTTTTGGGCAATGGCAGTGTGCGGTCCCTGTGGCTCACTGGCTTTCCAACCACAGGTTCAATCTTAATCCTTCTAAGGTGGAAACCACTACATTTTCTAGGTGGTTTCTGATGTCAGCTTTTCTCCTTCCCCATCAATGGCATGCCAGTAGCCATTAAAGACTCATTTCAGGTGCTGGGAATTCATATTGACCATCTACTGTTTACTAAAATGCTGAAGTTTACCATGTGTTCATCCCCAAAAAATGAGCATGGTGGTGGTTCTCAACCTGCCCTATACAAAAGAGGTGTGCCCGCATGTCCTCAGATAGCTAGCATGGGTTTTATGCCACTGCCATACTCATTCTGTTTGGTGCAGTCAGTCCTTGTGCACTTAGTGCCACCCATTGAGGTGACGGTAAGTGCATCGATGCTAAGGGCAGCATTGCCAGTGAGTGCGTGCCAAAGACGCCCATGCTACCTCAGATGTGCATTCTCTGCTCCTGAACCACACAGTCTCTGCCCCACCGGGATTTCTAGTGTGGTCATATTTTTGGTGCATGGTTAATTTTACCGTAGCTCACCTAGCGTGTGTTGAACCCCATGTTACCCCAATAGCACATTTTAGTAAATATGCCCCATAATGTCCTTCTTTTGGTCCTAAGTTTTAGAATGAGCTGCCTGGAATTTATTTTAGGTTAGCCTTTGGGGATTTATTGTAACCTTAAAACCCTTGGGTTGGATTGGAGTGGAGGAGTGGCCTAGTGGTTGGGGCAAGGTACTTTGGGCCAGAAGGTCAGGGGTTCAAATCCCACTAGAGGACAGCAAACTTGGGCTGGAAGGACTGGGGTTTCTAGTCCCACAAGTGCTCCTTGTGGTCTTGGGCAAGCCACTTAACCCTCCATAGCCCATGTTCCCCGTAAAATAGTTCTCTGTGTGCTGTGCTTTCCTGTCTAATCAATGTGTTTATACCTCAAAAAAATTTCCTGTCATGATTTGACAATTTCCAATCTGTAATCAAAACCGCTGCTGATCACTGGAAGTAGCAGTATACAAATGTATAATAAATAAATAAATTGTTCTCCTAGGATCACTGGTATACCTGCTGAATTTTGTTGTCTGTTATGTTTGTTTTTATTTCTTATGTTTATTATTAACCACTTAGGAATATTGGGCCCAATTTTCAAAGGCATTGACATGGTTAACAGCCCATGTTAACCATGTAAATGCCTTAATTGGGGATTTTCAAAGGCACCTACATGGCTAGTGCCTTTAAAAATTCCCGATTAAGTCCCCTACATGCCCCAATGATATCCAGTTAGAATCGGGGTGTGTTGGGGTGCTCCAGCGCAGAGCAAAGGCAGGGAATGGCACTAACCAGGCAGCAGCGATGCCTTAAAGACACTGGGGCTAACTGGGCAGCATCCAAAATTGCTGCTGCCAGGTTAGGCTCGGTGGCTTTCCAGCTGTGTGGCGAACCCTGGATGTCCACTTCCGTCGTGGGCAAAGCTATGCGCCTACAGTGTGCAGCCCTGCCCAACTGAAAATCAAGCCCATTATGATTTGAAGTATACAAGTATTTTCAATAAATGAAAAATTAATATTGACTTTTAATTTGGAAATTTCTTCCTTGATCAGGTGTTCTTCTTTTGCGGTATGAATGATCCTTTCAGTCTGCCTCTTCATTCAAACTAAAGACTTTCCGATACATATTCATGCATTAGTCCTCATTTCCTTGGATTATTGCAATTCTGTTTAAAAGGGTCTCAAATTGTCGCTGGTAAATGTATTCTGTTATTCCAAAACACAGCTGTTAAGCTTTTGTATAGCACCAAGAGAAATGATCATGTCACTCCTCGGCTTAGGGAACAGCATTGACTCTCCATCATTTTTCACTCCCGTTTTAAAATCCCTATACTCACCTGCTATTTACAGTACCAGTCAGTGACAGCTTTCATTACAAATGTATTGGCCTCCTGCACTCTAGCTCAGACACTCAGATCTTTGCAAAACAACGTATAAGTTGTCCTTCCATCTTCAAAAACTAGATTAAAATCAACTGGACAGTTGTAACTCCTCTTCTCAAGTCACTTCACCGGCTCCCTATCCATTTCCGCATCCAGTTCAAACATTTCCTATTTACTTACAAGAGCATTCATTCTATGGATCTTCACTACCTTTCCTCTCTTATCTCATTCTACACTCCTTCTCAAGAAATTTGCTTTTCTGGAGATCCCTTTTATCTGCACCCTTCTCTGTCTCTGCCAATTCCAGACTTCATCCATTCCACCTTGCTGCTCCATATATCTGGAACAAACTACCTGAGTCAATGCGTCGGCCTTATTGAAGTCCAGGCTGAAGACCCCCTTCTGAGGCTGCTTTTGGATCCTGATACTCCTCATTCTGTTGCCCACTACCTATGTGTATCTCACCATACTCTAGTCCCCAGTTTTGCAATGTTTTTTCAGCTTGATTAGCTTGTAAGCTCTGATGAGCAGGAACTGTGTCTTACATCTATACAGTATGCACAGAGCTGCGTATGCCTTGTAGCGCTATACAAATGATTAGTAGCAGTAATAGTAGTTTGTCTCTTTCTATTTGCTCCCATCCTTTTGGAATATTATTCTCCTGTATTTAAGGCTTGAACTCTGATTTATGTTTTAAGGCTGGCCTTAAACCTTGTTGTTTCAGACTACAGGGCTGGTGCAAAGGTTTTAGACCCCCTTTAGCAAACTTTCAGCTAAACATCCCCCTACCATTATCGTTCATGTCCCTAGCCTCCTTCCCCCTCCCCCAGGGTTTTCAGAATGAAACTCAATAAAAATGCTTAGACCTGCATCACTCTTTGAAATATTAACTTTGTTTTATATGTTCATACAAAATGAGGGCAAGTTCTAAAATATCTATCTATCTATATATATATATAAGAAACCTGTGATGAAACAAAATTATATGTTTTGTTTTCTTATTTTTTCTAAAATTCATAGACATTCTCAATGCGTGCATGAGCACAACACTCCACCTGAAAAATTAAATAAATGAATTAAATAAGTGAGCCATCAGTAACAGTAACATCTCCTGGCTCATCCATTGAGTCCTACCATTTCTTTCCAGTGAAAGAGAAAAGCACTTGTCATAGTGAATTTTATTTAACAGGTTTTTTATACCGCTTTATCATTTTAGTCAAAGCAGTTTACATTATAACTTAGTAATGTACATTAAACAGGGACATTGATAGCTTGGATTCTTCCAAAGCAATGGAGGGTTAAGTGACTTGCTCAAGGCCACCAGGAGTGCTAGTGGGAATCAAAGGCTGGTTGCCTGGGTCCCCAAGCCAGTGATCTTATCTCTAGGCTACTCCCCCACTCAGCTGCTCTGTGGGTGTTTCCATCAAGCTGATATTCAAAAGATGAATTACAGAACTTCAGTAAGTACCTTTGGCCCTTTTATCCCTTTGGAGATAACCTTTTCATATTAAGAAAAATCAGGAATAGCAGGTAGGTAGCTTTCAATTCCATATCTCCACTTGAATAGTTTACAAAAAAAAAAATAATCACAAAATAAGCTTCTTCGTGCCCATTTAGGCACTGTACAGCAGTCCCACAATGTGTTGAGTCCTCTGCCAACATCCCAGAGTCACCTTGATGTCTAACTTAATATGGCTGTTTGCACTTTGACATATGCAACACCTTGCTAGACTAAATCAAAAAACACAATGCAACATATATCAATTTAACAAACTTTATAAATAACATCAATTCATCATAGAACAGTGTAATAAATACATCTTTCAAAAATATTAAAGATACATCAAAATATGTTAATATTCATAATATATTTAATATAATACATTTCTTCCAAAGGCAATCTCATTACCAATTTACTTAAATCACAACATGTGACAAAACAAAAATCACATAAACAAACCATTCATACATCCACTCATACAATACAATCACAATTACAATACAATCATAATTACTAAAACATATTAATATACTTTTCCCAATATCTCAATACTTAATACATAATACAATACTACAGTAATACATTAATGAAAAAATTAAACTCATCACTTCAAAAGAATTTACAAAGACAAATTCTAATAATATCATGAACCCAACTAATGTTCATGAGATTTTCACTAATACTCATGAAGATTATTGAAACCGATGAAAAAATGTCTCCACAAAAATCCCTACGGTACAACAAATCTGTACCCCATCATATTATTGTTTCTATCCCAAGGAATATCGCCTTCAAAAACTCCAACAAAGAGTAGTGTAAATCATGATCATATCATATCCGAGCAGTCCATCATCCAACATCCAACGGATCTCACCGCCAGCTTTCCACAGCAACCAGGAATCACCTTGGCACTGCGTCTAAATCAAAATCGACATAAATTCAATGTCAAATCTATATATCAAGACACACTCTCGCAAAAAGACCCTTAAAATTATTCAAAACAAACCTGTCAAGTTCTCCCGTTGTACTAATTTGAAAAGGATCCCCTTGAGGGAAACTTCCACCATTGGAAACAAACGAAATGACATAATTCTTGTCAAAAAAGCTCCATGCACAACATGAGCCATAGGGGTATATTTACTAAACCATCTTAATGTGCACACTGTGACGTTATCGCGCGATAAGGTACCTTAGCGCGCGATAACTGCGCAGCGGCGCAAACGAGCACTGAAGGTGGAGAAAGGCTCCCGGAGGGCGGAGGAAGGCTCCCCAGGGGCGGAGAGAAGGAGTCAATGGGTGGAGAGTGGGAGGGAAGAGGCTCCCTGCACACCAACGCTGTGAAATCCAAGGCTGAAAACTAACGCCAGTGAAACCCTGGCGTTAGAGCTGATTTAAAGGGAAGAGAAACCATAGCAAAAGCAGGGAAACCTACAAAAAAGTGATAAGTGTGATACATGTGCACGGAACAAAAGGGCAAATAAACAGTGAAAATGAACAGAAGAAAATGGAAAAATAAAATAACCAAGCTGGGCAATAGTGATCTCAATGGGAAACATCAAAAAACACTCCCAAGAAAGCACCAAAAAAAGGATATGAATTCTGGAAGGGTCCATGCTCCGTCCCCATACAAGGTGAATGAGCCCACAGTGAAATTGCGCTGTGCAGGGTTTTCCTCTCCATCGTACAGGTTTCCTATGGCGTGCACATGTGCGGCAACAGCAGGGTGGGCATGTCGGAATGGCCAACTGGACAGATGCTTGAAAATGGGATACAGAGGACTGCAGGCGGCACATGCTGTGGTGCAGCTCGGGCACAGTGCGGACTAGGCAGATGCCTAGGTGGCACTTAGGAATGCTGAAAGTGTACAGCAGCCAGACAGCAACTGATAAGGGCCCAACATGGGCACGAGTGTGTTTATCACAATGTCACAGGGGATAGTACCCAGCAGGTATCTCCAAGGGCACAGAACATTGGCAGGCGGTTTTGGGGGGGAAGCGTGGAGTCTATGCAGGCACTCCTACCCCAGAACACGCCCCATAGGCAGCCGCCTACCTGCACACTGGATGGCCTGAGACTGCACACCACCAGCACCACCAGCAGAAGGGCATGTCAGCATGGTGGCAGCGGGGTACTGGTGGTGGAGGGGGGCAGTGGCAGCTGCCCAGAGCAGACCATCATCTAGCCCTGTGTAGATGGGTGCCATGCACTGCAACAGACAGGCCCTGCTGGACGAAAGGGTCATGGTATCACCAGGGAATGCACTATCTCTGTGGCAACACGGTGGTGCAGTGCACACAACCAGTGTGTTCAGAGGCAGAAGGTCACAGGTTCAAGTCCCAGCTGTGGTTCCTGCCAACCCAGTCCCCACATTTTACCCACTACTAAAACATGCTAATACAGACAGAACCTTTATTGCAGATGACGTAAACATGCCCAAAACACCTACATTTTACCCTACAGAGCACAGACACCACAAACAGGTGCATTACCTAGAGCAGAGTCTCCCAAATGCAGTCCTGGAGGGCCAAACACCATTCAGGTTCCATGCTGCCTCTAATAAAGATGCCTGTGCTGCATTTCTATGCGCCGCCCCCATGATATGCAGATGTATCTCATGCATATTCATGAGGGACAGCATGAAAACCCAAACAGTGTTTGGCACACCAGGACTGGAGTTGGGAACCTCTGCCGTAAAGCAGCAGCCAACAGGGGCAGACACACCCACACCCACAGGCTCCATTATCCAATCCCTCCTGGAGAGGCAGGACATTGGGCCCTGCGTGCATCTCCCAATACTAGCACTTGCATACCTTAGCAATGCCACCCTAAACCTAGGAATACGGTACACAGCTATCAAAAGTTTGCTATGATTACTGGCAGATAGCAATTCCGAAGTTAAGTACAATTTTCTGATTGAGCTGCATCATGGCAACCTTTCTGATGTCTGTGGAGTGTTCTACAGGTCTTGTGTCTGACACTGTTTACCACCCTGGGGAGTGACCCCAGCAGTATTGCGTACCATAGCCATGCCTGCACTGTGCCCAGGACTGGAGCGGTGGCCAGGGCTGCCAAACACCTCTATAATTGTACAATGCTGGCATAGGTGTGGGAGTGTGTGTCTGTCTATCCAGTGTGTGGCGGCTGAAAACACCCTCCACAGCCCACACTGCCAGCACTGTTGCCAGTATTGGCCTGCCAATGTGCATAATGAGGAGCAAGGTACCATGGGTATAGCCTGAACAGGGTGGCCTGGCCAGGATGCATCTGCACAGGGCATAGGGCAATGGCTGGGACATTGTAGTGCCCGGCCACCACCAGCACAGATAGGGTGGCCACAGCATGTCCTGCTGGGAGATCACTCTCACCCTGACTGAGCAGTGACCACGGCATGGCTAGGTTCCCCCATAGTGCTATATAGCATTTCTCTTATGATATTTATGGGTTCCCTTTTGCGGCACAATCACTGATTTATTTGTTTGGTGTGTATGCTGACATCCCAGTTCTGGGTGCATGTATCTTCTCCAGGAACATGCACTATGGACTAGCTAGCAGACTGTCTGTAGCTAGTATATAAATATACGGTCAATACGCTCAAGAAACTTGAAAATGTAAAGAGCTTCTTTTTTAATTTATTTTTCCAATGCTTTTTAAAAGGATACAACACACATCCCAGGTTTTCTTATCATACATGCCATCTCAAAATCGTCTTTCAAAATCTTTGCATTAGAGAAAAAACCCTCAAATGAACTGTTGTATACAGTATAGTATTTAAAACTAGGGTCTCTGTTGTATACAAAGTTGTATTTAAAACTAGGGTCTCGACGCCCAGCTCCGGCGCCTTAATGGCGTTTCAAAAGTTTTCTTCAGGAGACCTTTGTCCTATAAATAAACAAAATATCAATTATCATAATCTATAATATATCTAAAAACACTAATAATAACAACTTACTTATCTAAAAACTCAAACTACTTACATCTGTTTATGCTGCCCGCGCTTACCCTCCTTGTCTTTAATACGAAAAAACGCCGCGCATGCGTGATGGTAAATCCATGCTCTATTTAAACCCCTTTCAAATGTGTCATGCATCAATCTTACGTACTTCCGGCTAGAGATTACATCCTAAATGTTCACAACAGAATAATAAATATATATTACGTCCTTCTACTGCTTATCAACTAGGGCACAATACTTCTTTATTGCCCTTAATTCCAAAACTATTTATTAAAACTGCGTTCTCCTCACCATTAGCGGCTTTGTTTTTGAACTTTCAAAATAACCTACAAACAAGACGCCCACTCAATAGATACATTGAGACCCTCTGGAACAACGGTTTGCAACTTATGTATCCACCATTGTTCTTGCAGTAACAAAGTTTCATCTAGTGTTTTGCCTCCCCTTGGGACCTGAATTTGCTCTATCGCAAAACTCCGAAGCTGATCAAAAGTATGTCCCAAGGAGAGGCAATGGGTGACTATTGGGGCTTCGAGCCGACGGCATTTTAGTCTACTCCTATGTTCTCTTAATCTGACTCGCATTGAGCGAATTGATTTGCCGACATAGTATAATCCACATGGGCATAAGATTATATAAATCACTGCTTCTGAATCGCACGTCGTTTGCGATCTAAGATAAAATGTCTGTCCCTGGTGACTGAACTGGGACTGTTCCAGCATAATTGTACACATATCACAACTACCGCAGCTACTATGCCCTCCTATTTTTAGTTGTCTATTTTTTAGAGGAAGCACCGCAGGGCTCAGGTACTCCTTTAGATTGCGTCCTCTTTGCCAAACACATCTTATATGTCTCTTTTCTAGACCTGGAACTACTGTTAAAACATTTTTGTGTTTGTTTATAAGTTTTTGTATAGTAAAGCTTAAAGGAGTATAGGCTGTAATGAAGTTAACATTCTCATCATCATCTTTCTTTCGTCGAGTGTTATGTGTTTGTCTTAGCAAAGTAGCCCTATGATTATAAAGGGCTCTGCGGTATGCCTGTTGTACTACCGTTACTGGATATCCTCTACTGAGGAAATCTTTTTTTAAGATATTGGCATGTTGTTTATAATCATGGATATTTGAACAGTTTCGTCGGTATCGCAAAAACTGCGAAAACGGTAGAGATTGCTTCAGCCTATGGGGATGCTTACTAGAAAATTCCAGGTTACGGCACGTGAGGGTGTGTTTGCTGGCAGCAATAATTAAAATACAAATAAAATGCCTCAAGAAACAATACTTACATGTCAAATCTGATGCCTCTGCCAGCCTTATGCATTAGGCACACTGGGGGATCAAACTCATGACCCCTGCATCATCAGTAGGTGTATTAACCATTGCGCTACACCTCTGTTTCTACGCTTGTATGTCTGGGCGCCTACTTAAGATTACCGCGCGTTAACGCACTTAGCGGTGATTCACCCGATAATGTGCGTGATAATCCCGTTTTGCTACTTTAAGACTGAAATGCCCACTCCTTTTATAGCAGCCTGCACGCTTTCGCCGAGCGCACGTTAAGACAGTTTAGTAAACATACCCCATAGTTTTTCCACAGCATGGCTTCATCAGGGTAATTATTCATCCTACAACACATTAAACAAAACTTTCAAAAATGATATCACCATGCCATCACTCCCAACAATAAACATATTATTCTGTATCCCCACTGACCTCAAAAACATCCGACGTCCACGTCTATGAAATGGCTCCCACATGAATGAAAACGCTAAAGACAAATGCTCGCACATGTGCGGCGGGGGGCGGGGGGCGGCGGGGGGGGTGGGGGGTAGCAGGGGGGGAGCAGGGGGGGTGGGGGGGCGGCAGGGGGGGGCGTGGGGGCAGCGGGGGGCGGGGGCAGGGTGGCGGGGGGGCCGCAGGGGGGGGCAGCTGTTTGGACCCATAGGCGAATTATGTAGTACCACCCAACCTGCCCTCTGGAGCTCAGGATCTCCCACCAACAGATCCACATTTTACATCACTGCAATGGTGGCGGTAGGGGGGACTATCAACCTCAGTCCGGCTGGGGTACAGACAACCTAGAGGGCAGTCCAGTACACACCCATAAGGCAATAGCAGACAGACAGTAAGGCTGGAAATGCTCAGCTGCCCCCCACCACTATCTGACATTCTCCAGCAGCAAGCACAGTGAATCTCCAGACACTGCACCCTGCAAGGGGTTCCAGTCATACACATACTAACTGCAAACAATCTGCTAGCTAGTCCATATTACTGGAGAAAATGTGTGTACCCAAAACTGGGATGTCAGCACACCCACCAAGCAGACAGGTCAGTGATTGGGGCCCAGAAAAAGTGACCCATATATATCACTTGAAAGAAATGCTATATAGCACAATGGGGGAACCTAGCCATGCCAAGGTCACTGCTCAGTCAGGGTGAGAGTGACCTCCCAGCAGGACATGCTGTGGCCACCCTGTCCGTGCAGGTGGTGGCCGTCCACTACAATGTTCCAGCCATTGCCCTATGCCCTGTGCTGATGCATCCTGCCCAGGCCGCCTTGTCCGGGCTATACCCACAGTACCTTGCTCCTCATTATGCACATAGGCAAGCTAACACTGGACACAGTACAAACAGTGTGGGCTGAGTAAGGTGTTGGCAACCACCACGCACTGGATGGACAGACACACACTCCCACACCTATGCCAGCATTGTGCAGATATAGAGGCTTTTAGCAGCCCTGGCCACCTCACCAGTCCTAGGCACAGTGCAGGCATGGCTATGGTACGCAATACTGTTGGGGTCACTCCCCGGGGTGGTGAACACTGTCAGACACCAGACCTGAACCACACTCCACAGACATCAGAGAGGTTGGTATGATAAAGCTCAATGAGCAGATTGTGCTTAACTTAGGAATTGCTGTCTGCCAGTAATCATAGCAACCTTTTGATATATGTGTACCGTATCCCCGGGTTTAGGGTGGCATTGCTAAGGTATGCAAGTGCTAGTATTGGGAGATGCACGCAAGGCCTGACATCCTGCCTCTCCATGAAGCTTTGGATAATGGAGCCTGTGGGTGCGGGTGTTTCTGCTCCTTTGCGCCGCTGCACGCGTTATCGCGTGCTAAGATAACTGTGCGCCTGGTAAAGCGCCATTATTGTGTGATAAGGTACCTTATCACGCAATAACGTGGCAGAGCGCACATTAAGATGGTTTAGTAAACATACCCCCAAGGGAGGTACCTTATCGCGCAATAATGGTGCTTTACCAGGCGCACAGGTACCTTAGCGCGCGATAATGTGCGCAGCGGCACAAATGAGCGCTGAGGGTGGACAAAGGCTCCCGGAGGGTGGAGGAAGGCTCCCCAGGGGTGGAGAGAGAGGGTCAATGGGCGGAGAGTGGGAGGGGAGAGGCTCCCTGCACACTAATGCTGTGGAATCCGTGGCTGAAAACTAACGCCAGTGAAACCCTGGCATTAGAGCTGATTTAAAGGGAAAAGAAACCATTTCCGTCAGCAATGTACAGCAAAACCAGGGAAACCCACAAAAAGTGATAAGTGTGATATATGCACGGAACAAAAGGGCAAATAAACATTGAAAATGATCAGAAGAAAATATAAAAAAAACATAACCAAGCTGGGCAATAGTGATATTAATGGAAAACATCAAAAAACACTCCTGAGAAAGCTAAAAAAAAAGATATGAATTTTGGAAGGGTCTACACTCAATGGGGGGGGGGGGGGGATGAGGCATGTGTGTGAAAAAAAAGTCCTGTGCCTCTGAAATCAGGGACAGTTTTAGTCCATGGAGTCAAGGACATTAGTTCAAAATTGGGGACAAGTCAGGGCCTCACCCTCCTGGCTAATCAGGAGTATTCCAATTCCCTCCAGGTGACAGCCATTGTCCCCGCCTGTAAGAAATTCCACACAGTCAGTGAAGCTTGCCCTGCATTCCACCAATGCGGGAGCTCCCAGCCCTTTGTTAGAGCTCCTTCTACTGCTTGAAGGATGAAAAAAATCCTGTATGTGCATCTCTGCACATCACAGTAGCCAGGCCATTTTGCAAATCTTTACGTGCCGCCAATCAAATACTAGGACTAGCAGCCAGAAGAAGTGCATCCATGCAGTGCACTTCATGGGGAAGGAGAAGGACCTGCTGATTTGCTGCATGTGTGCAGAGTATAACAAATTATCTGGGAAAGACATCTGCAGGACAGGAAAAAAAAAACATGGGAGCAGATAGCTATTGAGTGAGCTCATTGGGAGTGAAGATGTGCACAGAATATTATGTCCACACATCACACTAAACTCTGCTCTAATGTCTTTCATACCTTACTGCATCAGCCTTTGAGCTCATAATTTATGCTAATTTTCATTATGGAAGAGGAAATAAACAATGGGAGATTAAAGAGAATAACTCCCTTAATCCCTTGTGTAAAGCCCTGGCCAAAACAAGCACTTTCAAACATTCTATTCATGCCTCAAAGCAGATGTGAATCTCGATGTGGAAAGTTTTGGCCATATACGTGGATTCTGTTTGTAAAATAGGGAATACATGTACAGATTTTTGGTCCTCCCAGTTGATGACCTCATCATGCCCCCTTAAGATTTCTACGTAGTGTGGATCTCCGCATGAAAATAACAACGTTCTAAAATCACATTTACACATGCATTTCTATCTCCAAGGCTGATATTTACATGGAGATGTTTCTAAAATAACCTCCTAAGTCAATGGTTCTCAACCCAGTCCTCTGGAACCCCTAGTCAAGTAGGTTTTCAGGATATCCATAACGAATATTTATTTATTTAATTATTTATTTACCTGTGCTTATAAAACAGGTCATGACATATTTACATGGGGGGGGGGGAGTGATGTTTGAACCATCACCAGGGGAGATAAAAACCTATTTACATTCCTGAAATTGGTATGCATCAGGGTCTCATATCCTATCTACACCTCTCGTCTGTTTTTCAGTCTCAGTTTGTCCATTGACCATCATGGACATGACTTTAATGGGTGCTGCTTTGTTCTGATCTGAATTGTTCTTTGAATAAATGAGTTTTTAGTTGTTTCCTAAATAAGAAGAGGTTTGATGATTAAACTTAATCCTTTCATATGGGCACAGTCAGTAAATTGCTTGTGGCCTGCTGTGTTGGTCTTCTAGAGTTTGGTCATTTTAGTAGGGTATGAAGGTGTGAAGTAAGCTGTTGGTGAAGAGCTTTATGGATCAGTACCAATGTTTTATACTTGATCCGTGCTTCTAGAGGAAGGATGTGGAGATCTCTCAGGATTGGTGTGACATGGTCATATTTCTTCCCCCTTAGGATGATCCTGGCTGTTGTGTTGAGGGCTGTTCAAAGTGGGTTGAGTGTGGTGGTCAGGAGTCCTTGGTATATTGCATTATAATAGTCCAGGTGTGGGAGTGTCATTGCTTGCATGACTGATCTGAAGTCCTGTGGGTCTAAGAGTGGTCTGAGGCACTGTAACATCTTAGCTTTGAAGAAAAATTTCCTTGCTGTTTTTGCAATCTGTTGCTTAAAAGATAGTGTTTGATCAAGAATGATTCCTAGGTATTTTATGTGTGTTTTATTCGGGTTATTCCTAGCGTGAGGTGTGCTGGGGGGGGGGGGGTGAAGGCTTGATCCTTTGTAACAAATAAGGCTTCTGTCTCTTTGAGGTTTATCGTAAGGTTGTTTTCCTGGAGCCATCTGGAGACATCATTGAAGTAGTTTATTAACTGTGGGTTCCTTGGATTTGCAGTGGTGATGGGTCCATATAGCAAAATGTCATCTTCGTATATGTGGAAGTTGACATTGTGGGTCCATATTATAGAGCAGAGTGGTTGAAGGTAAATGTTAAAGAGCATAGCTAAGAGTGCAGAGCCCTCTTGTATTCCTTGAGTTTTGTTGAAATGGGGAGGAAGTGGCAGTGCAGGTTCAAATTAGTTGATATCTGTCTGTTAGGTAGGACTTGAACCATTGTAAGACTTTGTCTTGTATGCCGGTTTCTTGTGATCTGTGTAGGAGAATGCTGTTTGAGATGTTATCGAATGCTGCAGATATGGCCAGAAAGATCAGGGTGTATCTATTATGTTTGGTCTGTATTGCTTTGGTTAGGGTGTTTATTAATGAGGTCATGAGGGTTTCGACCCCATGAGAAGGTCAGAATCCATGCTGTTGTGAGTCAAGTGTGTTGTTTTTGTCCAGGTGGTCCTGCAGTTGCTTTTGAACTATCTTCTCAATGATCTTTGCAATGAATGGGAGGCTTGCTATTGGTCTACTGGTCTGAATGAGGTAGGATCCAGTGGGTCAAGTTCAGGCTTCTTGAGGGTTGGACAGATAATGGACATCTTGAGACTGTTGGACATCCGACCTTGTTTGAGGAATTCGTTTACAATGATGGCGAGCGTTGGGCTTAACTCCTGTTTTGTCTTCTTTATCCAGTTCACCGGGCAGGGATCGAGTGGGGAGGTGGTTGTGTTGAGTCCTGATATGGTGGTTTTGATCCTTTTTTTGGAGATTGTCTCAAACATAACCCAGTTTTTCCATGGGTAGCATTGTGGCCATCTCTTATTGTTACGGGTTGTGAGTTGGGTTTTTGTTGAAGCTGCTTGTATTGTGTTGCAAGATGTTGTGGTGGTATGTTTGGGAGTTGGTTCAAGTGGTTAGGGGTTTTGGTTAGCTGTTTGACAATGTCAAAGAGCTCATCTGGTCTGTTGATTGATGCGTTTATAAGGTTTAGGTGATAGACTCTTCTTGTGTTGTCTGTTTCAATGCAGTAGTTGTTTATAGTATCCATGTATCCTGCCCTGTCTGTTTCATTTTTTGTTTTTCTCCATTTCCTCTTCGTTCTTCTAAGTTGTGTTTTCAGTTTCCGCAGGGTGGGTGTGAACCAATACGCGTTTGCTGATCTTACTTTGCTTTCTTTGGATGTTGTTGTTGATTTAGTGTTCCAGTTGTTGTTTAATGCTTCAAGGTCAGATTGATCTGATTGTATGTTTGGTAGGACTTGGTTAAGGAAGTCTTCTTTCTTAAATGGTTTGAATCTTTTTGTCAGTTGTGCATCTTCTCTGACGTGTATGTGGAAGTTGACATTGTGGGTCCATATTATAGAGCAGAGTGGTTGAAGGTAAATGTTAAAGAGCATAGCTAAGAGTGCAGAGCCCTCTGGTATTCCTTGAGTTTTGTTGAAATGGGGAGGAAGTGGCAGTGAAGGTAATGAGGTAGTGGTCAGACCATGGGACAGCTGTGAACTTTGGGTTCTTGTTTGTGGTGGCGTTTTGAGAATTAAGGACTATGAGAATGAGGGTGTTCCCTTTCTCATGCGTATGCATGAGATAGATCTGCATACAATGGAAGCAGTGCATGCAGATCTATCTCATGCATATTCAAAGTGGATATCCTGAAAACCTGACTGGCCCTCAAGTCTTTGTACTCTGCTCTCTCATAGGGGCATGTTTACTAAACTGCGTTAGTGTGATTTGCGTTAGGATCCGCGGTAGAAGCAGAAATCCCAAATAAGGACATGGGCGGTACATCGTTACCGATAACGCGGGTTACAAGGCGCCATAAATTAACAAGCGCTACATGGCACGTTACCGCGCGTTAATCTTAAGAAGGCGCGCAGGAAACAAGCATAGCAACAGAGCTGTAGCACAATGGTTACTACACTGACTGATGGTATAGGGGTCATGGATTCGATTCCCCAGTGGGCCTAATGTATAAGGCTGGCTGAGGCATCACCCTTTACATTTAAGTAGTGATTGTTGAGTCATTTGACTTGTATTTTAATTTGTGCTGCCAGCAAACACACCCTCACGGTGGCATAACCTAAGGTGCCGCATAAGGCACCCCATAAGGCACTCCATAGGGCACATTATAAAGTGTACTGTCTGCCAAGGCACCCTATAATGTCCCCTATAGGACACCTTATAAGGCTGTGAACAAAGCCCTGGCTGGCTGCAGAAGGACTGCACGTCACCATACAAACTGTCTGCTGTGGTTACCAGGATAAGGTTAACCCACCCGTACCCATGATGCACTGCACATGCAAATCAGCAGTTGACAGATGGGCACAAGATTGGGTATGCACCCCCACAGCACCTCAGCCTGGTAGGGGGAACAGACCGTGTGGTACTGGCACAGAGTAGCTACAGACAGTCAAATTGTGCGGGTACTGTGCTCACCCTGAGGTTGAGATGGGGCGCCCAGCACCAGGTCCACAGCACCTTTCATGGCTGAAATACGCCATGCTGCAGGTCCCCATCAGTGTGTGATAGGTAGTTTCGTTAGACACACCTAGGATACATCTGTGTCCTTCTGTATTTCTCAATCATGTCTAGTCCTTATGGACGATGATGCACCCCGAATAGTGCATATCCTGTGTTGGTGCCATGGTTACCTGCGGTAGGGGTAGGGGTAGGTGTTTGGACCCATAGGCAGATTATGTACCACCACACAACCCACCCTCTGGGGCTCAGGGTGGGAAACAGGATCACCCACCAATAGAGCCACATTCTACCTCCCTGCTATGGTAGTAGTAGAGGGGACCATCAACCCCAGTCCTGCTGTGCAACAGACAGAGTGGTACACATCCATAACGCAATAGCAGACAGACAGTAAGCCTGGAAATGCTCAGCTGCCCCCCCCACCATTATCTGACATTCTCCAGCAGCAAGCCTCCAGCCGCTGCACCCTGCAAGGTGTTCCAGCAAGACATATACGAGCTGCAGACAGTCTACCAACTAGTCCATAGTGCATGGTCCTGGAGAAGATGCATGTACCCAGAACGGGGATGTCAGCATACACACCAAGCAGATAAATCAGTGACTGGGCCCCAAAAGGAAACCCATAAATATCACATGAGAAAAATACTATATAGCACTATGGGGGAACCTAGCCATGCCATGGTCACTGCTCAGTCAGGGTGAGAGTGACCTCCCAGCAGGACATGCTGTGGCCACCCTGTCCGTGCAGGTGGTGGCCGGGCACTACAATGTCTGAGCCATTGCCCTATGCCCTCTGCAGCTGCATCCAGGCCAGGCCACCCTATCCAGGCTATTCTCACGGTACCATGCTCCTCATTATGCACATTGGCAGGCCAATACTGGCAACAGTGCTAGCAGTGTGGGCTGTGGAGGGTGTTGGCAGCCACTTCACACTGGATAGACAGACGCACACTCCCCACACCTATGCCAGCATTGTGCAACTATAGAGGTGTTGGGCAGCCCAGGTGACCACACCAGTCCTGGGCACAGTGCAGGCATGGCTATGGTATGCAATACTGTTGGGGGTCACTCTGTCAGACTCAAGACCTGAGGCACACTCCACAGACATCAGAAAGGTTGCAATGATGCAGCTCAATCAGCGAATTGAGCTTACCTTAGGAATTGCTATCTGCCAGTGATCATAGCAACCTTTTGATAGCTGTGTACCGTATTCCCAGGTTTAGGGTGGCATTGCTAAAGTATGCAAGTGCTAGTATTGGGAGATGCACGCAGGACCCAACATCCTGCCTCTCCAGGAAGCATTGGATAAGGGAGCCTGTGGTGCGGTTGTGTCTGCCCCTGTTGGCTGCTGCTTTACGGCAGAGGTTCCCAACTCCAGTCCTGTGGTGCCAAACACTGTTCGAGTTTTCATGCTGTCCCTCATGAATATGCATGAGATACATCTGCATACCATGGGGGTGGCGCATAGAAATGCAGCACAGGCATCTTTATTAGAGGCAGCATGGAACCGGAATGGTAATGTGCATGTTTATGGTGTCTGTGCTCTGTAGGGTAAAATGTAGGTGTCTTGGGCATGTTTACATCATCTGCAATAAAGGTGCTGTCTGTATTAGCATGTTGTAGTAGTGGGTAAAATATGGGGACTGGGTTGATAGGCGCCACAGCTGGGACTTAAACCTGTGACCTTCTGAATATACTGGTTTTGTGCACTGCACCACCTTGTTGTCACAGAGTCAGTACATTCCTTGATGATACCATGACTGTTCATCAGACAGGGCCCATCTGTTGTAGTACACGGCACCCACCTACACAGGGCTAGGCCACGGTCTGCTCTGGGCAGCTGCCACTGCCCCCTCCACCACCAGTATCCCTCTGCCACCATGCTGACATGCCCTTCTGCTGGTGGTGTTGGTGGTGCGCCGTCTCAGGCCATCCAGTGTGCAGGTAGGCGGCTGCCTATGGTGAGGGTTCTGGGGTAGGTGTGCCTGCATAGACGTCCACGCTCCCCTCCAGCCCCGCCTGCCAATGTTCCGTGCCCTTGGGGGTAGCTGTTGGGTACTATCCCCTGTGACACTGTGGGAAACACACTCGTGCCCATGTTGGGCCTTCAGCAGTTGCTGTCTGGCTGCTCTGCTGTTTCAGCATTGGTATGGGCCACCTAGGCATCACCCTAGTCCGCACTGTGGCCCAGCTGCACCACAGCATGTGCCGCCTGCGGCCCTCTGTATCCCCTTTTCCGGCATCTGTCCAGTTGCCATTCTGACATGCCTGCCCTGATGTTGCGGGACATGTGCACACCATAGGAACCCTATCCGATGGAGGGGAAAACCCTGAGCAGCGCTATTTCACTGTGGGCTCATTCAACTTGTATGGAGACGGGGTATAGACCCTTCCACGATTTATATCTTTTCTATGGAGCTTTCTCGAGGGGGGGGGTTGATGTTTCTCATTAATACCACTATTGGCCAGCTTGTTTATGGTTTTTTTCCAGTTTGTTGAGGTCATTTTCAGTGTTTATGTGCCCTTTTGTTCTGTGCACATGTATCACACTTATCACTTTGTTTAGGTTTCCCTGCCTAGGCTGTACATTGCTGACACTGAAATGGTTTCTCTCCCCTGTAATGTGCATTTAACGGCAAGTTTTCAATCGCGTTAGGATTCAGCTCTTCAGATCAGCGCGTTAGTGTGAAGGGAGCTTCTCCCTGCCCACTCTCCGCCCACTGACCCCTTCTCTCCGCCCTCTCTCAACCTTCTGCGGTGTTTTACCACGCCGTGGAACTTTACGATTGTTAATTTAGGTTAACGCGCATTATGTAACATTAACGATCGTTAACGCATCATAACGCGCGTTATGATGCGTTAACGATCGTTAATGTTACATAACGTGCGTTATGTAACGTTACCGCAGTTTAGTAAACATCCCCCATAGAGTCCTTCTTGACCCAGTGGTGGTTTCTTCTGAGGAGAACATAAGATAGGAACCTAAGAAAAGCCATGCTTAGTTACAGTAGATCAAGGTCCACTGAGTCTAGAATTCTTTCTCCAACAATAGCCAGGCCAGGTCACAAGTACTTGACAGATCCCAAAAATATAAATCTATTTCTTATGGCACATTTCCAGAGATAATTGATGGCTTTCCCAGGTTGACCTGAATAATAACGTTTATGAAATTTTTCCTCTAGGAACCTTTTTTGAACCCTGCTATGCTAATTGTTTTGACCATGTCCTTTGGTAACAGTTCCACAACTTAATTATCCACTGCATGAAATAATACTTTCTATGATCTGTTTTTGAAGTGCTAGTTGTTAGTTTCATAGAGTGTCCTCTTGTTATTGCATGTTTCTACTGTGACGGGGCGGAATGGCTGCAGTGAAAGCAGGGAGCAAGGCAGTGGAAGAGATGTAATCCCATGTGAGGCACGTCAGTCATGCAGTAGTAGCGACCATGCATCAGATGTGCATGCATGCTATGAAGGCGCATAATCAAACTCTGGAATTCGTTAACGGAGGATTAGTAAAAGCTGTTAGTGTAGGGGTTGGACAGGTTCCTGGAGGAAAGGTTCATAAACAATTATTAAAAAAGACCTGGGAAATCCACTGCTTACCCCAGGATGAGCATTGTGGAAGCTGTGGACTTTGGGTACCTGCCAGGTACTTGTGACCTTGATTGGCCACTTTTGGAAACAGGATACTGGGCTGATGGACCTTGGTCTGACCCAGTATGGCATTTCTTATGTTTTTATGTTCGCATGCTAAATGTGTCCCACATTTGCATGCTAACACCAGTGGAACACCCCCCCCCCCCAAGTATGTCATTGGAGCCAGATAACAGTGCTGTGTGGAGGGTGGGACCACATGTCCCCATGGCCACAAAGAAAGCAGTGCCACCTTGTCAACATGTGAGGAAGCTATCCACCACACCACAGCAGAGAAAACAGATAACAATACATGACCTCCAACTCCATCAATATAGCACAGTCCAAGTAGTCAGTGAAGGATAGCAAAGTCTGATGAAGGAATATGTGCACCCTGCTTCACAGCACAGATATATTGGCCAAAGTAAAAAGGGGCAGGGCATGCAATTCAAGGAAGCAAACCCATAAATAGAGAAAGAGCTGTGGCCATGTCTATGGGAGTTAAGGCACAAATGCTGCATCTGTATGTGCAGGAGGCCCCATGCTGGTGACTACAGTGTTACAGCAATGCCTAACATTCGGGCTCTGGGTGTGTTACCCTCTCATCCTGAGTCATCCAGGGTGCTTGGCTAGGCTTCCATGGACAGGTGGCCAAGTCTCTGGAGTGGGACCCTTCCCTGTCACTCCCCTCATATACCTGGCACTGAGCTGGAGGAGTGCAGGCCCCCTGTCATGTAGGTGAAAGGAAGGTGCCATGGCCTGAAACACAGATCAGCTGCTCCAACACAGATATGGGGTACATCTGGCAGGGATTCTCTGCCATCCACCCATCCCACCTATAGGGGAAATGGCTATCCAGATGCAGCCTCTTGAACAAGCATATAGGCCACTCACCCTATAAACAACTAGTGTTCCTGGGATGGGAAGCACTCCACATAGCCACCCATGCTCCTAATGTGAATGTCCCAGGTGATCATAGCTTCTTCATTCTCTGTAATTCTCTTAGGGTCATGATCCCAGTGCCTTTCAGGGACAGTGATGTTGTAGTGTTTACATAGTTTCCAATGGACGAGGTGTGCTATTTTGTTGTGCTTTTCTGTGTAGAAATTTTCCATCATCAGAACTTCACAGCCAGCTATGAAGTAAGTCACTGCTTCCAGCTCTTTCATACAAAATCAACATATGTCTGTTTTGCCAGTTTTTTTAATGTTCACTGTTAATCATCTTGTCCGTAATTCACTGTCCTGGGCTACAACTATCAGTCTCTCATCCTTCGGTTTCAGGTCACCTCTCCTTAACCATTCATGTATTGTTCTCGATCGACAAAGGGTTACTGGAGTAACACTTTGTATTTCCCGCTGTATTTGTGCATTTGCCATTTGTTTTTCCTCATTGGCTGATCTAATTCTTTGAAGAATTTTTTCTCTTGTTTTGCAAATTCTGTTGCTTCCTTTCCTGTGTGTGCTTTTGGGCTCTCACTCATTCCTTCTAGTTGTCGGAATGCTTGTCCAAGTTTGATGATGGAGACAGATTATGGACGTTTACTTTAATATTTCAGCACTTTTTGAGTATTTGAATTTGATGATGCTGTCAAGAAGGCCTATGATGGTAGCTCTGCATGTGTAATCAATCTCTATGAGGCCTCGCCCTCCTTCAGTTATAGGAATGTACAGTCTTAGCATACACTGATTCTTATAAATTAAATCATGGACATGGAGGAGTTTTCTTGTTCACACATCCAGTTTTCCAAGATTTTTAAGAGGTCAGTCCACAATCCCAAAGCTGTATGAGAGTACAGGAATTGCCAGATGATTGATGGCTTGAATCTTATTCTGTGATGTTAAAGCACTTTTCAATAACAATTTTAAACTCCTGTAATATTCTTTACTGATCTTCTCTCTCAGTAATTTCTGCTTGAGTGTTATTTCTTCCTCTACTCCAAGATACTTATATACTCCTTCCTGTTCAAGGTCCTTGATGTCACAGCCCTCAGCCAGGGAGATGTGTTCCATTTTGCTCAATTTTTCCTCTAAAAAATTGCCTTAGCACATTTGTCTAAGCCAAAAGTCATCCTGATGTTATCAGAAAAGCTTTTCACCACATGGAGCTGCTCTGCTAATTGTTGGTCGCTGGAAATATAGATGTTCAGATCATCTACAAATAGTAGATTGAATGTTGCTTCTAGGTTGTTATCTTTTTTAGGAATCCAGCTAAATCTGTATCCCAAAGAGTTGATGAGAGTGCTCATTGGATTAAGCGCCACACAAAAAAAGTGGTGACAGGGAATCTCCTTGAAATATTCCTCACTGGACCTTAGTGTTATAAATGATGAACTGACCATCTTCATATCTCAAAAAAGTGTGGTTTGCCACATTGTCATAATGATCTTAGGGGCATGTTTACTAAAAACCGCACAATTGCGCGCCGCACAATAGCGCACTAAAAGCAGCACTTCAGTGCTCTTAAGCGCCCCGCACACGTGCGATGAACCCCCACACATGTGCGTGACACACTAACGGGCCCCGCAAAAGTACGGGCCCGCAAATGTCCGATAGAGGCGTGGAAAGGCTAACGGAGGGCGGAGGAAGGCTCCTGAGGGGCGGAGAGATGGGGTTAATGGGCGGGGAAGGGGAGGGGAGAGGCTCCCCGCACATTATCGAGGCCGAATTTCCATGTAAAAACTACCGCGAGTGAAACACTTGCGGTAGAGGGCATTTAAAGGGAAGAGAAACCATTTCCGTCAGCAATGTACAGCAAAACCAGGGAAACCTGCAAAACGTGAGCAGTGTGATACATGTGCACAGAACAAAATAGCAAATATAAATTGAAAAAGTCCACAACAAAATTCTAAAAACTTATAACCCAGCTGGGCAACAGTGATATTAATGGGCAACAATAAAAAACACTCACAGGAAAGCCCCAAAAAAAAGAAATGATTTCTGAAAGGGTCTACGGAGCGGAGACCCTTCCAAACATCATTTCCTTTTTGGGAGCTGTGCTGGGAGTGTTTTCTATGGTCGCCCATTAATACCACTGTTGCCCAGCTTGGTTATATTTTTCCCCCTCTTTTCACGGTCATTTGCGGGGTGTATTTGCACGTTTGCCCCCAGACAAGGTGAATGAGCCCACAGTACAAATGTGCAGAGCAGGGTTTAGGATTCCACCGGCCAGGTTTTCCATCCCCAGGAACAGCACTGTCTCTGTGGTGCAGCAGACTAAAGCCAATACCCCCTAAGACCAGAGGGATCCAGGTTCAAATCCCAGCTGTGGCTCCTGCCAACCCAGTCCCCATATTTTACCCACCACTAAACAGAGATAGTAAAGACACCCCTTTATTGGAGAGCACATAAGCATGGTTCACACACCCATTTTGTACCCAACACCGCACACACACCATAACAATGGGCATTACCGACGGCCGAGTCCCCCAAATGCAGTCCTGGAGTGCCACATGTCAATCAGGTCATATGCTTTTCCAAGATAAGGCCATGCCAGCATGTTGGCAGAAGGGTACAGGTGGTGGAGGGGACAGTGGCTGCTAGCCACAGAAGACAGTGGCCTAGCCATGTGCAGGCTGGCACCGTCCACTGCAACAGATAGGCCCTGTCGGATGTACAGTCATGGACCTCCCAGGGAATCTAGTATATGTGTGGCAACACGGTGGTGCAGTGCATACAGACAGTGTGTGCAAGAACAGAAGGTCACAGGTTCAAAGCCCTGCCAATTATGTCCACATATTTTTCCCACAACTAAACCGTGATAGTAAGGACAATCCTTTATTGCTGGGGTCATACGCCTTCCTTTTACCCCACGGAGCACAGACACCATGACCAGGGGCATTACCTAGAGCAGAGTCTCACAGATGCAGTCCTGTAGGAACACACACCATTCAGGTTCCATGCTGCCACTCATACAAATGCCTGTGCTGTATATCTATGCACCACCCCCATGGCATGTAGATGTAGCTCATGCATATCCATGAGGGACAGCAGGAAAACCCGAACAGTGTGTGGCAAACCTGGACTGGATTTGTGAACCTCTGCCGTAAAGCAGCAGCCAACAGGGGCAGACACACCCACACCCACAGGCCCCATTGGCCTATGCCTCCTGGAGAGGCAGGACATTGGGCCCTGCGTGCACCTCCCAATACTAGCACCTGCATACCTCAGCAATGTCACCCTACACCTGGGTAAACGGTACACAGCTCTCAAACGTGTGCTATGAGTACTGGCAGATAGATATACCTACGTTACGCACATTCTGCTCTTTGAGCTCCATCATAACAATCTTTCTGCTGTCTGCTGTGGGTGCTTCAGGTCTGGTCTCTGACAGTGTTAACCACCCTGGGGAGTGTCCCCCAACAGTATTGCATACCATATCCATGCCTGTACTGTGCCCAGGACTGGTGTGGTGGGCAATGCTGCTAAACTCCTCTATAGTAGCACAATGCTGGCATATGTGTGGGAGTGTGTGTCTGTCTATACAGTGCGTGTTGGCTGCAAACACCTTCCACAGCCCACACTGCCAGCACTATTGCCAGTATTGGCCTGCCAATGTGCATAATGAGCAGCAAGGTACCATGGGTATAGCTCAGACAGGGTGGGCTGGCCAGGATGCACCTGCACAGGACATAGGGCACTGGCTGGGACATTGTAGTGGCCGGCCACCACCTACACAGACAGGGTGACCTCTGTATGTGCCTCTGGGGTTTCACTCCACCCTGACTGTGTAGTGACGACAGCATGGCTAGGCACCCCCATAGTACTATATAGTGTTCCTCCCATGTGATATATGTGGGTTTCTGTTTGGGGCCCAGACACTGACTTATCTGCTGGTGTACACTGCCATCCCAGTTACGGGTGCATGCATTTCCACCAGGACTAGCTAGCAAACTGTTTCCAGCTGGTCTGTGTCCTGATGGAGTGCTGTGCTGTGGGCTGTAGCCCAATGGTTACATCACTGCCTGTGCAGCCAGAGGTCAAGGGTTCAAACCCACAGTGGGGTTCTTTGATAGGGCTGTCCACAGCTTTATTTTTATTTACTGTACATATGTCTATGCCGGCAAAACCACCCTCAGCTTATTATACCCATTAGGTGCCTCTGAGGGTGCTTTATAGGGCACCCTATAGGCCACCTTATGGTTGCCATCCATATAAGGTGCACTGTACATTATCCTGTGTCGCAACATATATGGTGCCCTATAGGGGACATTCTAGGGTGCCTTGGCGGACAGTGCACTGTGACATGTGCCTTATGGGCCACTGTATGTGTACATGCTGTGTGAGTGCGTTTGCTAGTAGTGATAGCAAAATAAAATTAAAAAGCCTCCTACAGCACTCCTCACCATAATACATACTGCCTCAGCCAGCCTTGTTCACTGGGCATTGTGAGGGATTGAACCCCTGATCCCTGCACCATTGGTCAGTGTTTTAACCATTGTGCTGTGGCTCTGTTCCTGTGCTTGTGCATCAGCGCGCTGCCTTGTGCCCATCAGCGCGCCGCCTTCTGCCGCCCAAGAGGACCAGTGCACCGCCTTATGCCACCCAAAAAGAACTGTGCACCGCCTTATGCCGCCCAAAATGTACAGTGCGCCGCCTTATGCCGCCCAAAAAGAACTGTGCGCCGCCTTATGCCGTTCAAAATTAATTTGCCTCCTAAACCACTTTTACCCATTACCGTTGCTGCCTCAGCTGGCCTTTTTCGTTGTGCACAATGGGGGATTAAACCCATGGCCCCTGCACCATTGGTCAGTGTCTTCACCGTTGTACTACGGCTCTGTTGTTTTGTATACCCTGCAGCGCGCCACTTTGCCTTCCCACGCGCTTATGTCGACCCCCGCACATTAGCGCGACGCACACAGGTCCGGTCGCTTACTCCCGGTTTTTTGCTATTTTCTGCCTGAACCGCCCACTCCTTATATGGCACACGCACACTAATGGGGACCCGCACAATTTCGGAGTATAGTAAACATGCCCCTTAATGTACTCTATCAAACCAGAATTTATTTTATACCTTTCAAGGCAATGTATTATCTAAGGGGTATGTTTACTAAACTCCGTTGCTGTGCGGGTCCCCGTTAGTGTGCTGGTGCCATATAAGGAGTGGGCGGGCCAGGCAGAAAAAAGCAAAAAACCGGACCGTACGTGTGTGCGTCGCGCTAATGTGCGGGGCCCACATTAGCGCATGGGAAGGCTAACTGGGGCGCTGCTGCAAAACCAAACAACAGAGCCGTAGTACAACGGTGAAGACACCGACCAATGGTGCAGGGGCCAGGGGTTCAAACCCCCATTGCACTCAACAAAAAAAACCAGCTGAGGCACCAACATTTATGGGCAAAGTGGTTAGGAGGCATATTAATTTTGGGCGGCATGAGGCGGCACACTGTTACGGCATGAGGCGGCGCATTGGTAAGTTTGGGCGGCAGAAGGCAGTGCGCTGATAAATGTGGGCAACAGAAGGCGGCGAGCCGGTGGGCAGAAGGTGGCGCGCTGATGTGTGAGGGGGCAGTCCAATAGTGGGAGGGAGAAGTGGCGCGCTGATGTGCAAATAACAGGGATGGAGCCATAGCACAATGGTTAAGACACTGACCACTCGTGCAGGGATCATGGGTTCAATTCCCCACAGTGCTCATTGAAGACAGCTGGCTGAGGCATTATTTTAGGGGCATTTCCATGTTGTGTGGCATAAGGCGGCGCGCTGTTAATTTAGTGTGCCACAAGATGGCGCGCTGATGGCTACAAGGCTGCGCGCGGATGCACAAACACAGGAACAGAGCCACAGCACAATGGTTAGGACACTGACCAATGGTGCAGGGGCCAGGGGTTCAACCCCTCACAGTGCCCAGTGAACAAGGCTGGCTGGGGCAGTATGTATCATGGTGAGGAGTGTGGTAGGAGGCCTTCCATTTATATTTTATTTCCCACCACTAGTAAACCCGCTCTCACAGTGTGTTAACATACGGATGCCCGTAAGGCACATGTTACAGTGCACTGTCCGCCAAGGCACCCTAGAATGTCCCCTATAGGGCACCATGTATGTTGCGACACAGGATAATGTATAGTGCACCCTATATGGATGGCAACCATAAGGTGGCCTATAGGGCGCCCTATAAAGCACCCTCAGAGGCACCTAATGGGTATAGTAAGCTGTGTGTGGTTTTGCCGGCATAGACATATGTACAGTAAATAAAAATAAAGCTGTGGACAGCCCTATCAAAGGGCCCCACTGTGGGTTTGAACCCATGACCTCTGGCTGTACAGGGAGTGACGTAACCATTGGGCTACAGCTCTATAGCTGACAGCAAGCCCCTGGCTGGCTGCAGAGAGCCTGCACGTCACCCCACAGACAGTCTGCTGTTGTAGACAGGATAGGGTTAGGCCACCCGTACCCATGATGCACTGCACATGCAAATCAGCTGTCCACAGATGCACACAAGATGGGGAATGCACCCCAACAGCTACCCGGCCTGGTAGGGGGAATTGTCCATGTGCACCCACACAGCACCTCGGCCTGGTAGGGGGTCCTGAGCGGGTGGACTACCAGCAAAGAGTAGCTACACACCGTCACATTGTGCGGGTACTGTGCTCACCCTGAGGGTGTGATGTGGCGGCCAGGACCAGGTCCACAACACCAGCCATGGCAGAGCTCCAAAACAACCTGTGAGATAGGAAGGTGCTGCAGAAACATGTTGGATATCTCTGTCTGTCTCAGTTAGTGGAAACCCCCATGGACCCCTAGGTGGTCAAAGTACCCTACTCCCCCCCCCCACCAACAGATCCCCATCCTACCCCCACACCAATGGCAGTAGAGTGGACCATCAAACCCCAGTCCTGCTGGGTAACAGACACCCTACAGGGCAGTCCAAGCAGCTCCACACACATCCATAACACAATATCAGACAGACTTTAGGCCTGGATATCCAAAGACACACCCCAGCACTATCTGATATTCACCTGCAGCAAGCCATCAGCGACTGCACCCTGCAAGGCACTCCATCAAGACACATACCAGCTGTGAACAGTCTGTTAGTTAGCCCTGATGGAAATGCATGCACCCAAAACTGGGGTGGCAGCACACACAAGCAGAGAGTTCTGTGAGGAGGCCCCAACAGGAAACCCATATATATCACAAGAGAGAAACACAATACAGCACTATGGGGGTGCCTAGCCATGCTGTCATCACTGAACACTCAGGGTGAGAGTGCTCCCCCAGCAGCACATACAGAGGTCACCCTGTCTGTGTAGGTGGTGGCCTGGCACTACAATGTCACAGCCAGTGCCCTATGCCCTGTGCAGATGCATCCTGGCCAGTCCACCATGTCTGACCTATACCCATGGTACCTTGCTGCTCATTATGCACATTGGCAGGCCAATACTGGCAGTAGTGCTGGCAGTGTGGGTTGGGGAAGGTGTTTGCAGCCAACACACACTGTATAGACAGACACACACTCCCACACCTATGCCAGCATTGTGCTACTATTGAGGGGGTGATTAGCCTTGGCCACCACACCGGTCCTGGGCACGGCACAGGCATGGATATGGTACGCAGTACTGCTGGGGGTCACTCCCCAGGGTGGTGAACGCATGCGTGGCGTTTTTTTGGATAAGCTTGACTATGAGCAAAGAGTCTATTACAAAGAGATTAAAGCTACACTATCAGAACGACATGCAACTTCGGTCAACTTTGGTCAAAAGCTAGTTGGAAGTGATTCGTCCCCTGAAGAACCTCGGAATGCGGAGAGAAACGCGGAAGTAACGTTATGAATAAGGCGTTGGGAAATTGAAACACACTGTTTTTCGACTACAAGAATGGCTATTGAGAAGGACTGAATTGTCAAGTCAAACGGTTTCTGGAGAGCGTTGGAATATTACTGTATTTAAGAGTTTAACACACACACCAAAAAGCTAAGTACCTGTTTTCACAGAGACTGTTTGTTATTTTGTTTAAGCACAATTTTTTTCAAAAATATAACGGAGAGATGGTATAGAATATAAAAGAAAAATACCAAAAACCTGTCATTGATGCTAAAGGCGCCGCTGGTGAATTTGAATTTCCTTTCCCAGCATACAGGCTGCCGCTTGGTCTGAGACGGTTTCTTGGTTTTATTGGAATACTTTGCTATTGAATTTTTACAACTCTCCCTGATATTCTGCTACAGTTGTTTATTTGGAGTGATTTCCATTAAATTAGTACATTATATTACTCCACAAGACAGACCCTAATTTTTTGTTAGATATACAGCACAGGCATTTGTATGAGTGGCAGCATGGAACCTGACTGGTGTGTGGCCCACCAGGGCTGCATTTGGGGGATTCTGCTGTAGGTTCTGCCCCTGTTCATGGTGTCTGTGCTCAGTGGGGTAAAAGATAGATGTATTACCATTGCATATGTCTTCGTCACCAAAGGTGTGTCCTTACTGTCACTGTTTATTTGTGGGGAAAATATGTGGGCAGGATTGCTGGTAGCCCCAGCTGGCCTTTGAACCTGTGACCTTCTGTTCTTGCATGCACTGTCTGTGTGCACTGCACCACTGTGTAGCCACAGCTTGACTGAATTCCCTGGATAGTCCATGACTGTGGATCCGGCAGGGCCTGTCTGTTGCTGTGGACTGTGCCAGCCTGCACATGGCTAGGCCTCTGTCTTCTGTCGCTAGCAGCCACTGCCCCCTGCACCACATGTACTCGTCCGCCAACATGCTGGCATGAGCTTCTCCCATAAAAAGCAGGTGACCTGATTGGAATGTGGCAGTACGGGACTGCATTTGGGGTACTTGGCTGTGGGTAATGCCATTTTTTGTGTTGTGGGTGGGTTGTGGGTTAAAATATGGGTGTTTTCCCCATGCTTATGTCCCCTGCAATACAGGGGTGTTTGCGCTATCTGTGTTTAGTGGTGGGTAAAATATAGGGACTGGGCTGGCAAGTGCCCCAGCTGGGCTTTGAACCTCTGGTCCTAGAGGTACTGACTCTGTCCGCTGCACCACACTATGGCCACATAGACAGTGCAGCCCCTGGAGGTAGTAAGCCTGGCAGGATGGAGTCACAAACCCTGCTCTACGCAAATTTACTATGGGCATATGCACCCTGTCTGGTGACAAACGTGCACATAAACCCCGGAAATGACCACGGGAAATGGGGGACAAAATATCACCACGCTGGGCAACAGTGATATTAATGGGCAACCATAGCAAACACTCCCAGGAAAGCTCCACAAAAGGAAATGTTTTTTGGAAGAGTCTCCGCTCCGTAAACCCTTCCAAAATTCATTTCTTTTTTCTGGAGCTTTGCTGGGTGTGTTTTCTGTATTTGCCCATCACTATAACTGTTCCCCAGCTGAATTACTATTTTTAATAGTTCTGTTGTGGTCATTTTCTATTTTTATTTGCACTTTTGTGCTGTGCACATGTATCACACTGCTCACGTTTTGCTGGTTTCCCCGGTTTTCCTGTACATTGCTGACGGAAATGGTTTCTCTCTTCCCTTTAAATGCTTTCTACCGCGAGTGTTTCCCTCGCGGTAGTTTTTACATGCAAATTCGGGCCCGATACTGTGCGGGGAGCCTCTCCCCTCCCACTCTACACCCATTGACCCCATCCCTCCGCCCCTCCGGAGCCTTCCTCCGCCCTCCTTTAGCCGTTCCACGCCTCTATCGGACATTTGCGGGCCCGCACTTGTACGGGGCCCGTTAGTGTGCCGTGCACCTTTGCGGGGGTGACACGCACGTGTGTGGAGCATTTAAACGCGTTTATTAGCGTTTCAGTGCCGCGTTTCCGTGCGCTCTTTTGCGGCGCGCACATTTCCGGTTTTTAGTAAACATCCCCCTAAGAGTGTGGGATATTGTCAAAAGCTTTCCTGTAATGAATCCATGCTATACTGAGATTTCTGCCTTTCTTAGCGCTGGCCATGATGGTCTTATTCAACATTAACTGGTCCTTGGTTCCATAAGCTTCCCTCTTATTGCCCTTTTGCTCTATTGCTATGATGTTATTGAGCTTGATATGATCATACATTCTGTCTGCATCTATTGCAGTGAACAACTTATAGATTGTAGGTATAGTTTTCATCTGTAATTATTGGGAATATTACTTGGGTGCGACCTTTAGAAGGAGAAATGTTCTTCCAGTAGTAAGCCATTGCAGTGTAAAGTCTGACTGCTTGAACGATTGATTTTTGCAGTTCACCAAGTCTTGGTGGAGTGATGCTAACTGTTTGAGCCAAAAGTTTGGGGCTTTTTTTACATGCTTTCCAGCTCTTTCATTGTTACTGCAAGCCATTCCATTGGTTTGATGTTTATTTTTTCTAAATGCTCCTGTATGCAGGGTAACCATTGTGCTTCTTGATTGTGCTCTATAGGGTCCTCATATAGTATTCTCCAGAAGGTTTCTGTTTTGACTTTGGTTGGTGGTGCGTTTACCATATTAATGCTCTTTCCAAATTCCCTGTAGAATTGTTTTGGGTTCTCTCTAAATAGTTTATTTTGATATCTTTCTTTTCTGTTTTCTTCATATCTTCTCAGTTTTTGAGCTTTTGCTGCTACTTTCAATTTATTGTTGGAACATATATATTTCAGGTCTTCTGTTAATGCAGCATGCTTCAGTTTGATATCTTGGTTCTTCCTCAATATCTTTGATGATCTTAATCCTTTTAGATACCCGTCTATCAGGGATACCTCTGCATGCAATGATTGTATTATTCCTTCGATGCACTTTTTCCAAAGAGGAACTGTTATTGTTCTCTTTTTCTTCTGGCCCTGCACTTCAGTTGGTAGTATTCTTGCAGTAATAATTTTAGCTGTATTTTATGCTCCTACTCTCTGGAACTCACTACCTCTCACCCTAAGGAATATTGAATCATATCGGAGATTTCCAAAAGAAATTAAAACCTACCTCTTTCAAGAATACTTCAGCTCGGACCCCCCCAATAAAACTCAAGATGAACTCTCCTAACCCAACATGGACTCCCTTACCTCACCTCCAAAGAGCCCACAGCTGAATTTTCCCCTCATTACTAACATAAACCATCTAGATCCATATTAAGCACACCTGCTTTTATACAACTCCCCTAAAATCCATCCCCCTCACCATACTCATAGTTAGTCCACTATAGCCATATTCGTATTGATTAACCTGTGAGTTAATTAATATTTATTTCTTGTACCTAATGATGTTATATGTAACCCTTGATGCACCTAAAGTTCTCTGTTTTACACCCAGTTCTTTGTAAACCGTTTGGATGAGCAAAAATGGTATAATAAATGTGTCACATAAATAAATAAATAAATATTGTACTTGAGTTATTTTGGTGATGTCAATAAATGGTCCCTTTATACTAGATATGGCCTTGTCCATCTTAATTATCATACTTCTAATTTTAGCTGTTACATTTAACTTGGGTAATCTTTCCCTTGCTTGGAACCCAGCATATTCATCTCTCCATGTGGACTAGGAGTTCAGTCTTGAATTCCTCCACCTCTGGGTCTTTCTCCTCCCTTCATTGATGTAAGAACTGAAGGGTTGCTCTCATGCATTTGTGGAAATGAATGTCCTATAAAATTCACAGGTAAATGACTAGTAGAGTTGCCAAGTTACCTAGTTCCAGAAGGGAGATTTATTTCAGTCCTTATTTTCTGACTACCCCATCCTGGGCACTTCAGCCCTTATACCTCGTACCAGTGGCTAAAATTGGATACTATAAATATCATACTGCTTTGAGATATAAATTCAAACCAGGACTGGGTGGCAGCTTTGGAATGGAGATTTCTCTGTACGTCAAGATCGCAGCTGTGCTGCCTTGTGTTGCAATAATTAAGGAAGGAGTTGGCTATCTTCTGTGTACTTTTGAAGTGCATAACTGAGTCTGTATGGAAAGGATGTTTAAGAAGTCGCCACTTTTTTTAACAGCAGGTTAATATTAACTTGTTTAATTGCAGCCAGACATTTCCAGAATATTTGCTCTGGCTGATAAGGCACAGTGGTATTTACAGATTATTATATACAAAGGAAAACATGCCAAGAGTTAGTTTTCCATTCATAACAAAAAAACAAAACCATCAATGGAATTGTGCTTCCATTTATTAACAGGGCTGACCCAAAGGTTTCTGTTGCCCCAGGCAGAAGCCCTGGGCATGCCACCTCTCTCCCTCCATGCCGTGCCGCTCCCCCCCAACTGCCGCCAATTCTGTTGGCGTGGATGAGGGGTGGCTTGGTTCAGCCTGGCAGCGGCGGCCTATAGTATGCTATGTTCTTCTGTTCTTTGGCACACATGACCTGCTGCTTCTGAACCCCCTCCAGCACATGTGTGCTGAAGCACATGGCCTGCTGCAGGTGTTGTGACATGCCGCCCACAGAAATCTGCCAGCCTAGGCTAGCCTCCTAGCTGTTTATTAATGAATACAGACTATCTGCTGCAGTTCAAAAGGCCATTTTGAAAGACTCCTTCTATCCAAGCAAGGACTGTTAATTACCCAGGAAGTAGGTCACTGCTTACATCATCAGCACAAGCATAAATAGCTCAACCAGAGCTCTGTGACCCTGTCTTGAAGGACTGGAAAGGGGGGCTGTTACTTCTGGAGAGAAATCTGAAATTGTGAGTATATACTTCTGGGAATTTTTCTGAAAGGAATTTTTTTTCTTTTAAAGCTAATTAATCTGTGAACCCACTATTTGTTTTGTTAAATCAGTCAGGGCCTAGTAGCAACAGTTTAAGATTCAATTTAAAAACACAGAAGAGAACTTTCTGGTTACCTTTCATACCCAGTAGACAGCTGTAGTTTAAATTTCATAGTCACTCAGGGCCTAGCATCAGCAAAGTACTTTTAGTTTCAAATTAAAACACAGAGGAGAGCTTTCTGGTTAAATTTAGAATCCAGCAGAGAGCTTGTAGTTTAAATTTCATAATAGGTTAGAGCCTAGTAGCAGCAAAGAGCTATAATTTAAATCAAATCAGAATATAGTTTTCCTCAGCAGCACAGGACAAGGTACTGTGTAGCAGCCCTTTTTTAATAAGTGTTAATAAGATGTCATTGGACTGGACTCCTTCATTGTGCTCTGACTAATCCCGATCCCGACGCTTGCCTCAGGTACCAATCGCGTTTCACATTTATGGTTCCTCAGGGGATCCTATATCTGATCTCATAACTGTGCTGCATAAAAACAAAACAATTTTAATCAATATCAAACCCAACTTTCTCCATTATTCTATAATAACGAAGGAGTCCAGTCCAATGACATCTTTGATATTTGTGGAATTGAATGCCAATAACAGTTAATGTTGAAATGTAGGACTGGCTCACTTGTTGTGAATGTACACAAGGTCATTGATGCGATAAGGTACATTTCTAGGACGTGAGTCAGAAAGTAGTACCAAATTAGTCTGAGACCTTGTTTCACAACTGAGCTAAGTTTGTTAAGACTTTCGACTTATTTGAAGTTCAAGTTTTTCTATATGCCTTTCTGAGTTAGTAGTGAATGACTTGTATCTACAGTGTGCATAGCTTATCGTTCCAAAGAAGACCTAGCACTTGTGCTGTCATGAGTACTGGCAGCCACATATGGGATGCTCACAGATATGGCAGGTCCAGCGGCTCCTAGCTCTCCCTCCTTCACTCACCTGTTCATTACCTTTCCTGAGTGCTCTATCTAGTGTTAGGGCTACATCTGTCTCTGTTCCTCACAGGTCATGCATGTCATCCTGCAGCACCTTGCAGCCCTTAGGCCACACTTACCTAGGGCACCATAACCTTGTTAGGCCACCGTAACCTATGGTTCCGTAACCCAGGGTGCCCTGTCCAGGGGTGCCTAATACGGCGCATAGCCTAAGGAGCCCTACTGTATAGGGCACCTTACAAAGCGCCTTATGAGGAACCTTACAAGACACCTTATAGGGCACCTAACAAGGCACCTTATAAGGCACCTTACTTATACGGCACCTTCCAAGGCACCTTACTTATACGGCACATTACAAGGCACCTAACAAGGCGCCCTACAAGGCACCTTATAAGGCACCTTACTTATATGGCACCTTACAAGGCACCTAACAAGGCGCCCTACAAGGCACCTTATAAGGCACCTTACTTATACGGCACCTTACAAGGCACCTAACAAGGCACCCTACAAGGCACCTTACTTATATGGCACCTTACAAGGCACCTAACAAGGCGCCCTACAAGGCACCTTATAAGGCACCTTACTTATATGGCACCTTTCAAGGCACCTAACAAGGTGCCCTACAAGGCGCCTTATTAGGCACCTTACTTATACGGCACCTTACAAGGCACCTAACAAGGCGCCCTACAAGGCGCCTTATAAGGCACCTTACTTATACGGCACCTTACAAGGCACCTAACAAGGCGCCCTACAAGGCACCTTCTAATGTGCTTTGTAAGGTGCCTTATGAGCCGCCTTGTAGCGCGCGTTAGTTTGTAACATGGCCATCTGTACCTTTACTGCGGAACCTAACGTGAAGACATTACCGCAGTTTAGTAAATATACCCCTTAGTAGCATTAAGAAAAAAGGGCCCGATATTCGAAAGGCATTTACACGGTTTATAGCCCAGTAAATAGTTTAAATGCCTTAAATCAGAATATTCAATGGCACCTACATGGTTTGTGCCATTGACTGTCTATGTCCCTACATGCCCCGATGCTATCCAGTTAGCATTGGGGCATATTGGGGGCGTTCCTGGGCGGAGATTGCCGCTAACTGGATATTGCTTTTTGCTGGCCTAGTTTTACCCGCAGATGCTAGCCAGGTAGCGGTGCAATATTGCTGCTACCCGGTTAGGTTCTGAGGCGGTGTCTGCTTTGAGACAAACCTAGATATTCAATGCCATTGCCACGGCATTGAATAACCTGGGTTAGGGGTTAGCGGCAAGGCTATGCGCCATAGCCTTAGCCTGCCCAGTTGAATTTCAGGTCCCAAGTGTCTTCAGGGTTCCAATATGAATCTACACGTGACTTAAATTTTCAAAAAGTATACATGTAATCAGCATACCAATAAGACATGCAACTTATACAATAATTTCAAAAAGGTAAAATTACACACATACATTTAGTTGCTTAATCTAATATTCACATACAATTTACAATTAAAAATTTCAAAGTGGTAGCCATGGTAGTTTGGAGTAGCAATCATGATAGAGGCAGTTGGCACCTTGTAGGCTAACCAATTTAGTGAGGCTTGTCCTGGTTAGTATATAAGGTGCCACTTACCTCTGTCATTATAAACACAATTTAATGCCCCTTGAATGCCCCAAGAAGGACTTCAGAGACGTAGGATTTGGACCACACAAACTTTAAAATCAAAGCTGGTACTTTGGTTAATGTTAATTTTTATAGTTAACCGTGATAGAAGATAGAGGACAAGATATCAATATGTGCCTCTTGGAGATTCAGCAGATTCTATTATATTGTTCTAGTGGTTATGAGTGTAGAGACATTGGGGAAGGAGAGGGGGAGGAATATAGATGATTTAATGATGGTTCTAATAATGCAAAAACCAGAATAACAGCCAAAAGATATTGCCAATGGGATTGTTAAATGTGAGATCAGTGAAAAAAAACCCAACAACCCCCCCCCCCTCAGTTACTTTATGATTGTATTGTTGAAAATGAGCTGGAATTACTAAAGCTTACCCTGAAGAAGTTGATACAGTCATCTTAACAGATCTTTTTCCATCTGTTTTTTCTAATTTACATGTTTCACGTGTTGCCCAATGAGAGGGAGGGCTAGGTGGTTTTTCATGAGAGGTTAAGGGGGTTATTTTAAAAACTTTATTCATGAGTTCCACATAGAAATACTGCATTTACACGTGGAAATGGCATCCATGTGGAAATCATGATTTTGGAGACAACTATATGTGGACAGATTTCCCCATTTTTAAAAGAGGCCTGTTTGGGTGTGGTCTGGACAGTGCTGATGTTTACACATATAGAATGCATTTTACAATGAATGTCATCGTTGAGGGAGATACATTTAAACCAGGGGTTCTCAATCCAGTCCTCAGGACACGCCTAGCCAGTCACGTTTTCATGAAAACCACAATGAATTTGCATGAGAGAGATTTGCATGTACCGCCTCCACTGTATGCAGATCTCTCTCATGCATATTCATTGTAGTTATCCTGAAAACCTTACTGGCTAGGTGTGTCCTGAGGAATGGGTTGAGAACTCCTAGTTTAAATGTTGGCATTTACAGCTGCTATAAAGTATGTATAAATGTTTACCTCACTTATCTTTTGGGACTGTCTGTGGAGTTGGTCACTGAAGGAAATCTAACTAAGATTCTTAGGCCAATGGTTGTTGTCTACGTTTGTTCTTGATTACCTTTTATTCCTCTGCTCTCTGTCCTATCCTTCTCATTACCATTTATAGCATCCCCCTTTAAACTCCGTGTGACCAGTCAGCCATAACACTCACCAAACAAGAATATTATGTCCATCTGACTAACTCTTTTGCCTCTGACCCTTGCCATTTCTTTACTACTCTCAACTCTCTCCTCAAGGTGCCTGTGCCTCTGCCTCCAACCCCTCTCTCCCTTTCTGCCCAAACCCTGGCTGACTATTTCCATGACAAAATCCACAAGATCATCCCTCCAATTCCCCACAAAGTCAGCTACTTCCCTTCCATCCCCTCCTCCCCTCTTCACTCACAACTTTCCCCCTCTACCTCAGTGCCGGCCCGTCCATTGAGCAAGAATGTTTTTTGCACAGGGCCCCGCGTTTCAGGGGGCCCCGCGCAAAAAACATCTTGCATCAGCAATCAGCCCAGCTAGATTTTAAAACCCCCCACAAACTGGCTGCCGCTGCCGCCGTGGCAGTGGCAGAATCGAGCACCCCACGGGGCCTCCCCTGCCCTGCAGAATCCTCATTTCAGCATCAACTCCCTCAGCGTCGGCTGCCAGAGCCGCAAAGGGAGAGCTTCTCCTCTCGTAGCTCTGTTAATCCCGCCGCGGGATTGGAAATGAGCTGATGGAGGGACTCGGATAGGACTGGAAATGGATGGGGGAGCTAGGACTGGAAATGGGCTGATGGTGGGGCTAGGATAGGATTGGAAATGGGCTGATGGGGGGCTAGGACTCGAAATGGGCTGATGCAGGGACTAGAAGGGAGCGGATGCTGGGTGGAGCTGGAACTAGAAGGGGGCTGATGTTGGGAAAGGATTAGAATGGGATGGAGCTGGGAGGGTGGAATGGAGAGGGAAAAAATATTTTGTGTGGGAGGGAAGACAAATCTACAATTGGCCGTATATTGGGAGAGTAAGTGGGGATTGAGGATGGAGGGGTAAAATTTGAGTGGATGAAATAGGAATGAGGAAAGAGCAAAAGGAGAAAAATTAGTATGTTAAAGCAGATGTAGAGAGAGGATGGAAAAAAACTAGAAGAGAGAAGAAAGGACAAATGGACAGCAGACGATGGAGAGTTAGCAGAAGACACGAAGAAACCAGAAGAAAGTAGCTGGAGCAATTGCAACTGAAAAAAAATGCACAAAAGGTAGAAAAAATCTCTTTATTTTGAATTTATTAACTGGAATATGTCAGCTCTAGGAAATGTGCATCATTAACGTCTGCGCTTTGCTTAGTACAAGAGGAAATTAATTTATAGTTGTATTTCTAGTGTTGTACATTCCAAGTTTGGCTTTTGGGGTTCCCAGTTTAATTATTGTCTTCTTGTTTCTAAATTGTGATTCCTTGTTTGGTGATGTTCTGCATGTGTAACTGAGCTGAGGTATTCTGTTTATGAAATTCCTATTTGACATTGCCACTTGTTCTCTTTCCCCAGTAGGTCATGTATTGTTATTCTCTGAAATGTATTGGTTTAATATTTGCAGTGTTGCCTTTTGATAGGTAGGGTATGGTGCTTTGTGAGTCCTGGTAGTGCTGTTAGAATACGGCGGGTTTGCTATGGGTTCTAAATGGGCAGTGTTTGTAGTAATTCCTAATGTGCCTGGCGGTTGGCACTGGATTATAGTAATGTATAAATCTTTTAGTCTTTCTTTATCCATGCACTCATTAAGAGGCATGTTTACTAAAAGTTAGTGTATGGTAACATTATGCAAATATTTATGCAAATGAGGGACCTTATGCAAATGAGGCCCCGCACCCCCCTTGGGCTGCCCCTGAGCTGCTACCCTTTCTTCCTTTTCTATGATCTCTGAGGAGGAAATCACACACCTTCTTTCCTCCTCCAAACTCACTACCTGCTCCTCTGATCCTATTCCCACCCATTTCCTAAGCCCATCTTCTCCACTATTGTCCCTTCCATCTCTCATATTCTCAACCTATTGCTCTCCACTGAAACTGTCCCTACAGCCTTAAAGCATGCTGGAGTTACACCTGTCCTCAAGAAATCTTCACTTGATCCTACCTGTCCTTCTAACTACCAACCCATTTCCTTCCTCCCCTTCATTCTAAACTACTTGAATGTTCGGTTCAACACTGTTTCCTTGACTTTCTCTCCTCTCAAGCCCTCCTGGATCCTTTACAATCTGGCTTTCATCCTTTACATTCTATTGAAATGGCTCTTGCCAAAGACTCCAGTGACTTGTTCCTGCAAAATCCAAGGGCCTTTACTCAGTCCTCATTCTTCTTGACCTCTGTGATGCTTTTGACATTGTTGCCCACAACCTTCTCCTTGATACCCTATCCTCGCTTGGTTTTAAGGGCTCTGTAGTATCCTGGTTCTCCTCTTATCTCCCCCTTCGTTCTTTCAGTGTTTGTTCTGGTGGATCCTCCTCTGCTGTTATCCTGCTTTTAGTTGGTGTTCTCCAAGGATCTGTCTTGGATCCACTCCTTTTCTCTCTCTATATCCAGTCCCTTGGTGTGATCATCTCTTCCCATGGTTTTCAGTACCATATTTATACTGATAACTCTCATATCTACTCGTACCTCTCTACACCTGAAATCTCTCTGGCAATCCAGACCTGCATCTCTGCCTGCCTTTCTGACATTGCTGCTTGGATGTCTTACCGCTGCTTGTAATTGAACATGGTCAAAACTGAGCTTTTTATTTTTCCATCTAAAACTTCCTCTTCCCTTCCTCCTTTCTCAGTCTCTGTGGATAACTCTCTATTCCTCCCTGTTTCCTCGGCTCACAACCTTGGGATAGTCTTTGACTCCTCTCTTCTTCTCCACATACATCCATCTGATAGCTAAGAGCTACCGTTTCTTTCTCTATAGCATCAACAAAATCTGTCCAGTCCTTTCTGAACACACTACTAAGGCACTTATCCACTCCTTAATCACCACCTGTCTTGACTATTGGAACCTACTCCTTGCTGGTCTTCCTCTGAATCATCTTTCTCCCCTTCAATCTCCTGCACTGCTAATCTTCTGCCAGTCTCGTCATGCTCATATTACCCCTCTTCTCAAGTCACTTCATTGGCTCCCTATCCATTTCTGCATCCAGTTCAAACTTCTCCTGTTGACCTATAAATGCATTCACTCTGCAGCTCCTCGCTACCTTTTCTCTCTTATCTCTCCCTATATCTCACATCAGGAACTCAGCTCTTCTGGCAAATCTCTTCTATCTGTGCCCTTCTCTTCTATTACTAACTCCAGACTTTCCTCCTTTCACCTTGGTACTCCTTATGCCTGGAACAAACTACCTGAGTCTGTATGTCAAACAACTTCTCTGGCCCTTTTCAACAGGCTGAAAATTCACCTCTTCACAGATGCTTTCGGATCTTGACTCACCTAATCTCCTTTGTGTTTCCTTACCATTCCCCCTAGATGTATTCCTGTCTACACCTACCGTCTTGACTAGATTGTAAGCTCTGATGAGCAGGGACTGTTTCTTGCATGTCTGTGTACTGCTGTGTACGTCTTGTAGCGCTATACAAATGCTTAGTAGTAGTAGTAGTAGTGTGTATCTCATTCCCCAACCCCTCCTTCCCCTAGCCCCCCCAGTGGTTGTGTCTCTGCTGCTTGATTGTCTGTGTGTAGTATGTGTGTGTGTTTCTCTGTGTTTATTATTGAGTGTGCATACATGTGGGCTGCTGTACTGCAGGTAGAGGGTTTCACTGGGTGCTGGTGGAGGGAGCAAGAAGCCATGAGTGACCTGAACAGATGGGTTGTGCAGGGCTTGCAAGGTTATACCTTTACCACTGATGGAGCTAGCAAAGAGTCCTCTGCATCTCTGGCAGCTCATTATTAAACTAAACCCCAGACCTATTAGGCCAGTTTGGAAAAGAACTCTTTCCTTGTGAATAGCTTGCCAGTCATATGTGTGTGTATGTCACCTGCATGGGAAACTGGAAGCTGATAGCTCATCCTCAAGCAGTCAATTCCCTGTTATCATCCCTTAAACCAAGAAACGTATAAACCCCTTCATTTTTGTCAGAACCCTTTTGCCTTGAGGGGTATCCCCCTCTCGTAGCAAATGTTCCTTTTGTTCGTTTTTATGAGCAAAACTTCACTCAAATTCACCAAACAAGTGAAATCAATAGAGTACTTACACCTGTGAGCCTCTGAATAGAATTCAAACAAACGCCAACATTACTTTTTAGGGCGAATCACGGTTTCCATCCAGGACGAACCGCTGCTAATTCTTCGGAACTGCATACAACAGCTCATTCCATTCTATAACGCTGTACACAGTGGAAACCAAAAACACCGCCTTGCTCAACTTTGATCACAGCGGCCAACCAAATAAAGTGTTGAATACAGCTACACAACGCTGTGTTTCAGGTCACTGCTTCCTCCCGACCTTTCTTCAGGCTATACTCAGGGTGCTCACAGGTGTAAGTACCCTATTGATTTCACATGTTTGGTGAATTTGAGTGAAGATTTGCTCATAAAAATGAACAAAAGGATACCCCTCAAGGCAAAAGGGTTCCAACATAAATTAAGGGGTTTATAAGTTTCTTGGTGTAAGGGATGATAACAGGGAATTGACTGCTTATAGATGATATTAATTTTCCCAGGGGATTTTTATATGATAGCTCAACCTTGGCAAGGGTAGTGGATTTGGCTCACATGTTGAATATTTATTTAGATAAATAAATTTAAACTTGGTAATGTATGTTAAACAGGGACATTGATAACTTGGAATTTTCTGGGGCAATGGGGGGGAGGGGGTGGTTAAGTGACTTGTTCAAGGCCACAAGGAGTGCTAATGGGAATTGAACCCTGGTCTTTGGGTTCCCAAACCAGTGCCTACCATTAGGCTACTCCTCCATGCCGCAGAGATATTTGTGACAATGTGACATGTTGTAAGCTGATATTATGACTATTCTTTGGTTGGATCAGAGGCCCAAAGACCAGATCCTGTCTGCAAGCAATGGGCCCCCAAGACGTCTATTCATGTATATAGGGGGAGGAGGCCTGATATTTTCATGGTGTATAAAATGTTTTCATATATTTTTAGAGGGTTCCCCAGGGTTTGTGTAAGTAAATATAGGGGAGGGGGACCTATGATTTTACACATATATATGTATAGACATTTATCCTGGGGAAGGAGATGCATCTGCTGCATCCCATGTGGTGTGTAGGTGCATTTGGGGCAATGAGATGGAACAGTTGCACATACTGTATGTAGATGCAGCCTTGTGGTTGTGGAAGCTCTTCAGAACCAAGATTTTGTTTATGTATTTAGGAGACATATTCAAAACTATTAACGGAGTTAGCAGACCTGCTAATCTTGTTAATTGTGGTGAGCGGGATATTCAGTGGCACATAGCCATTTGTGCAGCTGAATATCCCCATCTAACGCTACTAAACACCCCCAATACTAACAGCGTGGCATTGGGGTGTTCCGGGGACAGTGCTGCAGTTAACCGGCCAGCAGGGATATTCAGACACTGGCCGGTTAACTTAAACTGGCTAGGTTTAGCACATCTGGCCCAGTAGGGAGCTAGAATATCCTGGCTGTAGTGCCAGGTGATGTAGGGGGTCCTCTGCCCCCCTCAGACCCTTCTCCTCCACCCTGTAATGGCACAGAGACCTGCTCCCTCTCCTTTGTCTTCTCATGCACTGCCTCTGGCTCTGTTTGACCTCCTTCTCGTCCTCCTCCTCACTTTCAGCTTAGTCCTCATCTTCCTTTTCCTCCTTCCCTCTTCTCTCTTCCCTCTTCACTTTCATTCTCCTCACCTTCTGCATCACCATCTTCTTCCTCTTCCTCCTCTCCTTCCTCTTTACTTTCACCCTCCTCCTTCTCCTCTCCTTCATCATCAGACTCTGCCTCTAGTGCTGCACCTCTAGCAGACCTAGCAGCTGTGAGAATTAAATTGTATGTGTAAGAATATTGTTCAACTATAGGCTTCTGGAACGGTGACACATGGCTGGGAGCACCAGACGGGAGGGGAGTCTATACTTAACTATGTCATTTACAAGGTCTGTCCTTTCTTCTGGTGGGAACCAGCGGCCAGGGCACTACAGAAGATAGGCTGTAGTTCAAACAGGTAGGGTGAAATAGCAGCATAGGATAAGAGGATAATCAATACTGGTCACTGAAGCATTTCCTGCTATTAAAATACCCAAGGTTAAATGTGTGAAATATAGTATTCAGTGTTCACCAAAGTATTTCAAGGCAGTTCAAATAACCAACTATAACCTTTTACATAGTGACTTAAGTAATCTTTTAAAGATTATGGATTTAACCTTCTTAACCTGTCTCCTAACTTTCCTCCCTTTCCCTTTGCCCACCAGCCCCAAGTCTCACTCACTGCTGGAGCTCTGAAATGGTGGCTGCTTGAGAAGAGAGAGATTTTGTAGTTCTGTCCAATCGTTGAAGCTGTAGCTGTGGCTCTGCCTCCTCCAAGATCTCCTCGATTCAGGAGATGGTTTTGCACTCCTGTCCAATCAGGAACAACTGTTGCAGCTCTCCAGTGAGCTGACCTGCCACTGGACCTCCCTGGGTCTTGCGGCAACTAGTACAGAATGAACTCTCTGCCACTGCAGCTCTGTCTTGAGCTGATTTCACTGGGCCCTTCATGGACTCTGTGCTGCTGCAGCTCCAATGAACTGATCTGCCTGCTGCTATCTATACTCCCCATGTTGGGAGAGAACCATCTGTCCCTATTTTCACTCCAAGCCTATCTAGGCTCCCAGTACCATTTTCAGGAAAAGAGCCTACAGAACAGTAGAAGTTTCCTGCTTCTCTCTCAGATAAAGATTAAGCTCTTTTTTTTTTTTTTTTTATAGATAAAGAGACTTGATATCTCTAAATCCCAGATAACTCTTCTCCAAGCTCTTTCCTGCACAGGGCTGCTGGTGCCAGTGCCAGCGGATAACATTTCCATTATGGTGAATACTTTCCATCAGCCCCCCCTTAGTATTCTCCTCTCCACCCTTTTTCTAGTGAATGTACTTTATTCATCTACACTATTCTTTATAGATTTAAAAGGTAAATCTTAATAATAAAGATTCACTCATCTACTATCACTATACACTATACACTCTACACTATACACTATACACTATACACTCATCTACTATCACTATACACTATCACTATACACTCATCTACTATCACTATTCACTCATCTACTATCACTATACACTCATCTACTATCACTAGTAGCCATATAGTATACTGTTATATAGTAGCCATATAATATACTGTTGCCAGTATCAAGCATCAAGCATTCATACTGTTGACAGTAGATGAATATACTGTTGACAGTAGATGAATATACTGCTGAAAATAACTAACTGTACTGTTGTCAGTAGATGAACATACTATTGAAAGTAACAAAATTCACTGTTGCCAATAGGTAAATATACTGTTGAAAGTGACTAATTTTACTGTTGCCAATAGTACTATAATATTGACAGTAACAAATTATACTGTGGTCAGTACATGAATACACTGTTGATAGTAACTAATTTTACTGCTGCCAAAATTATATATACTGTTGCCTGTAGACACATACACTATCACCAGAGGCCTCTAATCCCTGCAGAACTCCCTCTCACACAACCCCCTACACACAATGTATCCCACTAAATCTGCAAACATCCCTCTCACTCTCCTGCTGATAACTCTCCTAACCCAACACATATATACATACAATACCAACCAAAGCCCTTACAAAAACATCCCCATCATCCACAATCACTACCGGAATCCTTACAATAACATCCCAACCACCCATAACCAGTATCAGAACCCAACACACAGCAATACATACTCAAACCCCCACTATCATCATTCGCGCAACGACTCAGACAAACCCCTTCACAGACGCATACAAATAAAACCCCAACCCTATAGTACAATAAACGAACGAGCTAATAACACAAACTCTAACCTACAAATCATCTTAATAAACATCCGTTCTATACGAAATAAAATACCAATAATCAATGACATAATAAAGGACACAACCCCAGATATTATCTGCATCACTGAAACATGGCTCTCACCCACAGACACTATACTACTAAACCAGTTAGCCACACATCAATATGACATATTCAACTGTCATCGGAATATAAAAAGAGGAGGAGGCGCTTTAATACTCACCAAAAAAGACCTAAAATTCACCCTAACAAACTTAGACAATATAGACGGAATAGACATTGTCAATATAGAAAATAGAACCCTTGCCCTCGCCCTCATCTACCGACCCCCATCATCTGATCAAAATAACCTCACCCCTATCCTAGAACTTGCTTGCACAGCATCTCAAAGCAAACCACTCATACTCCTTGGTGACCTGAACCTTCCATCACTGACCAACTCACAATCGAATAACTTCATAGAAGCTATGACACAAATGGGATACACAGATAATACAAGCCCCCACACACAATAAAGGTAACATACTTGACCTAATCTTCCTTCCCTCTATGCTCTACAGTCACCAGCCACACACCACTCCAACCATAACCGAAGTACCATGGTCCGACCACCACCTTATTACAACTTACCTACCAATACAAGCTCCAAAAAACACCACAAGCACACCTCCACATACATCACGATTCGCACACTTTAACAAGAATACATTCCTCAACGAAGTATTACCCAAACTCAACACAAACTCATCAGACATCAATTCAACCATAACACATTGGAATTCAACCATTCAAAATGCAGCTGTCCCCACACAAGTCTTACATAGACAAACAAAAAAGACCGAAAAGTGGTTCACGAAAGAGCTAGCAAAACTAAAAAAGCAACTAAGGAAACAAGAAAAGAGATGGAGGAAAACAAAATCGGATGAAAACAAATCCCAATACATGTTAATACTTACTGGATACAAAAATGCAATCAACAAATCAAAAAGAGACTACCACTCTAAAGTACTAAACTCAGCCATCAACCGCCCGAGAGAACTATTTGCGATAGTAAAAACACTAACTAAAACTAATAACACCGAGCCTAAACAACCAGCAATAAATGTACAAACATTAGCAACACACTTTGCAGCGAAACTAAAAAACAAAACCACTACTCTGACACCAATATTTACAAGCACTAAACTCATAAACGAATGGACAAACTTCCACATAATAGACCGAAAAACAACTACTTAAAATCGTAACAATGATCAACACAACAACCTCCCCACTAGACCCATGCCCTGTATCATGGATTAAATGTGCAAAGGAGGAACTGGCGGAAAATCTACAACATATAGTGAACCAATCCCTCTCACAAGGCATAATGCCTGATGCCTTAAAACTCACAACACTTAGACCAATAATAAAGAACAACAAGCTTGACCCAAAAGACCCGAACTCATACAGACCCATAGCCAGCATCCCATTTATAGCTAAAATAATAGAAAAAAACAATTCAAATACAGTTACAAGAACACATTGATGAACATAAACCACTTGACTCACACCAATTTGGGTTCCGCCCATTCCATGGAGTAGAAAACTCTATTAATCACCCTAATGGATTTCCTCATCAGAGGTACAGATGACAACAACCAAGGCTTCCTACTTCTATTCATAGATATTTCTGCCGCCTTTGACAACATTAACCACTCCACACTGATCAACAGAATACAACGATGATGTATAGGCGGGACTGTCATTGATTGGTTCAAGTCATACATATCAAACAGACTAATACGAGTACAAATTGACCAAGAAGCAAAAGAACCATTCCCCCAAGGCCAAGGATGACCCAAAGGATCAGCCATCTCCGCCCTCATATTTAACCTGTATCTACAACCAATAACAAACATATTTAAAAAACACAGGATTAACCACTTTATATACGCCGACGACATCATGCTCGCTATCCCTATAACTGCTAAAAACCCCTCATATGACACACTATCAGAATGTATGACTGAGACCTCCTCCTGGTTAGAATCTAGCTACCTCAGCATCAACCTCAAAAAAACGGAAGCAATGTTCGTAACAAGGTCATCAACCACAAAGAACACCTTCCCAGAAACAATCACAATTAACAGAACATCCATACCTGTTAGAAAAGAAGTAAAATATTTAGGTGTGATAATAGATCACACACTCACCATGCTACCACACATAAAACAAACCGTAAAAACCATCTACTACAAACTAAAAACTATTCAGCACCTAAGGCCACTCCTAGAAACTCAAGATTTTAGATCTGTAGTAAATACACTAATCACCCCCCACTTTGACTACTGCAACAGTCTATTAATAGGCCTCCCTCAAAAAAGCACATACCTTCTTCAAAGAGCTCAGAACATCTGTGCAAAAGTAATAGCTAAAGCACGTCTAACAGACCACGTAACCCCAATACTGCTAGAACTACACTGGCTCCCAATCAATAGCCGAATCAGATACAAAACTATCCTAACAACCTTTAAACTCATAAAAGACATAGCCCCCTCACACCTATCCACACTACTGCAATCACCAAACAAAACTAGATCACACAGACAAAACGAAGCCCACTCCCTTATCACACCAAAAGCCTTCAGGAAGACAAAGAAAACCACTAGCTCCAGAGCATTCACATTCACTGCCCCTACGCTCTGGAATGACCTCCCAATAGACCTTCGCGTCATAAATGACCTCTATCAGTTCAGGAAAGAGCTAAAAACTTACCTCTTTACTGAACACTTTGAAATCCCATATACCCCCAAAACACCTCCATAACCATGGTATTACACACACAAACCCCCTTGCTCAAAACTAAACAACTCACCCCCCCCCCGTCTGAAACCCCATACACACCCCCGATTTACGTCATAAAAGGAAATAAATTCCAAAATATACACAAAACACAACCACTGTAAATATCCAATGTAAATAATTTAATGGTTGTTTGTATTACTAATACATCTTGAAGTTGAAGTTTTGTTCAATGTAAATAGTTAAACTTAACCGTTCATTGTAAATAGTTGAATCTGATTGTTCAATGTAAATGTATACATCGGTGTACAATTGTTAAAATGTTCCTTGTAAACCGCCCTTGATCGCTGGAAGGGGCGGTATAGAAAAAATATAGATAAATAAAAATAAAAATAAATAATAATAATGGATATAAATGTGAGCAAATATTACACTTGCTCCTTCAGCACAGGCAGTGATTTGCATATCCCCTCTAATTTATATTTTCCAGCTCTGCTAGTACAGCAGGCTGTTCCCTTAATGTTGTCCCTCATCTGACCTCTTTAGTAGTGTAAAGTGACCATTCACTTTTGGTTCTACATTATTCAACACACTCTCAAACACCCCAATTTTGGGGGGGGGGGGGGGGTTCACTAATTTGTTAAATACCTTGAGATAGCATGGCACTCTATTTTATTGTGAGGAGGGGGGATTTGTTACAGGATGGCAGATCAGTTCTGGCATTCCTGTGCTTTGTTACTTACCCCACAGGTGTCATCCTTCTGCAAGATGGCTGTCTAACAGATGTTGGAATATGCACATGGGAAAATGACTTCTGCTTAGCTTGCCAGGGTCATCTGGATTCTCTCCCATCCCCTCCAAGCTGCAGCATGATCTGGGCATTGGCCACCAGGGCAGAAGAAGGTGCCAGATGTACCAAGAAGGCATTCTTGGCATCCAAAAAGTTCCTTCCCATCCTGGTTGACATTTTTGTGCTTTCTAAAGAAGACCCTCTAGTGGCAGCTGAAATACGCGGGGACCAGGGACATGCTGGCTTGGTTCTATAGGGAAGGTTGTGATATGCACTTCTTGAGAGCAGGTGGGCATGTATAAGTTGCAGCCCAGTGGCCCTTACACATAAAACCTGTACATGTAGCATAGAAAAATGCTGCCACTAACATGTGCTTCCCTTGTGGCTGCTGGCATTTACACCTATAGGCAACAGCCTGGATCAAGATACCCATATATATTCATTTTCACCAAGACCTGCACATCATCACCTTCTTTTGGTACATAGGTATTATACATGTGGAAATTGCCCTATGTTAGATCACTTCAATGTGTATTTTCTGCATGCTTTTTTTCCCCAAGTCGACTCCTAGGGGCAGAGATCCATTGGTTTTACATCGCACCTACACATGCAAACCAGCTTTTCTAAATAATGTTTCCAGTTTCCATGCAGATACTTCCACATGGATTTCCTCACATAAATGAGCTATCTAACATTTGCCTTTAAGGGAGTAATTTTATAAGGAGCCATGAAAAGTTACATGCCATATAAACCCGTAAATCATGTATTTTCAATGACTAATGCATATTGCATGGGCCTTTATGCATGTACTTTAGCTGGTCACTATTCTATAAGTAAAAGTTGTTAGGAAAATGATGCATACTTTCATTGTGGGGTTCAGATAGGCAGAGCAGAATGGGACGGAGAATGGGCAGTGTGCACTTGCTTATATGTTATTTATAAAATATGCTCATATAGTAACTAGTAACATAGTAACTTAGGGGTCTGTTTACTAAACATTCCTAACGTGCGGGGCCGTGCTAGTGTGCCTGTGCCATATAAGGAGTGGGCGGTTCAGGCAGAAAATAGAAAAAAAACGGTAGTAAGCAACCGGATGTGTGTGCGTCGCGCTAATGTGCGGGGGTCGACATTAGCGCGTGGAAAGGCAAAGTGGCACGCTGCTGAGTATACAAAACAACAGAGCCGTGGTACAACGGTGAAGACACTGACCGATGGTGCAGGGGCCATGGGTTCAATCCCCCAGTGTGCGCAACGACAAAGGTCAACTGAGGCAGTAATTGTAATGATTAACATTGTTTTAGGAGGCAAATTAATTTGGAACGGCATAAGGCGGCGCACAGTTATTTTTGGGCGGCAGAAGGCGGCGCACAGTTATTTTTGGGCAGCAGAAGGCGGCGCACTGGTCCCCTTGGGCGGCAGAAGGCGGCGCGCTGATAGGCACAAGGCGGCGCGCTGATGCACAAGCACAGGAACAGAGCCACAGCACAATGGTTACAACACTGACCAATGGTGCAGGGATCAGGGGTTCAACACCTCACAATGCCCAGTGCAAAATGCCTGCTGAGGCAGTATGTATTATGCTGTAGGAGGCTGTATAAATTATTTTTGTTATCACTACTAGCAAACGCACTCTCCCAGCATGTTAACATACGGCGGCCCATAAGGCACATGTTACAGTGCACTGTTCGCCAAGGCACCCTTGAATGACCCCTATGGGGCAGCATGTATGTTGCGACACAGGATAATGTATAGTGCACCCTATAGGGATGGCAACCATAAGGTGGCCTACAGGGCGCCCTATGAAGCACCCTCAGAGGCACCTAATGGGTATAGTAAGCTGAGGGTGGCCTGCCGGCATAGACATATGTACAGTAAATAAAAATAAAGCTGTGGACAGCCCTACCAAAGGGCCCCACTGTGGGTTTGAACCCATGACCTCTGGCTGCACAGGCAGTGATGTAACCATTGCGCTACAGCTCCATAGCTGTAAGCAGGCCCCTGGCTGGCTGCAGATAGCCTACATGTCACCTCACAGACAGTCTGCTGGTGTCAACAGGATAGGGTTAGGCCACCCGTACCCATGATGCACTGCACATGCAAATTAGCTGTCCGCAGATGGACACAAGATGGGGAATGCACCCCCACAGCACCTCGGCCCTGTTGGGGGAAGTGACCGGGTGCACCCACACAGCACCTTGGCCTAGTAGGGGGCACTGACCGGGTGTTTTACTGGCACAGAGTAGCCACACACCGTTACATCGTGCGGGTACTGTGCTCACCCTGAGTGTGCAATGAGGTGGCCAGGACCAGGTCAACAACACCTGCCATGGCTGCTGGAGTCCAAGCGGGCGTTCCAAAGCAGTGTTAATGTGTAAGATAGCTAGTTTCTGCACAAACACCATGGATATCCCTGTCTGCCGCTATCAGGCACCACCCCCCCCCCCCAGTGGCAAACATGGTCCCCATCAAGGGATCCACACTCTACCTCCCTGCAAAGGGGGCAGTAGAGGGCAACATCAACCCCAGTCCTGCTGAGGAACACCACCACCCCCCCCAGGCAGGCAGCTCCATACACAGCCATAACACAATAGCAGACAGACATAAGCCCAGGGTATGGTAAGCTGCACTCCACCACCAGATATTCCCCTACAGCAAGCCAACAGCCACTGCACCCTGCAAGCCATTATAGCAAGACATTTACCAGCTACAAACAGTCTGCTGGTAGTCCATAGTGCATGTTCCCAATGGAGATGCATGCACCAGAACTGGGCTGTCTGCATACACAGCAGGCAGATAGATCAGCGACTGGGCCCCAAAGAGAAACCCATATCTATCACATGAGAGAACTACTATACAGCACTATGGGGGTGCCTAGCCATGCTGTGGTCACTGCACAGTCAGGGTGAGCGTGATCCCCCAGAAGGACATACTTTGGCCACCCTGTCTGTGTAGGTGGTGGCCGGACACTACAATATCCCAGCCAATGTCCCTGCCAGGGCCCTATGCCCAGTGCAGATGCATCCTGGCCACGCCACCCTGCCCTGGCTATACCCATGGTACCTTGCACCTCATTATGCACATTGACTGGCCAATACTGGCAACAGTGCTGGCAGTGCGGGCTGTTGAAGGGGCTTGCAGCCAACACCCACTGTATAGACAGACACACACTTCCACACCTCTGCCATCATGGTGCTACGATTGAGGGGGTAAGTAGCCTTGCCCACCAAACCGGTCCTGAGCACGGCAAGGCATGGATATGGTACGCATTACAGCTGGTGGTCACTCCCCAGGGTGGTAAGCACCGTCAGAGGCCAGGCCTGGAGCATGCCCCGCAAACACCTAACAGATTGTTTGGATGGGGTCAACTAGCAGTATGTACGGAACGTATGGATAACTGCCTGCCTGTGCTCCTAGCAAACGTCTCCGAGCTGTGTACCGTATACCTCAGGTGTAGGGTGACATTGGTAAGTTATGCAAGTGCTCGTTTTGGGTGCTGCATGCACGGTCCAATGTTCTGCCTTTCCAGGAGACATTGGCCAATGGGGCCTGTGGGTGTGGGTGTGTCTGCCCTTGATGGCTGCTGCTAAACGGCACAGATTCCCAACTCCAGTCCAGGTTTGCATCACACTGTTCGGGTTTTCCTGCTATCCCTCATGAATATGCATGGGCTACATCTACATGCCATGGGGGTGGTGCATAGATATACAGCACAGGCATATGTATGAGTGTCAGCATGGAACTTGACTGGTGTGTGGCCCACCAGGACTGCATTTGGGTGATTCTGCTCTAGGTACTGCCCCTGTTCATGGTGTCTGTGCTCAGTGGGGTAAAAGATAGATGTCTTACCATTGCATATGTCCCCGCCATGAAAGGTGTGTCCTTACTATCACTGTTTAGTTGTGGGAAAAATATGTGGGCAGGATTGGCAGTAGCCCCAGCTGGGCTTTGAACCTGTGACCTTCTGTTCTTATATGCACTGTCTGTGTGCACTGCACCACTGTGTAGCCACAGATTGGTTGGATTCCCTGGACTGTCCATGACTGTGGATCCGGCAGGACCTGTCTGTTGCAGTGGACTGTGCCAGCCTGCACATGGCTAGGCCTCTGTCTTCTGTGGTTAGCAGCCACTGCCCCCTGCACCACATGTACTTGTCCGCCAACATGCTGGCATGAACTTCTCTCAGAAAAAGCAGTTGACCTGATTGCAATGTGGCAGTATGGGACTGCATTTGGGGGACTTGGCTGTAGGTAATGCCCATTGTTGTGGTGTGTGTGCGGTGTTGGGTAAAATATGGGTGTTTTCCCCATGCATACAGGGGTGTCTGCGCTATCTTTATTTAGTGGTGGGTAAAATATAGGGACTGGGCTGGCAGGTGCCCCAGCTGGGTTTTGAACCTCTGCCCTCTGGTCCTAGAGGTAATGACTCTGTCCGCTGTACCACACTTTGGCCACAGAGACAGTGCAGCAGCCCCTGGAGGAAGTAAGCCTGGCAGGATGGAGTCACAAACCCTGCTCTACGCAATTCTACTGTGGGCATATGCACCCTGTCTTGTGACAAACGTGCACATAAACCCCGGAAATGACCACGGAAAATGTGGGACAAAATATCACCACGCTGGGCAACAGTGATATTAATGGGCAACCATAGCAAACACTCCCAGGAAAGCTCCAATACGTGGCAATGTTTTTTGGAAGAGTCTCCTCTCAGTAGACCCTTCCAAAAGTCATTTCTTTTTTCTGGAGCTTTGCTGGGTGTGATTTCTGTATTTGCCCATCACTATAACTGTTCCCCAGCTGAATTACTATTTTTAATAGTTCTGTTGTGGTCATTTTCTATTTTTATTTTCGCTTTTGTGCTGTGCACATATATCACACTGCTCACGTTTTGCTGGTTTCCCCGGTTTTCCTGTACATTGCTGACGGAAATGGTTTCTCTTCCCTTTAAATGCTTTCTACCGCGAGTGTTTCACTCGCGGTAGTTTTTACATGCAAATTCGGGCCCGATACTGTGCGAGGAGCCTCTCCCCTCCCACTCTCCACCATTGACCCCGTCCCTCCGCCCCTCGGGAGCCTTCCTCCCTCCGCCCTCAGAATGCCTTTCCACGCCTCTATCCGGACATTTGCGGGCCGGGTACTTTTGCGGGGCACGTTAGTGCGGCGCGCAATTGTGCGGGGCCCAAGCGCACTTGTGCGGGGCGTTTAAGAGCGTTTCTGAGCGTTTGAGTGCCGCGTTTCCGTGCGCTATTGTGCGGCACGCAATTGTACGGCTTTTAGTAAACATGCCCCTTAGTTTATGACTGCAGATAAAGACCAGTATGATCCATCTAGTCTTCCCAGCCAGGCGTTAAGAGTAGGTGCCCCTGCCGCTCTGTGCAGGTCACCCTTCACCATTCCTTTGTTTAGGGGTATACCCACCTCTCTATGTAGATCACCCCTATTTGTTGAGATATAAGAGAGTTATGATTATTTTAATTTTATCCTGTTGTTATAAAGGGATCCACTGTGTCTATCCCAAGCCACTTTGAATGCCGTCACTGTATTTGCCCCACCACTTCCATCTGGAGGGCATTCCAAGCATCCACCACCCTTTCAGTGAAAAAGTATTTCCTGACGTTGCCTTTGCTTACCCCCTTGCAGCTTCATGTTATGCCCTCTAGTTTTACAGCTTCTCCATCTTTGGAAGAGGTTTGTTTGTTCATCGTTCCTCTTTAAGTACTTAAAGGTCTGAATCATATCTCCCCTGTCCCTCCTCTCCTCCAGAGTGTACATATTTAGGTCTTCAAGTCTCTTCTCATTTGTCTTTTGACACAGGGTCCAAATTATTTTGGTCGCCTTCCTCTGAACCGTTTCCAGTCTTTTGATATCCTTTGCGAGATATGGTCTCCAAAATTGAACACAATATTCCAAGTGAGGCCTCACCAGCGACTTGTACAGTGGGATTAGTACCGCTTCCTTTCTGATGATATGCAACCTAGCATCCTTCTGGCTTTTGCCACTGCCCTGTCACACTGTTTCGCCACCTTGAGATCCTCTGAAACAATCACTCTGAGGTCCTTCTGCTGGTCCATGTATACCAACCTCTCACCCCCTGTTGCATACAATTCCCTTGAGCTTCTGCTTCCCAAGTGCATGACAATGCACTTCTTCACATTAAAACTTAACTGCCAAGCAGTAGACCATTCCTCGAGTTTTTGTAGATCTTTCCTCATGTTATCCACTCCCTCTGGGGAGTCCACTCTTTTGCAAATTTTCATGTCATCTGCAAAAAGACAGACTTTTCCATTCAGTCCTTCAGCAATATCACTCACAAATACATTGAATAGTACTGGTCCCAGGACTGAACCTGAGGCACACCGCTAATCACCTTCCATTCATCCGAGTGAGTTCCGTTACCATCGCCTTCTGTTGTCTGTCATTCAACCAATTTCTGATGCAGTTCACCACCTTGGGACCCATCCCCAAGCTGTTGAGTTTATTGATAAACTTCCTATGAGGAACAGGATCAAAGGCTTTGCTGAAATCTAGGTAGATCACATCCACTGCATGCTCTTGATCTAGTTCTGTGGTCACCCGGTCAAAGAACTCAATCAGATTTGTTTGGCAAGATCCTCCTTTGGTAAATCCATGTTGCCTTGGATCATGTAACCTGTTGGTTACAAGAAAGTCCACTATTCGCACTTTCAGGAGTGCCTCCATTACTTTTCCCACCACTGAGGTAAGGCTTACCGGCCTGTAGTTCTTCCCTATCACTACTTTTGTAAAGAGGTACCACATCAGCCCTTCTTCAGTCCTGTGAAACTTCTCCTATTTCCAAGGATTTATTAAAGACATCCTTTAACGGCCCTGCAAGAACCTCTTGGTGCTCTTTCAGTATCCTGGGATGTATGCCATCCGGTCCCATGGCCTTGTCCACTTTCAGTTTTGCAAACTGTTCTAACACATCATCTTCTGTGAATGGTGTGGTATACTTATCAATCACAGGTGGTCCTTCTCCAGGATTTTCTTTAGTAAAAACAGAAGTATTTGTTTAGCATTTGCACTTTTTCAATGTCACTTTCCACAAATCTGTTCCCATCACTTTTGAGTCCTGTAATTCCACTTCTGATTTTCCTCTTCTCCCGAATATACCTGAAAAATGTTTTGTCGCCACACTTCACATCTTTAGCTATCTTTTCTTCTACCTTGGATTTTGCTATCCTTATTTTTCTTTGTTTCTTTTAGTTTTATCCTGTATTCTTTTCTGTGTTCCTCTGTTTGCGAACCCCTGAATTTTGTGAAAGCTGTGTTTTTTGCCTTTATTTGTGCAGCCACTTCTTTGGAGAACCAAATAGGTTTCCTTTTCCTCTTGCTTTTATTTACTTTCTTTACATATATATCTGTTGCCCCTTTTATTGTCTCCTTTAGTTTAGTCCACTGCAATTCCACTTCCTTTATCCCCTCTCACCTTGCCAACTCCTCCTTCAGGCACTTGACCATTTTACTGAAGTCAGCATTTTTGAAGTCTAGGACTTTGAGCTTGCTGTGATTGCACTCCACCTTGGTTTTTATCTCAAACCACACCGTGTGGTGATCGCTGCTGCTCATATTGGCACCCACCTGGATATTTGACATGTTATCTCCATTGGTGAGTACTAAATCCAGCATTGAGCTTTCCCTGGTCAGTTCCATCACCATTTGTCTAAGTAATGCTGTGAGATATGTGTGGTCACTTACATCAGCCATAAATTTGACATGTGTCCCATTACTTAGAGCCATATTTTATAAAGTATGCACATACTTGATGTTATAAAATAGGCATGATTAATATATTCAAATGTGTGCATGCACATGCTAACCCCTCCCCAACCCCATCTCTAAAAAACCTCTGCTATGCTAGATGATTATACATCTATAGCAGTATGGCTTATTCTATTTTTCTGATAGGTGTATTGGTGTCCTAGGGCTTGGAAGTGCTGCCTTTTCATATGGAGGGTTGTTGCTGTTGTTTGAGTTTTGGGTATTAGTCATGGTTTGGTAAAACGGTTTTGCCACAGATGTGCGGAGAGCGTTTGTGTGTGTGGGAGAAGGACTTTTCTTTTACAGAGTTTTAATTTTTCAAAATGTGCAAGGCAGTGGAATACGTTTGTTCATGCTGTGCTAACTTATTGCGCCTTTCTGTATTCAGGCTTGCTGATGTCAGATCATATCTAACTATGAGATAGGAAAAAGTTTATTGATGTAGATTGAGGGTGTTGTGGATTATTTGATACCCATGGGCAGGTATGAACAAAAAAACCCAAGATTGATAGTTTTCAACAATCCATCCTTGATTGCCTTCTCTCTTGGTGATTTGTTTGATCAAGACTAGGAACTCAGGGCCTGATATTCAGCAGCTAGCCATTGACACTAAACTTTAGACCCACATATTCAATGCCGGTAAGGCTTTGCACTTAGGGGCATGTTTACTAAAATCCGCAAAATAGCGCGCCGCAAAATAGCGCACGGCAACGCGGCACTGAAACGCGCAGAAACGCGTTTAAACGCCCCGCACACGTGCGTGTCACCCCCGCACAGGTACGCGGCTCACTAACGGGCCCCGTACAAGTGCGGGCCCGCAAATGTCCGATAGAGGCGTGGAACGGCGAAAGGAGGGCGGAGGAAGGCTCTGGAGGGGCGGAGGGACGGGGTCAATGGGTGGAGAGTGGGAGGGGAGAGGCTCCCCGCACAGTATCGGGCCCGAATTTTGCATGTAAAAACTACCGCGAGTGAAACACTCGCGGTAGAAAGCATTTAAAGGGAAGAGAAACCATTTCCGTCAGCAATGTACAGGAAAACCGGGAAACCAGCAAAACGTGAGCAGTGTGATATATGTGCACAGCACAAAAGTGAAAATAAAAATAGAAAATGACCACAACAGAACTATTAAAAAATAGTAATTCAGCTGGGGAACAGTTATAGTGATGGGCAAATACAGAAATCACACCCAGCAAAGCTCCAGAAAAAAGAAATGAATTTTGGAAGGGTCTACTGAGAGGAGACTCTTCCAAAAAACATTTCCACGTTTTGGAGCTTTCCTGGGAGTGTTTGCTATGGTTGCCCATTAATATCACTGTTGCCCAGCGTGGTGATATTTTGTCCCACATTTCCCGTGGTCATTTCCGGGGTTTATGTGCACTTTTGTCACCAGACAGGGTGCATATGCCCACAGTAGAATTGCGTAGAGCAGGGTTTGTGACTCCATCCTGCCAGGCTTACTGCCTCCAGGGGCTGCACTGTCTCTGTGGCCAAAGTGTGGTACAGCGGACAGAGTCATTACCTCTAGGACCAGAGGGCAGAGGTTCAAAACCCAGCTGGGGCACCTGCCAGCCCAGTCCCTATATTTTACCCACCACTAAATAAAGATAGCGCAGACACCCCTGTATGCATGGGGAAAACACCCATATTTTACCCAACACCGCACACACACCACAACAATGGGCATTACCTACAGCCAAGTCCCCCAAATGCAGTCCCATACTGCCACATTGCAATCAGGTCAACTGCTTTTTCTGAGAGAAGTTCATGCCAGCATGTTGGCGGACAAGTACATGTGGTGCAGGGGGCAGTGGCTGCTAACCACAGAAGACAGAGGCCTAGCCATGTGCAGGCTGGCACAGTCCACTGCAACAGACAGGTCCTGCCGGATCCACAGTCATGGACAGTCCAGGGAATCCAACCACTCTGTGGCTACACAGTGGTGCAGTGCACACAGACAGTGCATACAAGAACAGAAGGTCACAGGTTCAAAGCCCAGCTGGGGCTACTGCCAATCCTGCCCATGTATTTTTCCCACAACTAAACAGTGATAGTAAGGACACACCTTTCATGGCGGACATCTATCTTTTACCCCACTGAGCACAGACACCATGAACAGGGGCAGCACCTAGAGCAGAATCACCCAAATGCAGTCCTGGTGGGCCACACACCAGTCAGGTTCCATGCTGACACTCATACAAATGCCTGTGCTGTATATCTATGCACCACCCCCATGGCATGTAGATGTAGCCCATGCATATTCATGAGGGATAGCAGGAAAACCCGAACAGTGTGATGCAAACCTGGACTGGAGTTGGGAATCTGTGCCGTAAAGCAGCAGCCATCAAGGGCAGACACACCCACACCCACAGGCCCCATTGGCCAATGTCTCCTGGAAAGGCAGAACATTGGACCGTGCATGCAGCACCCAAAACGAGCACTTGCATACCTTACCAATGTCACCCTACACCTGAGGTATACGGTACACAGCTCGGAGACGTTTGCTAGGAGCACAGGCAGGCAGTTATCCATACGTTACGTACATACTGCTAGTTGACCCCATCCAACAATCTGTTAGGTGTTTGCGGGGCATGCTCCAGGCCTGGCCTCTGACGGTGCTTACCACCCTGGGGAGTGACCACCAGCTGTAATGCATACCATATCCATGCCTTGCCGTGCTCAGGACCGATTTGGTGGGCAAGGCTACTTACCCCCTCAATCGTAGCACCATGATGGCAGAGGTGTGGAAGTGTGTGTCTGTCTATACAGTGGGTGTTGGCTGCAAGCCCCTTCAACAGCCCGCACTGCCAGCACTGTTGCCAGTATTGGCCAGTCAATGTGCATAATGAGGTGCAAGGTACCATGGGTATAGCCAGGGCAGGGTGGCGTGGCCAGGATGCATCTGCACTGGGCATAGGGCCCTGGCAGGGACATTGGCTGGGATATTGTAGTGTCCGGCCACCACCTACACAGACAGGGTGGCCAAAGCATGTCCTTCTGGGGGATCACGCTCACCCTGACTGTGCAGTGACCACAGCATGGCTAGGCCTCCCCATAGTGCTGTATAGTAGTTCTCTCTTGTGATAGATATGGGTTTCTCTTTGGGGCCCAGTCACTGATCTATCTGCTTGCTGTGTATGCAGACAGCCCATTTCTGGGTGCATGCATCTCCATTGGGAACATGCACTATGGACTAACCAGCAGACTGTTTGTAGCTGGTAAATGTCTTGCTATAATGGCTTGCAGGGTGCAGTGGCTGTTGGCTTGCTGCAGGGGAATATCTGGTGGTGGAGTGCAGCTTACCATACCCTGGGCTTATGTCTGTCTCCTATTGTGTTATGGCTGTGTATGGAGCTGCCTGGGGGGGGGGGGGGGGGCGGTGTTCCTCAGCAGGACTGGGGTTGATGTTGCCCTCTACTGCCACCTTTGCAGGGAGGTAGAGTGTGGATCCCTTGATGGGGACCATGTTTGCCCCAGGGGGGGGTGCCTGATGGCGGCAGACAGGGATATCCATGGTGTTTGTGCAGAAACTAGCTATCTTACACATTAACACTGCTTTGGAACGCCCACTTGGCCTCCATCAGCCATGGCAGGTGTTGTTGACCTGGTCCTGGCCACCTCATTGCACACTCAGGGTGAGCACAGTACCCGCACGATGTAACGGTGTGTGGCTACTCTGTGCCAGTAAAACACCCGGTCAGTGCCCCCTACTAGGCCAAGGTTCTGTGTGGGTGCACCCGGTCACTTCCCCCAACAGGGCCGAGGTGCTGTGGGGGTGCATTCCCCATCTTGTGTCCATCTGCGGACAGCTAATTTGCATGTGCAGTGCATCATGGGTACGGGTGGCCTAACCCTATCCTGTTGACACCAGCAGACTGTCTGTGAGGTGACGTGTAGGCTATCTGCAGCCAGCCAGGGACCTGCTTACAGCTATGGAGCTGTAGCGCAATGGTTACATCACTGCCTGTGCAGCCAGAGGTCATGGGTTCAAACCCACAGTGGGGCCCTTTGGTAGGGCTGTCCACAGCTTTATTTTTATTTACTGTACATATGTCTATGCCGGCAAGACCACCCTCAGCTTACTATACCCATTAGGTGCCTCTGAGGGTGCTTCATAGGGCGCCCTGTAGGCCACCTTATGGTTGCCATCCCTATAGGGTGCACTATACATTATCCTGTGTCGCAACATACATGCTGCCCTATAGGGGTCATTCAAGGGTGCCTTGGCGAACAGTGCACTGTAACATGTGCCTTATGGGCCGCCGTATGTTAACATGCTGGGAGAGTGCGTTTGCTAGTAGTGATAACAAAATAAACTTATACAGCCTCCTACAGCACTCCACAACATAATACATACTGCCTCAGCAGGCATTTTTCACTGGGCATTGTGAGGAGTTGAACGCCTGATCCCTGCACCATTGGTCAGTGTTTTAACCATTGTGCTGTGGCTCTGTTCCTGTGCTTGTGCATCAGCGCGCCGCCTTGTGCCTATCAGCGCGCCGCCTTCTGCCGCCCAAAAATAACTGTGCGCCGCCTTATGCCGTTCCAAATTAATTTGCCTCCTAAAACAATGTTAATCATTACAGTTACTGCCTCAGCTGACCTTTGTCGTTGCGCACACTGGCGTATTGAACCCATGGCCCCTGCACCATAGGTCAGTGTCTTCACCGTTGTACAACGGCTCTGTTGTTTTGTATACTCAGCAGCGCGCCACTTTGCCTTTCCACGCGCTAATGTCGACCCCCGCACATTAGCGTGAGGCACACACGTCCGGTTGCTTACTACCGTTTTTTTTCTATTTTCTGCCTGAACCGCCCACTCCTTATATGGCACAGGCACACTAGCACGGCCCCGCACGTTAGGAATGTTTAGTAAACATGCCCCTTAATGTGTGTTTGTAACGCATGTTATGTGCAAAGCCTCTGTGTTAGCTGTCAGTGGCACGATCAGCATGTTCCCGGCAGCTAAAATGTGACTGAGTACATTAACATGTGGTTCAATTAACACGGGTGCACCAAACAATATCCGGCGTAGAGGTATCATTAGGTACAACCGCGCTAGCTGTCATGTTAATGGTGCTTGTGCGAATGTGCTCTCCACACTCAAGTTCTGCCTGTAACTTGCACACTCTCCATATTAGTGCATGCATGCCAGTTAATGTGCATTTTGATAGTCAATAGCTGGCATGCCCAGACATTAGCATTCAATGTGGCCAGTTACTGCATGTTATAATCAGGGTCGGCCCGTCCATTGTGCGGGAATGTTGCCCACACATGACCCCACACCTCAGGGGTCTCGAGACTGACTGGCTGCGGAGGGATCCAATGAGACCCAAAGTCCTGGCTGACCTCTGAACAGCTGTGGGAGTAAAAAGAGGCAATTGCCTTCTCCCTCTTCGCTGTGATAAAAAGGAACTTGCTGGTGTGCTGAGCAGGCTCCTTTTTATCACAGCTACGGGAGAGAAGGCAAATACTGCACTTTACTCCTGTGGCTGTTCAGAGATCAGCCGAGGCCTCTGGCCTTCCCGGCTCTCTCTGAAGCTGGTCAGGCACGGGGCCCCTTTTGGTGTGTGGCTGGGGGCTAGAATGGGAATGGGAACAGGAACGGGAATGGGGAGACTGGGGTCTAGAATGAGAATGGGAACAGGGGGCTAGAATGGAAGGAGGGGAACTAGAGGCTAGAACAGCAACATGGGGGGGGGCGAGACTGAAAATGGGCTGATGTTGAGGGACTGGGGGACTGGGACTGGAAGGGAGTGGATACTGGGAGGGACTGGAAGAGAACTGATACTGGGGGGGTTATGACTGGAAATGGTCTGCAAATGAGGGACTGGGACTAGAAGTGAACTGATACTGGGGGTAAGGACTGGAAATGGCCTGGGGATGGGGGATGGGGGACTGAGACTGGAAGGAAACTGATGCTGGGAGGGACTGGAGGAAGACTGATACTGGGGATTAGGACTGGTAATGGGCTGTTGCTGGTGGATGGGGGACTGGGACTGAAAGGGAGCAGATGCTAGGAGGGACTGGAGGAGGACTGATACTGAGGGGCTAGGACTGGAAATGGGCTGATGCGGGGTGGGGAGAACGAATGGGACTTGAAGGGAGTGGATGTTGAGAGGGGCTGGAATTAGAAGGGAGCTGATGTTGGGGGAGGACCAGAAAGAGGTGGGCTGGGACTGGCAGGAGAAAAAAAGAGGCTGGGGAAGTGAGGATGGAGAGAGGAACAGATATTTTGTACGGGAGGGAAGAAAAATCTATGATTGGCTGAGTAGTGGGAGAGTAAGTGGGGATTGAGGATGGAGGGATGAAATTTGAGTGGATGAAAAAGAATAAAGAAAGAAATGGAGGAAAGAGCAAAAGGGGAAAGATCAGTATGTTAGAGGCAGATGTAGACAGAATGGATAAAACTAGAAGAGAGAAAAAAGGACAAATGGACAGCAGACAGTGGAGAGTTAGCAAAAGATATGAAGAAAGCAGATGAAAGTGAATGGAGCAATTGCAACTGAAAAATAAAACGCCCAAACAACAAGAGGTAGAAAAAAACGATTTTATTTTGAATTTATGAACTGGAATATGTCAACTCTGGGAAATGTGCATCGCTAAGGTTTTGCATTTTGTTTAGTACATAAAGAAATTAATTTATAGTTTTATTTCTCCAGTGTTTTTCTACATTCCAAGTTTGGCTTTTGGGGTTCCCAGTTTAATTATTGTCTTTATATTTCTAAATTGTGATCCCTTGTTCTTTGTTTGGTGATAGTCTATGTTCTGCATGTGTAACTGAGCTGAGGTATTCTGTTCATGTAGTTTCTATGTGACAGTGCCACTTGTTTTCTTTCTCCAGTTGGAGATGTATTGGTATTCTCTGAGATGTATTGGTTTAATATTTGCAGTATTGCCTTTTGATAGGTAGGGTTTGGTGCTTTGTTAGTCCTGGTAGTACTATTATGATATGGTGAGTTTGCTATGGATTCTAAATGAACAGGGTGTATAGTACTTCCTAATGTGCCTGGCAGTTGACACTGGAGTATAATAATGTAGAAATCTGGTATTCTCTTTATCCTCACAACCCATGCAAATTTCATTGAGACACTCATTAAGAGGCATGTTTATTAAAAGTTAATGTGCATTCACAAATGTTAATGTGCGCTAAGAATAGCAACACCCATTTATTTCTATTAGTGCAGTGGTACTTAATGCACATTAATAATTAGTTATCATGCTCCTAACTCATTGCCAGGATAAAAAAGAGGCTTGTGAAGGGCTCCCTTGAAAGCTGCCGAAAATTTTAGTTGCCACAAAAACAATCACTAATATAGTCCCCCAAAATTTTTTTAATTTTTGTCGGAGTGTACCAATGGAGGAATGAACTAATTATCATCCACATCAGACGGTAAATTTCTTTTTATCTTTTAAAGTTCATCACCAAAGCTTATAGTTATATAGTATAATCATCACTTATCTGATATATGAATTGCAGTTCGAAAAACCAATGAAATAACGCAAAAGAAGGTTATGTTTGACATAACTTCGGATGATACTGATGACAGTACAGGCACTTCAGATTCACATCGGTCTAATAACTCCTCAAATAGAGACCGTCAGGATTTTCGGTCTGGCCGGTTTCAAGGTCAGCGTGCTCGAGGTCCCTATCAGGACGAGCAATGGGAACCTCCGAATACATGCTAGTGATCCAAACAACAGCACCCTCCATTGTAGTTAACCTGACAGGATGACCTCTTTCACCTTTACAGGAGCGGACATTAAACTATGGATTGTCCTTTGTACCTACGACAAGATATGATGCCTTCCATATGCGGGGTTTTTTTACATCGTTTCTTTTGTAAATTACGTGTCATCCATTTTTTTCATGATAAACCATATACTCCTGATGATTCAGTAGTTAAACCTGTTTCACATTGGATGCCACTGGATTTGAATCCAGACCTGATTATAACCACTTTCCAATCATTGGTTTTAAAAGATCTTAAATTATTGGAAGGCACTTCTTATAGGTATTATCAGAATTTAGACCAAGCTAGTTGGAAATCTTTACAGCAACTTTCCAGTGATTCTTCTATTGTGGTTCGGAGAGCCGATAAAGGAGGCGCGATTGTACTCCAGTCTTCTGAGGATTGCTATGGGGTATGTTTACTAAACCGTCTTAACGTGCGCCCGGCGATAGTGTGCAGGATGCCATAAAAGGAGTGGGCGTTTCGGTCTTAACATAGCAAAACGGGATTATCATGCGATAACGCACGCTGCGCACATTATCGCGTGATAACGCGCGCTGCGCACATTATCGGGCGAAACACCACTAAGCACGTTAACGCGCGATAATCTTAAGTAGGTGCGCAGACATGCAAACATAGAAGCAGAGGTGTAGCACAATGGTTAATATGCTGACTGATGGTACAAGGATCATGAGTTTGATCCCCAGTGTGTCTAATGCATAAGGCTGGCTGAGGCATAACCCTGTCTGTTTAAGTAGTGCTTTTTGAGGCATTTTACTTTTATTTTAATTAGTGCTGCCAGCAAACACACCCTCACAGTGGCGTAACCTAAGATGCCGCATAAAGCACCCCATAACGCACTCCATAGGGCACATTATAAAGTGCACCGTCCGCCAAGGCACCCTATAAGACACCTTATAAGGCACTTGATAGGGCGCCTTATGAGGCACCTTAAGGTTACAGTGCTCTGAGGTGTTTTTGCTGGCAGCACTAATGTACATTAAAAATAGACAATGCCTCAGACAGCCCTCTCAATTAACCCCACCATGGGCTTGAACCCATGTCCTCTGGCTTCAACAGGCAGTGAAGTAACCAGTGGGCTACAGCTGCTAACAAGCCCCTGGCTGGCTGCAGAAGGACTGCGTGTCACCACACAAACTGTCTGCTGTGGTTACCAGGATAGGGTTAACCCACCCATACCCATGATGCACTGCACATGCAAATCAGCAGTCGACAGATGGGCACAAGATGGGGTATGCACTCCCACAGCACCTCGGCCTGACTGTGTATGGTACTGGCACAGAGTAGCCACAGACCGTCACATTGTGCGGGTACTGTGCCACCCTGAGGGAGAGGTGGGGCGCCCAGCACCAGCACCAGCACCAGGTCCACAGCACCTTTCATGGCTGAAATACGCCATGCTGCAGGTCCCCATCAGTGCTACTGTGTATGTGATAGGTAGTTCCCGCAGACACACCTAGGTTACATCTGTGTCCTTCTGTATTTCTCAATCATGTCTAGCCCTTATGGGCTATGATGCACCCAGAATAGTGCATATCCTGTGTTGGTGCCATGGTTACATGATGTGGGGGGGTTGGGAGTGGGGGGGTTTGGACCCATAGGCAGATTATGTACCACCACACAACCCACGCTCTGGGACTCAGGGTGGGAAACAGGATCGCCCACCAACAGATCCACATTCTGCCTCTCTGCAATGGTGGCAGTAGAGGGGACCATCAACCCCAGTCCTGCTGGGAAACAGACACCCTACAGGGCAGGCAATGCAGAGCTGTACACATCCATAAAACAATAACAGACAGACAGTAGGCTGGGAAATGCTCAGCTGCCCCCCACCACTATCTGACATTCTCCAGCAGCAAGCCTCCAGCCGCTACACCCTGCAAGGTGTTCCAGCCATACACATACTAACTGCAGACAATCTGCTAGCTAACCCATAGTGCATAGTCCTGGAGAAGATGCGTGTACCCAGAACTGGGATGTCAGCATACACACCAAGCAAATAAGTCAGTGATTGGGCCCCAAAAGAGAACCCATAAACATCACATAAGAAAATTATTACATAGCACTATGGGGGAACCTAGCCATGCCGTGGTCACTGCTCAGTCAGGGTGAGAGTGACCTCACAGCAGGACATGCTGTGGCCACCCTGTCCGTGCAGGTGGTGGCCGGGCACTACAATATCCGAGCCATTGCCCTATGCTATATACAGATGAATACAGGCCAGGCCACCCTATCCAGGCTATTCCCACAGTACCTTGCTCCTCATTATGCAAATTGGCAGGCCAATACTGGCAACAGTGCTAGCAGTGTGGACTGAGGCAGGTGTTAGCAGCCACCACACACTTGATAGACAGACAGACACACACTCCCCACACCTATGCCAGCATTGTGCAACTATAGAGGTGTTTGGCAGCCCTGGCCACCACACCAGTCCTGGGCACAGTGCAGGCATGGCTATGGTACGCAATACTGTTGGGGTCACTCTGTCAGACACCAGACCTGAGGCACACTTCACAGACATCAGAAAGGTTGCTATGATGCAGCTCAATCAGCCAATTGTTTTCCCATGTTTAGGGTGGCATTGCTAAGGTATGCAAGTGCTAGTATTTGGAGATGCACGCAGGGCCCAACATCCTGCCTCTCCAGGTGGCTTTGGATCAGGGGTGTCCAAACCTGTCCTGGAGGGCCGGAATCCTGGCAGGTTTTTGGGATAGCCCTAATGAATATGCATGAGATATATATGCATTAGAGATATCCTGCCAACCTGACTGGTTTGTGGCCCTCCAGGGCTGGATTTGGAGACCCCTGCCTTACACCTCTGTCATTTAAGATCGTGAGTGGGCAAGGTACAGATGTCCTAGACATCGAAAGGGTATATAGAATGTGTCACATTCCTCCTCGATTCTCACCACCACCAAAAAGGTGGCTAATAGACAATTTTTAGGTGGTGGTGAGAAGTGAGGAGGACTGTGACAAATTCTATCTAACCTTTTTGATGTCTTGGACATCTGCACCTTGTCCACTCACGATCTTAAATGACAGAGGTGTAAGGCAGGGGTCTCCAAATCCAGCCCTGGAGGGCCACAAACCAGTCAGGTTGGCAGGATATCTCTAATGCATATATATCTCATGCATATTCATTAGGGCTATCCCAAAAACCTGCCAGGATTCCAGCCCTCCAGGACAGGTTTGGACACCCCTGCTTTGGATAATGGAGCCTGTGGGTGTGTGTTTGTCTGCCCCTGTTGGCTGCTGCTCTAGGGCAGAGGTTCCCAACTCCAGTCCTGGTGGGCCAAACACTGTTCGGGTTTTCATGCTGTCCCTCATGAATATGCATGAGATACATCTGCATACCATGGGGGTGGCGCATAGAAATGCAGCACAGACATCTTTATTAGAGGCAGCATGGAACCTGGATGGTGTTTGGCACTCCAGAACTGCATTTAGGAGACTCTGCTCTAGGTAATGCGCATGTTTATGGTGTCTGTGCTCTGTAGGGTAAAATGTAGGTGTTTTGGGATGTTTACATCATCTGCAATAAAGGTTCTGTCTGTATTAGCACATTTTAGTAGTGGGTAAAATATGGGGACTGGGTTGGCAGGAACCACAGCTGGGACCTGAATCTGTGACCTTCTGCTTCTGAATACACTGGTTTTGTGCACTGCACTACCATGTTGTCACAGAGTCAGTGCATTCCCTGGTGATACCATGACTGTTCGTCAGACAGGGCCTTTCTGTTGCAGTGCATGGCACCAGGGGCGGCCCAAGGGGGGTGTGGGGCCATGTGCGGAGACTCGGTGTGGGGCCTCATTTGCATAAATATTTGCATAATGTTACCATACACCAGAGCTACTCAATTCCAGTCCTGGTGGCCCGCAACCCTGCAGGTTTTTGGGATATCCCTAATGATATGCATGAGATATATATGCATTAGAGATAGCCTGCCAACCTGACTGGTGTTTGGCCCTCCAGGGCTGGATTTGGAGACCCCTGCCTTACACCTCTGTCATTTAAGATTGTAAGTGGGCAAGGTGCAGATGTCCAAGACATCAAAGAGGTTAGAATTTGTCATATTCCTCCTTGCTTCTCACCACCACCAAAATATTGTCTATTAGACAACTTTTTGGTGGTGTTGAGAATCTAGGAGGAATGTGACACATTCTAGCTACCCTTTTGATGTCTAGAACATCTGTACCTTGCCCACTCACAATCTTAAATGACAGAGGTGTAAGGAAGGAGTCTCCAAATCCAGCCCTGGAGGGCCACAAACCAGTCAGGTTGGCAGGCTATCTCTAATGCATATATATCTCATGCATAACATTAGGGATATCCCAAAAACCTGCAGGGTTGCGGGCCACCAGGACTGCAATTGAGTAGCTCTGCCATACACAAACTTTTAGTAAACATGCCTCTTAATGAGTGTATGAATAAAGAAAGACTAAAAGACTTCTACATTACTATAATCCAGTGCCAACCGCCAGACACATTAGGAACTACTACAAACACTGCCCATTTAGAACCCATAGCAAACCCGCCGTAACCTAACAGCACTACCAGGACTCATAAAGCACCATACCCTAACTATCAGAAGAAGACGCTGCAAATATTAAACAAATACATTTCAGAGAACAACAATACATGACCTACTGGGGAAAGAGAACAAGTGGCAATGTCAAATAGGAATTATATAAACAGAACACCTCAGCTCAGTTACACATGCAGAACATAGACCATCACCAAACAAGTAATCACAATTTAGAAACAGGAAGACAATAATTAAACTGGGAATCCCAAAAGTCAAACTTGGAATGTACAACACTGTAGAAATAAAACTATACATTAATTTGCTCTTGTACTAAACAAAGCGCAGACGTTAATGATGCACATTTCCCAGAGCTGACATATTCCAATTAATAAATTCAAAATAAAGAGATATTTTTCTACCTTTTGTGCATTTTTTTTCAGCTGCAATTGCTCCAGCCACTTTCTTATGGTTTCTTCGTGTCTTCCGCTAACTCTTCATCGTATGCTGTCCATTTGTCTTTTCTTCTCTCTTCTAGTTTTTTTCCATTCTCTCTCTACATCTGCTTTAACATACTAATCTTTCTCCTTTTGCTCTTTCCTGATTCCTATTTCATCCACTCAAATTTTACCCCTCCATCCTCAATCCCCACTTACTCTCCCAATATCCGGACAATTGTAGATTTGTCTTCCCTCCCACACAAAATATTTTTTCCCTCTCCATTTCCCTCTCCCAGCTCCATCCCATTCTAATCCTCCCCAACATCAGCTCCATTCTAGTTCCAGTCCCACCCAGCATCCGCTCCCTTCTAGTCCCCGCATCAGCCCATTTCCAGTCCTAGCCCCCCATAAGCCCATTTCCAGTCCTAGCTCCCCCATCTATTTGCAGTCCCATCCGAGTCCCTCCATCAGCTCATTTCCAATCCCAGCCCCCATGAGCCCATTTCTAGTCCTTTCCTAGCCCCACCATCAGCCCATGTCAAATCCTAGCTCCCCTCCACTCAGCCCATTTCCAATCCAAGCCCCCCATGAGACTACTTCCAGTTCTAGCCCCTTCATGAGTCCATTTCAATCCAAACCCCCACCACAGCCCATTTCCAATCTTAGCACCCCCCCAACAGCCAATTTCCAGTCCTATTCTAGCCCCTCCATCAGCCCATTTCCTGTCCTAGTCCCCCCCCCCCACCCATTTCCAGTCCTAGCTCCCTCCCCCTCACAACCCATTTCCATTCCAAGCCCCCGTCCCCATCAGCTATTTGCAGTTCAAGCCCTCCTTCCACTCAGCCCATTTCCAGTCCTAGCCTCCTCATAGCCCATTACTAGTCCTAACCCCCATCAACCATTACGTCCTAACCCCCCATCATCCTATTTCCTGTTCTAGCCCCCCCATCAGCCTATTTCCAGTCTTAGCCCCCCCATAGCCAATTACCAGTCCTACCCCCCATCAGCCCATTTCCAGTCTTAGCCCCCCCATAGCCCATTACCAGTCCTAACCACCCCATCACCCTATTTCCAGTCCTAGCCCCCCCATCAGCCTATTTCCAGTCCTACCCCCCCATCAGCCCATTTCCAGTCTTTGCCCCCCCATAGCCCATTACCAGTCCTAACCCCCCCATCAGGCTTTTTCCGGTTCTAGCCCCCCCCTCAGCCTATTTCCAGTCTTATCCCCCCCCCATAACCAATTACCAGTCCTACACCCCCCCATCAGACCACTTCCAGTATTTGCCCCCCCATAGCCCATTTCAATTGCTTACCCCCCCCCCCACATCCTATTTCCAGTCATAGCCCCCCCCCATAGCCAATTACTAGTCCTACCCCCCCATCAGCCCATTTCCAGTCTTAGCCCCCCCATAGCCCATTACCAGTCCTAACCCACCCCATCACCCTATTTCCAGTCCTAGCCCCCCCATCAGCCTATTTCCAGTCTTAGCCCCCCATAGCCAATTACAGTCCTACCCCCCCATCAACCTTTTCCAGTCTTAGCCCCCATAGCCCATTTCCAGTCCTTCCCCCCCATCAGCCCATTTCCAGTCCTAACCCCCCCCACCACCACCACCACCATCACCACCACCACCACCAGCCCACTTCCAGCCTTAGCCCCCTCCCCATAGCCCATTACCAGTCCTAACCCCCCCTCCATAGCCCATTACCAGTCCTAACCCCCCCCATAGCCCATTACCAGTCCTAACCCCCCCATCAGCCCACTTCCAGTCTTAGCCTCCCCCATGGCCCATTACCAGTCCTAACCACCCCCTCCCATCAGCCCACTTCCAGTTTAGCCTCCCCCCTCCCATAGCCCATTACCAGTCCTAACCCCCTACCCCCCTATCATCCCAAATTAAAACAAAAAAAAAAACCAAACCGGCTGCTTCTGCCGCGGCAGCATCAAGAGCTCTGCCGCGGCAGCATCAAGAGCTCTGCCGCGGCAGCATCAAGAGCTCTGCCGCGGCAGCATCAAGAGCTCTGCCGCAGGGCCCCCCCCTGCCCGGCAGAGCCTCCCTGCATCATCAGCTTTCGTCAAGTCCCAAAACGCGGGCTTCTTTCAGAGCCGCGAGAGTTTCCTTTCTCGCGGCTCTGTTAATCCTGCCGAGGGTGATGGGAAATCCCATCAGCCCCGGCGGGATTAACAGAGCCGCGAGAAAAGAAACTCTCGCGGCTCTGAAAGAAGCCCGCGTTTTGGGACTTGAAGAAAGCTGATGATGCAGGGAGGCTCTGCCGGGCAGGGGGGGGGGCCCGCGGCAGAGCTCTTGATGCTGCCGCGGCAGAAGCAGCCGGTTTGTTGTTTTTTTTAAAAACTTGGGATGCTGAAGAATGTTTTATGCGCGGGGCCCCCTGAAACGCGGGGTCCTGTGCAAAAAACATTCTTGCTCAATGGACGGGCCGGCCCTGCATGGCACCCACCTACACAGGACTAGGTCACGGTCTGCTCTGGGCAGCTGCCACTGCCCCCTCCACCACCAGTATCCCTCTGCCACCATGCTGACATGCCCTTCTGCTGGTGGTGCTGGTGGAGCGCAGTCTCAGGCCATCCAGTGTGCGGGTAGGCGGCTGCCTATGGTGCGGGTTCTGGGGTAGGGGTGCTTGCATAGGTGTCCACGCTTCCCCCCAGCACCGCCTGCCAATGTTCCGTGCCCTTAGTGGTACCTGCTGGGTACTATCCCCTGTGACACTGTGGGAAGCACACTCGTGCCCATGTTGGGCCCTCAGCAGTTGCTGTCTGGCTGCTCTACTGTTTCAGCATTCCTATGGGCCAGCTAGGCATCACCCTAGTCGGCACTGTGGCCCAGCTGCACCACAGCATGTGCAGCCTGCAGCCCTCTGTGTCCCCTTTTCCAGCATCTGTCTAGTTGCCCATTCCAACATGCCCACCCTGCTGTTGCGGGACATGTGCATGCCATAGGAAGCCTGGCCAATGGAGTCGGAAACCCTGATCAGCGCAGTTTCACTGTGGACTCATTCACCTTGTATGGGGACGGATGGGGACGGTGCATAGACCCTTCCAAAATTCATATCTTTTTTTTGGAGCTTTCTTGGGGGTGTTTTTTTATGCTTCCCATTGATATCACTATTGCCCAGGTTGGTTATTTTATTTTTACATTTTCTTCTGTACTTTTTCAAAGTTTATTTGCCCTTTTGTTCCGTACACATGTATCACACTTATCACTTTTTGTAGGTTTCCCTGGTTTTGCTCTTCATTGCTGACGGAAATGGTTTCTTTTCCCTTTAAATCAGCTCTAACGCCAAGGTTTCACTGGCGTTAGTTTTGAGCCTCGGATTTCACAGCGTTAGTATGCGGGGAGCCTTTCCCCTCCCACTCTCCACCCATTGACCCCTTCTCTCCGCCCCTGGGGAGCCTTCCTCCGCCCTCCGGGAGCCTTTCTCCAACTTCAGTGCTCGTTTGCGCCACTGTGCGCTTTATCGCGCGCTAAGGTACCTTATCTCCCAGTAAGGCGCCTTCATCGGGCGATAAGGTACCTTATCACGCGATAACGTCGAAGAGCACACATTAAGACGGTTTAGTAAACATACCCCAATGTCTCTCTGCTCTCATTTAGCTGACAGACACGTATATAGAATTCTTAAGGAAGACCCCACTCCTATCTTGAAATAAGATATTGGGACATTGTTATCGACAGGCTTGGAGAGGGGTTGGATTACTCAGAAAAAATACAACTTTATGGGGTATGTTTACTAAACTATCTTAATGTTACCGGTGCTAGTTGCAGTGTTAATGTGAAGAATGCCATATAAGGTATTGGGCGTTCCGGAGGGAAGGTTGCAAGGAATCAGTATCACGCGATAGTGGGCGCTGTGGCACGTTAATGCGTGTTAACCCTAAGTTCATGCCAGCGCAGTGTTAGAAGCTATAAAGATGTAGCCCACTGGTTACTGCAATGACTGCAGAGGCAGAGGTCATTGGTTCCATCCCACAGTGGTTTTATGTAAGAAGGCTGTCTGAGGCATTTCCTTTTAATTTAAATCAGTGCTGCCAGCAAAAACACCCTCACAGTGCCAAAACGTAATGTGCCGCATAAGGCGCCCTATAAGGCACTCCATAGGGCACATTATAACGTGCCCTGTCCGCCAAGGCACCTTATAATGTGCCCTATAGGGTGCTTTATAGGGTGCCTTATGAGGCACCTTAGGTTACGGCACTGTGAGGGTGGTTTTGCTGGCAGCACTGATTTAAATTAAAAGAAAAAGCCTCAGACAGCTTTATTAAATAACACCACTGTGGAATCAAACCCATGACCTCGGCCTCCACAGTCATTGAAGCAACCAGTGGGCTACATTTCTATAATGTCTAACACACTACTGGCTGGCTACAGAAAGACTGCAGGTCACCACACAAACTGTCTGCTGTGGTTACCAGGATAGGGTAAACCCACCCGTACCCATGATGCACTGCACATGCAGATCAGCAGCCTACCTCTGATCACAAGATGGGCCTCTATAGCACCCCGGCCTGGTAGGGGGAACTGACTGTGTGTGTTACTGGCACAGAGTAGCTACAGACCGTGACATTGTGCGGTTCCTGTGCTCACCCTAAGGGTGAGGTGGGGTGCCCAGCACCAGGTCCGCAGCACCTGGCTTGGTTGAGATAGGCTGTACTGCAGGTCCTCATCAGTGCCAATGTGTGATAGGCAGTTCTTGCAGACACATCTAGGATACACCTGTGTCAATCTGTATTTCCCAGTCACGTTTAGCCTTTGTGGAATGTGATGTACTCAGAATAGTGTATGTCCTGTGTGGTTGCCATGGTCACATGTTATAAGAAAAGGGTGGTGTGTAGACCCAAACGTGTATTACGGAGCACCACCCAATCTGTCCTTTGTGGGTCGAGGTGGGGGACAGGATCTCCACCAACAGATCCACATTCTACATCTTTGCAATGGTGGCAGTAGAGGGGACCATCAACCCCAGTTCTGCTGGGGAATAGGTACTCTACAGGGCAGTCAATGCAGATATGTACGCATCACATAGGGCACTGGCAGATAGGCAGTAGGCTTGGAAAAGCTCAGCTGCCCCCCCACCCCATCTGACATTCACCAGCAAAGGGCACAGTCAGTCTCCACCTGCTGCACCCTGCAAGGTGTTCCAGCCATACACATGCTAACTGCAGACAGTCTGCTAGCTAATACATAGTGCATGTTCCTGGAGGAACTGTATGCACCCAAAAGCAGGATGTGAGCGCACACACACCAAGTAAGTATATCAGTGATTGGACCCCAGAAAAGGGAATTCATAAATATCACTTGAGAAAAACACTGCATAGCACTATGAGGGAACCTAGCCATGCCATGGTCACTGCTCAGACAGGGTGAGAGTGACCTCCCAGCATGACATGCTGTGGCCACCCTGTCCATGTAGGTGGTGGTTGGGCACTACAATGTCCCAGCCATTGCCCTATGCCCTGTGCAGATGCATCCTGCCCAGACTGCTGTATCCAGGCCATACCCACAATACCTTGCTCCTCATTATGCACATTGGCAGGCTAACACTGGAGACAGTGCAAGCATTGGGGGCTTAGTAAGGTGTAGGCAGCCACAAAACACTGGGTAGACATACACACACTCCCGCACCTATTTCAGCATTGTGCAAAGATAGAGGTGGTTGGCAGTCCTGGCTGCCACACCAGTCCTGGGCACAGTGCAGGCATTGCTAAGGTATGGAGATGCTAATATTGGTAGCTGCTGTTCTGCACAGGGCCCAACAGCCTGACTCTCAGTGAGGCTTTGGATAGTGGAGCCTGGGGTGTGGGTGTTTGTGCCCCTGTTGGCCGATGCTCTAGGGCAGAGGTTCCCAACTCAAGTCCTGGTGGGCCAAGCACAATTCAGGTTTTCAGGCTGTCCCTAATGAATATGCATGAGATACATTTATATACCATGGGGGCACTGCATACCAATGCATCTCATTCATATTTATTAGGGACAGCATGAAATCCTGAAGGGTGTTTGGCTCTCCAGGACTGCAGTTGGGAACCTCTGCTCTAGGGAGTGCACATGTTTATGGTGTATGTGCTCTGTAGGGTAAAATATCAGGACATGGTCTGCAGGAGCCACAGCTGGGACTTAAATCTGTGACCTTCTGCCCCTGAACACACTGGCTCTGTGTACTGCACCAAGCTGTTGTCACAGAGGCCGGACATTCCCTGGGAATACCATTACTGTTCATCAGACAGCCCTTGTCTGTTGCACTGCACACCACCCACCTGAACAGGGCTTGGCCTTGGTGTGCTGTGGGCAGATGCCACTGCCCCCTCCACCACCAGCACCCCTCCACCACCATGCTGACATACCCTTATGCTGGTAGTGTTGGTGGTGAGCAGTCCCAGGCCATCCAGTGTACCGGTAGGCAGCTGCCTATGGTGTGGGATCTGGGGTAGGGATGCCTACATAAACATCTGCACTTCCCTCCGGCACTGCCTGTCACTGGTATGTGCCTTTTGGGGTACCTGCTGGTGATGTCCCATGGGACACTGTGTGACAAACACTCGTGGGCATGTTTGATCTTGGTCAGTTGCTGGCTTGCTGATTTCCAGTTTCTGAGTTCCTATGTGCCACCTAGGCATCTGCCTAGTCCACCCTGTGCCACAGCTGCCCCACTGCATGTCCCCAAAGTCTGGTCAGTTACTGAACGATATGGACAATACCCCAAATAATCATAGGAAAATCGCTCATGTGTTAATAAGGTGATTGTACCTCTTCTTCTTATTACAATGATTTAAAACATTCAAATATCTTTTGATTGATTAACTGAGGTCTCAGACTAATCTTGGCTCTGCTACTGGGACTCGCGTCCGTTTTTAAAGCAGCTTGCCGATTTGCATCAACGACCTCTAAGGACTTTTGTGGGTAACATACAAAGGTTAAGTTTAATTTAAATCAAAGCTCAAACTCTGTACTTATCTGTATAACCTGAGTATGCCCACTAAACAGGACTGTTGAAGACTTAAGAAATCCCGACGCCCTACAAGGGTACCAGTCATGCGTTTCATTAAATATACTTTCTTCAGGGGATCACTCAACAACAATCGCCATTGTCCTTCCTTAGTGATTTTCTATTATATCTGTCACTGCTGCCCGCATTTCTCCGGTGATGAACTTTACTTTTCCCGGCTCAAATGCGCGGCGTTTCATTTGAGCCGGGAAAAGTAAAGTTCATCACCGGAGAAATGCGGGCAGCAGTGACAGATAGAGGGCCACAAACCAGGCAGGTTGGCAGGATATCTCTAATGCATATATATCTCATGCATATTCATTAGGGCTATCCTGAACACCCGACTGGCCTAGGGGTTCAAGGAGGACTGGTTAAGAACCACTGCTATACAGTGTGTGGTGGCTGCAAACACCTTCCACAGCCCACACTGCCAGCACTGTTGCCAGTATTGGCCTGCCAATGTGCATAATGAGGAGCAAGGTACCAAAGGGTATAGCCCAGACAGGGTGGGCTGGCCAGGATGCATCTGCACAGGGCATAGGGCACTGGCTGGGACATTGTAGTGCCCGGCCACCACCTACACAGACAGGGTGACCTCTGTATGTCCTGCTGGGGGATCACTCTTACCCTGACTGTACAGTGACGACAGCATGTCTAGGGACCCCCATAGTGCTATATAGTATTTCTCTCATGTGATATATATGGGTTTTCTTTTGGGGCCCAGTCACTGATTTATCTGCTTGCTGTGTATGCTGACATCCCAGTTCTGGGTGCATGCACTATGAGTTAGCTAGCAGACTGTTTGTAGCTGGTAAGTGTCTTGATGGAGCAGGGTGCAGTGGCTAATGGCTTGCTGCAGGAGAATATCAGATAGTGATGGGGTGCAGCTTAGCATATCCAGGCCTAATGTCTGTCTGCTATTGTGTTATGGATATGTGTATAGAGCTGCATTGACTGCCCTGTGGGGTGTCTGTTCCTCAGCTAGGACTGGGGTTGATGTTCCCCTCTACTGCCACTTTGCAGGGAGGTAGAATGTGGATCTGTTGATATTGGGCCCTGTTTGCTGCCCTTGGCCCTGGGGGGGGGGAGAAGGAGGTGTGGTGGTGCATGGCCCACCTGGGGGGTCCATGGGGCTACACCTGACTGAGCCAGACAGAGATATCCAAGGTGTTCCTGCAGAAACTACCTATCTCACACATTAACACTGCTTTGGACCTCCGGCATGTGCTCTTTCAGCCATGGAAGGTGCTGTGGACCTGGTGCTGGGTGCCTCACCACACCCTCAGGGTGAGCACAGTACCCGCACAATGTGACGGTGTGTAGCTACTCTGTGCCAGTAAATCACACGGTCAGTACCCCCTACCAGGCCGAGGTGCTGTGTGGGTGCACATGGTCACTTCCCCCTACCAGGCCGAGGTGCTGTGGGGGTGCATTCCCCATCTTGTGTTCATCTGTGGACAGCTGATTTGCATGTGCAGTGCATCATGGGTACAGGTGGGCTAACCCTATCCTGGTGACCACAGCAGACTGTCTGTGTGGTGACATGCAGTCCCTCTGCAGCCAGCCAGGGGCTTGCTAGCAGCTGTAGAGCTGTAGCCCAATGGTTACTTCACTGCCTGTGAAGCCGGAGGTCATGGGTTCAAACCCACAGTGGGGTTATTTGATAGGGTTGTCCAAAGCATTATCTTTATGTAATGTACATATTTTGATGCCAGCAAAAACACCCTCAGCGTACTGTACCCATAAGGTGGCTCTGAAGGCACTTTATAGGGCACCCTATAGGGCACCTTATGGTTCCCATCCATATAAGGTGCACTATACATTATCCTGTGACGCAACTTATAGGGTGCCCTATAGGGGACATTTTAGGGTGCCGTGGCGGACAGTGCACTTTATAATGTGCCCTATGGAGTGCCTTATAGGGTGCCTTATACGGCACCTTCAATTACGGCACGTGAGGGCGTGTTTGCTGGCAGCAATTAATAAAATAAAAATAAAGTGCTGCAGGAAAAAATATGTACATTGCAAAGCTGATGCCACAGCCAGCCTTACATAGTAGGCACCCTGAGGAGCAAACTCATGACCCCTGTATCAGCAGTCAGTGCCTTAACCATTGTGCTCCACTGCTGCTCCTCCTTGCATGTCAGCGCACCTACTTATGCTTTTCATTCCTTAAACTGTACAGTGCTGCCATCAAAAACAGTACTCTGACCTTGCGGTACCTCATACGGCACCCTCTGAAGCGCCCTATAAGCAACATTCTAGGGTGCCTTGGCGGACAGTGCACTTTAAAATGTGCCTTATAGGGCGACTTATGTTAACATGCTTTGAGAGTGCGTTTGCTAGTAGTGATAATTAAACTAAACATAAAATGACTCCTAAAGCAATCTTCCCCATAATACACAATGCTTCAGCCAGCCTTGTTCATTGGGCACTGTAGGGGATTGAACCCTTGATCCCTGCACCATTGGTAAGTGTCTTAACCATTGTGCTGTGGTTCAGTTCCTGTACTTATGCATCAGCGTGCCGTCTTATGCCGCCCAATATTAAAAAGCCTCCTAAATCAATAGCATGCAGCCTAATGCTCATCAGCGTGCTGCCTTATGCTGCCCAATATTGGACTGGCTCCTAAAGTAATGCCTCAGCCAGCTGTCTTCATTGAGCACTGTGGGGGATTGAAACCCTGGTCCCTGCATCATTGGTCAGTGTCTTAACCATTGTGCTGTGGCTCTGCTCTTCTCCTTCCATATCAGCGCGCCACTTATGCCGTCCAATATTAAAATGCCTCCTAAAACATTAGCATGCAGCCTTAAGCCACCCATTATTTATATGCCTCAGCCAGCCGTCTTCATTGGGCACTGTGGGGGATTGAACCCCTGATCCCTGCACCATTGGTAAGTGCCTTAACCATTGTGCTGTGGCTCTGCTCTTCTGCTTGTACATCAGCGCACCACTTATGCCTCCCGCGCAGCTATCTCATGCGCTAATGTGCGGGGCGCACATGGGCGCTGCGCACCTTAGCGCATATGTAAATTCCGGATTTTCTTTTTCAGCAAGAAACGCCCACTCCTTATATGGCACACGCACACTAGCGCGGCCCGCACATTAGCGGGGTTTTAGTAAACATACCCCTAAGATAGGCTGGATATTGGGTCTTTAAGTGCGGACTCAGGGCTTGGGTGGGATTGTGAGTGGGAACTTGGAGTTGCTTGGGGGGGATAGTAGGAACCAAGAGATTGGCCAGAGATTAACAGGACATTGGTGTCAAAGTGATTCAGTGAGACGTAGGGCTGTAAGACCAAGTGCAGAAATATGGGGAGGAGAGAAGGTTTGAAGGACCTGGAGGGTTTGGGGCAGTTGAAAAGGACAGAGTGCTATGGAGTGGATAATGGTCACAGGAAGGGAAAGGTCTTCCTTGAAGCAGGTAAAAGAGGGTAGAGATGGGCAGGGGCGGCTCAAGGCAATCTGCTGCCTGAGGCGAGGGATGAGATGGCGCCCCCCCTGCACACCTCCCCCCCCCACGTGCCTCCCCCCCACCACATGCCCCCACGGGTGGGGATCTTTCTCAAAACTCCAGTCAGGGACTGAACCAAATCAAAAAGTCAATTAGATAATGTAGAGCAAATGCAAGATGTTCACACACCAAGGAACTAAAAGAAAGAGCGAGAACCACAGCAGTTTATAACTCCAAATTATAATTCATTTGTATTTTGTTATAAACTGCATTGTGGTGCTTGCTTTTTCTTTTGAACATACATTTTGCATTCACAGAACCCCCTCCTCAACAATGGGTGCAGAGCAGAGGTAGAACATTCACCCACAGAACTCAATATATATATATAAAATAAAAGCTGATTCTGGTCATCTCACCAACAACATTCTCCAGTACCAGGCATATTGGGAACTAATATAAAACCCTACTAAAGTCACTAAAATCTGCAAGGCCAAATCTACCATACCATACCAGCATACACTTCCAAAACTCATATAATAAGGGGCCTACCAAGAAAAAAGCAGCACTATAAACACTGCAATGGGCCCCAAAACATCTATACACTTATTTGAAAAGCTGAACAAGTCAAATTACTACAGTACAGATCCCTACATACAAACTCCATGTTAACAGAACACCTGGCCTTGGTCACTCACTCAGAACACAGACTCTCACCAAGTACAGAATAAGTGACCACAACCTAAAGCAAAAATAAAAATATGTAGACAAAAATTAAAATGAAACCCCAAGAAGCCAGACTCTGCATGTGGTGCCACACCAGATAAGAGATACAGTTCCCCATACTGTGTGAAATATAGATAGCACAAAGTCCAATCACTAAATTGAAAATAAAATTATTTTTTCTACCTTTGTTTTCTAATGATTTTTGATCACGCTTGTCCCGATCTGAGGTTTCTGTTTTCCTCTGTCTTCTCTTAACTCTTTTTCTATGGTCTATAGTCCATCTGCCATTTCTTGTCTCTCCTTTTGCTTTCTTCATTTTCTTCCATCAGCCTTTTATCAGTCCCAGTAACTCTCCCTAGTATCAGCCCCCTTTACAGCCTCCCCTCCCAATACCAACCCCCTTGCCTTTCCAGTAAAGCCACTGGTATCTATTCTCTTCCAGCCCCCCTCCTTCCTCATCGTCCAGCCCCTTCTAGTTAAAATACCATCCCAGGTATCAGCAAACTTCCAGTCGCAGTGCCCCCTCCCATGTCAGCTCCCTTCCAGCTCCCCCTCTCCCCTGTCCATCCGCCTTCCAGTGCCATCTCCATGTGTCATCTCCCTTCCAGCTCCCCCCCCATGTCTGCTCTGTTCTGCTCCTTTCCAGCTCCCCCCCCCCCGTCTGTTCCCCTCCAGGCCCCCCTATCTGCTCCCTTCCATCTCCCCACCGTCTGCTCCCCTCCAGGCCCCCCTGTCTGCACCCTTCCAGGCCCCAATTGTCTGCTCCATTCCAGGCCCCCCCATGTCTGCTCCCTTCCAGGCCCCCCTAGTCTGCTCCATTCCAGGCCCCCCCATGTATGCTCCCCTCCAGGCCCTCCCTTGTGTCTGCTCCCTTCCAGGCCCCCCCTTGTCTGCTCCCTTCCAAGCCCCCTGTCCCCTCCAGGCCCCCCTGCCTGATCCCTTCCAGCTCCCCCCCATGTATGCTCCCCTCCAGGCCCTCCCTTGTGTCTGTTCCCTTCCAGCCCCTCCTCATCTGCTCCCTTCCAGGCCCCCCCTTGACTGCTCCCTTCCCTCCTCCCCCCCCCCTTACCTCACCTCACCTCACTGATTCATCCTTTAAAATCAAATGAAAGCAGCCACAGGAACATTTCTCTGTTCCCGCGGCTCTGCTTTCAAACTGCTGGGTCACTGCCTTCAATTTTCCTGGAGCCAGCAGAGTGTGTGTGGGGGGGAGGGGCCAAGGTCATTGCTTCCGCTGCCCTTCCGCTTCCATTGCTGCTGCTTCCTCCAAAACGAAAGTAGCTCTGTTCCCACGGCTGCTTTCGTTTTGGAGGAAGCAGCCAGCAGCAGCGGAAGAGGAAGGGCGGCAGAAGCAATGACCTTGGGCCCCCCCACCCCGCCGGCTCCAGGAAGATTGAAGGTAGCGACCCAGCAGATTGAAAGCAGAGCAGCGGGAATGGAGAAATGTTCCCGCAGCTGCTTTCAATTGATTTTAAATTATTAATCTGGCTTGATAGGTTGGTGGTTCTATCATAGGCAGTTTCTAGGGAGCGGCAAATAGTGCCGCCCCCTAGAAACTGCTGCCTGAGGCCACCGTCTCAGTTCGCCTAATGATAGAACCGCCCCTGGAGATGGGAGAAGTGAAAGGGGAAATGGAAGTTTGGCTGGGGTTAAGACATAAGAAAGGCCTAGAGGTGGAGAGATGATAAGTGAAGTGGGGAATGAGTTGGGGGAGCTGGGGAGGTAAAGTGATGAGAAACAGAAGGTGATAAATGATACTGAGGAGGAGATGAGTACAGAGGGAGGAAATGGCAGACTAGAAAGTAGGTAAAAGACGGGCAGGGGAGATAATAGTATACTGGCAAAGGAATGAGACAAATGTGGAATAGAAGGAATAGGGAAGATTAGGAAATGGAAAGCTGGGTACTTTCCATCGTCTAGTCAGGGTACAGGCTCAATTCTCCACCCCCTGTCCTCCTGACTGGCTCCCAGCTTCAGTGAGGACACAGGCCATCACGTGCCCCTGCAACAGGAAGTACACCAACTGCTCCTCAACGATGCTATTGAGATGTTCTGTTCAACGAGAGAGGTCAGGGCTTCTATTTATGTTATTGCCCTGTTCATTGTAAGCACTATGTGTTCTCACAAGTGCACCATCGTTCTGTTCGCTGTAAACCACACTGATCTTAATAGCGCGGTATATAAGAAACGTAAATAAAATAAATAAATAAATAAATTTAAGATTTTTCCTCATCCCCAAGAAAGTCCGATCCTCAACCTCCATCATCTCAACCTCTTCATTAAGTAAGAAAAATTGAAGATGCATTTTTTAATACCATCCTTTCCCTACTCAGCTGCCAGGATTGGCTTGACTCGTTGGACCTGAAGGATTCCTACACTCACGTCCTCATAAATTCTCATCACTGGAGATACCTTCACTTTAGATTCCTTGACAACCACTACCAATGCAAGGTCCTCCCATTCGGCCTCTCATCCACACCTCATGTCTTCACAAAGTGCCTAGTGATGGTAGTCACCCACCTGTGGCATCAGGGGCACTGTGTGTAGCCCTTTGTTGATGAGTGGCTCATCCCTGGAACATCACAAGCTGCCATCCAAGCCATACATGATACCTCTGCAGCTTTCCATTCCTCAGCAATGGTTGGACTTCATCGATGCAACCACAGACACTCTTCAGGCCAAAGCCTTCCTCCCGGCGCAGCGAGCCCAGGACTTACAACTCCTCTGCAACACTCTAGCTGCACATCGGAATGCATCAGCCTATATGTTCCTACAACTACTGGGGCCCATGTCCACTTGTGTTTATGTTGTACCACTAGTATGGCTACACATGCACCCCCTGCAGTGGCACCAAAAGCTCAACTGGAGTCACTGCTCCCAGTCTCTGAACACCATAATTCCCATAGGGGGGTTTGACACTTCACAACAGCCTATGGTGCTGGACAATGCCTATGGTGCTATGAGACCAAGTGCAGAAATATGGGGAAGGACAATGACGTCCAACCTTGCAAAAGATTGTCCCTTCCAGGCGCCTCCTCATCACCTTATCCTGACTACCAATGCCTCCACATATGGTTGGGAACACACTTGCAAAACTTGGGCACATGGTCTCTTCAGGACAGAGTCCTGCACATTGATATTCTGGAGCTCCAGGCTGTCTAATATATCCTCATTATATTTTTCTGCAGAGTCCGTACAAAGATCATCCTTGTGTGCACCGACAATCAAGTCTCCATGTCTTACAACAACAAGGAGGTGCGGGTTCACGTCAGCTTTGCTGTGAAGCCTCACATCTCTGGGCCTAGGCCCTCTCCATTGGAGCAACATTACAGGCAACCTACCTCCCTGGTAGTGAAGTAACCAGTGGACTACAGCTCTATAGCTGCTTGCAACCCCCTGGCTGGCTGCAGAAGGACTGCAAGTCACCACACAAACAGTCTGCTGTGGTCACCAGGATAGGGTTAACCCACCCATACCCATGATGCACTGCACATGCAAATCAGCAGTCTACAGATGATCACAAGATGGGGTATGCACCCCCACAGCACCTCGGCCTGGTAGGGGGAACTGACCGTGTGTGGTACTGGCACAGAGTAGCTACACACCGTCACATTGTGCAGGTACGGCACTCACCCTGAGGGTGAGGTGGGGTGCCCAGCACCAGGTCCACAGCAGAGATAGGCCATGCTGCAGGTCCCCAGCAGTGCTAATGTGTGAGATAGGTAGTTTCTGCAGACACACCTTGGATATATCTGTATGTCTCAGTCAGGTGTAGCCCCTATGGACCCCTAGGAGGATTATATACCACCACCCTCCTTCTCCTCCAGGGCTGAGAGTGGTAAACAGGATCTCCCACCAACCAAATCAGCAGTCTACAGATGATCACAAGATGGGGTATGCACCCCCAAAGTACCTTGGCCTGGTAGAGGGAACTGACCGTGTGTATTACTGGCACAGAGTAGCTACAGACTGTCACATTGTGTGGGTACTGTGCTCACCCTGAGGACGAGGTGGGGCGCCCAGCACCAGGTCCACAGCAGGTTGCTATCAGTGCCAGTGTCTGATAGCTAGTCTTTGCAGACACACCAAGGATGCACCTGTGTCCATCCATATTTCCCAATTACATCTAGCCCTTGTGGATGATGATGCACCCAGAATAGTACATATTCTGTGTGGGTGGTCACAAGATTTAAGTGAAGGGGGGGGGGGGGTTTGGACCCATAGGCAGGTTGTGTAGCACCACCCAACCCACCCTCCCCTCTGGGGTTCAGGGTGAGGGACAGGATCTCCCACCAACAGATCCACATTCTACATCCCTGCAATGGTGGCAGTAGAGGGGACCATCAACCCCAGTCCTGCTGGGGAACAGACACCCTACAGGGCAGTCAACGCAGATCTGTACACATCCATAAGGCAATGGTAGAAAGACAGTAGGATGCTCCGCTGCCCCCCACCACTATCTGACATTCTCCAGCAGCAAGCACAGTGAGTCTCCAGCCACTTCACCCTGCAAGGTGTTCTAGCCATACACATACTAACTGCAGACAGTCTGCTAGCTAGTCCATAGCACATGCCCCTGGAGGAGATGTGAGCACACCCACCAAGCAGATAAGTCAGCGATTGGGACCCACAAATGAAAACCCAAAAATATCATTTGATAGAAACATTACATAGCAGTATGGGGGAACTTAGCCATGCCGTGGTCACTGATCAGTCAGGGTGAGAGTGACCTCCCAGCAGGACATGCTGTGGCCACCCTGTCTGTGCAGGTGGTGGCCGAGCACTACAATGTCCCAGCCATTTCCCTATGCCCTGGGCAGATGCATCCTGCCCAGGCCGCCTTGTCCAGGCTATACCCACAGTACCTTGCTCCTCATTATGCACATTGGCAGGCTAACACTGGAAAAAGTGCAAGCAGTGTGGGCTGAGTAAGGTGTTGGCAGCCACCACACACTGGATAGACAGACACTACCACACCTATGCCAGCATTGTGCAAATATAGAGGTTTTTGGCAGCCCTGGCCACCACACCAGTCCTGAGCACATTGCAGGCATGGCTATGGTACGCAATACTGTTGAGGTCACTCCTCAGGGTGGTAAACACTGTCAGAAACCAGAACTGAAACACACTCCACAGATATCAGAAAGGTTGCTATGATGCAGCTCAATCAGCAAATTGTGCTGAACTTAGGATTTGCTATCTGCTATTAATCATAGCAAACTTTTGATATTTGTGTAACGTATTCCCAGGTTTAGGGCGGCATTGCTAAGGTATGCAAGTGCTAGTATTGGGAGATGCTGCTGCATGCAGGGCCAAACAGCCTGCCTTTCCATTAGGTATTGGATAGTGGAGCCTGTGGGTGTGGGTGTTTGTACCCCTGTTGGCCTCTGCTCTAGGGCAGAGGTTCCCAACTCCGGTCCTGCTGGGCCAAACACTGTTCGGGTTTTCATGCTGTCCCTAATGAATATGCATGAGATACATTTGCATACCATGGGCGGCGCATGCAAATGCAGCACAGGCATATTTCTTAGAGAAAGCATGACACCTGAATGGTGTTTGACCTTCCAGGACTGGAGTTTTGTAAATCTGCTCTAGGTATTGCAGATGTTTATGGTGTCTGTGCTCTGTAGGGTAAAATATAGGCGTTTCAGGCATGTTTATGTTATCTGCAATAAAGGTTCCATTGTTATTACCATGGTTTAGTACTGGGTAAAATATTGGGACTGGGTTAGCAGGAGCCACAGCTGGGATTTGAACTTGTGACCTTCTGCTCATGAACACACTGGCTGTGTGTACTGCAGCACACTGTTGCTGCAGGGATGGTTCATTCCCTGGGGATACCAGGACTGTTCTTCAGACAGACCGTGTCTGCTGCAGTGCACAGCACCCACCTAAACGGGGCTAGGCCATAGTCTGCTGTGGGCAGATGCCACTGCCCCCTCTGCTACTAGCACCCCTCCGCCACCATGCTGCCATTCCATTATGCCGGTGGTGCTGGTGGTGCGCAGTCCCAGGCCATCCAGTATGCCAGTAGGCAGCTGCCTATTGGGCGGATTCTGGGGTAGGGGTGCCTGCATAGGTGTCCACGCTTCCCCCCACCACCGCCTGCCAATGTTCTGTGCCCTTGGGGGTGCCTGCTGGGTACTATCTCCTGTGACACTGTGAGAAATGCACTCATGCCCATGTTGGGCCCTCATCAGTTGCTGCCTGGCTGCTCTACAGTTTCAGCATTCCTATGTGCCACCTAGGCATCTGCCTAGTCCCCACTGTGCCCCAGCTGCACCACAGCATGTGCCGCCTGCAGCCCTCTGTATCCCATTTCCGGCAGCTGTACAGTTGACCTTCCCTACATGCCCACCCTGCTGTTGTGGCACATGTGCATGCCATAAGAAAGCTGCCCAATATAAAGGGAAAACGCTGATCAACACTATTTCAATGTGGGATCATTCACCGTATAGGGGGACAGAGCATAGACCCTTTCAGACATGATATCTTTTTTTGAGCTTTCTCAGTAGTGTTTTTAATGTTTCTCACTAATATCACTATTGGACAGCTTGGTTATGAGGATTTTAAATTTTGTTCAGGTCATTTTCTGTGTTTTAGTGCCTTTTTGTTTCGTGCACATGTATCACAACTATCACTTTTTCTAGGTTTCCCTGGGTTTGCTGTACATTGCTGACGTAAATGATTTCTCTTTCCTGCAAATGTGCCTTAACGCGAGGGTTTCACTGGCGTTAGTGTTCAGATCTTGATTCCACAGCATTAGTGTGCCTGGAGCCTCTCCCCTCCCACTCTCCACCCATTGACCCCCTCTCTCCGCCCTCTGGGAAGACTTCCTCCGCCCTTTAGGGCCGGATTTCACAGCGTTAGGGTGCCTTAATGACTCAGGCGCGTTATCACTCGATAAGTGATGTTACCTGCGATAAAGCGCCATTATCGCGCGATAATGTCACTTATCATGTGATAGTACCGCCGCTGCGCCGTTAGCGCTGTTTAGTATACATACCCCAAAGTCTTTCTAGTGTTACTCACTTCATACCTGTTTCTGTGCTTCCCTTGAGAGCAGTTGTGCCCTTTGTTGTTTGGACTAGTTCACGAAAGGCCTCATGAACACTAAACTGCCTATTGGACCACCCATACCAGCTTGTGATCTGAACATGGTTCTATAACAACTCCTGTGGACGCCCTTTGAACCCTCGTCCTCCACATCACTCAAACACCTTATTTGAAAAACATTGGTAGTCATTGCTTTCACTAGAAGAATTGGGAAACACCAGGCTCTGGTACACTACCCTCCCTACACTCAGGTCCCCATGACAGCGTTATCCTCAGAACCTATCCCAAGTTCCTCCCAAAAATGGTCTTGGACTTCCACATTAATCAAGCTCTCATCCACCCTATGTTCTTTCTGGAACTGTCTGAAGGCTCCCTGGAAGAGAAACTTCACACCTTGGATTGCAGGAGAGCTCTCAAATAATACCTATACTGCACAGGGACAATCCACAAATTCTCTGAACTTTTTGTGACTTTCAACCCCAGCAACCCAGGGCAACTAGCTGCCAAACAAACCATCGTGTCCTGGATAGTGGACTGCATTGCTTTTTTTTCTGAGGAAGTCGCCCTACCTTCCCCAGGGCACATTGCGCCCCATAGCCTTAGGACTACAGCCATGTCTATCATTAGCCTGGCTTCTGTCTCCTCACAAGACATCTGCAGAGCAGCCACATGGTCGTCCATTCACACTTTCATGAAGCACTACAGTCTGGACCGCTCCTCAGCAAAGGACTTTTCCTTTGGCCAGGCAGTTGTCCAAAACCTCTTTGCAACTTGACTTCTCTCCTCTTCCCTTTTCTTGCACAGGCCAGCTAAAAAAAAAGAAAAGCAAAACAAGATGAAACTTGTTCAGTGGTCCTCAGTTCTGGACTCACTTTAGAGTGTGCTTGCATCCCCCTGCTTGTCTCTGGAGAAAGCATAGCTGCTCAACTGTAATGAGAGTTCTCCATAGTCAACAGGGGTATGCAACCAAACTCACCATCCTGCCATCCCCTCAACAAAAAAAGAAAAAAAGACAAGATCAGAGGAAGGACAACACTTCCATGACATTTGGAATTTCCAGTCATTTTCATTGCTATGATATAAACTGACATTTGGAGGCAAGTGGGCGGGAAGCAGGCATGAATGCTCAGAGAGGCACAACAAAGCTTCTCTGAGCTGTGAGAGATCCGGACACACATGACTCACTTGGGTCTTCACATGGCTGCATAACCCTGCTGTCTATGGAGAACCCCCAATACAGGTAAGCAACTACATCTTACTGGTGTTCTAGAAGATTTACAGTGCTGATTTTGCATAGATAGGGTTGGCACAATTTGAGCTCCTGATACTGGTGTCAATTGTCCATTTGTAGTGTTTTGTGTTTTGAGGTTCAGTGTCTAGCTGTGGAGGGAGTTAGTGGTGTGAGACTAGAATCTGAATAGAATTTTTTTTTTGTATGTTGAGATGTAGGGTGAAATACCCTAATTCTGCCCTGCAACTGTTGTTGGGAGAGTTTTATTGATGAGTCTGGGAGTGTTCCATAAGAATAAATAATTATGCCCTATCAGACTGATCTTCAAAGGCAATTAGACATTCACGGGCAAATGCATAATTAGCCTAACCATGTATTTTCAAACAATATGCAGATAAAATCAGGCTTTTAAACTGCAGAATGGCCAGATATTATCTGTATACCTGTGGGGCATGTTAGGGGAGGAGCAAGGGTAAGCCAGAAAATTATCTAGATAGTGGCAATCTTCAGCCATTATTCAGGCAAGTTACATGTTTAGTTTAGATCTGTGGATTATCAAGCCTAGCCTACACCATCACACACACAATCAATATGGATAGTGACACAGAATATACAGATTATGTTAAATGGGAGGGTGGCATGTGAAAATTTACTCCTGTTTTCACAAGACTTGACACAAGGGGGGTTGATACAAAAGCAAAAGTTGTCTCAGGGTGCTACAACCTTTGAGCCAGCCTTGGAAATCCCACATATATAATGGTTTAATCAGCATTTCCAAAATATGCAGGGGCTTCTTGATATTCTTTTTCAAACTCGGGAATTGATTATTTTTAGGACAATTTTAGAAGTCTGTGCCCGATAAAAAGTATGTGCCTGTATGCATGTTGTCAAAAGACTCTGCTTACATCACACCTGCTCACAAATTCTCCAGGTTATTTTGCATGCATATATTCAGAAGTGTGCATGAAAATGCCAACCCCTCCACAACCCCACCTCTAGAAAACCCTCTGGTATATCCTGGCAAACTTAGGTGCATACAAGCCTCATGCACATAACTTTACATGAATAACAAATAGGAACTTTGTAAGAGCCCATTTCTGCACATTCAGTAAAGTGCTGCTTTACAAGCACAAATACCTTTGAGAATTGCCCTTAAAATTGAATACCTTTTTGCTAGAAAACTCTCGTATTCCTGAGCAGGATGAGTCGAGTCCTTTGTGTTCATCATCTTCTTAACAGTTATAATGAAGTCAAGAAAAGGAGTGGAGTGAATTGAACTTTGAATGCTTCCCACTTAGAGGTGCTGTCAAATGAGTGGCCCACGGGCCCTGATCTTTCTTTTTAGAAAATACACACTTGAACTAGAAATGATCTTGTGGACAGACGAGAAAGGAGAGTCTTCTATTTCTGAAAATGGACAAGTTAATTGGTATCAGTTTATCTCTTCCACGCTACTTTAGATATCTTGGCTCCTTCAGTGATTACATTAATATGAAAAGATAATTTCTTAATGGTATAACCCTATGTTGGAACAATTGAAAGTTGATGGTCATAAATGGGAAGGAATTCTTGGTAGGCCTGGGTGTGTATTTACAAGTGTGCAATTTGGCACGCAAAGAGTAGTTATTATTAAGATAAAAGCTTGCAGGCTTGGAATCAATCTACACAACCTTTTCAGACTGTAAAGAAGTGTGTTCAACCAAAATCCATGCAACTGAGTTCTATAGGTGGGACTTTAGTGGCCTCCACTTTTGCATGTGCTTTTCGTAAAAAAATGGAAGATGTCAGAATGTCTGCACACAGTGGGTGTAAGGTTACCCTGTAATATGAATATCTTAAGTTTGCAACAAGGTGATTGTGAAGGTATTAAAGCAGATTGTACTTGGAGTTAATTCTCTGCTCCATTGCCATTGGATTTTCAGAAAGACCTTCGTAGACTTGCAAAAGAATCATGTATGACAGATCTTTGCCTAGCTTTTCTATTGCCATATTTCCCACTGCATTTAGGGCCCGATATTCTTCTGGTCAGGCTATGTGCCATGTCAGTGCATAAGCCCTGCTCCCCGACCCTTAAACCTGGTTTAAGGTTTTGTATGTTATTCATTAGAAAAACACTTTTGGTTACTTTATTTCATAGGCTGTGGTTATTATTAGAAAAGGGAAAGCTGGTAATCCTAATTTTATTTATTTAATTAGGCTTATATACTGCTTTCCTACCAGTTAAAGCAGTGCACATTCAGGTACTGTATATATATATATATATTGTCATGAGGCTGGTGCCAATAAAGTTGCAGAGTTGAAAAGGAACTCTGTTTTTCACAGAGCTCTAGTTGTGCAATTACCTAAAAGCACAGCTAGAGGGGGCAGGATTGACTCTACAGAAGCTAATGAGGCTAAGAGAGCTAACCAGTTGCACCTGGAAATGAGCCCGGGAGATTCAAAGGGAAGATCCCTTTATAAACAGAAGCTTAATGCTAGCAAAGCAGAAGGAGAAGGGGAAGGAGAAGAAGCAGCAGGAAGAGAAGTAACAAGGATTACGGCTGAAGAAGGAGGGAGAGACCTGAAGGAAGGAATCCTCTTGAGCAAGCCCAAAAGGACAGAATTCACAGAGGTGGAGTTCAGAGGGGCCAAGCTACGAGAGCCGCCGTTCAGAGGGAGTCTGCTAAGGAAAGCAGTCAGGCTGGAGGGTATGCCACTCCCTGCTTAAGCAACGTTCCTGAGTCTAAAGCTGAAAGACATATACAGAGAGCCAGAGAGCCAGGCTTGGAGGAAATCCGGCAGGCATTGGAGTATGCGGAACAAGTTTTACCAGGTACCCAAGGGAAAGGGGTTTCTAACAAAGCTACTTTGTCACTGAAGCATAGAGCTGGAGAACCCGCACCAGGTTTTACTAAGCTTTCAGGAAGTCCAGCACTGCCCAGAAGCTACCGACAGAAAACCTGTTGTCACAGAGACGTGCATGAGAGAGAAGGCTCCAGAGCTTCAAGCTACAGAAACTCAAGTTATGAAAGTTTTATTCCTGCTAATGAAAGCTTAACTCCTAAAAGCACTGCTAAAACTAAAACTCACTTTATAAGAAGAGGAAAGAAACCAGAGTGGTTTGAAGAACTACCAAGAGACTTTAAAGCACAGTCTTATTGGAGGCAAGATAACAGAGACAGTCCAAGTAAAGCTGTAACTGCCAGGGACAGCGTGTGCTCTAAGGGGGAAAGTAGTGAGGCAGAATTTATGGAAATAGAAAATGCAAACACTATTCCCATTCCTCAAGAGGAAGCTATGGATTGTAGTTTGTGTATGGCTACTAGCCTGGAATCCATAGCGACATTGTAAATAAGAAGAAGCCTTGATTAGTTGTTTTACCCAGGAATGAATTGAATTCCTCCATTTATCCCTTGCACCTAATTGTGAAGAGATCAACAATTGGTTTATCTGTTTAGTACTGGAACCTTTATAAAGAAGGACATTCTTTAATTTCCATGGTCTTAATGAACCCTTGCACAGAGGGGAAATAAAAGCCTTGTTTCCCTACACTCATGGCTTAATCATTGTGTTCTCACAAGGAGCTGAAATACCTAAAGACCAATCTCCACTTGGCCTTAAATACCCCACGCTCCTTAAAAATAAGTGTGATGTGTAGCGTGCCCTTACCGCCATTGGCCACCAGGGGCGCCACCATGACAATATATATATATATATTTCCCTTACTGGCTCACAATCTATTTTTTGTATCTGACGCAACAGAAAGGCGCTCCTGTGGGACTAGAAACCCCAGCCCTTCCAGCACAAGGTTGCTGTTCTCTAGTAGGATTTGAACCCCTGACCTGAGGTAATTTGCCCCAACCACTAGGCCACGCCTCCTTTGAGGATGGCTATGTTTGCATTTGACATGGCGAATCATGGGCGGGTATTTTCATTATGAAGTGATTTGGGAATCTCAGGCAGAGTTCTTAATTGGTTCTCCTAAATATGCATCAGGTATGCTGGTAAAGAAACCTTTCAGAGGCCTCCCAGTCCCGCCAAGGCTGCGATTCTGAACAAAGAGCTCCCCGCACGTAGATCTGAGATGTGCGGGGAGCTCTGTTCCTGGGAGTGTGGGGGTGGGCCGGAGGAGGAGCAAGGGCGGAAAGTGGGCAAAAACCTGACCCCTGATGTACAGGGCCTATTCTGAGGTCGGCCCTGTATGTCCAAGGTCAGCGGATTGGACAGTGGACTTATTCCATCTTGTAGGTGAAATAAGTCCCTCTAGATGGAGCCAGATGACACAGCCAGGCCTGGAAAGGCAGGTCAGGAGTACAGGTGATTCACTGCGGCCCGACCTAGGCCATGGCAGGCTCAATCGGGGGTTGGGCGGTGGGGAAAGGAACTTCTCAGGGCTGCCGGGGATTGTGGCTCCTGCATGGTGTTGCAGTGCCATGGCAACAGGACACCACGGCCCTGCAGCTCCATGCAAGAGCCTGGCTGCGCTATCCGGGTACATATCTGTATGCCCCGGGGCCAAGAATTGGGGCACGACTGGCCCGGCCAGACTCCCTGCACATCTCAGATCTACATGCGGGGAACATTTTTAAGATTGCCTAATCCTGTAGGGACATCTAGCCCCTGCGGGATCGGAATCAGGTGCAACATAGCCCATCCAGATTCTGGATGCCCAGATGGTCCAGGGACACACAGAACTGAATTGGCCTCTATGTCTTTTGTGACAGGTAAGATTCTCTTTAGCAGAAGAAAATTATTGAATCATACAATCTGTTGTGTTACTACAGTTCAGTTATTGTAGTTTGTTACATTTGGGGTCAGCTAAAACATTTATGAATTGTTTGTAGTTGTTACAAAATGTAGCAGCAAAATTATTTTTTAAGGGTATGAAATGAGAAATATATTACCCTTTATTTACAGAAGCCACACTGGCTACCTTTGAGGAGAGGGTTGTATTTAAGTTGCTTTCTTTTCTCTTTAATGTGTAGTATGGAATGACCGCTTCCTATATGTTGGAATGTATGCCACTCTTGTTTTTATCTTGTTCAGGGAGGGCTTCAGATCTGAGAACTTTGGCGTTCCTTTCACCAATGGATTTAAAAAAAGGAGAGTACTCTGAAGAAATTTTTACCAATAAAACAGAACAATGATGGACTGAACTACCAGTTGATCTTAAATTAATATCCGATTAATATCTGTTTCAAAGGTATTTGAAAACTTAGGAATCTGTTTACTAAAAAGCGATCGTGGCGATCATGCGAAATGGGTGCCGCGGCCCCATTGAATAAAAAGGGGCTGTGGCATCGATTTTGCATGATCGCTGCTATCGTTGTTTAGTAAACAGACCCCTTAGTTTAGTTTATTCAATATTTGCTATACTGTTTTTTTTTTAATCTAAAGGGATGATTCAAAACAGTTTGCAATAAAAAGAAAAGGAAAAAGAAAGGAAAATGCACTATCATTAAAGAAAAGAAAAAAAGGAGAGAGAGAGTAGGTCTAGCATATTCGTTGAAGGAAGCCAATTACACTGAGCCTTGTTTGTTCAGACGTTTCAGGAGGAGATCCAAAGGCCATACTAAATAGCTGATTTGAACTTAGCATATACTTCTCCTCTGAAATGAGAGAGGAGAATAACAGAGAATAGGACAATAACAGAAAAAAGCAGTTTCAGATGTATCAAGAAAATGATTATAAGCTGTGTGAAGCATAAGTTGATTGACCCTCTTAGATTGAAGCAGCCATGAGGAGGCAAACGGAATAAGAAATAATTAGAGACACTGAGGAGTATTGCTATAAAGAACTTTATGGAGAAGAGTACAAATCTTAAACTGGATATGGTATTGGAGAGGGAGCCAATATAGTTCCTTATATATGGGGGTAATGTTCATATTTTCCAGTACTGGCCAATAATCTGGCAGCAACATTTTGGAGTAGTTGCAGATGATTTATAGAGGACTGAGGGAGGCCAGAATAAAGAGAATTACAATAATCAATGCGAGGTGGACATGATTCTACAATGTCTGAAACAACCAGCATTTAAGCTGATGTATTACTCTCTAGGAGCGTCCATTGAGATGACTGTACCCGGTGCATACAAATAGGGGATGTCAGTTTTACTCTCCATAGTTCTTAGGAAAAGGGAAATTTTGATACATGGTGGGGACTTCAATCTGTCACAGTGCACAAACTGTTCTTGCCCGTTGTTGTCCAACATGTATATTTGTGCCTGGCAAGACAGATGGGTGTTAAGCTATATATATATATATATATCATTCATTCATTGGTTAATATGTCTAAAGTTTGATAACATTAATGGAGCATTAATACCTCAAGCCAAGGGAGAGTGTAGACTTCTTGGGGCCTTAATATGTTTCCTTATAAGGAAAAACAGTTACTCACAGATCCCTTCTCTGCAGAATAGTTTGTGTAGCATCTGGGACTATTTAAAGGCTTTCAAACCTAATCTATATATTTTTTCTTGTTGGAGAGGATCAAATGAGTTGAGAACACAGATCAAGGAACAGGAAAAACTATTCAGAGTCTTCTGGGAAGTGCAGTTTTAGAGAAAGACTGGAATTGACTAAGAAAACTTGCGAGCAACAAGTTACACCACCCATCAAAACCCCTGAATTTTCGCAGGGCTAGGGATTGAGAGAAACAAATGAGATTGTATTGAACAGATCCTGTGAACCAATCAGATCAAAAGAGTTTCAGTCAGAATGATAACAGCATGCTTCTCCTAATTTTTGTAGCTGATGGACCAGGAAATCTGTGGTCATAATTTAGTTTTGCTGTTGCCATAAAGTCTGCCTAGCTCTTTGCCAGGAGATGGTCAAGTTTTGGAGATTACAGGCCTGGATTTAGGAATAGGCAGTCTAGGCATAATGTCTGGGCATCAGATTTTGAAGGTACCACATCTGTGGGTTGAAGAGAAGCCTGCTTCTGTTTACTTTAGGGATGTGACACTATTGGTTTCCTTTGCTCCTCTCCTGGCCCTCCAAGTATTGGGATCTTTGAACTCTCTTCCTTCCCCCTCCCCCTACCACTCTCTGGTACCTGTTCTCTGGTCTTGCCTATAGGCACCAAAATCTTAAATCTGGCCCTGGAAAATTACAGATCTTTCCCTGAAAATGTATTTATGTCATTAGGAGGAATACTTGCACGTCTGTACTTTTGCTTGGACTTGAACTACATAGTAAACTGTGCCCTGGACATATGGAGAAAGTTTTTGCAGTCATAGTTGTAAGTTTAGTTAACAGGTTTAAGGGCCCCGACATAGACATAGAGGAGCCAATATTCAAAACCTTATCTGGAGAGCCCATGGAGAGTTATCTGGATAAAGGCCATTTAGCGAGATAGTCAGCAGCAGCACTATCCATATAGTGCTGCTGAGTATCTCCACAGACTGCTCCAGTACTATCTGGTTAGTAGAGGGGCAGTCCAAGGGCAGAGTGGGGAAGGTATAGCCACTATTCGGATAAGACTGAAAAAGACTGTCTGAAAAGCATGCCTAAATTATCATTTGAATAAGCGCTGGCTGAAAATCAAGCTACACAGATAAGGTTGGCACTTATCCAGATAGTGCCGCTCAGCCCAGATATTCAGCGCAGATCCCTCAGCCAGATTAGTACTGCTGAATATCCCGCCAATATTTAAGCACTGCAGCTGACCACCATGGTGTTTACATATTGGCCCATTTAAAAAATCAGGCCCTTAGAAGATAGCAGTAGAGAAGACCACTTGGTAGGAAGATTTTTAGGCGGGCACCACACTCGAATATGACTGCTCAGGTGAAGACCATGCTGAAGGCCTCCAATTCCATCCTGTATGTAAGGTCTCGGGTCTTTTCATAAACAGTCTTGTAAACATTACTAATATCAAGTGCCCCACTGAATTAGCTTGTTACACTATTATTTCTTATATGGAATAGCAGCAAGGTTTTGCCTGTGATTGCTCAGGTCATGCACAGAGATCATTTCTGTTTCATTCATTCATGCTCTGCGTTTTGTTTTGGATTTTGCTAATTTCATTGGTTTTGGTTGCTTTTTTTGTTTCATTTCATTTCATTCTGTTTCATGAACAGCATGCAGGCTCTTCCCAAAATGAAGTGAAATAAAGCAACTAATTTGTTTCCTTTTTTTTTAAACTATTCATTTTGAAATGAAACAAAACAAGACTGTTTCATTGTGCTTTTCATTTTGTTGCTGAAAGGATGCATATCCCTAATGATTGCATGCCTTTTCTCTTTGAGTAAACCAGTCTCTTCATTCCCATATGTATAGTTTACCATCTGTGCACCTCATTTCTTTATATAATTATAAATGTATTTACAGGAGCTGCTTGCCGGTACACACTCTTGTGGATACAGCTCCCCTGGGTGGAAGCACTACCAGATGCCAACCTTCTACAGTCAAGAACTGCTCAATGAGAAAACGTCACAGTTTGTTAAGTCAATTAACCCAGACCCCCCCCCCCCTACCTTCCTCTCAATTTTAGGCCAAAGTGAGGAAGAGAAAATGCTGGTCTATGATCTGGGTAATCATGCAGTCCTTCACACCCTTGTGCCAAACCCCTAGCAGTAAAACCCAAGGCTTAACAGGACTGGATGGGATACTGCCAAAGAGTGCGAGAGACAGAGATATCTCTGGAGAGTGTGTGTGGATATTGTCTAAGAGAGAAGTGAGCCAGGTAAAGCTTTTGCAGGGTCGCCGCGTTACCCAGTTCCAGGAGTGAGATTTTAAGCCAGTCCTGGATTTCTGACATTCTCATTCTGATGCATTATGCATTATGGGACCTGCAGCACTGATTCCAATGAGTAAAAATCAGGGGCTACAAATACCATACTGCACTGAAATGCAAATTTAAAACCAGAACTGGCTTGAAATCTCACTGCTGGAACTGGGTAACGTGGCAACTCTGGCTTATGCTGTTTGCCAAATAGAAGAAAAGCTCCCTAGCTTGGCTTCAGCACCTCTGGAGAAGAAAAGAGAATACCTCTGAGTTAATAGCTCCTATCTGAAAGCCCCAAATGAAGCTACTTTTGAGAGTGTGAGTACAGAGGGCATTGGGTAGTGCAGTCATAGATGCAGTGCCTGAATGCTCTCAAAAGGGGAAATGGGAGCAGGTGATCACATGGACCAGGAACAGTAAACCGCTGAGATTTTCTGAAACCTCTTCTAAAATATTGGGTGAAAGCTGCACAATCAGTGCACCGAATCTTCACTATGCATTGGAGTTTCCAAGGAAAGTGAAACTCACTGTGTTGATAAAATATAGCACATGCTGTGTTGAGCTGTGGACCCAAATAAAACAGAGCACTAGGTACCATTCTGCATTGACAAGTTTGTTTTATTAAGGAAGTTAAGAAGCAGGGACCAAGCACAGGGATAACTAAAGGGAATCTTCTTGCCAGTAACGAATAACCACCTGAGATCTATTTTAGCATCTGCTCAGCTATCAGCACAAGCCCAAAGTTGTTCTGGCCTCATCCAACCAACAGGCTAGAGAAGTCACATTTCTCCTATGGGGAAAACAAAGCTTATTAAATCAGGCACCTAATATAATTAACCTTTAGATTACTTATGTGAATCTTTTCTAGGTAGTTCCTAGGATCATTTGTGCATTCCTTGTATGTATTTCTCATCTGATTCTAGCATATATCATTATGGCCAAGCTGGCTCACTCAGAGTTGGAAATGCATCCTCAATAAAAGGCATAAAGTTGAATTTGTTTGGCTAATTATAGTGAGGATGATCATGTAGCTTTATGGCAGGTGGATTCAGCCCTGGTTTTATTCCACTGCGTGTCCTGGGAGAGAGTTGTGATTTCTCTAAGGCAGTGGTTTCCAAACCTGTCCGAGGGGACCCTAATCCAGTTTGGTTCTTTGTATAGCTGCAGTGAATATGTATGAGATGAATTTGCATGCAGTAGCAGAAACACATGCAGATCTATTTCATCCATATTCATTTGGGCATCCTGAAAATCTAATTGGTTGGTGGTTCCCCCAAGACGGGTCTGTGAAAGCAGGGTTGCATCTCCATGCATGCAATAGGGGTAAAACCAGGGTTATATTAACCTTCTCTCTTTTGATAAAGAGCTATGCTGTCACCCCAGTAATAGATTTATTTGTTCTCAAGTAGAACAGGATTATCATTAGGAAGACTGCACATTTAAGACTCCTGTTGTCCCAGATTCCAGCATATCGTATTTACATGCTTCATATGCATGAGGGTCATTATTCCTTGTTGTACATACAAAGTTGCTATGATTATTCATTTATATATGAAAAATGCTTCTATTCTGCTGTTTCAAAAACTACTGTAGGAATGCCCTTCCCCCTGGCCTACAAGGCTGCAATGACCATTCAGAATTCCGCAAAAAGCTTAAAACCTTCCTCCTTAGCGAATACTTTACCCTGCCCCCCTAAACACCAGATCCCCAATGCTAATCAAAATTAAACCCCATCCAAAGCTAATCAAAATTAAACCCCCTTCTCCTCCCTTCCTCCTCCCTCCACTTCCCTATCCCCCTACCTCTCATCACCCTATGTAAATATGTAAATAGTTCTATTGAAAATGTTATACCATTGTTCAAACTGTTGTTGTTCCTTGTAAAACAGCTGTAAATACACTGTTACAGTTTGTTCATTGTAAATCATTTTGAATTGCAGAAAAACGGTATATAAAAAATGTTAAATAAATACTGTTCAAGGTAAATAACAACAAAATCACACAAGTTGAAAAATGCACACTTACAATGCCATGCACAGGCATGTTTCATATTTACTCCACTTGTGGACTTGGGCGTACTGGTGTGGGAGACTATGTTAAAATAGCCTTGGTGAAGTGTATCTCAATACGGTGGCAGGTATGTGTGAGTAGGTGTGTGAGTGGATAAGAATAGAAGATTATGGGGTGTGAAACTGTTTCAATGTGTGTGCAGGGGCGGCCCAAGGGGGGTGCGGGGCCATGTGCGGAGACTCGGTGCGGGGCCTCATTTGCTTAAGAGGCCTAATTTGCATAAATATTTGCATAATGTTACCATACACTAACTTTTAGTAAACATGTCTCTTAATGAGTGTATGGATTAAGACAGACTAAAAGATTTCTACATTACTATAATCCAGTGCCAACTGCCAGGCACATTAGGAACTACTACAAACACTGCCCATTTAGAACCCATAGCAAACCCGCCGTATCCTAACAGCACTACCAGGACTCACAAAGCACCATACTCTAGCTATCAAAAGGCAACTCTGCGAATATTAAACCAATACATTTCAGAGAATAACAATACATGACCTACTGGGGAAAGAGAACAAGTGACAATATCAAATACAAATAACATAAACAGAATATTTCAGCTCAGTTACGCATGCAGAACATAGGCCATCACCAAACAAGGAATCACAATTTAGAAATAGGAAGACAATAATTAAACTGGGAACCCCAAAAGCCAAACTTGGAATGTACACCAACACTGTAGAAATAAAACTATAAATTAATTTCCTCTTGTACTAAGCAATGTGCAGACGTTAATGATGCACATTTCCCATGGCTGACATATTCCAGTTAATAAATTCAAAATAAAGAGATATTTTTCTACCTTTTGTGCATTGTTTTTTCAGTTGCAATTGCTCCAGCCACTTTTTCTGGTTTCTTCGTGTCTTCTGCTAACTCTCCATCGTCTGCTGTCCATTTGTCCTTTCTTCTCTCTTCTAGATTTTTTCCATTCTCTCTCTACATCTGCTTTAGCATACTAATCTTTCTCCTTTTGCTCTTTCCTCATTCCTATTTCATCCACTCAAATTTTACCCCTCCATCCTCAATCCCCACTTACTCTCCCAATGCCTGGCCAATTGTAGATTTGTCTTCCCTCTCACACAAAATATTTTTCTCCTCTCCATTTCGCTCTCCCAGCTCCATCCCATTCTAATCCTCCCCCAACATCAGCTCCCTTCTAGTTCCAGCCCTACCCAGCATCTGCTCCCTTCTAGTCCCTGCATCAGCCCATTTCCAATCCTAGCCCCCCAGCAGCCCAATTCCAATCCTATCCTAGCCCTACTGTGTTTGATGGCAGCACTGTGCATTTAAACGCATGGAAATCTGAAGTAGGTGCGCTGACATGCAAGGAGGAACAGCAGTGTAGCACAGTGTAGCTCTGCTCTAGGTAATGCACATGTTTATGGTGTTTGTGCTCTGTAGGGTAAAATGTAGGTGTCTTGGGCATGTTTACGTCATCTGCAATAAAGGTGCTGTCTGTATTAGCACGTTGTAGTAGTGGGTAAAATATGGGGACTGGGTTGGCGGGAACCACAGCTGGGACTTGAACCTATGCACCTCTGCTTCTGAATACACTGGTTTTGTGCACTGCACCACCTTGTTGTCACAGAGTCAGTACTTTCCTTGGTGATACCATGACTGTTCGTCAGACAGGGCCCATCTGTTGCAGTACACGGCACCCACCTACACAGGGCTAGGCCATGGTCTGCTCTGGGCAGCTGCCACTGCCCCCTCCACCACCAGTATCCCTCAGCCACCATGCTGACATGCCCTTCTGCTGGTGGTGCTGGTGGTGCGCAGTCTCAGGCCATCCAGTATGCAGGAAGGTGGCTGCCTATGGTGCGGGTTCTGGGGTAGGGGTGCCTGCATAGGTGTCCACGCTTCCCCCCACCACCGCCTGCCAATGTTCCGTGCCCTTGGGGGTAGCTGCTGGGTACTATCCCCTGTGACACTGTGGGAAACACAGTGGTGCCCATGTTGGGCCTTCAGCAGTTGCTGTCTGTCTGCTCTGCTGCTTCAGCATTCATATGGGCCACCTAGGCATCGCCCTAGTCCGCACTGTGGCCCAGCTGCACCACAGCATGTGCTGCCTGCGGCCCTCTGTATCCCCTTCTCCGGCATCTGTCCAGTTGCCGTTCCATCATGCCCACCCTGATGTTGCGGGACATGTGCACGCCATAGGAACCCTGTCCGATGGTGGGGAAAATCCTGAGCAGCACTATTTCACTGTGGGCTCATTCACCTTGTATGGGGACGGATTATAGACCCTTCCACGATTTATATCTGTTCTATGGAGCTTACTCAGGGGGGGGGAGGGGTTGATGTTTCTCATTGATACCACTATTGGCCAGCTTGGTTATGTTTTTTTTCCAGTTTGTTGGGGTCATTTTCAGTGTTTATGTGCCCTTTTGTTCTGTGCACATGTATCACACCTATCACTTTTTTTAGGTTGCCCTGCCTGGGCTGTACATTGCTGACACTGAAATGGTTTCTCTCCCCTGTAATGTGCATTTAACGGCAGGTTTTCATTCGCGTTGGAATTGAACTCTTCAGATCAGCGCGTTAGTGTGAAGGGAGCCTCTCCCCGCCCACTCTCCGTCCATTGACCCCTTCTCTCCGCCCTCTCTCCACCTTCTGCGGTGTTTTACCGTGCCGCGGGGCATTACGATCGTTAACGTTACATAACGCGCGTTATGTACGATTACCGCATTTTAGTAAACATACCCCATGGTAACATAGTAAATGGCAGCAGATAAAGACAAGTATGGTCCATCTAGTCTGTCCACTTTGCATAAGATGTCGAGGAAAGAAATCAGATGTCCAGGTCAGGATATGTTCCATCCCCCATATATTTTACAGAAGATGCTGTCCAACATAGATCTTCCTGTAACATATGGATAAGGAGGTAGAGACATGCTGGCATGAGCAGCAGGAGTAGTGATTTTAAAAACAAAATGAAGAAAAGAAAGCATCCTGAGCTCTTCCAGTAATGCTGCTGCTGTCAGGAATATTTCAGTACCTGACTGCAGCAGAGGGGAAAGTGGGCCCAAAGTTAGAACCACTATCTATGAAAGGGTTTGATAGGGGGTTCTAGGTACTTCCCTGACCCTCCATGACATCAATTGCAAACCCCCTCCTCCCTCCCCAGAACCCCCTGACATCAACTGCAACTCCTCATCACTTCCTGAAACCCCCGGCTCTTACTGGGGGTTTATGTCAAGTATAGTAAGGGTCAAAAATGATTGCCAGTCACTCTTGCCCCATCAGGTACCCGGTTCAAAATTGTATTTCTGACCTCTCAGCTGTAATCTCTCAGTGCTAATCCTGGGGGGTCAAACTGCCAAATAAGGGAGTGTGTGCACCCTGATTTAGCAACTTGACCCCTAACGGTAGTACTGGGACACTACCTCTAGGGATCAAATGGTGCCATTTTGAACCCCCAGCATCTAGAGGGCAGGACTGTCTGAGGATTGCTCCTGCCTCCATCACTACCTACCAGGGAAACCCCTTGCAGATACATGAAGTGGGACTGGAAGGATGGGGTATTCCTTACTCTTAGGGGAAGGTATGGAGATTTCTGCATTGTTTGGGGAAATGGGGGAGTAGGAGTTTATGTTGTGTCGGGGGGGGGGGGGGAATCGAGGGAGTGGGAGGTAGATGCTGTTTTGTATCTGTCCTCTTATCAGTACTTGTGTGTGCCTGGGGGCAGATGCAAATGCCAACATTGACATTTTTCAAATAGATGTTTTTCTAATGTAAAATAGAAAATATAGATCTATCTTTGGGGACCACACAAACTACTGTACAACTTCCCCAATATACACTATGAGATTCTACAAGTGCATACACTGGCTTTTTAAAATGGCAATCTACACAAGTGATTTGCACAAGTAAAGTTTGCTATTTACATGAGTGGATTCTTCTAAAATAAGGGTCTAAGATGACAATATTATAATAGGCCACCTAGATAGAGTCAAAGTAGGCACCTATTTTGGAGCAATTCTATAAGGATGACATAGGGGTATGTTAACTAAACTGCGTTAGTTTGATTCGCGTTAGGAGCCGCGTTAGTGGAAGAAATGCCAAAAAAGGACATGGGCGGTACATCGTTACCGATAACGCGTGTTATAAGGCTCCGCGCAGCAACGATCGTTACAGGGCGCGTTACTGCGCGTTAAGCTTAAGAAGGCGCGCAGACACCCAAATACAGAAACAGAGCTGTAGCACAATGGTTACTACACAGACTGATGATACAAGGGTCATGGGTTTGATTCCCCAGTGTGCCGAATGAATAAGGCTGGCTGAGGCATCATGTGTAACCCTTTGAAAGCCTACTATAATATTTTAATCCACTTTCTGCAGCCAGGTTAATGTTTGCATATGTCAGGAAAATTGTACCCGTCTTATTCAATATGTTCCAATAGTGACGTTCCCTCTGCCATGGTCATGTATTATATACCATTTGATAGGAATATTTAGGCAGAAGTTTGGATCCCGAAGGTTTGGGGCTTGGCCTGGAAAGGGTTAAGTATTGGGCTGTGAGGAAGTTTAGTTGTACTTTAATAGTGCTGCCAGCAAACACACCCTCACAGTGGCGTAACCTAAGGTGTCACATAAGGCACCCTAGAAGACACTCCATAGGGCACATTATAAAGTGCACTGTCTGCCAAGGCACCCTATAATGTCCCCTATAGGACACCATATAAGGCACCTTATAAGGCGCTTTATAGGGCACCATATAAAGCGCCCTATAGGGCGCCTTATGAGCCACCCTAAGGTGACAGTACCCTGAGGGTGGTTCTGCTGGCAGCACTAATATACAATGCCTAAGACAGCCCTATCGATGAACCCCACTGTGGGTTTTGAACCCATGACCTCTGGCTTCACTAGCAGTGAAGTAACCAGTGGGCTAGAGCTGCTAACAAACACATGGCTGGCTACAGGAGGACTGCACGGCACCACACCCACATTCTGCTATGGTTACCAGGATAGGGTCAACCCATCCGTACCCAGGATACACATCACATGTAAATCAGCAGTCTACAGATGATCACAAGATGGGGTATGCACCCCACAGCACCTCAGCCTGGTAGGGGGTGCCGACGGTGTGTGTTAGTGGCACAGAGTAGCTACAGACCGTCACAGTGTGCGGGTCCTGTGCTCACCCTGAGGGAGAGGTATGGTGCCCAGCACCATTCTCACAGCACCTGGCTTTGCTGAGATAGGCTATGCTGCAGGTCCCCATCAGTGCCAATGTGTGATAGGTAGTCCTTGCAAACACCCCTAGGATATGTCTGTATTCATCTGTATGTCACATCTAGCCCTTGCGGACTATGATGCACCCTGAAAAGTGCATACCAGGGCCGGATTTACCTTGAGTGAGGCCCTACGCCAACAAAAATTGTGGGCCCCCAGCAGGGGCGGCCCAAGGGGGGTGCGGACCTCATTTGCATAATGGGCCTCATTTGCATAAATATTTGCATAATGTTACCATATACTAACTTTTAGTAAACGTGCCTCTTAATGAGTGTATGGATAAAGAAAGACTAAAAGATTTCTACATTACTATAATCCAGTGCCAACTGCCAGACACATTAGGAACTACTACAAACACTGCCCATAGTAAACCCGCCGTATCCTAACAGCACTACCAGGACTCACAAAGCACCATACTCTACCAATCAAAAGGCAACACTGCAAATATTAAACCAATACATTTCAGAGAACAACAATACATGACCTACTGGGGAAAGAGAACAAGTGGCAATGTCAAATAGGAATTATATAAACAGAACACCTCAGCTCAGTTACACATGCAGAACATAGACCATCACCAAACAAGTAATCACAATTTAGAAATAGGAAGACAATAATTAAACTGGGAATCCCAAAAGCCAAACTTGGAATGTACAACACTGTAGAAATAAAACAATACATTAATTTGCTCTTGTACTAAACAAAGCACAGATGTTAATGATGCACATTTACCAGAGCTGACATATTCCAATAATAAATTCAAAATAAAGAGATATTTTTCTACCTTTTGTGCATTTTTTTCAGCTGCAATTGCTCCAGCCACTTTCTTCTGGTTTCTTCGTGTCTTCTGCTAACTCTCCATCGTCTGCTGTCCATTTGTCCTTTCTTCTCTCTTCTAGATTTTTTTCCATTCTCTCTCTCTAAATCTGCTTTAACATACTAATATTTCTCATTTTGCTCTTTCCTCATTCCTAGTTCATCAACTCAAATATTAACCCTACATCCTAATTCCCCACTTACTATACAAATACCCGGCCAAGTTTAGATTTTTTATCCCTCCCACACAAAATATTTTTCCCTTCTCCATTTTACTCTTCCAGCCCCATCCCATTCTAATCCTCCCCCAACATCAGCTCCCTTCTAGTTCCAGCCTCACCCAGCATCCATTCCCTTCTAGTCCCTGCATCAGCCCATTTCCAGTCCTAGCCATCCATCAGCCCATTTCCAGTCCTAGCCCCCCCATCACCCCACTTACAGTCCTTAACCCCCCATCACCCCATTTTCAGTCCTTAACCCCCCATCACCCCATTTTCAGTTTAAGCCCCCCCTATAACCCATTACCAGTCCTAACCCCCCATCAGCCCACTTCCAGTCCTAACCCCATCAACCCATTTCCAGTCAGCCCCCCATAGCCCATTGCCAGTCCTACCCCCCCATCAGCCCACAGCCCATTACCAGTCCTAACCCCATCATCCCACCTCCAGTTTTAACCCCCCAGCCCATTTCCAGTCCTAGCCCCCCATAGCCCATTACCAGACAACCCCCATCAGCCCACAGCCCATTACCAGTCTTAACCCCCCCAAAGCCCATTACCAGTTCTAACCCCCCCCCCAACAGCCCATTACCAGTCCTAACCCCATCAGCCCACCTCCAGTCTTAACCCCCCAGCCCATTTCCAGTCCTAGCCCCCCCCATCGCCCATTACCAGACAGCCCCCATCAGCCCACAGCCCATTACCAGTCTTAACCCCCCCCAAAGCCCATTGCCAGTTCTAAGCCCCCCCCAACAGCCCACAGTCCATTACCAGTCCTAACCCCATCAGCCCACCTCTAGCCTTAACCCCCCAGCCCAGCCCAGCCCAGCCCATTTCCAGCCCCAGCCCCCCAATAGCCCATTACCAGCCCTACCCCCCAGTCCATTTCCAGCCCCAGCCCCCCAATAGCCCATTACCAGTCCTACCCCCCCCTAGCCCATTACCTGTCCTACCCCCCCCCATAGCCCATTACCAGTCCTACCCCCCCCGGCCTAAAGTAAAATTTAATTTTTAAAAAAAACCTGGTGGCTGCCGCCGCGGGGCCCCCTCTGCTGCCGCGGGGGCCCCGTCTACAAGCTGGTCGGGTCCGGTCGGGTCGGGTCGGGTCCGGTCGGGTCTCTCTCCCTCCCTCGCTGCAGGCTGCAGGCTGCGAGAGACGCATCTTCGTGTCTCTCGCAGCCTGCAGCGAGGGAGGGAGGGAGAGAGACCCGACCGGACCCGACCCGACCGGACCGGACCGGACCGGACCCGACCAGCTTGTAGACGGGGCCCCCGCGGCAGCAGAGGGGGCCCCGCGGCGGCAGCCACCAGGTTTTTTTTTTAATCGAGTTGAAAAAAAAAAAAACCCTGGTTCTATTTTTTGTGGGCCCCTGCCGGTTGTGGGCCCTACGCCATGGCGTACATGGCGTATATGTAAATCCGGCCCTGGTGCATACCCTGTGTGGGTGCCATGGTCACATGATGTAAGTGAAGGGGGGTGTTGGGACCCACAGGGCGATTACATACCACCACCCAACGCACCCTCTGGGGCTCAGGGTGGGGGACAGGATCTCCCGCCAACAGATCCACATTCTACCCCCCTGCAATGGTGGCAGTAGAGGGGACCATCACCCCAGTCCTGCTAGGGATCAAACACCCTACAGGGCAGGCAATGCAGAGCTGTACACATCCATAAAGCAATAGCAGACAGAAGGCCTGGAAATGCACAGCTGCCCCCCCTATCTGACATTCTCCAGCAGCAAGCCTCCAGCCGCTGCACCCTGCAAGGTGTTGCAGCAACACACATACTAGCTGCAAACAGTCTGCTAACTAGTCCATAATGCATGGTCCTGGAGAAGATGTGTGAACCCAAAACTGGGAGGTCAGCATACACACCAAGCAGATAAATCAGTAATCGGGCCCCAAAAGAGAGCCCGCAAATATCACATGGAAAAAATGCTGTATAGCACTATGGGGGAACCTAGCCATGCTGTGGTCACTGCTCAGTCAGGGTGAGAGTGACCTCCCAGCAGGACATGCTGTGGCCACTCTGTCCGTGCAGGTGGTACCAGGCACTACAATGTCCGAGCCATTGCCCTAAGCCCTGTGCAGATGCGGCCAGGCCAGGCCACCCTATCCAGGCTATTCCCACAGTACCTTGCTCATCATTATGCACATTGGCAGGCCAATACTGGCAACAGTGCTAGCAGTGTGGGCTGTGGAGGGTGTTGGCAGCCACCACACACTGGATAAACAGACACACACTCCCCACACCTATGCCAGCATTGTGCAACTATAGAGGTGTTGGGCAGCCCAGGCCACCACACCAGTCCTGGGCACAGTGCAGGCATGGCTATGGTACGCAATACTGTAGGAGTCACTCCCCAGTTTGGTAAACACTGTCAGACACAAGACCTGTAGCACACTCCACAGAAATCAGAAAGGTTGCTATGATGCAGCTCACTCAGAAAATTGTACTTAACCTAGGAATTGCTATCTTCCAGTAATCATAGCAAACTTTTGATAGATGTGTACCATATTCCCCAGTTTAGGGTGGCATTACTAAGGTATGCAAGTGCTAGTATTGGGAGATGCACGCAGAGCCCAAAGTCCTGCCTCTCCAGGAGGCTTTGGATAATGGGGCCTGTGGGTGCGGGTGTGTCTGCCCCTGTTGGCTGCTGCTTTACAGCAGAGGTTCCCAACTCAAGTCCTGCGGTGCCAAACACTGTTCGGGTTTTCATGCTGTCCCTCATGAATATGCATGAGATATATCTGCATACCATGGGGGTGGCGCATAGAAATGCAGCACAGGCATCTTTATCAGAGGCAGCATGGAACCGGAATGGTGTTTGGCCCTCCAGGACTGCATTTGGGAGGCTCTGCTCTAGGTAATGTGCATGTTTATGGTGTCTGTGCTCTGTAGGGTAAAATGTAGGTGTCTTGGGCATGTTTACGTCATCTGCAAGAAAGGTTCTGTTTGTATTAGCACGTTATAGTAGTGGGTAAAATATGAGGACTGGGTTGGTGAACACCACAGCTGGGACTTAAACCTGTGACCTTCTGTTTCTGAATACACAGGTGTTGTGCACTGCACCACCATGTTATCACAGAAATGATGCATTCCCTGGTGATACCATGACTGTTGGTCAGACAGGGCCTGTCTGTTGCAGTGCATGGCACCCACCTACACAGGGCTAGGCCACGGTCTGCTCTGGGCAGCTGCCACTGCCCCCTCCACCACCAGTATCCCTCAGCCACCATACTGACATGCCCTTCTGCTGGTGGAGCTGGTGGTGCGCAGTCTCAGGTCATCCAGTGTGCAGGTAGGCGGCTGCCTATGGTGCGTGTTCTGGGGTAGGGGTGCCTGCATAGATGTCCACGCTCCCCCCCAGCCCCGCCTGCCAATGTTCCGTGCCCTTGGGGGTAGCTGTTGGGTACTATCCCCTGTGACACTGTGGGAAACACACTCGTGCCCATGTTGGGCCTTCAGCAGTTGCTGTCTGGCTGCTCTGCTGTTTCAGCATTCATATGGGCCACCTAGCCATCACCCTAGTCCGCACTGTGGCCCAGCTCCACCACAGCATGTGCCGCCTGCGGCCCTCTGTATCCCCCTCTCCGGCATCTCTCCAGTTGCCGTTCCGACATGCCTGCCCTGATGTTGCGGGACATGTGCACACCATAGGAACCCTGTCCGATGGTGGGGAAAACCCTGAGCAGCGCTATTTCACTGTGGGCTCATTCACCTTGTATGAGGACGGATTATAGACCCTTCCACGATTTATATCTGTTCTATGGAGCTTACTCGGGGGGAGGGGGGGAGGGGTTGATGTTTCTCATTGATACCACTATTGGCCAGCTTGGTTATGTTTTTTTTCCAGTTTGTTGGGGTCATTTTCAGTGTTTATGTGCCCTTTTGTTCTGTGCACCTGTATCACACCTATCACTTTTTTTAGGTTTCCCTGCCTGGGCTGTACATTGCTGACACTGAAATGGTTTCTCTCCCCTGTAATGTGCATTTAACGGCAGGTTTTCATTCGCTTTGGAATTGAGCTCTTCAGATCAGCACGTTAGTGTGAAGGGAGCCTCTCCCCGCCCACTCTCCGTCCATTGACCCCTTCTCTCCGCCCTCTCTCCACCTTCTGCGGTGTTTTACCGCGCCGCGGGGCATTACAATCGTTAGCGCATCATAACGCGTGTTATGTAACGTTAACGATCGTTAGCGCATCATAACGTGCGTTATGTAACGTTAACGATCGTAAGTGCAGCATAACACGCGTTATGCTGTGCTTACGATCGTTAACGTTACATAACGCGCGTTATGTACGATTACCGCAGTTTAGTAAACATACCCCATAGATTCCTTTGTGTCTTTATAAAATAGCCTCAGAAAACCAAGGGCAGATTGTAGGGGAGGAGGAGAGGCAAACCTTCAAGGCCCTACCTCTAGAGGCTTTTTTTCTCATTCCACCAAGTCAGAAATCAACACTTGGCATGGCGATTCTCAAGAAATGCATATGTCCCAGCTTTTTACTGATCTTTCAGGACAGGTACAAAGGTTAGTGTTTAACAAACAAAAGCCCAGAACCCAGCATCAAAAACAAGTTAGTGGTAGAAAAACAAAGATGATGAATCCTAGATCAATCTCAGTTCTTTCTTTAGATCCAACTCCTTTTCACACAGAAAGAACGGGTCTTTCCAATTTTTTGGTCTTTGTAGTACTTCCAATTTCATTCTTATCAGGACTTTTTCCTTGGTGGTTCATTGAACTCTTTCCACTCCTCTGGTAATTTGAGTTGTCTGCAGTGATCTACAGACCCCAAAACAATGGAACCTTCTCGCTACTTCTGGGTTTCTTGGCCTTTGGTGCTAATTCCCAGAGACCATACATTTCTCTGAAGCCCAGGCACTTTCACAGATGTGTGGAAAGAAAAATTTATGATTCCATCAAACCCTACCTCTCTCCAGAAGGACTAGAAAAAGGGACTGCTACTTCTGGAAAGAGATCTGCAATTGTGAATATATACTTCTGGGAATTTTCTGAAAGGACTTCTTTGTATTAAAGCTAATTAATCTGTGAACCCAGTGTTTTTTGTTAAAGCAGTCAGAGCCTATTAGCAGCAGTTTAAGTTTAAATTTTAGACACAGAAGAGAACTTTCTGGTTAAATTTGGAACCCAGCAGAGAGCTTGTAGTTTAAATTTAATAGTCACTCAGGGTCTAGAATCAGCAAAGTACTTTAGTTTAAATTTAAAAAACAGAAGAGAACTTTCTGGTTAAATTTGGAACCCAGCAGAGAGCTTGTAGTTTAAATTTAATAGTCACTCAGGGCTTGGTATCAGCAAAGTACTTTTAGGGGTATGTTTACTAAACCGTCTTAATGTGCGCTCTGTGATGTTATCGCGCGATAAGGTACCTTATTGTGTGATAATGGCGCCTTTTTAGGTGCACAGGTACCTTATCGTGCGATAACGCGTGCAGCGGCGCAAACGAGCGCTGAAGGCAGGGAAAGGCTCCTGGAGGGCGGAGAGAGGCTCCCCAGGGGAGGAGAGAAGGGGTCAATGGGTGGAGAGTGGGAGGGGAGAGGCTCCCCGCATACTAACGCTGTGAAATCCGAGGCTGAAAACTAACGCCAGTGAAACCCTGGCATTAGAGCTGATTTAAAGGGAAGAGAAACAATTTATGTCAGCAATGTACAGCAAAACCAGGGAAACCAACAAAAAAGTGATAAGTGTGATACATGTGCACGGAACAAAAGTGCAAATAAACATTGAAAATGACCCCAAAAAATATAAAAAAACCATAACCAAGCTGGGCAATAGTGATATTAATGGGAAATATCAACAAACACTCCCAAGAAAGCTCCAAAAAAAAGATGAATTTTGGAAGGGTCTACACTCCGTCCCCATACAAGGCGAATGATCCAACAGTGAAATAGCGCTGATCAGTGTTTCCCTCTCCATTGGACAGGTTTCCTATGGCGTCCACATGTTCCACCACAGCAGGGCAGTCATGTTGGAATGGGCAATGGACAGATGCTGGGAAAGGGGACACAGAGGGCTGTAGACGGCATATGCTGTGCTGCAGCTGGGCCAAAGTGAGGACTAGGGTGATGCCTAGGTGGCCCATAGGAATGCTGAAACAGTAGAGCAGCCAGACAGCAACTGATGAGGGCCCAGCATTGGCACGAGTGTGCTTCCCACAGTGTCACAGGGGATAGTACCCAGTAGGTACCCCCAAGGGCACAGAACATTGGCAGGCGGTGCTGGGGGGAAGCGTGGACATCTATGCAGGCACCCTTACCCCAGAAACCACACCATAGGCAGCCACCTAGCTGCACACTGGATGGCCTGAGACTGTGCTCCACCAGCACCACCAGCAGAAGGGCATGTCAGCAGGGTGGCAGAGGGGCACTGGTGGTGGAGGGGGCAGTGGCAGCTGCCCAGAGCAGACCGTAGCCTAGCCCTATATAAGTGGGTGCCATGCACTGCAACAGACAGGCCCTGTCTGATGAACAGTCATGGTATTCCCAGGGAATGTACTGTCTCTGTAGCAACATGGTGGTGCAATGCACACACCCAGTGTGTTCAGGAACAGAAGGTCACAGGTTCAAGTCCCAGCTGTGGTTCCTGCCAACCCAGCCCCCATATTTTACCCACTACTAAAACATGCTAATACAGACAGAACCTTTATTGCAGATGACGTAAACATGCCCAAAACTCCTACATTTTACCCTACAGAGCACAGACACCATAAACAGGCACATTACCTAGAGCAGAGTCTCCCAAATGCAGTCCTGGAGGGCCAAACACCATTCAGGTTCCATGCTGCCTCTAATAAAGATGCCTGTGCTGCATTTCTATGCGCCGCCCCCATGGTATGCAGATGTATCTCATGCATATTCATGAGGGACAGCATGAAAACCCAAACAGTGTTTGGCACACCAGGACTTGAGTTGGGAACCTCTGACGTAAAGCAGCAGCCAACAGGGGCAGACACACCCGCACCCACAGGCTCCATTAGCCAATGCCTCCTGGAGAGGCAGGACATTGGGCCCTGCATGCATCTCCCAATACTAGCACTTGCATACCTTAGCAATGCCACCCTAAACCTGGGAATATGGTACACAGCTATCAAAAGGCTGCTGTGATTACTGGCAGATAGTAATTCCTAAGTTAAGCACAATTTGCTGATTGAGCTGCATCATAGCAACCTTTCTGATGTCTGTGGAGTGTGCTTCAGGTCTGGTGTCTGACAGTGTTTACCACCCTGGGGAATGACCCCAACAGTATTGCGTACCATATCCATGACTGCACTGTGCCCAGGACTAGTGTGGTGGCCAAGGATGCAAACACCTCTATAGTTGCACAATGCTGGCATAGGTGTGGGAGTGTGTGTCTGTCTATCCAGTGTGTGGTGGCTGAAAACACCCTCCACAGCCCACACTGCCAGCACTGTTGAAAGTATTGGCCTGCCAATGTGCATAATGAGGAGCAAGGTACCATGGGTATAGCCCGGACAGGGTGGCCTGGCTAGGATGCATCTGCACAGGGCATAGGGCAATGGCTGGGACATTGTAGTGCCTGGCCACCACCTGTACAGACAGGATGGCCACAGCATGTCCTGCTGGGAGATCACTCTCACCCTGACTGAGCAGTGACCATGGCATGGCTAGGTTCCCCCATAGTGCTATGTAGTAATTTTCTCATGTGATATTTATGGGTTTTCTTTTGGGACCCAATCACTGACTTGTCTGCTTGGTGTGCATGCAGCTCCACCAGGAACATGCACTATGGACTAGTTAGTAGACTGTCTGCAGCTGGTATGTGGCTTGCTGCAGGAGAATATCAGATAGTGGTGGGGGTGTAGCTTAGCATTTCCAGGCCTAATGTCTGTCTGCTATTGCTTTATGGATGTGCACAGAGCTGCATTGATTGCCCTGTAGGGTGTCTCTTCCCCAGCAGAACTCGGGTTGATGGTCCTCTCTACTGCCACCATTGCAGGGATGTAGAATGTGGATCTGTTGATGGGAGACTCTGTTTCCCACCCTCAGCCCCAGAGGGTTGGTGGCACTTAATCCTCCTATGGGTCCATAAGGGCTAAACCTGACTGAGAAATACAGATGTATCCAAGGTGTGTCTGCAGGAACTACCTATCTCACACACTAGCACTGCTGGGGACCTTCAGCACAGCCTATTCCTGCCATGGAAGGTGCTATTGACCTGGTGCTGAGCACCCCACCTCACCCTCAGGGTGAGCACAGTAGCCGCACAATGTGACGATGTGTAGCTACTCTGTGCCAGTAACACACACGGTCAGTTCCCCCTACCAGGCCGAGGTGCCGTGGGGGTGCATACCCCATGTTGTGTTCATCTGTAGACTGCTGATTTGCATGTGCAGTGCATCATGGGTACGGGTGGGGTTAACCCTATCCTGGTGACCACAGCAGACTGTTTGTGTGGTGACATGCAGTCTGTTTGCAGCCAGCCAGGGGTTTGTTAGCAGCTGTAGCCCACTGGTTATTTCACTGCCTGTGGAGCCAGAGGTCATAAGTTCAAACCCACAGTGGGGATATTTGATAGGGCTGTCCAAAGCATTGTCTATTTTTAATGTACATTAGTGTTTCCAGCAAAAGCACCCTCAGAGTACTGTAACCATAAGGTGCCTCAGAAGGCACCTTATGGTTACAGTCCGTATAAGGTGTCCTATGGAGTGCCTTATAGGGTGCCCTATAGGGGACATTATAGGGTGCTGTGGCGGACAGTGCACTTTATAAGTGCCCTATGGAGTGCCTTATAGGGTGCCTTATGCGGCACCTTAGGTTACGGCACGTGAGGGTGTGTTTGCTGGCAGCAATAATTAAAGTACAAATAAAATGCCTCAAGAAACAATACTTACATGTCAAAGCTGATGCCTCACCCAGCCTTATGCATTAGGCACACTGGGGGACGGAACTCATGACCCCTGTATCATCAGTCAGTGTATTAACCATTGTGCTACACCTCTGTTTCTATGTTTGCATGTCTGGGCGTCTACTTAAGATTACCGCGCGGTAACGCGCTTAGCGGCACTTCGCCCGATAATGTGCGCAGCAGCGCGCGTTATCGCACGATAATCCCGTTTTGCTACTTTAAGACTGAAACGCCCTCTCCTTTTATGGCATCCTGCACACTATCGCCGGGCGCACATTAAGACGGTTTAGTAAACATACCCCTTAGTTTAAATTTAAAACACAGAAGAGAGCTTTCTGGTTAAATTTGGAACCCAGCAGAGAGCTTGTAGTTTAAATTTAATAGTCACTCGGGGCCTAGTATCGGCAAAGTACTTTTAGGGGTTTGTTTACTAAACCGTCTTAATGTGTGCTCTGTGACGTTATCACGTGATAAGCTTTCTGGTTAAATTTAGAATGCAGCAGAGAGCTTGTAGTTTAAATTTCATAATAAGTCAGAGCCTAGCAGCAGCAAAGAGCTGTAATTTAAATCAAATCACAATATAACAGCATAAAAGGCAAAACAGGGTCAGTACTCTGTGAGCAACAAATTAAGTCTTCTAGAGACCTTTACAAAGAGACCTTCTACCTAAGGGGAAAGAGACCTGTGAAGCTTTTTCAGTAGGTGTTAACACCAGGTGGCAGGTCAAAAGGCCCTTTTGAAAGACTCCTTCTATCCAAGCAAGGACTGTTAATCAACCAGGAAGTTGGTCACAGCTTACCTCAGCAGCACAGGCATAAATAGCTCAACCAGAGCTCTGTGATCCTCTGTCTTGAAGGACTAGAAAAAGGGACTGCTACTTCTGGAGAGAGATCTACAATTGTGAGTATATACTTCTGGGATTTCTCTGAAAGGACTTCTTTGTATTAAAGCTAATTAACCTGTCAACCCAGTGTTTTTTGTTAAATCAGTCAGGGCCTAGTAGCAGCAGTTTAAGTTTAAATTTAAGACACAGAAGAGAACTTTCTGGTTACATTCCATACCCAGCAGAGAGCTTGTAGTTTAAATTTAATAGTCACTCAGGGCCTAGTATCAGCAAAGTACTTTATTTTAAATTTAAAACACAGAAGAGAGCTTTCTGGTTAAATTTGGAACCCAGCAGAGAGCTTGTAGTTTAAATTTAATAGTCACTCGGGGCCTAGTATCAGCAAAGTACTTTTGGTTTAAATTTAAAACACAGAAGAGAGCTTTCTTGTTAAATTTGGAACCCAGCAGAGAGCTTGTAGTTTAAATTTAATAGTCACTCGGGCCTAGTATCGGCAAAGTACTTTTAGTTTAAATTTAAAACACAGAAGAGAGCTTTCTGGTTAAATTTAGAACCCAGCAGAGAGCTTGTAGTTTAAATTTCATAATAAGTCAGAGCCTGGCAGCAGCAAAGAGCTGTAGTTTAAATCAAATCACAATATAACTTAGCATAAAATGCAAAACAGTGTCAGTACTCTGTGGGCAACAAATTAAGTGTTCTAGAGACCTTTACAAAGAGTCCTTCTACCTAAGGGACAAGAGGCCTGTGAAACGTTTTCAATAGGAGTCACCACCAGGTGGCAGGTCCAAAGGCCATTTTGAAAGACTCCTTCTATCCAAGCAAGGACTGTTAATCACCCAGGAAGTTGGTCACAGCTTACCTCAGAAGCACAGGACAGGATACTGTGTAATAGCCCTCTTTTAATGTGTTATTTCCCTCCATCCCTCCCCAACACCCACCCACACCTGGGATAATCGTAGCTTTATAGGTACTTACACATCTTAAAGGAAAGGAGGTGTTCTCAGGTGAAGCTCGTTATCCAAATCAGTCATACACTAAGGAACTGAGATTAATTAAGCTTCAGGTGAACAAGGTATATTAAACGTATTAGGTACAGTTTTATTAGTATAAATATCCATAGCAACCCTTAGTAAGTAAAGAAATCAAAGATCTAAACACGAGCTTAAAACTAAGATGCAGACAGCAGTCCAGCAGCAAGATGGGGCTTTCCAGTCTTTTGCATTGAGTGTCACATGTATGATTTTCTCCCAGTTGGTGAGATGTCTTACGTGTGCACTAGGTGCAAGGAGCTCTTTGCTCTCAGGGAACGAGTCCGTTCTCTAGAGGCTAGATTAGCAAACTTGGAAAACATAAGAAAGACAGAGAGGTACTTGGACGAGACCTACAGGGATATAGTCCTGAAGTTCCATCTCCAGTCTGGCAGCATCCCTGTTGCCATGGAGGAGAGAGGTCACGTGACAGGAGAGCATCACCCTGGTGTGGCAGGAAGTGATCCTGTAACTAGGACATGTCCTCGAGGTGATGTAAAACCCTTTCACACCGAGGAAGTTTCTCCAGGGCCATGTGCCCATGAGGGAAGGGTTAGGACAGCCATTATAGTTGGTGATTCGATCAATAGGCATGTAGATAGCTGGGCGGCTGGTGTACGTGAGGATCGCCTGGTAACATGCCTGCCTGGTGCGAAGGCCGCGGACCTCACGCGCCACCTAGATAAGGTCTTAGATAGTGCTGGGGAGGAGTCTGCTGTCTTGGTACATGTTGGTACCAATGACATAAGAAAATGTGGTAGGTAGGTTCTAGAGGCCAAATTTAGGCTTTTAGGTAGGAAGTTGAAATCCAGAACTTCCAGGGTAGTGTTCTTTGAAATGCTTCCCGTTCCACGCGCAGGACCCAAAAGGCAGGCAGAGCTCCGGAATCTCAATGCGTGGATGAGACAATGGAGCAGAGATGAGGGTTTTGGATTTGTTAGGACCTGGGGAACATTCTGGGGAAAGGAGGGGCTCTTCCGAAGGGATGGGCTTCACCTTAACTGGGATGGAACCAGGCTGCTGGCATTAAACTTTAAAAAGGAGATAGAGCAGCTTTTAAACTAGATAATAGGGGTAAGCCAAAAGTCGCCCAAGAGCACATGGTTCAGAAGAATGTATCCTTGAAGGATACTACCAAAAGCAGAGAGGTTCCAAAAAAGCGTAAAGTAGCCCAAATGCCCTAGAGTATGGAGCAGACAGAGCTTAAAGATCCCAAATTACCCATGTCTACCAATAGCCAGATTAATATGATATAAAATACAGTCTCTAAAATGCTTGTATGCAAATGCTAGAAGTCTAAAAAATAAGATGGGAGAGTTAGAATATATAGCACTAAATGAGAGGTTAGATATGATTGGAATATCAGAGACATGGTGGAAGGAGGACAACCAGTGGGACACTGTGATACCTGGGTACAAATTATATGGTAATGATAGAGCTGATCAAATTGGTAGCGAGGTTGCGCTCTATGTTAGAGAGGGCATTGAGTCAGAAAGGATTATTTATTTAATTATTTATTTAACAAATTTTATATACCGTCTTTCTACAAGTCAAGACGGTTTACATCGAACATATTTAGCAGTATGTTTCAACTGTTTACATGGAACAAGACAACGATGAATAAATATGATAACGAGAAGAACTAATTACAAGTTTTGCAGGAAACAAGTTTTGCAGGAAACAAAATTTGCTGTAGAATCTCTATGGATTGAAATTCCATGTAAAAAGGGGAAGGCGATGGAAGTGGGGGTGTACCGCCTGGCCAGAATGAACAAATGGATGATGAAATGCTCAAAGAAATCAAGGAAGCTAACAAATGTTACAGTGCAGTAATAATAATGGGTGATTTCAATTATCCCAGTATCGACTGGGTCAGTGTCACGGCAGGACATGCTAGGGAGATAAAGTTCCTAGATGAAATAAATGACTGCTTCTTGGAGAAGCTGGTTCATGAACCGACCAGAGGCGAAGCCATATTGGACCTAGTCCTTAGTGGAACACCAGATCTTGTGCAAAAGATAAGGGTGTTGGGGCCACTTGGCAATAGTGATCATAGCATGATCGCATTTGATTTAATTAGTGGAGGAGGGATAGTAAGGAAATCCACAGTACTACCTTTTAACTTTCGAAAGGGAGACTATGATAAAATGAGGAAAATAGTTAAGAAAAAACTTAAAGGAGCAGTTGCAAAGGTTAAAGACTTACATCAAGCTTGGGTGTTGTTGAAAACTACTATCTTGGAAGCCCAGACCAGCTGTATTCCATGCTTTAAGAAAAGTGGAAGGAAGTCCAAAAAACTGCCAGCATGGTTTAAAGGTGAGGTCAGAGAGGCTTTTGTTGCAAAAAAAAACATCTTTCAGGAAATGGAAAAAAGAGCCAAACGACGAAACCTGGAAACAGCACAAGCACTGGCAAGTCAAATGCAAGGCATTGATAAGGCAGGCAAAGGGAGAATTTGAGAAGAAGCTTGCTGCGGAAGCAAAAACGCGAAATAAAGACTTTTCAAGTACATTCGTAGTAAAAAAACTGTGAGAGAGTCAGTTGGTCCATTAGATGATAGAGGGGATAAAGGGGCACTAAGAGGAGAGAAGACAATAGCGGAGAGACTAAATGAATTCTTTGCTTCGGTCTTTACTGACAAAGATGAAGGGATGTTACGCATGACTGAAGTGGTATTTAAAGGTGCGGAAGAATTGAAGGAAATATCGATACATCAGGAAGATGTATTAGAACTATTAGATAAACTGAAGAGTAGCAAATCACCTGGGCCAGATGGTATACATCCAAGGGTGTTGAAAGAAATGAAATATGAGATTGCAGATCTGCTATTAGTAATCTGTGAATTTTCATTAAAATCATCTGTAATACCTGAAGATTGGAGGATCACCAATGTAACGCCAATTTTTAAAAAGGTTCCAGGGGTGATCCAGGAAACTACAGACCAGTGAGCCTGACATCAGTACCGGGAAAAATGGTAGAAACCATCATAAAGAACAAAATTACTCAGCATGTAGATAGTCATGGCCTACTGGGAGACAGCCAACATGGCTTTAGACAAGGAAGATCTTGTCTTACTAATCTGTTATGTTTCTTTGAAGGTGTGAATAAACAGATGGACAAAGGTGAGTCGGTTGATTATAGTGTATCTGGACTTTCAGAAAGCCTTTGACAAGGTCCCTCATCAGAGACTTTTGGCAAAACTAAAAAGTCATGGGATAGGAGGCAGTGTACTATTGTGGATCAGGAACTGGTTAAAAGATAGAAAGCAGAGGGTAGGGCTAAATGGCCAATTTTCCCAATGGAGAAAGGTGAATATTGGTGTACCCCAGGGATCTGTGCTGGGTCCGCTGCTTTTTGACATATTCATAAATGACCTGGAAAGGGGAATAACGAGTGAGGTTATCAAATTTGCAGATGACACAAAACTATTTAAAGTTGTTAAAACCCAAGAGGATTGTGGAAAATTGCAAGAGGATCTTGATAAATTGGAAGAGTGGGCATCAAAATGGCAGATGAATTTAATGTGAACAAGTGCAAAGTTATGCACCTAGGGAAGAACAACCCAAACTATGGTTATACGATGCAAGATTCCACATTAGGAACTACCTGCCAGGAAAAAGATTTAGGCGTCATTGTGGGTAATATGTTAAAATCCTCGGCCCAGTGTGCAGCGGTGGCCAAGAGAGCAAATAGAATGCTAGGTATCATAAGGAAAGGAATGGAAAATAAAACAAAAGATATTATAATGCCTCTATATCGTTCCATGGTGAGACCGCACCTTGAATATTGTGTGCAATTCTGGTCGCCGTATCTTAAAAAGGATATAGCTTTTTTAGAAAAGGTTCAGAGAAGAGCCACCAAAATGGTAAAGGGGATGGAAGGATACTCCTATGAAGGAAGGCTAAAAAGGTTAGGGCTCTTTAACCTGGAAAAGAGACGACTGAGGCGAGATATGATAGAAGTCTATAAATTAATGAATGGAGTGGAACGGGTAAACGTTTATCGATTGTTTACGTTATCAGAATATAGAAAGACTAGGGGACATGCAATGAAGCTACAGGGTAAACTATTTAAGACCAATAAAAGAAAATATTTTTTCACTCAACATGTAATCAAACTCTGAAATTTGTTACCGGAGGATGTAGTAAAGGCTGTTAGTGTAGCTGGGTTTAAAAAAGGTTTGGACAAGTTCCTGGAGGAAAGGTCCATAAACCCATTATTAAGAAGGGACCCAGGATATCAATGCTTGACTCAGTACAAGCATTGTGGAACCTGTGTCTTTTGAGGAAACTGCTAGGTACGTATGACCTAGATTGGCCACTGTTGGGAGCAGGATACTGGGCTTGATGGACCTTGGTCTGACCCAGTATGGCATATCTTATTTTCTTATTTTTTTCATCCATTCAAATTTCACATGTCCATCCTCAATCCCCACTTACTCACTCAATACCCAGCCAATTGTGGATTTTACTTCCCTCCTACAAAATATCTCTTCTTCTCTCCATACTCACTCCCCCAGCCCCATCCCCTTCTAGTCCTACCCCAACATAAGCTCCCTTCTAGTTCCAGCCCACCCAGCATGCCCTTCTTGTCCCATTCTCCCATCCCCTCACATCAGCCCATTTCCAATGCTAGCCCTCCATCAGTCATTTCCAGTCCTATCCTAGCCCCCATCAGCCCATTTGCGGTCCAAATCCGTCCATCAGTCCATTTCCAATCCAAGCCCCCCAAGCTCATTTCCAGTACAAGCCCCACCCCATCAGCCCAATATCAATCCTAGTCCCCATCAGCCATTTCCAGTCCTATCTTAGCCCCCAACAGCCCATTTCCAGTCCTATCCTAGCCCTCCTCCCATCAGCAGTTTCCAGTCCTAGACCCCACATCAGCCTTTTCCAGTCCTATCCCAGCCCCCATCAGCCCATTTCCAGTCCAAGCCCCTTCATCAGCCCATTTCCAGTCCTAGCCCTCCATTAGCTCTTTCCAGTCCTATCATAGCCCACCCATCAGCCCATTTCCAGTCCTAGCCCTCCATCAGCTCTTTCCAGTCCTATCATAGCCCCCCCATCAGCCCATTTCTAGTCCTAGCCCCACCATCGTCCCTTTCCAGTTTTATCATAGCCCCCCATCATCCCATTTCTAATCCTAGCCTCCCATCAGCCCCTTTCAGTCTTATCCTAGCCCCTCATTTCCAGTCCAAGCCCCCCCCATCAGCCCATTTCCAGTCCTAGTCCCCTCCCCCTGAAAGAGCTCATGCCTGTTTTACTGGCTTTGGAGGGAGCCAGAGAGGCTCCGACTCACCTCTGTATAGCCGCTGAAGTGAAGAGCACCATTTTTCTTCACTTTGGCAGCTGTGTTCTGGTATAGGCCACTGGCACTCTGAGTGCTGGGAAACAGGAAGTGCCTTTTAACCTCCAGCACACCATCAGCTTACACTAGAATACAGCAGCAAAAGTGAAGAAAAACAGCGTTCTTCACTTTGGCGACTGTACAGAAGTGATCCGGGACCTCGTGCCTGCCCGGCTTTCTCTGAAGCCAGCCCTGCCAGGAGCAAAACATCACAATGCGGGATGTTGTTGTCACGGGGCCCCCTGAAGCATGGGGCCCTGTGCTAACAACATTCTCGCACAATGGACAGGCTACTAATCATTTGTATAGTGCTACAAGGTGTACGGAGTGCTGTACGTATAGATGTAAGACACAATCCTTGCTTATCTGAGCTTACAATCTAATCAAGACAAAAAAAATCACAAAACTGGGGACTAGAGTATGGTAAGATACACAGGTAGTGAACAAGAGAATGAGGAGTATCAGGATCCAAAAGCAGCTTCAAAGAGGTGGGTTTTTGTTTGGATTTGCATAGGGTTAGAGAATCTCATCAGGGTTAGAGTAGTTTTGACTCTCATCAGCCACTGGTATATTTCAATCATCTCCCTTGAGCAACATACCTTCAACTGATAGAGTCACTCAAAAAACCCTCTAAAGACTTCACAAATCTCAGCGTTTGTTCTCCAGACTCTCTCAAACTCCCCCTGTATTTCCTTAACCAACCTATCTCTCGTTGTCTCTTCAACTGCCACGCTAGAAGCTTGCTCGCCTTCCACCCATATTCCATAAAATTATGCTTCCTCAGCCACCCTTGTTTCAGCAAAAGGTATTAATGGCAAGAAACGTTATCAGCAAGTTGCTCAACCAGCACTGCAAAGAACATTGTCTCCCACTTTGTTACAGCTATGCTAGAATGGGTGTAATATCCTTGGCTCAGCAAGCTACAGGTTTTGTATTTGTGCAGTCATTCAGGAGCTTATTTGGCTCAAGATGTGCTGTAAACATGTCTTGGAGTGACCTTGTTTGAAAAACTGTTTGCATGCTAACCCTTTTGTTTTACATAGTGTTTGTACAGCAGAGGGTATGCTTTTACTCTTTGCTGGGCAGTTCTTGCTATAGCCACTAAATTTAGACATATTCCCTGTTTCCTGAATCCATTCGTTCCTATCTCTCCTTTTTCTGGTGGCAGCTTCTCACTTTGTCATCCTCTTCCCTGCATTCTATCACCATTGCTCCATTCCATCTTCTCTCTGTCCTACCCTCTCCCACCCACCCCTGTTGTGGCTCCTTTCTAGCTCATCTCCTTCCTACCTCCTTTCCTCCCCATGGCCTTTTTTCTGGGTCCTCTTCCATCTATCATCCTGATCCCCCCCTCTCCCCCCCTCCCATTCCAATTACTTATTCCTGGTTCATTTCCCAGCAGCCTCCCATTCTCCTATTTTCCTTCCCTAAGTTCTCCCCTCCTCTCTCTTCGAATGGTGAACTGCTTTACTGCTTTTGGGGAGCATAATGACACCTTCACAATGTGGCAACATAGACAGTAGTGTTTAGGTAAGCGTGGACATGATGCTGGAAAACATGTCTGACTGTTTATTTGGATTGGTTAGAATGTTAGAAAATGAACGCATAGCCTAATATAATTGCCACCCTTGTCCCTGCAAAAGGCATCAGCAGCAAGAAAAATGATCAACAAGTTGGTCAGCCAGCACTGCAAAGAACATTGCATCCCACTTTGTTTCATCAGTGTTGGCCTTGATATTTATCTATTAGATTTCATCCAGAAAAATGTATGCATGTTTGTGGCCTGCCATTGCAGAATAACTTAGGTTTTGAACTTGTTCCTCAGAAATGTATAGTATATCTTTGAGAGTTGTAAAATGACAAGATGAATGAGATAAAAATAAAGAACCTAATTTAAGAACATAAGAAATGCCAGGATACTGGGCAGACCAAGGTGCATGAAGCCCAGTATCCTATTTCCAGTAGTGGCCAATCCAGGTCACAAGTACCTTGCCGTGTCCCAAAAAAACACACAGGTTCCATAATGCTTGTATGTGGCAAGCAGTGGATTACCTGGGTCCTCTTTAATAGTTTATGGACCTTTCCTCCAGGAACTTGTCCAAACCTTTTTTAAACCCAGCTACACTAACAGCTCTTACTACATCCTCTGGTAATGAATTGAGGCTGCGCACACAGTCACTTGGGGTTTAATATGTTGACTGGGATCTGATGTAGACTATGGTCAATTTCTATCCAAAAATAAAGGATAATTGAATGTCCCTATCTAAGCCCACAGAAACAAAGTCCTAAAGCGTTATTGCTTTAAGAATTCAAGGAATTTTCCAGGTTAAAATTTAATTAGGCAGTGTCCTTCTGCCAGAAGTCTAAAACCAGTGCCTCTCTCTCTCCCTCTGCACTGCTTCCAAGAGCATTCAGCAGTGCCACTACTCTTAGGATTCTAAAATGCCCAGACTCAGTAGAGCTAGCTGAATTCCTTCACAGGATTAAGCATATATATTTTCCAAAGAGTCTCTCTATAGTTTCAGCTTCCAGTAATCTTAGGTTCCTTAGATGAGCTCAATACAGCTTTCTTTTCCAGTATCTCAGGCTATTTCAAAGAAAGGTAGTTCCCCTTTTCCCCTTGCTCAGAGGATTCCAACCTGCCATGCCCAGCAGAACTACTAGCTCCTCTGCACAGGATTTAATATATTTCTTTCCTCTAAAAAGCTTTGCTAAAATCTTAGCTTTCAAAACATTTAGGGGTATGTTTACTAAACTGCGGTAAACGTGAATAACGCGCGTTGTATGACATTAACGATCGTTAGCGTGCCATAGCGTGCGCTATAGCGCATTAACGATCGTTAACGTCGTACAACGCGCGTTGTCACGCGCTAACGCACGTGATGCCCCGCTGCGGTAAAACAACGCAGCAGGCGGAGAGAAGGGGTCAATGGGCGGAGAGTGGGCAGGGAGAGGCTCCCATTACACTAACGTGCTGAATTTCAGAGCTGAATTCCAACGCGAATGAAAACCTGCCGTTAAATGCACTTTAAGGGGAGAGAAACCATTTCACTGTCAGCAATGTACAGCCTAGGCAGGGAAACCAAAAAAAGGTGATAAGTGTGATACATGTGCACAGAACAAAAGGGTACAGAAACACTGAAAATGACCCCAACAAACTGGAAAAAAACAACAACCAAGCTGTCCAATAGTGGTATCAATGAGAAACATCAACCCCCCCCCCGAGTAAGCTCCATTGAACAGATATTTATTTAGTTATTCATTGTAGTTATGTATTTATAAATCGCGGAAGGGTCCTTACCCCGTCCCCATACAAGGTGCATGGGCCCACAGTGAAATAGCACTGCTCAGGGATTCCCCCACCATCGGACAGGGTTCCTATGGCGTGCACATGTCCCGCAACATCAGGGTGGGCATGTCGGAAAAGGGGATACAGAGGGCTGCAGGCGGTACATGCAGTGGCGCAGCTGGGCTACAGTGGGGACTAGGGCGATGCTCAGTTGGCCCATAGGAATGCGTAAACAGTAGAGCCAGACAGCAACTGATGAGGGCCCAACATGGGCATGAATGTGTATCCCAAAGCGTCACAGGGGAGAGTACCCAACAGCAACCCCCAAGGGCACGGAACACTGGCAGGCGGGGCTGTGGGGGAGCATGGACGTCTATGCAGGCACCCCTACCCCAGAACACGCACCATAGGCAGCCGCCTACCTGTACACTGAGACCGCTCACCACCAGCTCCACCAGCAGAAGGGCATGTCAGCATGGTGGCTGAGGGATACTGGTGGTGGAGGGGGCAGTGGCAGCTGCCCGGAGCAGAACGTGGCCTAACACTGTGTAGGTGGCATGCACTGCAACAGGCAGGCCCTGTCTGACCAACAGTCATGGTATCACCAGGGACTGCACCATCTTTGTGAGAACATGGTGGTGCAGTGCACAGAACCACTGTATCCAGAAGGTCACAGGTTCAAGTCCCAGCTGTGGTTTCCGCCAACCCAGTCCTCTTATTTTACCCACTACTATAACGTGCTAATACAGGCAGAACCGTTCTTGCAGATGATGATAACATGCCCAAAACACCAACATTTTACCCTAAAGAGCACAGACACCATAAACATGCACATTACCTAGAGCAGAGCCTCCCAAATGCAGTCATGGAGGGCCAAACAGCATTCCAATTCCATGCTGCATCTGATAAAGATGCCTGTGATGCATTTCTATGCACCACCCCTATGGTATGCAAATGTATCTCATGCATATTCATGAGGGACAGCATGAAAACCCGAACAGTGTTTGGCACCGCAGGACTGGAGTTGGGAACCTCTGCCGTAAAGCAGCAGCCAACAGGGGCAGACACACCCGCACCCACAGGCCCCATTATCCCAAGCCTCCTGGAGAGACAGGACTTTGGGCTCTGCGTGCATCCCCCAATACTAGCACTTGCATACCTTAGTAATGCCACCCTAAACCTGGGAATATGGTACACAGCTATCAGAAGGTTGCTATGAGTACTGGCAGATAGCAATTCCTAGGTGAAGTACAATGGTTGGAGTGAGCTGCGTTATAGCAACCCTTCTGATGTCTGTGGTGTGTGCTACAGGTCTTGTGTCTGACAGTGTTTACCAATCTGGGGGGGGGGGCCTCCTACAGTATTGCTTACCATAGCCATGCCTGCACTGTGCCCAGGACTGGTGTGGTGGCCTGGGCTGCCCAGCACCTCTATAGTTGCACAATGCTGGCATAGGTGTGGGGAGTGTGTGTCTGTCTATCCAGTGTGTGGTGGCTGCCAACACCCTCCACAGCCCACACTGCTAGCACTGTTGCCAGTATTGGCCTGCCAATGTGCATAATGAGGAGCAAGGTACTGTGGGAATAGCCTGGATAGGGTGGCCTGACCTGGCCGCATCTGCACAGGGCATAGGGAAATGGCTCGGACATTGTAGTGCCTGGCCACCACCTGCACGGACAGCATGGCCACAGCATGTCCTGCTGGGAGATCACTCTCACCCTGGTTGAGCAGTGACCATGGCATGGCTAGGTTCCCCCATAGTGTTATATAGTATTTCTCTTATGTGATATGTATGGGTTTCCTTTTGGGGCCCAATCACTGACTTATCTGCTTGGTGTGTATGCTGATATCCCCGTTCAGGGTACATGCATCTCCTCCAGGACCATGCACTATGGACTAGCTGGCGGACTGTCTGCAGCTAGTATGTGTCTTGCTGGAACACCGTGCAGGGTGCAGCGGCTGGAGGCTTGCTGCTGGAGAATGTCATATAATGGTGGGGGGCAGCTGTGCATTTCCTGACCTGCCGTCTGTCTGCTCTTACCTTATGGATGTGTAGTGCTCTGCATTGCCTGCCCTGTAGGGTGTTTGAGCCCGAGTAGGACTAGGGTGATGGTCCCCTCTACTGCCACCATTGCAGAGGGTTGAAAGTAGATCTGTGGGTGGGGGATCCTGTCCCCCACCCTGAGCCCTAGAGGATGCGTTGGGTGGTGGTATGTAATCTCCCTGGTAATCACAGCAGAACGTGGGTGTGGTGTCATGCAGTCCTCCTGTAGCCAGCCATGTGTTTATTAGCAGCTCTAGCTCACTGGTTACCTCACTGCCCATGGAGCCAGAGGTCATAGGTTCACAACCCACAGTGGGGTTCATTGACAGGGCTGTCATAGGCATTGTCTATTTCTACTGTATATTAGTACTGCCAGCAGAACCACCCTCAGGGTGCTATCACCTTAGCGTAGCTCAAAAGACACCCTATAGGGCGCCTTATACAGCACCCTATAGGGCTTCTTATACGGCGCCCTATAGGGCTCCTTATACGGCGCCCCATAAGGCGCACCTTACGTGGCGCCCTATAGGATGCGCCTTCCACTTCTCCCTAAAGGGAGCGCCGAAATATTCCTATCACATGGTATATAATACATGACCATGTCAGAGAGAACGTCACTATTGGAACATATTGCATAAGACGGGTACAATTTTCCAGACATATGCAAACTGTAACCCACCTGCAGACTGTGGATTAAAATATTATAGTCGGCTTTCAAAGGTCACCTCAGCCAGCCTTTTTCATTAGGCACACTGGGGAATTGAACCCATGATTCTTGTACCATTAGTTTGTGTAGTAACCATTGTGCTACAGCTCTGTTTCTGTCTTTGGGTGTCTGCGCGCTGTCTTAGGCGTGCAAGCAGTGGCGCGCGCTGTAGCGATCGTTGCTGTGCGGCGCGTAATAAGGCGCGTACCTGGCGCGTTAGCAGTTATGATGTCCCGCCCATGTCCTTTTTTGGCTTTCCTTCCACTAACGCGGCTCCTAACGTGAATTGCACTAACACAGTTTAGTAAACATACCCCTTAGTTCCATGAAAAAGCTTAATCCAGTATTCCTTAGAAACTTTACAATTTATAAAGCAGGAAAAGTTTCCCTGTTTCTTTTCAAACCCTGCTCTAAGAAATACTTTTTCAGGATTTTGGTTGTATTTCTCAACAGACAAAAGTTGAGCCAATTCCTTATGCTCAGGAGCTTTTCACTACTTCAAAAAAAGCCTTAAAAAAGCTCCCTTCTGTTCATTCCTTATACACTTAGTTCTGTCCAAAACCAGAACTTTTAAAATGAAAACTCAATCAGAAGATTCTGCTCTGAGCTGTTTGAGAAAATCCTTTCCCTACTACTACTATTGAACATTTGTATAGCACTACAAGATGTACGCAGTGCTGCACAGACACATGTAAAAGATGGTCTGTGCTCTGTAGTCAACAGCCTGTACCCAGCAAATCTGTGCTTCAAACACAGGGCACAATTAATAAAAACTGAGTCAGTTAACTGCCTTCCAATTCTCTCTCTAAGCAGGCATCAAACAATAAGCAGACCAATGACTTAACAAAATTAAACCTTTTTAATTCAATTTCCAGTTATCTTAAACTTTCAAAGCATACACAGACCTTCTTCCCTCTTCTTTTCTAGCTCTCAACTGCTTCTTTCAGTTTCACTTCAGTCCTCCTAAGATAAACTGTTTAGTGGTCTTCCACTGCTAGAACTGCAAATAGTACCTCAACAGTGCTCTGGAAAGAGGCAAAAAGCCCCAAATCTCCAGTTAAAAGTATTTTTCCACAACAGAACAGAAACATCAGAATATATCCTAGGGTTCTGTGCTGTTTTTGTAAGCCTCTGAAGCAGCACATTTAAATGCTGCCTCCCTGCATCAGTCTCTACACAGTTTCTCTTCTGATAGACTGCTTTCTCAAGATCTCTGCACTTCCCCCAGCATACTCAATGCTTTCCTATGGGGCCAGGATTTGTTTTTAAATAAAATTTAATTTTTAGCATTAAAATGTTTTTTTTAAACCTGCAAATCCAGGATTACACTTCTTTTAATTTATCTGAGGCTTCAGTGCTCTCTCTGAGTCCTGGGAATGAAGCCCTGCACCCTTCCTGGGGCACCAGAGAGGTAATCTATTTAGTCTAAACTACTGGTTACATGTATTCTGTCTATAGAAATGGTCTATGAAGTGTATATAAGTGTGTGTGTCTTTCACTGAATCTATTCACTATTAAAGAAAGAAGCTATAAACTATGGCATTCTGTGAAGACAGTGTAAAGAAGGACTCAATGTTGCAGAGAATCAGACCCTTAGTACCTGGGCCAGTCAAAAATCCTGATCAACAGCAACACTGCACAGGAAGACGTCTGTGCTGAGGGAAATAGAGTCAAAGGAGCGACTGGGTTTAAGAACTTCTTCGGAATGTTATGAGGTAAAGCAAAGAACTGATTTTAAAGCAGGAGCACCAAAGTGAGAACTTTACCTTTCCCTTTTAAAGCCCAAAAGGGTGGGCCGACATTACAAAGTGTTCTGCTAATATATTTTGTGTCAAGTCTGTTTGCAGTTTGGGGATGTTGAAGATAGTCCACTTTAATCAGCACATTTACTTAGGCAGCCTGCACGTGTTAATAGTTGGGAAGCCAGGGAACTTTCTCTGAACCTTGTGGTCAGAGCCATTTTTAAAGAAATGATTCCTCATATTCAGCGGCGGCGGCTAACACTGCTAACACAGTTGGCTGTTGCCTCTGAACCTTAAACCCAGATATTCAATGCTGGGTTACCTAGATTGCTGGGAAACGGCAATATTCAGCCACTGCCTGGTTAGCTTCAGTGGCGAAAGTAAGGCTAACCCTTATTGCGTCTGACTTTTGCCGCATTGCCCAATATCGCCGCTGCCATTTATCACCAGGTGCTGCCCCGGAACCTCTCTGGAATGTCCCAGTGTTAACCAGTTAACATTAGGGCATACAGCAGTGGCACCCATGGATATTCAGTATTAATGCCACTGAATATCCCGGCCAAGGGGAATGATATGGTTAGCAGGTCTACTGAATGCATTAATCTATTTAAATATCGGGCCCACATTGTTCTGTCAGAGCACCTTATATGCCTGTAATATACTTCTGTCTGAAAGTGAATCTTTTCTTATAAGCCATCCCTTTTCTTTTTTTTTGCATGTGGGAAATAAAAAAATGGGCATGATTTTCATCTAGGCAGGCTATGCGCCACATCGGCGCACAGCCTGTCCGCTGACCTCCGTAACCAGGATTTTCACTTCTGCGGCAACGGAAGTGAAAATCCTGGTTTGACTGGACGCACCCAGAGCCACCAAAGCTAAACAGGTAGTAGCGATTTTTGATGCTACCCGCTTAGCCCTTGTGCCTTAAAGATAGTCATGGTAAAACCTTCACCTATCTTTAAGGCACAGAGGGCTAAGCAGGTAGCATCAAAAATTGCTGCTACCCATTTAGCCCTTTCCTCTGCCCCGATGCTAACCGCAAAGCATCTGGGTGCGTTAGGGGCTTATCAGGGATTTTCCAAATGCACTATCCATGTAGGTGTCTTCGGAAAATAGCGCATAAGGCATTTATACAAGTAACTAGGGCAGTTACCCATGTAAATGCCTTTGAAAATGGCATTAACCCCCCCCCCCCCACACCATGTGTATAATTTGGAAGTTGTCTGTAACTTGACCTTTTTATTGTATTTCTTTTTTTGTGCCTTTGAGTCAATGCCAACTCTGTACCTTTTGGGTTTTCTTGGCAGTGTGCCCAGGAACAGATTGCCAGGCCTTTCTTCTGAGGCAACGGAGGGTTAGGTAACTTGCCTAAAGTGACAAGGTGTGCTAGTGGGAATTGAACTCTGGTCTCTTGGTTAACAAGCCAGTGGTCTAACATTAGGCTACTCCTCTACTACTGTACAGTGAGTGGCTATTAGCTGGGCAAATAAGAGTCCAAGGATGACAATGGCTACTCCATCACTCTGCAAGCAACCTGTAGCACCCCCTACTTGTGACATGGTATATCACATGGGCCCTTTCTCTCGCCAAAGGGACATCCAGTTGCACATTATCCGCATATAAGTGACACTCAAACCTAAAGCTTGTTAACCAATTTTCCCAGTGGTGGGAAAAGAAATTAAACAGGAATGGAGATAGTGTTGACCTCTGAGGCACTCCCACTTCCATCACTCAGAAGCTTAAAACCTCTTCATTATTCCAAACTTGAAATTGCCTTTTCTGAAAAAGTGATGAAATCCAGTCTAGCACACTACTTTCCAGCTCTGTTGCCTGACATCTGTCTAACAATAAGGCATGGTTTACAAATCAAATGCTGAGCTTAGATCCAAAAAAATTAGCAACCAGTCTTTTGAGACAGAAATCTCATTACAGAATCTGACATGGCAACTGGTACTGTTTCCCATGCTGTGCAGCCTTCAAAAATCTATTTGATTTATTTATGTTTAGTTTGCCCCTTTCCAGTAGTAGTTCATGGCAAGTTACATTCAAGTACAGTAGTTATTTCCCTGTCCCTGGATGGCTTACAATATAAGTTTGTACATGAGGCAAGGGAGGGTTAAGTGACTTGCCCGAAGTCACACAGAGGGGCATGTTTACTAAACTGCATTAACGTAGTAGCAGCTATGTTAAGGCGACTTAAGGCACCCTAACGGTACATTAACAGCCCTTAATGCGCCTTAACGTTCCTGGCCGCGTTAAGTGCAGAAAAGGGTGGAGAGAGGGCGGGGAGAAGGGGTCAATGGGCAGGGAGTGGGCGGGGAAAGGCCCCTTTCACACTAACACGGAGGAATTAAGGTCTGAATCCTAAAGCAACTGAAAACCAGGCGTTAGCACACAATTGCAGGAGAGAGAAACCATTTCAGTCAGCAATGTACAGCAAAGCCAGGGAAACCTACAAAAAGTGAGAAGTCTGATACATGTGCACAGAACAAAAGGGCAAATAAACACTGAAAATGACCTGAACACAATGTAAAACAAACATAACCAAGCTGGCCAATAGTGATATGAATGGGAAACATCAAAAAAACACTACTGAGAAAGCTCCAAAAAAAGGATATTAATTTTGGAAGGGTCTATGCTCTGTCCCCATACAAGGTGAATGATCCCACAGTGAAATAGCGCTGATCACGGTTTCCCCTTGTTATTGGACAGGTTTTCTATGACATGCACATGTTCCGCAACAGCAGTTTGGGCATGTCGGAACAGGCAACTGGACAGATGCTGGAAAAGGGGATACAGAGGGCTGCAGGCATAGGAATGCTGAAACAGTAGAGCAGCCAGACAACAACTGATGAGGGCCCACAGTGTCACAGGGGATAGTACCCAGCAGGTACCCCCAAGGGCACAGAACATTGGCAGGCGGTGCTGGGGGGAAACGTGGACATCTATGCAGGCACCTCTACCCCAGAACCCGCACCATAGGCAGCCACCTACCAGCACACTGGATGGCCTGCGACTGCGCACCACCAGCACCACCAGCAAAAGGGCATGTCAGCATGGTGGCAGAGGGGTACTGGCGGTGGAGGGGGCAGTGGCAGCTGCCCACAGCAGACCATGGCCTAGCCCTGTGTAGGTGGGTGCCAGGCATTGCAACAGACAGGCCCTGTCTGACGAACAGTTATGGTATCCCCAGGGACTACAGTATCACTGTAGCAACACAGTGGTGCAGTACACACAGCCAGTGTGTTCAGGAGCAGAAGGTCACAGGTTCAAGTCCCAGCTGTGGTTCCTACCAACCCAGTCCCCATATTTTACCCACTACTAAAACGTGGTAATAAAGATGGAACCTTTATTGCAGATAACATAAACATGCCTTAAACACCTATATTTTACCCTACAGAGCACAGACACCATAAACATGCGCAATACCTAGAGCAGAGTTTCCCAACTGCAGTCCTGGAGGGCCAAAGACCATTCAGGTTTCATGCTGTCTCTAATACAGATTTCTATGCGCCGCCCCCATGGTATGCAGATGTATCTCATGCATATTCATTAGGGACAGCATGAAAACCCGAACAGTGTTTGGCCCACCAGGAATGGAGTTGTGAACCTCTGCCCTAGAGCAGTGGCCAACAGGGGCAGACACACCCGCACCCACAGGTTCCAGTATCTAAAGCCTCCTGGAGAGGCAGGATGTTGGGCCCTGCATGCATCTCCCAATACTAGCACATACATACCCCAGCAATGCCACCCTAAACCTGGGAATACGGTACACATATATCAAGAGGTTGCTATGATTACTGGCAGATAGCAATTCCTAAGTTAAGCACAATCTGCTCATTGAGCTGTATCATACCAACCTCTCTGATGTCTGTGGAGTGTGTTTCAGGTCTGGTGTCTGACAGTGTTCACCACCCTGGGGATTGACCCCAACAGTATTGCGAACCATAGCCATGCCTGCACTGTGCCCAGGACTGGTGCGGTGGCCAGGGCTGCCAAGAGCCTCTATAGTTGCACAATGCTGGCATAGGTGTGGGAGTGTGTGTCTGTCTATCCAGTGTGTGGTGTCTGCCAACACCTTCCTCAGCCCATACTGCTTGCACTGTTGCCAGTGTAAGCCTGCCAATGTGCATCATGAGGAGCAAAGTACTGTGGGTATAGCCTGGACAGGTTGGCCTGACCTGGATGCATCTGCACAGGGCATAGGGCAATGGCTCGGACATTGTAGTACCCGGCCACAACCTGCATGGACAGGGTGGCCACAGCATGTCCTGCTGGGGGGTCACTCACCCTGACTGAGCAGTGACCACAGCATGGCCAGGTTCCCCCATAATGCTATATAATATTTCTCTCAAGTGATGTTTATGGTTTCTTTATTCTAGGGCCCAATCACTGACTTAGCTGCTTGGTGTGTGTGCTCACATCCCCTACAGCAGGGGTAGGGAACCCTGGTCCTGGAGAACCGCAGACCAGTCAGGTTTTTGGGATATCCCTAATGAATATGCATGAGATATATATGCATTAGAGATATCCTGCCAACCTGACTGGTTTGTGGCCCTCCAGGGCTGGATTTGGAGACCCCTGCCTTACAATATTTTGGTGGTGGTGAGAAGTGAGGAGGAATGTGACACATTCTATCTAACCTTTTTGATGTCTTGGACATCTGCACCTTGCCCACTCACAATCTTAAATGACAGAGGTGTAAGGCAGGGGTCTCCAAATCCAGCCCTGGAGGACCACAAACCAGTCAGGTTGGCAGGATATCTCTAATGCATATATATCTCATGCATATTCATTAGGGATATCCCGAAAACCTGACTGGTCTGCGGCTCTCCAGGACCAGGGTTCCCTACCCCTGCCCTACAGGAACATGCACTATGGACTAGCTAGCAGACTGTCTGTAGTTAGTATGTGTATGGCTGGGCCACCTTGCAGGGTGCAGTGGCTGGAGAATGTCAGATAGTGGTGTGGGGCAGCTGAGCATTTCCAGGCCTACTGTCTGTCTGCCATTGCCTTATGGATGCATACAGATCTGCATTGCCTGCCCTGTAGGGTATCTGTTCCCCAGCAAGACTGAGATTGATGGTCCCCTCTACTGCCACCATTGCTGGGATGTAGACTATGGATCTGTTGGTGAGGGATCCTGTTCCCCACCCTGACCCACCGGGGCAAGTTGGATGGTGCTCATATAATCCACTTCAGGGACTGAATACCACCCTTCATGTATTCTATGACCATAGCACCCACACAGAATATGCACTATTCTGGGTGCATCATAGTCCACGAGGGCTATACATGACTAGGGAATACAGATGGACACAGGTGTAGCCTAGGTATGTCTGCAAGGACTACCTATCACACACTGACACAGATGCAAACCTGCAGCACAGCCTATTTCAGCTATGCCATGTGCTGCGGACCTGGTGCTGGGTCCCCCACTTCACCCTCAGAGTGAGCATAGGAACCACATGCTGTCATGGTCTGTAGCTACTCTGTGCCAGTAACACACACGTTCAGCTCCCCCTACCAGGCTGGGGTGCTATAGTGGCGCATACCCCATCTTGTGATCAGACATAGGCTGCTGATCTGCATGTGCAGTGCATCATGGGTATGGGTGGGTCTACTCTATCCTGATAACCACAGCAGACAGCTTGTGTGGTCATCTGCAGTCTTTCTGTAGCCAGCCAGCAGTGTGTTGGACACTATAGAGCTGTAGTCCACTGGTTATGTTGATGACTGTAGAGGCAGAGGTCATGGGTTCAATTCCTTGTTGTTCCCTCCTGTCCAGGGCAGATATTTTGCTTGCCTGTGACAGTCATATCTTTGCAGATCTGTGCTGCTAGCCACACAGTGCCTGGCACACAATACCTGTACCCTCTCCACAGTATATCTTTGCAGATCTGTGCTGCCAGCTACACAGTACCTGGCACACAGTACCTGTACCCTCTCCACAGCTATCAACACTTCTTAAAATACGTTACAAGGCTCCTAATTAGGCACTGTACGCCTTATAACGCGCCTTATACGGTGCGTTATAAGGTGCTTTATAAGGCACGTAAGGCACATAGGCACGTGCCTTCTACGGTGCCTTATAACGCGCCTTATCTGACACACAGCTTTACTTCTGCCCCGCCCACTCCTTTATATGGGCATCTCTACCTTTACCGCGGAATGACATTACTGCAGTTTAGTAAACATGCCCCAGAGATTTTGTGGGATTTGAACCTTGGTCTTTCTAGTTCTCTGCTCTGACCACTAGGCTGCTCCTCTGCTCCAGACAAATAACTTCTGATGATCCTCCCCAAAGACAGACAACTAAGCTAGGACTATTCTCTCTAATAACTCAGCTAACAGGGGCTGATCTACTTCAGGGTCATAGCTAGCACAGCACTTCTTGTCAAGTAAGCCATCCTTCCAAAAGGGTCAGACAATCAGGACCGTACCAAGGACTGTGTGAATGGTGTGGCTGCACAGAACACAAGCACAGAAAGGGTATTGATACCATCATTGGGCTTCCAGGACGCTAAAAAAGAATGAGTTACCACAAGTGGCTGCTGGTGTGGAGGGGGACGCCAGATTTGTTAGTCACATAGGACGCATTTTTAGCTTGGTTTGGTCCTGCTGACAAAAGCCCTATTCAGTTCACCAGGAACCTTATACGCGTAAATTCCAACAGCTCAGGCTTAAAATCCCTAACCAAATATACAATACAGGGGGCTAATAGTCTTTCTCCAAATTTTTACCTTTCCCGTGGAGACTGAACATCTCTGTAACAACCTGAAAAAAAATCCTCTAACTATGCTTATGGTTTATTAAAAAACTTTCTATACCGCCCTTCAAAAGCAGAGCAGTGTACAATAACTGTTAAAGGGGATTGGGAGAAAGGGACCAGAGAAGGGAGGGAGAGAAAGATGCAGAAATCTATACCAGGATGAAGAGTCAAAAGCCATCTCAAAGAAATGAGTCTTCAGAAGTGTTTTGAATTTGGGATAAGAGAGCTTGAGTTTCTAACCTTTCCCATCTCCTCTATCTCTATCCCATTCACACAGGGACAACCCAAAGGTTTCTGCTGCCCCAGGCAGGAGCCCTGGCTGTGCTTCCCATCCCCTTGTGTTGAGCTGCCACCCCCCCTCCCCCGCGCCAAGCCATGCTGCGCCACTGGCGGCCCTCGTTGCCACTGCCACCAATTCAGTCTTCGGAGGCCGGTGGCAGCAGCAGTTTAAAAGCAGCGGTGTGTCTATCCTAGCCTGCCTAGTGGACAGGCTGGTTCTGCATTCACATCCAGGAATGCCTTAGACGCTTCATGTTATCTACAAAGAATCCCAAACGAGTTGGGATTTCATAACTTGCCCCAACCTCCTTTAGCCACATTGCATAAACTATAGGTGAGCACCTTTTTGTCTTGGGTGACATGTGACCAGCATGCATCTTCTTTTTTCTTATCATACATCTACTGTAGTATTGTGTTGTTGAGATTTGGTATAGATTTTATACAATGGGGCCAACAGGCAAACGTACTCTGCAAGACTGGGGAGAAAAAATTCTCTTTACCTCAGAGATATGCAGCAATTCACCAGCTTTCATACTGGATTTTATGTTGCATTCCCCTTTGATCCCTTTCTCACCTGTAATAGGTGTTTTATGTAGACAGGGAGATTGATCAGGCATGTACCTTCCACCTCCCCAAGAGTAACATTCCTTCTTGAGTTATGGAACTCAGGATTCTGCTGCATGTGAGAAGTGTCATGCATGCTCAGAATTTTACATTTAGTTTTGAGCTCTGGGAAAGCTGTTCCATTACATGTGATGATGTCATCCTGCTTGTATACTTGATCAGTCCTATTGTCTATGGTAATCACCCCCTACAGGTGGGCCATAAATTCAAAGCCATTTACGTGGTTTTCAAACCTGTGAACTTCCTAAATGGCACTGAATGGTATATTCAGCGGCACTAACATGGTTATTCTCTCTCAGTATCCTCATCTGGATGGAGATTCCTCTGGGAGGAAAAATTCAGCCACTATAAAAGTTCTATCCAAATGCAGACCTCTTTCTTTATCTGACTTAGCCATCATACCATCAAGACTAATCCATCAACTGGTTAGGTATAGAGTCTGGAGGGAGTACTGGGGTTTGAGGGTGCCCAAGGCTGCTTAGGCCTTGCACTCGACATCTATTGTGTCTTGATGAAGACCACCAGCACACTTCCTGCTCAGAAGGTGAGGACCCAGTCCTATCAGTAAAGGAGTAAGCAAGAGAACATCTGGGAGACACTAGTCCAAAGGAAAAAGGAGAAGATCCAGAGAACATCCCTGAAACCAAGAGACATCAATTCCCCTAGACATATTCTAGTCACTATTTGTTTCCTTACCATTCCCCTAGACATATCCCAGTCCCCAGTTATGTTGTCAGTTTTGACTAGATTGTAAGCACCTTGTAGCGCTATTCAAATGATTAGTAGTAACAGTAGTAGCTTGGAACTTCCCAAGTGTTGCAGTGAGGATCTGCATCTATGGTAGCCTCCAGCTTAGAGGTCCACTGTACAAAATAGTACAGGAGGAGGCTTTCCCAGCCTTGGGATAACCAGAAATCCCAGGAGAAGGAGGTGTAATTACTTGTACTATACTTCTCAGTCTCTGCCCATATTTAGCTTTGATACTGCTGACAGTGACACTTAAATAATTTTGAGTAAATCCTTTGGTTCAGAACACCAAATTCTGTCCTGGATTCTCTTACTGAGAGAGAGGGAACTGGAATTAGTGGAGTTTAGATGCCAAAGGCCTCCCAATATTTACTGGTTCCGTGTCAGGAACCCAAATTATTCCCAAGAGTTAAGACTGAAAGGAGAGCATTCCATCTTGGAAGTTGTGCTCCCCGTTTGCCAGCCAGTGTGCTTAGCCACTGACAGAGACCCCCACAATGGCAAGGATTACATGTGTAATGCCCTCTTGGATTGATGTGTCCCAGATTCATTTCTGCTCTTTTTCTATAAATATGTCACAAAAATATTGCTTACTAGGGACTTCACTGTCCCTACTGATATTGAGAGATGAGGTCAGAGAGTAGGAGCGAGCAGTAGCTCAGATATGAAGTGTCTTCAGAGGAGTGTAATTCTACAAAACTCAGGAGTCCACTTTGGCTCTTCTTTCTTCTCTTTAATCCTGTCCTTAAAGTGTGTTTAAGAGAGAACCTGTCAGGCACTTAGAAATGAGAAATTCTGAAGGTCCAAGAAGATCTGAAAACTGGGAGAAGACTAGAAGCTGGAGTTGGTGAATGAGGGATTAGCTCCATACTCCTGAATTTCACTAAAATTGCTTACATTGTGAAGAAAGTGGAGCTTGGGTTGGAGTCAGGAGAAAAGCTATCAAACCTGAGAAATTGCATCGGTGTTCCTGCTTAAAGGTGTTTCAGCAGAAGTCTATCTGTTCTGTGCCAGGTAGATTTCTCTAAGAAGAATCTATAGCCTTTTATAGGTTTGGACTTCCTTTAATTTGAGACAAAAGGGCTCACTTTCTTCAATAAATCTTGTAGCCCTCTCAGCCAAACCTGAGCAATGTAATAGTTTTCTACATTTGCAATTGAGCTCCAGTAAGATTAATTAACCCATCTAAGAGAATCTTATGGATAATCACTGCAGAAACAAGTATAGTTACTTTTTGTTAGGAAAAAGATGAAGATTACTCTTCACTTTTGTTTCCCTTGTAGCTGGCTCTCACTGTTTTTGTGGTTTCTCTGTGTGAGTCAGGGTGCTGCTTCTCAAGAGATATATTACAGTACATTGGCTGGCATTGGCACACAGTCAACATAAGAGTCTATACTGTACGTGACAATTTCACATGCAACAATGGAGATCAACATTTATTTTCATATCGTTTATCTTAGAAATTTATGTATGGTCCCTAAACCAACATAAAATATCTAACTAACCCCTGGAGACTGGTCTCTGAAAACATGTGGAATTCTGGGAGAACAGCAGACTATATTTTGCTTAAGAGTTGTAGGTTTTGTTAGACTTGATATAAATCTTTTGTGGAAAGTTTTTTCACAGCTCTTCACAGTTGTAAGGGGGCAGACAATAGGCCTTCAAGGGTGGAGCTAAAAGAAGCTTTTAAGATAGTCCTTGTGCAACATAGGACCGAACAGGACTATCAAAAAGGGAGAGAGTGAGCCAGTTAAAAATACTTTTTAAAAGAAGTCTCTAATTTACTGTCAGATTGTCAAATTTAATCTGATATATTAATTGTTTATTTTATAGACAGAATAAGAAAAAAGAGCATAGTAAATCAGGTAGTCTTTAAAGCAAAGTCACAGTAGCCAAAGTGACCTAATTAGAGAGGAACTAAATCTCAATGCAAGTGCCTATGATGGCTGGAAAACACTGTGGGGGTCACCTTAAAAGCCTTAGTTACAATTTGGACATCCAAAAATGTGCATGTGGATGTTCAAATCACAGAGATGTCCCCTGAACCATTTTATAAATGTCTTTGAAAAATGTCTTAGAAATGTCTCCATTTGGGGGCATCCAGGGAGGTAGGGGCATGGTGGAGGCATGAATGGGGTGGTGAAATGGACTTGAACATCCCCGCTTGATTTTAGAAATGTCAGGGATGTTTGTGATCCAAGTTTAGACCTGCTGCAGGCACGAATAGGTAAACTGATTGTTACAGGCCAAAATCGGCCCCAAAAAACCATCCACTTACGCACAGCTGCAAGGTGTCCCACAAGATTCCACCTTATCCTGTTTACTTCAGCCAATATGCTTGATCATTCTGGAGCACAACCTCCTTTACCATCTATATGCTGATGACGTTATGTTGTATATTCCTACTGACACCAACAACCTAGCTATCTCGCCTCAAAAAAGTGTTTCAGCTCTATCACACATTGGCTTATGGGACAAAATTTCACCATTAACCACAAAAAGACTGAAGCCCTCTACGTCTTTAAGAATATCAATTTCACTCCACCTCCCTCTATTACCATTGATGGTATCCAATTGCAAGTGAAAACAGAGATATGTTACCTTGGCGCTATCATAGATCAACAATTCAATCTCTCTTCACACATAAGTTACACAGTAAGAATCATTTCCTATAGCCTCAAGAGTATTCAACACCTAAGGCCGCTCCTAGAGCCGCATGACTTTCACTCTGTTTTACAGATCCTCTTATTCTCACACCTTAACTTCTACAATCTCATGCTTCAGAGCCTGCCTAGCTACACTATTCACCCTGTCCAGCTTGCAATGAATACAGCTGCTCATCTCTTCTGTAATGCCTCCAGATCAGAGCACATTACACCACTTCTCAAACAGCTGCACTGGTTAAATGTCTCCCAGTGAATCAAATTCAAATCTCTATTAACTACATTCAAAGTCTGTCATGGTTTGTCTGCCTCCCACCTTCAAACTTTGATTCTGAAAACACCAGACGATAGGAGTAGAAGGACATGTTCCCTCAGCTCACTCCATGTGTCTCTAGCTTACGTCAAGGTTAGTTTCACAACATCAAGGTGAGCTCTCTCTTTCTTTTCTCCAAGTCTTTGGAACATGCTCCCAAATGAACTTCATGCCATGAGTGATCTATTGGACTCTAAAAGGAAACTGAAAACACACCTATATACAGAACATTTCTTAAATAACAGAATTTAATTACCAGCTCTTAATTTGTCTATCATAGTTTCATGTAATATTTTCTTTTAAGTCTTTGTTCTATGTAAAGCTCACTGGCCTTGTTGTTTTTTGTAAACCGCTTAGACTTCCAGATTTGCAGTATATAAATTTAGCTAATACATAAATAAATAAGGAAAATGCTTGTTTTGGCCATAAAATGCCCAGAGGGTGTAGAGAATATAACACTCTACCATCCCAGTACTCTACACAATCACAGTGATAGCAGTAGTGGGATTGAAATCAAGACTTTCCAGGTCCTAGCTCTATTAACTATTAGGCTATTCCTAGATGTCTATGGCTCGGAATGCTATTCCGGAGATGTCTATTTAGAAACCTCCAAAGACATCCATATCAGGCCCATCCACAACTGTGAAATCGTGCTTGAACCTAGACGTGTCTGCTTTTTTTCAGATATTCTGGTTTGGACATCCCAGACTGCACTTGGACGTCATCTGTAAAATGTTCTCCTGTGGCTGTCTCTGTGATTTGGATGTCCTCATGTACATTTTCAGACATCTAAATCACAATTAAGACTTTTTAAATGACCCCTATGTCATCAAGCCCATCACCACTGCCCATTTGCCATCTGTTGTATTTCTGGGTTTCTTGTTAAAGATAGTCATGTTACAGATGCTGCTTCCACTCAGATTCTGATCTCAATTTCCTGAGAATGTTGCATGGTATGCACATTCTTGTCAATGAGTATCAGCGTATGAACAGTGTCTGAGCGATGCTAGCTGATGAAATCCCTCCGGGATCAAGTGAGGGAGCTGAAGAAGGCGATGACCAAATTAAGGAGCATCTATGTATATAACTGTAGATAATTACCCCATATGTATCCAAATTATATTCCCTGTTCAACTGTGAATGCATTGCAGCAAGCCTGCAATGTATATGGTTTTGTTCGATGTACACCGCACTGATGTGAATAGCGCGGTATAGAAGAAAAATAAATAAATTAATTAATTAAAAATAAAATCTGGGAAGTTGTAGGTTTTATGCACAGTTTATACATGAAGACATCAGTATCAATGATAAAAGCTAGTTGTAGTGTATGGAAGAGGAAATAGAGAAAGAAGACCGTGTATTCCATTTACATGAAAATCAGAAGATAGCCCTTCTAGCATCAGAGAGCATACCGCATCTCGGTGGTATGCTCTCTGATGCTAGTTACAGAATTAATATGACGTCCTGCAAAAACTGGAGGAGGAAGATGAACATGCAGAAGAGTTCAAACAGGACAACCTAGAAGACACAACAAAGATGTGGAAAAAGGCTGTTGTTGACTTTCTTCTATGAAGGACAGGGGGACACATCTGCAGACCACATATATAGAATATTTGTGACATATCTTCCTAGTTAACATATGTTAAGAGCCCAAATCCAAGGTGTAACAGTTATAAAATCTTATCAGGCCCCTCCGAATACTAACTCAGACTATTCATCTATGTACTGTAGGTTATAATGAAAGTTATGCCTTGAACATATAAAAGTCAAGAGTCTAGTTGGTGTTCTTCTCTATCCTTCTAGTTAAGAATAAAGGCATGGCTATGGACAGACTCATCCTGGAGATGAATATATAGTTGCATGGATGGCACTATTGAAAATGCTTTGATATTTGGGATTGTGATTTGGTATTCAATGAAGAAGGCTTTTGAGAAAAGATTATATACATCTGTTAATAAATGAAAAAGAGCACCCTTTGCTTATTGACTCATCAACCTAATGAGAAGGAGTTTAAACCAGGTTTAATGGGGACTGGTGGCAAATGCCCATTGGAAAACAGACCATACAAAACTCACAATAAAGATGGGGGAATGGAAAACTGTATAGCGTTCTGTATTACCAGGTGGATACACTGCAAATAGATACAAATGAATATAACAGAAGTTTGTGAATTTGGGAAGGCCAAGCTACAGTGGAGGGTTAGTGCAATCTATAGGAAGGAATAAATAGGAAACAAGAGAGAGAAAAACTGAAAAAAAAGCAACTTGGAAAATCACGAGTGCAATTGTTCATGGTCTATCCAACACACCCATTGACTTAGAAGTCTCCATGCAAATGCAGTGTGTGCCTTTGAGTCAGTCCTAACTCCTGGTGACCCAGAAGCTCCTGGGTTTTCTTGACAGTGTCACTGGAAGTAGATTGCTAGGCCTTTCTTCTGAGGCAATGAAGGGTTAAGTGACTTGCCCAAGGCCACAAGGAGCACTAGTGGGAATTCAACCCTGGTTGCTTGGCTACTAAGCCAGTTTTCTAACCACTAGGCTACTCCTCCACTCTGGAAGTCTCCATAGTGAAACACAAAATTGATGTGTTTGCAGTACATGGTTTAGCGACAATCAGTACTGAGAGATGAATATACTAGCTACAGATAGGCACAGAAATATTTTTGGGTAGTTTGTTTTTGGACATTCTGGCCAATTTTCAGACTTGTTAGGTTTATTTTAAACTTTAAAAAAAAAGTTAAAAAAAACACACCTTTTAGGCACGTTTTGTTTTAGCCAGCCAAAGATTTTTGTCTGTTTGCACAAATGTAAGCATGCACAAATGTGTATAAGCTCCCCCCCCCCCTCACCCAACACAAGCAAGATGAACAGCAAATGGTAGTCCCAATCCAGCTGACACAAAGAGCAGGGCTGATGTTTCCATTAGATGGACTAGGCGGGTGCCTAGAGTGAAAGAGGATCTGCAACAGTGGTAAAGCTCAGAAACTGCAAGGCAGTGCTTACCTTAACTCACTGATACTGCCTCACTGTTTCTGCCCTCTACCATTGGCCTCTACTGCTCCCTTCAACGCAGACTTCTGATTTGAAGTCTGCATCAGAGGGTGTAGAAGAGACCAATGGTAGAGGGCAGAAAATGAGGCAGTCTGGCGAGTTAAGATAAGCACTGCCTCAAGGTTTCTGAGCAATTGACACCACTGCAGGCCCTGTAAAGGGGCAGCAGCAGTGGCAATGAGGGCAGAGGCAGTGGGTGGGGCTGGCAGGATGGAGGGGCCTGCCTAGGGCATCTCCAGTTCTTCTACCAGTTCTGATGAAGAGCTGGGATTGTGGCCTTAAGAGGCAGGTGGGATTCTGGGGTTTTGCCAGCCAGATGAATGAGACTGCAACCTGAAAAGGCTGGCGGGAGTCCTCGGGTCCCACCAGAAAGAAGTACCTGCAGTGTGGCTTATAGAGCAAGTGTAGGAGGGCACCAAAAAAAGGGGTTGGTGAAGGGGCAGAGTATAAGAGAAGGAGCAGGTGTTGCATACTGGAAGGGGCAGGTTAGGAGGAAAGAAGTGGTGAAACATAAGGGAAGGGGCAGAATTAGAGGAAAAAAGGAGAAGAGATGGTGAGTGCATTAAGGGAGAAAGGAAGGGAGGAAAGAAGGTAGTGAAAGGCCTGAGAGAGTTTAAGATTGGGAGCAGGGGAGGGAGAGTGTATGGGTGGGTGGGTGGAGAGAAAAGAAGGAGAGTGCAAGAGAGGGCATGAAATATAAGAAGGGTAAATAGTATAAGAAGGTGGGAAGGCAAGGAATAGGTGCAGGAGGACAGGGGATATACTCACCCACTACCTCAACACATATGTGCACACACATCCAGTGCTTCAACACACAGACACTCTCCATCATACACACTAACATACGCATGCAGACACAGCCCCTGCTAAACACACAGAGCCACCAAGATACACATGCAGAAATGCCCCCCCCCACAAATAAACACACCCCTCAACACTCCTTAGAAAAACACACACATGCCACAAACTCCCTATGACACACACATATATACCCCCCACATGCTTGATTCTCAAATGGGGGAAATGTGTTACAATAGTGTACAATAGTTACATTGTACATAGTGTTACAATGTAAGTGTACTCTTTTTTATTTTTATTTTATATTTATGCATTTTAAAGAGATACACAAGGATCAAATACTTGTTACAGAAAAGAAAGATAACAAGAATAAATGATGGAGGAATAACCAACCACCACATATCTAATTCAAAAATACAATACAAACTCTTTCACTAGCCCACAAAATTAGAGAGAGGCCAATTCACAAAACATAAGAAAATGCAAAGGAAATAAAACACAATAATGAAGTATAGCATACTACCTAATGTACGGAAACATCAACTTCCTCTAAGTACAGGGAAGATCAGAAGAATCTACAGATTGCTGCAGAGAACCCCCACTTTTGCCCACAATAAACAGTGTCAAATGAGCAGGTTCAAAGAAGGTATAATTAACCCCAAGATACTTAATTAAACATTTACATGGGTAGCATAAGAAGAATAAACCCTCTAGTTGAAGAACTTTAAGACGAAGCAAGAGAAACTGTTGACAAAGTTTCTGAGTGGATTTCGAGATATCTGGAAACATCCTAATCAGTTCTCCTATAAAGGGATGATTCCTGGCATGAAAATACAACTTCAGTAACCAATCATGATCAAGTTCAAGAGCCAAAGTCAAAAGCAGTGTAGCCCGTGGATTAGAATCAGGATCCAAAGCCTCTAAGAAACCAATTAGATCCAACAAATCCATTGGAGGGGAATGAGCTGGCGAGAAAGCACCATGGACTCTGCACTTAGCTGTAGGTAGATAGAAAATTCTTGCTAATGGAGTAACAGACTCATGAGGTATTTTCAAAATACAAGTTGCATAAGAATTAAATAACTCCTTTGGCAAGACCGCTGGAATGCAGGGAAAATTAAGTAAGCACAAGTTCTTTTTATGAACTGTATTCTCCAAAGCTTCCAATTTCCCATGAATGCTCATTGTCCTTAGTGACAGAAGCTGAAAAAGACACAGTGTCCTCAACTTTAAGCTCCAGCTGGGTTACCCTGGAGCACAACAAGACCATGTCCTGCTTTTGCTGATCTACAGCCTTTATAATGCCAGAAAGAACAGTTTGTAAAGTAGCAAATTGAGAGGTTAAGGAGGCTTCCAGTGCCTGCAACCCTTCCCAAAGGGCATCCAACGTTACAACTGCAGGGCGTACAAAAAGAGGTTTACCTTCCAACACTATGGATAAAGCTGACTGCTCAGGCAACAAGGCCCCTTCCGGGCCCGCAGATGTTGGGGGGGGGGGGGGCCTCAAGCCAGCAGCAACAGGACTCTCTGACTTTCCAGTCAGCAAAGCGGGCATAGGAGATGCTGCAGATGAAACCTTCTCAGCTATCAACAAAAGAGGAACGACACTCCCAACAACAGGGATTCCACCTGAAAGATGTCCTGTCGCTGCAAACTGAGGGTTGCGCCAGAGGGATCTGTACTGCCGGGCTCTGAGTGACCTGCAGCTCAGGGAGACACGGAGAGCTTCCTTCCATTCTCACTGACCCCAGCGAGCTTAATGGCTCCAGAACTCTCACTGCACCAGCGGGTCTCACAAAGGCATCGAGAGGGCCCTTAGCCACATCAGCATTCTTTTGTAACTCCCATACCTTCACCTTCCATTTACGTGGCATAGTAGAAAACTTGAAAAGGAAAAAAAGAAGGTAGGGAGCACACAGAGAGCTGGCTAACATGCGTCCGCCATCTTGGGCTCTCCCTCCACCATCTTGTGCAAATGTATACTTTTTAATTTGTTTATATATAGAAATTGACTTAATGTGTATTAATTTGTAAGTTAATGCATGTTAAATTGATTTTGCACATATTTGTTTAGCACATAAAATTAGCAAATGCTGGTGAATGCACATTTCTAATACCAGAGTATACTCTTTGCAGAAAAGAAGGGATATGTAAAAAAAAGGGAGGAAGTAGCTTTATAAATTAAGTGAGAAATAAAAACTAGAGATTTTAAATGAACAAGCAGCAGCTGAGTTGCTATGGGTTGTCTTGAAGTGGCGTAAGGGAACCTAATAAAATGAAATTGCAGAGAGATCATTTTAACCTCCAGAAAACGGAGTTACTTACCTGTAACAGGAGTTCTCCGAGGACAGCAGGATAAGTCAGCCACACCTGGTGACGTCATCTGACGGCGCCGAAACGGAAGTACTCTCCATAGCTCAGAAGGGCTTTTGCCCTTCTGAGCATGGGCCAACTGGCCCTGCCCCCCTGGCCCGCCCCTAGCTAGCCAGTTCGTCACTAGCTGAGCCTTAGCCGCTAGGAGGCGGGTACTGGACAGAGGCCGAGGCCTTTTCCAGGGGAGGAGGGCGGGTATGTGTGGCTGACTTATCCTGCTGTCCTCGGAGAACTCCTGTTACAGGTAAGTAACTCCGTTTTCTTCAAGGACAAGCAGGATGAGTTAGCCACACCTGGTGCCTCCCAAGCTGTAATGCGATGCGGTGGAAAGGGGGAGGCCGAGATCAGGTTCTGAGACACGATATCAGGGCTGGATGTTTCAAATTGTGCCCTGGATACCTGGTGGTGGCGTCAGCGCGCCATGTGCCAACCTGCCATGCGTACACAGAACAGTGTGCAGTGCGTAGTGCTAATGGGTGTGCGCCCATGAGAAGTGAGCTAGTAATCCTGAATGTGTACTTGGAGTCCAATTCGCGCCTAAGCGGCAGTAGTGGTTGTGAGGGACTATGGTCGTCAATGGGCACCTGCCGAGAAGGTTCAATGGCAGATATGCAGAAGCAGAGGGCGCCCCCGAAGCTGAGTTACCACTGCGAGCGGGGATAATCATGGTATCAACGCTGGGAGCGTGGCAAGAGCGCGCGAGACTGATGCCTTGATGCAGCTACGGCAGCGAGGTCGTCGATAGGACCAGAAGTAATATCACCGTGCTACCAGAGTGCAATACTGCCAGAGTGCTTGAATTAGAGTGTTAGCACCATTCAGGTCTTGATTCATGACTAATGTAATGACTTGGTTAGGAGCGTCCGGGCCGATGCATCCCTTGAACGGCTGTCGGAGGTGGATCCTTTGGCACAGCTGGACCTGTGCTCACCTTTTGCATGGTTTGAACCTCTCTGAAGTTCCATGACCGTTCCTCCTATGGTGGGCATTGCGGAATTATTAGAGGTGGAGGACTGCGTGACCGATTGGCAGGATATTTAAGGTCACCTGCGATGACGGGTTGGTCCCCTTGCTGTTCCTGGGCAAGGCTGAGCAGGAGCAGGGTGTGATGATGCTTTAGGCTGGGGTAATTGTGGCCCTACGCATGGTAGGTACGCCATGTGGCCGTAAGGATGTTGGGCGCATTCCTCGGGGATGCTGACGCAGTCATCGGGGGCAGTCATCGAGGAAGCTGGTGCAGTCGTCAGGGCTGCGACCGCCTTGTCTGGTTCCTGGCCTGTGTAGCGCGACCATCCTCTCTGGTTCCTGGGGGCTTGTGTAAGCCTCGCGGGATTGATTACCATTCGTATCAGAGAAGGAGACGACAGGCCAGGTCTGAATTGGTGGTTGTCAACCGTGTCAGCCTCTGGAGCTACTCCTTGCCCACCCCCACGTGGTGGGGTGGAAAAGGAGTACTTCTCTCATGTGATCGAATTAGCAGATCAATATTCTATGTATATAGTTCAATGTATATAGTTTTACCCCCATATTATCCATGTTTATCTTATCCAAATTTATTTTCCTGTTTTATGTAATACCGAACAGCCTGTTGTTCTGGTCTTTGGTTCTCTGTAAACCGCGCTGATTGTAAATAGCACGGTATATAAAAAATGGAAATAAATAAATAAATAAATAAATAAATAAATAAATCCTAGAGCCATAATTTAGGGAGAAGCGCGCTGGTGCTGATGGTCCAGCTCTGACTGTTTGAATAGCATCCCTTCCTGCAAGGCGGGCAGGGCGCTTAGTGGTCAGGCCGCCGATGGGAGTTGGCCCTTGGCCTCTTAACTACTAGGCTACTCCTCCGCTCTTGCAGACCTGGTCATTGTGATCTGATTTGCAGGGGTTGCAATTTCGTACCTGCAGATAGTAAGGATGGTTATGTGACCATTTCAAGTTCCCAAGGAGCATCAGTGGACCTTGGTCTATTGCTAGTAGGCTACTCCTCCACTCTCGCAGTAGAGTTGGGAGCCTGCCTGGATGGATAGGGTTTGAGTCCTTCTTGCAGGGAAGAGGGAACCAGTTCCCCTTCTGTGAAGGAGCGTGACTATGTCTGCCTTGCGGACTATGTGTGCGCGTGGCCTTAGAGTGCAAGGTCATAGCTGTGCATTGGCCGTGTGCTTGCATTCCAATCGGGCCTGCAGTCCGGTATTGAAATGTGATCTTTTAGCAATGGTGATCCCATGACTGGTCTCGACCTCACTACCTTGCACCCATGCCCACAGAAAAACTGGGTTTAGTGCCGCAGGACTCTGTCACCCTGCACTAATGGTCACAGTAGCCTGGGTCCAGTGCCGTAGGACTCTTGTGCTCAGGGCCCAGATTCCCTGGTAGGCCTGTGGAGTGCAGGTTCCCTTCCGCAGGGAAGCAGGTGGTGAGGTGGAGGCAAGAGGTCCGGAGGACTTCGACCAGAGCCCGTTGCTCTAGAAGGTTTACTCTGGTGCCCAACTGCCCTGAGTGCAAGGGGTCACCCCAATGGGCTCCCCACCCAAAAGGGAGGTATTCCGTTGTGAGGATCCCCTACTGTGTAGGGGTCTGGAAGGGGGTCCCAGTTGGTACGAGCAGAGTGGTGTTGATGTTGTTATTATTGTGTTGGCCAGGGAACTGTGGACAATCACCCCGTTTGGCAGGGACCTTATGGTCCGGGACCACTGAGAGCAGAAAGCCCACTGAACTACCCGTGTGGGCAGACGTCCGGGGTGATGATTACTCTGATGTCCAGTAGAAAAGCATGTGTTGGGCAGATGCTGGGCGACAGTGCCCTCTGCAAGTGCATGTTAAAGGTATTTATACTGCACTCTTTAGAATCCGTGTGGCTTACATGTATACGATCATTTTTTTTTTTTTTTAAGGAATCACAATCTAAGTGTATCGGAGGCAATGGAGGTTTAAGAAGCATGCCCAATGCCACATGGAGTGGCCATGGGGCTAGAGAACCCAGTCCCTCTGGCCTGAGGTTGCTTGTCCCCCTGTGTGAATTGAACCCCTGGCCCTCTGGCCTGAGGTAAACCTGTCCCAACCACGGAGCCATTCCTCCCTGAGAGCACTCTGCAAGTCTCTGGAGATGCAGGGCTCTGCCCCCTGTAAGATGCCACAGCCTTGATGGTGTCTGGTTACCCCCTACGAGCTCCATGCTTCTGAAGGGCTGGAGAAGAGACTTGGGTAATTGACAAGAACCAAGCATTCCAGGCTAAGGATAACGTCCTGTCGCTTGTTGTGCTTTGGCGGCTGTGCTGGCCATTATCCGTGATCCCGATAGGGGAAGACGAAGACCCTCTGCCGCCGTCTGTGATTCCATCCTCGAGTAGGAGCGGTAGTGAACTAAGGAGGGAGCCTGCAAGCCTTCTGGCACTATGCCCTTGCCACTTCCCTGGAACGCAGGATTTCAAAGTGCATTCGCTGCCCCTCAAGACTGTGGGCTTTGAACCATGACCTTCTGCTTCTGACACACAGGCTGTGTGTACTGTACCACACTGTCGTCACTGCTGTGGGTTCAATGAGGGCTGTATCTTGCAACGTGGCAATGCCTCAACCAGCCTTATTGATTAGGTGTGCTGGGAATCAAACCTATGACCTTTGTCCCATCAATCCGTGTATTGACCAGTGTAGCAGGTGTGGTGAATTTTAAAATGCCTGCTGGCCGCCAAACTACAAGTAACAGTTGTTACAAGTAATTTACAGTAGGAACTGGTCTCACTCCGTGCCCCCGGGCTACTGGGTAGGAGCCTTCTCCCATGTCCCGTAGGATTTCCAGGAAGTGTATTTGCTGCCCCTCAAGACTGGAGTCTTCTCCCATGTCCCGTAGGGGACAGCAAGTGTCTGAGATCATGACCCTCTATGGGGAAAACAAAAAGCGAGCAGATATGGAAGTCACCAGCGCTCTATTGAGTTGAAAAACCTTTACAGAGGAACACAAGGGGTACGGGCGTAACCAAGGCCTCTGACTTTGGAGTGCCTTGACTTGAGCCACTGTGGGGTTGGACCCATGGCAACTGACCCCGAAGTCATCATTGCAGCAAGGGCCGGGAGGCCTTGACGAGCGAGGGAGGGGGTCCCTCCGCTTCGTGATGACTTAGCATGCTGTCCACGGAGGATTGTGGTCTGCACCACGGCACGGCTCAGCCCGGCAGGTTAATGAGCTCATCCGCCGAGGCTGTGCTGGGCTCAGCCGCACGGCACTCTCTGGCTAATGGTAGTGCCTCAGCCAGTCTACATCATAGGGGACAGTGGGGATAGAACCCATGACCCCTGCACCATCAGTCAGTGTCTTAACCATTATGCTACACTGCTGTTTTTCCTGAACTTGCGTCTACTGGAGTAGAGCACTACCACAAAAAGCCGGCATGAACTCCGGAAGCAGAGATACCTCCTACTGGGGACGTGAGTGTGTGCGGGGGGGTGGGGCTTCCGAAACCTCATTGGAGGCAGCCCGATCCAGGAGTTGCATCCTTCCCCACACCGGGAGGTTCCCAGGAGCCGCAGGGCTCCATCCCAGCTCCCAGCCTCGATCGCCGTGGACGGTGCAGTCCCAGCCCCAGGCAGCTGGTGCCCGACTGATCCCCGATCTCTTCTAGGCCTGAGCAGGCACCGGAGGCGATGGCTTCGCGAAGGGTGAAGGGGTGAGGAGCCAAGAAGCAAGGTGCAAGAAGCAAGGTGCAAGGAGCCGAGACTGCGATGCACAATGCTGGCTCCAGCTGGCAGCAAGGCAAGGCCTCCAACTTGGTCCCTCTCTGCCTAGGTCAGCGCCAACCAACGGCACCCGAGATGACACCAAGCCACTCCGGGAGACGCTGCGACGAACGGACAATCGGTAGTCTCCTCCACGGCAAGGCAAGGCGCTGCTAGTTCAAGGAGTCGCTCCTGCTGTTTGTCTCCGTGGTGGTGGATGGACCCACTGCAGCTGCTGAGTTGACTTAACAATACTGCTGCCGCTGCCTCTACCACGCCGGTCAGAATTCGGCGCGGTCCAGGGTCGGCGTGGTCCTCCTTGATGTTTCTGCGCCAAACGGGGCTGGCCTAACAGTACTGCTGCCGCTGCCTCTACCACGCCGGTCAGAATTCGGCACGGTCCAGAATCGGAGCGGTCCCCCGTGATGTTTCAGCGCCGAACAGGGCTGTCGGCGCAGGGGGCGTGTCTAACGAGCGGCTCCTCCTTTGCTGAGATGACAGGATCGGCGCCGACCAATAGCGCCGAAGGGGGAGGGGCCGGGAGCTGTGACGAAGTCTGCAAGATGGCCGCCTCCATGGAAGCCACGAGGCAGGTCGGGGCTAAGCAGGCAGGAATTACCTAGGAGTCCAGGGCCGCGGGGCTGTGAGCGGAGGCCCTTGAAGGCACGCCCAGAGCCGCCGGGGTCGGCAGAGGCCGTGGCGATGTCGCTGATCCAAAGGAGAGCAGCAGCCCGCGTTCATCAGCAATACAGGAGGGACCCAGGAGGCAGGCCGAGGACGGAGGCCTCAGGCACGTCCTGGGCTGTCGCAGGGTTTGCTCTCTGCGAGAATTCCTTTCTCTGTGCTGGGAGGCATCGTGAAGCCCGCTGCAACCATCGTAGATGCCTGACGCTGGGGAGGAGGCCCATAGGCACACCCCGTGCGGAGGCCGAAGCTGGCGGCGGTGCCCCTCGGAGGCACATGTGCCCGTGGGCTGCAGCATCGATCGGCAGCATCGATTGGCATTCCAGGTCATCTGCTGCATAGTTGGATGATCCTTGCACCATTGGTCAGTGTTCTAACCATTGTGCTGTGGCTCTGCTCTTCTGGGAGTCCAAACAAACCACTGGAGATCTGCAGAGGGATCTTCAACGCATGGATCTGCAGCAGGAGTTCTCGGATCTTCGTTTAAAGGCAGTCTGAACGAGAAGCCACTAGACAAGCATCAAGTAAGTTAAATTGATACATATATTATATATATATATATATATATATATATATATATATATATATATATATATACGTTCTACGATGAGAATATTTTTCTTTTCTTGAAATAACTTGGTGGAGAGTAGAAGTCCGTCTTGCTGGCAAGGCGGAAGAACTGAAACTGGCTAGCTAGGGACGGGCCAGGGGGGCAGGGCCAGTTGGCCCATGCTCAGAAGGGCAAAAGCCCTTCTGAGCTATGGAGAGTACTTCCGTCTCGGCGCCGTCGGATGACGTCACCAGGTGTGGCTGACTCATCCTGCTTGTCCTTGGAGAACTGCAATGTGCCCATAGCTTTTTGTTTCATTACAAGACCAAAGACTTATTAGCCCCCCCCCCCTTATAAATAGTAGTAGCTTGAAGAGTGCTAAAGCAGAGGAGGTTATCAAGAGTTTAAAATGTATGAAGTCAGCATGGGCATGGGATTTTAGCTAAAGGTGCTCAGCAGAGGGACCCAGGAATGTAGGTACTGAATTTTGGAGGTCAGCCAAAGCTGAGGTACAATACGCCTCACAGGACATGTAATGGAAGAAGAAAGAACATCCAAAGCAGAGGAGAGTATAACATTTTAGGCAGGCATGGCTTCATTGACAGACTCAGGTAACATAGTGGATAAGAGAGGAGAAAGCTGAAGAGTCAATAGCCTGAAGATTCCTAAATGTGTTGGTGGAAATTGGATGAAACTGTGGTGGGATGTGATTAGCAGTGAAAATTAACAGATGGTGGTGAGATAGGGGAAAAATGAGATGGAGAAGTCTGAAGATGATCAGTTGGAAAAAAAGGCAGTGGCCATAGTAGTGAATAGGGGTTGTAGAAAACAGTTGGAGGTTGAATGAGGAGGTTAAGGCAAGGAGTTGTGAGGCATGAGAGTCAGAGGGGTCATCAACATGAATGTTAAAATCCCAAAGAATGAGGAAAGTGTAAGATGGTTCCAGAAAGAAGGAAAGCCAGGAGTCAAAATCAATGAGAAAGGAAGAGGAAGATTTGTCAGGGAGTCGATAAATGACAGCTAACTGGAGAACTAATGGAGTAAATATGAGGATAGAAAGGACTTCAAAGGAAGGAATGGAGTGATACTGAGGTTGAAGGAGGGGTTGAAACTAGCAGAAAAATGGGTAGCAACCCAACACTTCTGACATCGCCTATGGGACCAGACATTTATGAGAAAAGTTACCAACAACTGAAGCAGAGTCTTCAGGGAGAAGCCAAGTCTTAGAACAAGAAAATGCAGAGCATTAGAGATAAAGAGGTTGTGAATGAAGATAAGTTTGTTGGAGGCAGGGTAGGCATTCCACAAAGCACAAGAGAATGGGAAAAATGAGGGGAAGAAGAGGGACATGAATTATGTTTAAGGATTCATGGTTGGATCTTTTCAGGGAGGGTGAGAGATGATGTGGGTGGGTGGATGTGTCAGGATTGGGACTGATAGCCCAAGATGAGTGAAGGAGAAAGAACAGAAGAGTATGGAGGCGAGAAGAGTAGGCATAATGAGGAGAGGATACTGTCAGAGAGAATGGAGATGGCTGAATGAGATGAAGAAAATGTTGAAGTTCAAGAGTAGATGATAGAGTAGAAGACAGAATGACTGGAAAGGTCATAAGTCCACTATTTATTTATTTTATTTCAGTGCTTTTTTATACCGCCCCTTCCAGAGATCACGGGCGGTTTACAAGGAACTTAAACAACAATATAGCAGAACATTGCAATATTGAATTACATTAAACATTAGTTGAGCAAAAACAAGGAACTTAGTCACTAGTCATTCTTTTAATCTTTGTAGCTGCCCCTTTTACCTTTTTTAAGCTTTTTTCTCATTTTATCATATTCTCCCTTCTGAATCTTAAATGTTATTGCAATGCATTTCCTTAGTGCCCTCCCTCCATTTATTACATCAAATTTGATCATGTTATGATCACTACTTCCAAGTAGTCCCAGCTCTGTTACCTCTCACGCTAAATCATGTTTCAGCTTCCCCTCTTGTTGTTTCCTCAACCAGCTGCTCCATGAAGCAGTCATGTATTTCATCTAGGAACTTTAACTCACTATCATGTCTTGACATGGCATTTATCCAGTCAATATTGTGTAATTGAAATCACTCATTATAATTATTATTGTGTTGTCAGGTTTGTTAACTTCTTTTAGCATTTCATCACCTGTCTGTTCATTCTGGCCAGGCAGATGGTAATATGCCTCCATCACTATTCTCTTTCTCATTACACTTGGAATTTCTATCCAGAAGGATTCCCTGGTGCTTTCTGAATCCTGAAGATCCTTTATTCTGTTTGACTCAATGCTCTCGTTAATATTCTACCCCTCCACAATTTCATCTACCTTATCACTGCGATATACAGTTGTGTTCAACATTACAGGTGCCCTTGTATTTTAAGTATGCTGTGTACAATATCTTGAGAAATAATTGGAAATATTCCAACTGTATGTCATCATAATATTTTAGTAGTATGTTCAAAGGTATACAACAAAAAAAAAAGACGTCTGTGCAACTTAGATGTAGTAATTTCTGAGATAAAAAACAAAGTATGATATGGACGGGATCAATGGCACCTTTCACTAATATTTGGCTGCACAACCCTTGGCAGGGATGACAGTCTTCAAACATTTCTTGTAGCCATCTATAAGTTTTGTACATCTGTTTGCTGGTAGTTTTTCCCACTTTTCAACTGTGATTTGTTTCATCTCATGAATGTTTTCAGGATTCCTTTTACCAGTGGCAGATTTCAGCTCTTTCCAAAGGTTCTCGATTAGATTGAGATCAGGACTCATTGCTGGCCAGTTTTAAAAAGTCCATATGTTCCTTTTTAACCATTCTTTGGTACTTTTGGATGTATATTTTGGGTCATTGTCCTGCTGGAGGACCCATGACCTTTGACTCAGCTTAAAGCTCTAGTGCAGGCTTCATAGCGGAACTTTAATGTTGACTCTTTGTGCTGGAATGCAATATTCAAATTGCCCAGTGTGCAAAAAGTCAGTGTTAAACTGGGAGATCAAGGCAAACACATGCGCACAGAAGTCGGTGTTAGTTTGGCATGCTGTTCCAGAGAAACCGGGTCATCTGAGGTGAAGTTTGACACTTTACTTCAGATGACCTAGGCATCAGGAAAAGCAACTGATGCCATCAGCATACTGTTGGGATCTGATGCTTCCCCCGGATACCAACCCCCTGACAGAAACAAAGTCTCTGGTGGGCCAGCAGCCCCAAACCCCCACTTACCCACCCAATAAAAAATTCCCTGGTGGCTCAACAACCCCGATCCCCCAACCTACCCAATAAAAAAAATCCTAGTGACCCATCAGTCTTAATCCCCCCATCCACCTAATAAAAAAATCAATGGTGGCCCAGAGGACCCAATCCCTTCACCCACCCAATAAAAAAATCCATGGTAGTCTAGCAGCTAGCGACCCTGATCCCATCCACCTGCCCAATAAAAACAATCCCCGGAGGTCCCAGAACCCCCACGCCCCTCTGGGTACCTTTAATCTGGAGTGGGAGAATTATCCACATGCTCCAGCCCCTGTGCCACCATCTTGAAAAATGACAACACCTGGCCCCATGCAGTGCATCCTGGGACTATAAATGCCTTATATGCCACAGTGACTCTCCTGTGTTGCATCCTGGGACTGTATTATATGGCATTTTTCAAGATGCTGGCACAGGGGCAAGCGCCACCATTTTTCAAGATGGTGGCGCAAGGGCGGGAACATGATGGCAAAGCTCCTGCCCTAGATTAAAGGTATTGGGAGGGGACCTGGGTTTGGGGGCAACCGGGCCACCAGGGATTTTTTTTTACTGGGTGGGTGGGGGGATTGTGGCTGCTGGGCCACTGGGTAATTTGGTTTCTGTTGAGGAGTTGGTGTTGGGGGAAGGGGGCACCGGCCCCACCAAGGCTTGGATCTCTCAAAGATTCCTGTGGGAGAGGGTTATCACTCTACAGAAGGCCATCTCTTTACCTAATTTCAGGTTCCTTGGCCACACAGTTGTGAGAACCTTCACTAATTGCATGTTTTTATCCCCTGAGCTTAAGCATACGTGATTATGATCCTGCACTATCAAAGTAAACAGCAAGAACCTGCAGTGATGGAGTAAACTCCACCTTCAAGTTGGCAGGAAGGGTGGAGTTGCTCATGCAGAGAAAAGAGAGACAGAGTGAGAGTAAGACAAGAACAGAACCATCCAGACTCTATCAGACTTTGCAAGGCTCTTCCTGGGATACCAAAGTGATTACAGGCAGAACTCCTGTGAGGTATTAGGTGTAAAATTGCAGAGAAAGCTAATCTTCAAGGAAAACCTCCCAACTTGCTGAGGACAGTTGCACTATCTCCCCACCAGAGAGTTAAGCCATGAGGAAAACAGGCTGCGGCAGTGCCTTGTTTGCTTGGGCTAATCAGACCTACAGGTGTAGAGGACAAAGGAAAGTCAAGGCATACTTGATGTAAGATCCCCTCTTTCTATCCACAGATACTGAGAGTCAGAAAGGTGATTGAAGAAAAAATGTTTGGCCCCTATCAGGGCTGGCACAGAGACCCTCCCCCACCACCAATCAGCTGGAGCTGTATTACTATTGGAGAAAGAACTGGGAATTTACTGGTTTAGTGGGCACAGTGCAAGTGGATAGGTAGGGGAGAAAGTGAAACTGTGCTTGCCTTACCAATTGCAGTTCAGAGACTTACCACCTGGAGGAGGAAAAAATAAAACATAATCATTTGCGGTCCCCAACATCCTTGGACCATTTCAGCTTGTTTTGATTAGACTGCCTGGTTCCAGCCTGCTAACTGACCTGTGGGGCTTTCTTTTTGCCCTCCATTTGTTTGAACATATGTCAATAGACAGAGTGTTACCTTAACTTGAGCACAGTCTGTACAGTTTTAAAGCTATTGATAATTATATTTCTGTTGTGACATATTGTATATTTTCCACTATCTGCATTTCCAAGACCTGCACAATTCCCTTTCTGTACCAGCCTACTCAGATTTATATTTTCACTTGGTGTTCTTACTAAATGTTGTGCTTCTATTATAATATACAGCCAAGGTATATAGGTGGGGAATATTAATATAAGTCTTTGATGTGATCTCATTTGGAGTATTGTGTGCAATTCTGGAGACCGCACCTTCAAAAGGATATAAACAAGTCGGAGTCGGTGCAGAGGGTGGCTACTAAAATGGTTAGTGGCCTTCATTATAAAGCATATGAGGACAGACTTAAGGATTTTAATATTATACTTTAGAGGAAAGGCGAGAGAGAGGTGATATGGTTAAGATGTTTAAATACCTCCGTGGCATAAATGCACAGAAAAAGAGCCTCTTTCGATGGAAAGCAAGCTGTGCTACAAGGGAACATAGGATGAGGGTAAAAGAGGATAGACTCAGGAGTAATATGTGGAAATATTTATTTACGGAAAGAGTGGTAGATGTGTGGAATAGTCTCCCAGTGGAGGTGGTAGAGATGAGGACAGTATCTGAATTCAAAAAAGCATGGGAAAAGCACAGAGGATCTCTAAAGGAAAAAAGGGGACTACTGTAGGGTTGATATGGAAAGGCAGACTAGATAGGCCATGTGGTCTTTTTCTGCCATCATGTTTCTATGTTTCTAGTGTTCTGGAAGGGCCATCAAGTCCCAAACCTCTCTTGCCAACTATCCACCAGCTCTATCTGGCTCAGCATCGAGAACTCTGATTCCAGAACCTCATGTACTTGATCTAGGAATGTTCCAGGGGCCTGAAATTGTAAGGAGCCTGTTTCCAACAGTGGTATTCCTGCTGATGGGAAGGTCTGCTCCCCAGGTTACCAGGCATTCACAGGCATCTGCAGAGAGAGAATGCCCTGGTACCATTACTGGAACTGGGGGGGGGGGGGGGGTACGGGAATGGGAAGTGAAGCTGGAAAACCTCCAAGCTAGATCTTGAACTGGAAGCTGAAGTTGAAACCCATAGAAAAGATGGAACTGGAAGGTGAAACTGGAATTTGAAGCTTTTACTGGAAGCTGAAGCTATGATCAGGAGCAGAGCTTCTCTACTGTTGGAGAACGCTCTTCTCACTACAGAGTTTGGTGAGCCTTTAAATAGCTTCCTAGTTCCAGGACTGGTATAAGGAGAAGAGGCGCTCTAGGCGAACCTCATCATTTGCATCCCCCTTAACCCCCATTGCTGCTGCTGCCGCCCTCTCTGGAACCTACAGTGATGTCAATGGCTTGAAAGGGCCCTGAGGTGCTTACCTCAAAACTTGGGCGTCGCAAGGCTGTTTGCTTCTGCCCCCACTGACACCCGATGCTGACTTCCTTACTTCCTTTTGTATGGGAGCTGAAACCACTTTCGCCCCCAAGCAAGCAGAAAGTCGGCATCAGGGGGGGGGGGGAGGGGGCAGATGCAAAGAGCCCTGCAGCGCAGAGGTTTTCAGGTAAGCACATGGGGCTGTGTCAGGCCACTGCACCACTTTAGGTCCTGGAGAGGGGCGGCAACGATGGCAATGGGCACCCCTGAAGGTGACTGCCTAGTTTGCCTCTGCCTACTTCCCTGCAATATCTTTACCTTGGGCTTGCCAATCCAGTTCAGTGGAGGTAGTGACCACCACACTCCCTTCTTGATCTCTTATGACCCTTGACCCTTCTTACTTCTGACTTTGATTAAGTCTGCCCCTACAGTTCTGGCTCTTCAACTCTTGACTTGTCAGTTTCAGTCCTGCTAATACTCACAGGGCAGGTGGATCATAATGGGAGATTATCAGGTGTGTTAGCCTTCCAAAGGCCTCAGAAAAAGTTAACTACACCTTCTGATGAATTGTTAAATTTTGTGTTAAAAAGGTGGGTTTCTGCCAATCACATGTTTTAATGTGATTAGCAGTAAACCATTTTAATAATAATAATAATAATAATAATAATCTATTTTAAATGTATTTCCATGTGATACTGTTCATTGCTATTTTGGTGCTTTATGGCTCTTTTGCATGAATATTATTATAGTGCTGTACATTAACTCATTAATGCAACCACTTAGGAGGTAATTTTATAAAGCCATTCTTGCATGTATGTAGCTATAGATGTGCATAAAAGATCTCTTTTTAGATATCAACCAGCATAAAATAGGTGTTTTTAGCATGAGGGTGCATACTTTGCTGGTAGATGTAGCCAGAAGGGTGGTCTGGGTAGAGCAGCATAGGCAGAGTTTTCATGTACACGTATACATGTAAATTCTAAAATACCTTCATCTACGTGCATAAAGTATGTGTGAACAGTTACACCTGCTTGTGAGCAGGTGTAAGTGATTGCAGCTACATTTAAGGCGGGTTCTTTGCCACATACACTAGTGTTTTATAGACACATGTAGGTGCTTACAAGAAGGTCCACGCAAGGGCCTACTCATGGCGCCCTGTTATGAAATTGCCCTCTAAATGCGATAATGCACTTCAGCAAATAGGTCCCATGGTGTCATTTAGTGAATTAGCCTCTTACTACATGAAAGAAAGAGCACAAAGACTCAGTGAAAATGGAGGAGGAAAAATGTTTGCAGGAGAAATAAAATATAAGAAATAATTGTTGTTAAGCCCCAAAATCAAGGCAGTCAGGACACCAAGATTCCTAGCAAATGAACAAACTGTACTTTAAAGCTGTAATCAACAAACCCAAGTTATGACTGCCCAACCCATTTAACATCTGCTGCAGGCCAATAATAACAGCAATTGGTCTTAGCCAGGTTCAGCTGAGGAAACCTGGAACTCATCCATATTTAACAAATGTTGAACAGACTAATCTCCCACCAAAGCAAAAAAAGAGCATCAACCGGAGCTGGCGTTCAAGTGAAGCAGTATGTCATCATCTGTAAAGAGACAATAACGGTGATTACACTGATGAATTACATTCCCGGGAGGACACTTACAGTATGCACTATACCGAAAAAGCACTGTACCAAAAATAGAAACCTGTGTAATGCGATGAGGGGAAAAAAAGAATGGCAAAACTGAATTTCCAAATACTTTCCTGTTGAGGATGGGCAGCATTAACAATGCCAGTGCTCACCAGGCATGCTCTCTATTTCACTCTGATGATACAGAAAAGGTTACTTTCACATCTGTTCAAGTATTTTGTCATGAGAACTTTTTTTGCCTGGACTCAAATCTGATTTGTTTCCAACTTTAAAGGTATACCAGGGGAACCGTGATTAAAATTAATTGGATACACTTTAACTAGGCTCAGGTCATCCCGCAAAGCTGTGAGAGGAACATTTAGGGACACGGCTGGAAAACAAAAGCCCATTAGGCCCCAATTTACCAGTGCTTATTGTGTGATAATGGTGTTATCCTATGTTAGTTACCACAAAGCCTATTTTAAGCAATGGACTTTCCTGCAGATAATGTGCAATAATGGCGATATTGTGCACAAAGGAGTGATTTTTCAAGGCTTATTTGTGATTTTCATATGTATAATCCGGCATATACACATGCAAACTGCATCCATGTGTAAATGGGCATTTTAGAAAGGGTACAATTTACATGTGGCTATCCATACCATGTTGAAAATGCATGGGGACATTGCAGATATGTATGCTGAGCAGGACAAAAATTATATACGTGTATTCCTCATTTCATGGAGGGAATGCATGCAAAGCCCAAAATTGTCTAATTTGGGATTTATCCTTGTTCCCTGACACAAATAGGCCATCTTCTTTTGGCCATTCCTTTACAGGGGGGATGTCCCCCTTAATTCCTCAATGTTTCTTTCCCTTCTCCAAACTGAAATAAGGTCAAGATGGAGTGCCCTGTAGTTCGTTAAGAGCATCTGTGCATCAAGGTTTGTAATGTGGCTCAGCTAGCACTTACAGTACACATGTATAATGTGAAACGCCGGTGCTCACTGTGTAAGCTGCCAGGTTTCCTCTGCCGATTTTTCCCACATGTAAATTTGTGAAATAGCTCCTCTCTCTACACATAGATATACATCCCCATGGGTCTGCACCTCCTTATTCATATTTTAGATATGGTTCCACCTTTAGCAAAACAATTTCTAAAAAACTGGAGCAATTATACTCAATTCTGATCTCCACGTCCTTGTGAGGCCTGCAAGCCTGCAAGCCTTAGTAAATAGAGGACCTACTATATTGCAGGCCTGATATTCAAAAGGGTTTATGTGCTTAGCAGTCCCTGCTAAGCACATAAACCCCGCTATGCACATATGTAAAAACCAAACAATGTGTTGTTATGGTATGTTGTTTATATTGTGAACCGCGCTGATGCTGAATAGAGCGGTATATAAGAGCCTGTAATAAATAAATAAATAAACCCCGCTGACCACATAAACCTTGCTGACCATGATATTCAGCAGCAGTAACTGACCAGTGCCACTGAATAACCCCACAGATAACCTTGACACAATCAGGTTAGTGCCAGGGCAGTCTGAGGGAGAGGCTGGAGTGGTCCCAGTACCTAACTTTATGTACCTTTTCTATCTGATTAGTGCCTGAATATTGCTGCTGATCATATAGCAATTGAGGTAATCAGCAAGACAGTCTATTCAGTGCTGGGGGGATATCCGGCACCTAATGCTGAATACCCAGTTTCACTTTTGCCATTGGTGGCTGGGGACTTTACAAATGCCGACTGCTGAAAGCTGAATATCGGTCCCTGCATCCTTAAGCTATTCAAAGGATCTAGATGTTTCTACAGCATTTATTTTCTGGTCAATTAATCCAGTATGACTATGTTATTATACTGTAGGTGATAAAGGGGCATTTTACTAAAGTGCGACAGATAGCATGGGACAAATGCACATTTAGCATGTGGTTTTACTGCAACAGGGATGTAGCAGTTGTGGTAGATCTGGAGTCGGGGGGGGGGGGGGGTTGTGGTCACAATAGGGACATCTTGCCACGCTAGGTGAGTTACTACCCCAGTAGTGGCGAACATGTGGCCATAGCACATGTACACAGTAAATCCACTTATAACGTGTACCCAGCAATTGTTAGCTACAAATGTGTTGTTAAGGAGGCAGAACCACTGCAGATTGAAATAAATGGGCCCCTAAACAATGAGCTTCCTGACCGAAGACCGAACACAATTTAGGACAACTATTTAGAGGATCGCCATGAGTCGACACAGACTCGACGGTACTTAACAACAACAACAACCTCACCTACAAGTTAGAGGTAATAGGCCAGTGCAGAATAGAGAGGAATGACTGGGAATAGACACCACTGGGTGCAGAGTTCAGAGCAATGGGGTTAAGTACAAGAGGGCGGGACATGTAAATAAGGAAAGCAGACACATGCTTAGAGGTCATCCTATGCCACTAATTGTGGAAAATAGTGTGGAAACTTGGCATTTGAAAGTGCAGAGGGCCTTGTATGGCATCAGACAGAGTGTCCACAGTGTCCACCATGCAAAACAGATATATGGACCTCCCTCACCCTAACACGCCCAGAGTGCCTATTCACCTAGGCTGCAGTGGGGCATGGGGGATGAGATATGGTCTTTTTCTCATGCTTTTTGTATTATTTTGACAGCACCATAGCCATTGGGGAGTAGGGGGAAGGTTGGCACTAGAGCATAAAGTACACACTCATATTTGCACCTGGCTGAAAAAAGCAGGTGCATGGTTTGTTTTAGAGCATTGACATGCTACTAGGAATAGTTTTAGAAACCTATTTTAGAAAGGCACATAAACTGCTATGTTGCCTTTCTAAAATAAATCAGGACTGCAGTTTGCACTACTCAGTATCATTGGTCCAACTTCATTATTTTATATAAAGACCGCAAAACATTTTTATTTATAGAAACATATGAGCATCCAGGCAATATCCCATACCCATACTGAAATACTACTTCTGCCGCCAACTAAGCATGCACCCATCCTATCCACACACACAAGTTTATCATACCGCGTTATTAAATACCCTCATGTTAAATGTTACCTTCAATTGTACTGTCTAAATGCTGATAAGTAACTGTACTGTCTAAATGTTTACACATACCCTAATGTTAAATGTAACCATCCAATTGTGATGTGATGTGACTGCCTTGATTGAAGGATAAGGTGGCATACAAAGCTGCCTAAATAAATAAATAAATAAAAAACAGTTCATACCTCTGAATTCATGTGTCATCATTGCAATATCATTATTTTATGATGAGAATATTGATAAAAATGATAATCCAATGCAACAGTCCATGCTAGTAGTTATCTGTTATTCAGACACAAAACCACTTAATTCTTATTGCGATATGATGACAAGAGGGACTCCAGTACTTATTTTTTTTTTATTTAGACAGTTTTTGTATACCACCTTATCCTTCAATCAAAGTGGTCACAACACAATTGTGGGATACATTTAACACAAGGGGATATGAGACACATACACTTACAGGGAACATGGGCAATGGAGGGCTAAGTGGCTTGCCAAAGACCACAAGGAGCACCTGTAGGATTAGAAACCCCAGTCCTTCCGGCCCAAGGTTGCTGTCCTCTAGTGGGAATTGAACACCCAACCTTCCAGCCTGAGGTAACTTGCCCCAACCACTAGGCCACTCAACCCTTATTTGCATCCATGTTTTAAAAAGAAAACTTTTCTGCACCAGGGAAACCTCCTCTTGTATCAGTATTCCATATGATGCCTCTTGGCATCCCACTGTAAATTACTTTGTTTCTGCAGAGCAGTTCGCCAAGAGGAATCATATTGGCACAAGAGGAGGATTTCCCTAATGCAGAGAAGTTTTCATTTTGAAACATAATATGTGAAGATAAGTACTGGAGTCACACTTGTTATCATATTGTAATATAGATTAAGTGGTTTTGAGTCTAACAGGGCAGCCAATATTGAAGAAGGACTTTCTTACCCAACAAGGCCACCTTCCTCACCCACAACACCTGAGTAGTATAATGGGTACACTACTTGTCAAACTGATTGACAGGTGAGATAAGGTTGGCGGGAGCCAATCAGCGCTCACTTCCGGTCTATGTCCCGCCTTAGGCCACGCCCCCTCCCATAGAAGTGAATGGTGAGTTAGCCCCGCCCAGCCCCGCCCATTCCCACCCCCAAAATGTTGACAGGTACCAATCAGCGCCCACGTCCGGTGTATGTCCCGCCTTAGGCCATGCCCCCTCCCATAGAAGTGAATGGTGAGTTAGCCCCGCCCAGTCCCGCCCCCAGGTATGGCCACCGCCCCCACTTGACACACCCCTGCCCCCACCCCAAGGATGACATCATCCAATCAGCGTACACTTCCGGGGGTGTGTCACACCCACGCCACGCCCCACAATATGGCATTAGCCAATCAGCACCCACTTCCGGGTTTGTGCTATGCCCACAGCCTCCCACCCTCCTCCACGCCCCCTGCCTACATCATCGGAAATGACATCACCGGAAACAGGGCGTCATCAGAAGAGGGACTGTCCCTTTTTTGCTGACATCAGCGGAAACAGTATGGCTGACTCCAGAAATGACAGTATGGCTGACTCCGGAAATGTGTTTTTGCTTCTGCTTAATACTGAAAAACAAAAATGCTTTTCTCTCTCTCTCCCACACAGACTCAGTTGTTTTTTTCTCACACAAAAACTGATTCCTAGCACAGAGAGACAGGCAAGCTAGAATCTTTTTTCTTTCCAAATGCAATTAGCACATCTTTGTTAGAGGGATCACCCTCAACCACACCCCTGCCTACATCATCGGAAATGGACTGTCCCTTTGTGCTGACATCAGCGGGGAGCAGTGTGACTGACTCCGGAAATTTGTTTTTTGCTTCTGGTTAATGTTTACACCTGCAAAAAAGCAGGAACCCTGGAAAAATAAAATGCTTTTCTCTCTACCACTGCCCCAGTTCTTATTTCTCACAAAAAGATTCACGGCACAGAGAGATACAATTTTGTTTACAAATGCAATTGTTAGAGAAACTAGTGCGGTCCATGTGATAGAATTTTACTTTTAAGACCTCACTGTTAGTATTCTGACAGACCTGTAGAGTTCAGACTGAAATACAGAGAGACCTGAGTTCAAATCCCCCTAATACAGCATTTTTTTTTGAGAGAGCCGAGTTCAAATCCAAATACAGCTATTTTTTAGTGGCTTTGAAAAAACCAATACAGAGAGACAAGCCTGGACATGTCTCTCTAGGGTGTGGTAACATGTGATTGGTTGAAACAAGAGGTCTGTTCTGAGCATGCTCCAGGTGTTCTGAGCATGCTCCTGCTGTAAGGGGGACATTTTAACACAGAGTTTCAGAAAGGAAAAAATGGCTCTTTTTGGAACACCAAGCAGAATTTCCAGCAGGGCACACAACATTAATTACTTCCTTAAGGATCATGATGCCGTTGCAGAGGGGTATCCACCGATTGAAAATCCATTTGAACTACAGGAGAGTCTGGCAGATCCTGAGCAAGAAATAGCAGCTTTTGTGGATTATCCAGATGCCCAAATATTTTTCAACTCTCAAGAACCCTACGATTCTGGCACAGAACTTGGCTTAATATCTGACAACACAATGGACCCGGAGGAGGATATAGAATTATATCACGCCACTGTAGATGCAGAAACAAACTGTTTATTGGAAGACCTAGGATCAGCAGAGGTAAGAGAAGTTTTTTTTATTTAGAAAAGTGTTATAGAAGAAACAGCAGTTCACACTGACGTTATTTTGTTTTGTTTTGTTTTTTTTGTAGGGAAGTGACGAATCTCCGCTCCTACAGGAGCACATACAGGCTGCCAATCTACACTGTTTGTGCTTTCTCTGTACATATCAAAGGGAGGCATTTGATGTCATAGCCAGTCAAAGGGACTACACAAAACCTGATGAAATAAACACATTTAAATCTGTTATACAAACAACGGTGGCCTGTATTATCAAGAAATGCTGGCAGGGCATTATGCATAGAGACTGTGCAGCGTGTGTAATACATGCTCCAGGGCAAAGATATCATGATTGTGTGACACAAGAAAATACTGCAGAAAATCCATAAAACTTGTAACAGGTTGTGTCTAGGACCTATTTTAAATGTTGCCATGATTGCGGGTCATAAAATGAAAGCCACTGTCCTAGTTTATGAAAATTTGAATTTTTTGTTTGAACTCGTCAGAGATTTTAACAACAGTAGAAATCCAGGACAACTGCTCAATATTTTGCTTAATTCTGTGGCAGACAGCGAAATAGAAATAGTGGAAGGCTTAATCTGCGACAGAGATTATAGATCGTTCTTTAAAAAACACCAAGTTCTGTAAAAATTGACTTTTTATGAAAACGTATGTATTTCCAGAATCTATTAGTTGAACATACAGATGAACAAAAATTATATGTATGCCTTTTATTTTTTTTAAAACTTGTAATGCTCAAATGAATTTCATAAGATGAAAACATTTTATTTGAAATAAAATATTTTGAACCTATGTGTGGTGTGCTTTAGGAATGCTTAGTTAATTAAACCTACAATGGTTTGTCTGGAAAAAAAAATAGGGCCTCTAGGTGTGTCCTAAACAATAGGCCATAAGATAAGAATGTGCAGAACTGTCGTATAACTAAATCCACTTAAGACGTCTGGGAAATGGGTGGGAATGTGTATTAGCCACACACACAGATATATAGCATCTATTACACTGTACTGTCTGCGAAAAAAAGGCATTGTGAATTAGCCAGGTCGTATGATAAGATTATGAGATCCAGTACATTTCAGCAGCCAGAAAAGATCACACAGTCTCTATAGCTTGTATCATCTGCAACGTTTTCTTCAGACATAGTGAGTAGATATGAGTCTTACTTTTTTAAAAATATTGTTGGCTATGTAATGTTTCTGTCTCTTATGATTGTCTTTAAAAAATAGGAGCAGAAAAAGGGGGATAGAAATAAACTTTCTCTTACAAAAAGAAGGCAGCAAAGAAATTTAAAAGGTATGTCCTGTGGTGTTTTAATTTTCCAACAGCTATGCTCTTTATAATGTGTCTCACAGTGTTTCAGAGGACAGCCTCAACCTGTAATCTTTTTTATTTTAGACCAAGAAGATGCTACAAAACAAGATGGCCAGTCTAACCAACAGACGGTACCTTACAGAAAGCCAAAAGACAAGCAGAATCATGAGTATTCCAGTTTTATCCAGCACCTAGATTTTAAGGTCTCTGTAAAAGTATTAGCCCCTACGTTTTCTTTTTCAGACCGAGAAAATGTTAGAAAATCAGCGTCTATGGGAGAGAAGTCTAACAGAAAAAGATCACACAGCGATAGTTTTTCTGACGGTGAATCTACACACGCCGGTACAGAAGAGCAAACAGCTCCATACCGAAAACCAAAAGATAAGCAGAATAGTGAGTATTCCGGTTTTATCCAGCACATAGATTTTAAGGTCGCTGTAAAAGAAAAAAAGTATTAGCCCCTACGTTTTCTTTTTTCAGATCGAGAAAATGTTAGAAATCCAGAGGCTGTGGGTGAGAAGTCTTAACAGGAAAAGATCACGCAGCGAAAGTTTTTCTGACGGTGAATCTACACACGCCGGTACAGAATACGGAGGGCATGGTGAAAGCCGTGTCTTTGATCACAGTGTTTCAGAGGACCGCGCAAATAATCATGCATTAGGCTCCGCTGCAGAATCAGAACCAGTTAGCTATGTTCAGTTTGTGAAAAGGTGGGATCGTAAATTGGACAAGTTTAATGGTGTAATTTATTCAGAGGAATTTCAGTTTATTAATTTAGACAGGGTAACATCATTATCTGAGGCTCAATTCGCCATTCGGCAAGGTATTCAACATATTCTGGATGAGGTTAGCAACAGGGTTTCACCCGGTGATTATGTACAGGTGCATCTACACTCATCTCTTTTACACAATTCTTTGTAAGAAAAGTCATGCTCGATGATGTAGCAATATTTGAACAGCATTTAAAGATAAACATACGCGTTGTGCTTTACACAAATTCATGGGTTTGTTTTAAGACATTCCCTAAGACTGTGTTCTTGTTGCTACACGATGACCATTTCTATGGTATAACCGATGTCAAAAAATTCTATGGGGAGCGCAACTTCTGTAGTTACTGTCAGAAACCGTACAGTCACGATCATAATTGCACATTATAGTGCCGTCTTTGTTTGACACTAACGTGTGCGAATAATGTTGGTGTACAACAGAGATGCCCTAATTGCAAACTCTTTTGTCGTTCTAAAAAGTGTTTAGATAGACACGCGGATCTGGCTCTGAAAAAAGAAGTGGCGTGTTTATCTAAGATACTGTGCCAGAAATGTGAGTCTTATGTGGACAAGAAACATAAGTGCAAGGGCCGTCATTGTAAACTATGTCGCGAGCCCCTAACCGGGGATGGCGTCCACTTATGTTTTATGACCCCTATTGGTAAAACTGAAACATCTGAAAAGTATATTTTTTATGATTGTGAATGTATGCAAGAAACAGGCTGGCATGTCCCTAATTACATATATGCAACGGACTTAAATGATGAAAGAAACTGGGAATTCAAGGGTCTCGAGTGTATTTCTGCCTTTATACAGATTTTTTGTGACAAAAAATTTAAAGGTTACACCTTCATAGCCCATAATTCCAAAGGTTATGACGGATATTTTGTTCTTAAACAACTGCTTAAGGAAAGGATGGACACGGGGCTCTTGGTTCAAGGTGCTAAACTTTTACAAATTACCGTTGAACCTCTGACTATCCGTTTTATAGACTCTCTAAATTTCCTGCCTATGAAACTTAGCAAATTTCCACAAACCATGGGTTTTACAGGCAGCAAGGGGTACTTTACACACTTTTTTAATACGCTGGAAAATCAAAATTATGTGGGCCCCATGCCGGGTGTTGAACATTACGGTGTGAGTAACATGTTGCCTGAAGAAAAAGATGAATTTTTACAATGGTACAAGGACAATCAGCATAAAACTTTTAATTTGCAAAAAGAGCTTGCTTATTACTGCCAGCAGGATGTATCTATTTTGCGGCAGGCCTGTGTTCTCTACCGAGCTGAAATCATGAAAATGACAGAGAAAGAAGTGTTTGTAGAGCAGGGTGACATCTCAGAAATTCAAACAAGGTGTTTAGACCCTTTCCAATATATAACCCTTGCATCTGTATGTATGGCTATGTTCAGATTCATGTTTTTAGAACCCAAGACTGTGGCACTCATCCCACCAGATAACTATCACCGGCAGACAAAGAGATATTCAATGGCTGATGTATGTGGAGGCCAAAGAAAATATACAGATCACACATGCTCTGAAAGGTGGTGAAAAAAAGGTGGGGGCTTATTTTCTTGATGGCTATGCCGTGATCGGTGGGGTAGAAACAGCTTTTGAATTTAATGGTTGTTTTCACCACGGCTGTCCGAGCTGTTATAACGATAAAGACCAGAATCCTGTAGCAGCCACGACCTATGGTTTTCTTTATTACAAAACACAGCTAAAAGCTGCATTCCTGGAAAGCCATGGGTTCAAGGTCACAAGACTATGGGGGCACTAGTGGAAGCGGATGGTAAAAGAAAATGACGGCGGCTGCGCAGATTTCCTGGCTGACTCCGCATTACCACAACCTCTGATGAGATGCCCTTTTCGGGGGTAGAACAAATGCCATTTTGTCTGTACCCACAAAACAAGACCTGGGGAAAAAATACACTACTATGATTTTACCAGCCTATACCCTTTTGTCAATAAAACAAAGGAATATCCAATAGGCCACCCAAAAATCATTTATGACAAATTTGGTCCCCCTACAAAGTACTTTGGTTTTATAAAAGCAAAAGTATATCCCCCACAAAAGCTCTTTTTCCCGGTATTACCCATACGGTTGGGTGGTAAGCTTATGTTTCCACTGTGTCACACGTGTGCTGACACACGGCAACAGGAAATGTGTGCCCACACGGACGAGGAGAGAGCTTTTGTGGGGACTTGGTCTACGGTGGAGATGAATTTAGCCATTGCAAAAGGGTATGTGGTTGTTGAAATCTATGAAATCTGGCATTTCGAGCAAAAATCTGATCATCTCTTTTCCGAATACATCAAAATGCACCTCCGTCAAAAACAAGAGGCTTCTGGCTACCCTCGATGGTGCAATGTAACTGAAAAACAAAATGTGTATATGGCTGATTTCTTTAGAAAAGAGGGGGTGTGTGTTTGCGTGCAGACCAGATTAATGTAAACCCTGCTAAGCGTCAAATAGCAAAACCTTTCTTAAATTCCCTGGGGGGTAAATTTGGTCAAAGAACAAACCTGCCTACCACAAGCATTCACTAGTTTGAAAGATCTAGTTTTGGACTACAAGCCTGGGCAGCAGATTTATCCCAGAAAAAGATAGGAGTACAGCAACCTGGTATTATAAGAAACAAAAAAGGGTTGGACAATGGAGACTGGTGTGATTAAAAAACAAAAAAGGTTGCTGTACTCCTATCTTTTTCTGGGATAAATCTGCTGCCCAGGCTTGTAGTCCAAAGCTAGATCTTTCAAACTAGTGAATGCTTGTGGTAGGCAGGTTTGTTCTTTGACCAAATTTACCCCCCAGGGAATTTAAGAAAAGTTTTGCTATTTGACGCTTAGCAGGGTTTACATTAATCTGGTCTGCACGCAAACACACACCCCTCTTTTCTAAAGAAACCAGCTATGTACACATTTTGTTTTTCAGTATCATTGCACCATCGAGGGTAGCCAGAAGCCTCTTGTTTTTGACGGAGGTGCATTTTGATGTATTCGGAAAAGAGATGATCAGATTTTTGCTCGAAATGCCAGATTTCATAGATTTCAACAACCACATACCCTTTTGCAATGGCTAAATTCATCTCCACTGTAGACCAAGTCCCCACAAAAGCTCTCTCCTCGTCCGTGTGGGCACACATTTCCTGTTGCCGTTTGTCAGCACACGTGTGACACAGTGGAAACATAAGCTTACCACCCAACCGTATGGGTAACACCGGGAAAAAGAGCTTTCGTGGGGGATATACTTTTGCTTTTATAAAACCAAAGTACTTTGTAGGGGGACCAAATTTGTCATAAATGATTTTTGGATGGCCTATTGGATATTCCTTTGTTTTATTGACAAAAGGGTATAGGCTGGTAAAATCATAGTAGTGTATTTTTCCCCAGGTCTTGTTTTGTGGGTACAGACAAAATGGCATTTGTTCTACCCCCGAAAAGGGCATCTCATCAGAGGTTGTGGTAATGCGGAGTCAGCCAGGAAATCTGCGCAGCCCTCGTCATTTTCTTTTACCATCCGCTTCCATTCGTGCTCCCATAGACTTATGACCTTGAACCCACGGCTTTCCAGGAATGCAGCTTTTAGCTGTGTTTTGTAATAAAGAAAACCATAGGTCGTGGCTGCTACAGGATTCTGGTCTTTATCGTTATAACAGCTCGGACAGCCGTGGTGAAAACAACCATTAAATTCAAAAGCTGTTTCTACCCCACCGATCACGGCATAGCCATCAAGAAAATAAGCCCCCACCTTTTTTTCACCACCTTTCAGAGCATGTGTGATCTGTATATTTTCTTTGGCCTCCACATACATCAGCCATTGAATATCTCTTTGTCTGCCGGTGATAGTTATCTGGTGGGATGAGTGCCACAGTCTTGGGTTCTAAAAACATGAATCTGAACATAGCCATACATACAGATGCAAGGGTTATATATTGGAAAGGGTCTAAACACCTTGTTTGAATTTCTGAGATGTCACCCTGCTCTACAAACACTTCTTTCTCTGTCATTTTCATGATTTCAGCTCGGTAGAGAACACAGGCCTGCCGCAAAATAGATACATCCTGCTGGCAGTAATAAGCCAGCGCTTTTTGCAAATTAAAAGTTTTATGCTGATTGTCCTTGTACCATTGTAAAAATTCATCTTTTTCTTCAGGCAACATGTTACTCACACCGTAATGTTCAACACCCGGCATGGGGCCCACATAATTTTGATTTTCCAGCGTATTAAAAAAGTGTGGAAAGTACCCCTTGCTGCCTGTAAAACCCATGGCTTGTGGAAGTTTGCTAAGTTTCATAGGCAGGAAATTTAGAGAGTCTATAAAACGGATAGTCAGAGGTTCAACGGTAATTTGTAAAAGTTTAGCACCTTGAACCAACAGCCCCGTGTCCATCTTTTCCTTAAGCAGTTGTTTAAGAACAAAATATCCGTCATAACCTTTGGAATTATGGGCTATGAAGGTGTAACCTTTAAATTTTTTGTCACAAAAAATCTGTATAAAGGCAGAAATACACTCGAGACCCTTGAATTCCCAGTTTCTTTCATCATTTAAGTCCGTCGCATATATGTAATAAGGGACATGCCAGCCTGTTTCTTGCATACATTCACAATCATAAAAAATATACTTTTCAGATGTTTCAGTTTTACCAATAGGGGTCATAAAACATAAGTGGACGCCACCCCGGTTAGGGGCTCGCGACATAGTTTACAATGACGGCCCTTGCACTTATGTTTCTTGTCCACATAAGACTCACATTTCTGGCACAGTATCTTAGATAAACACGCCACTTCTTTTTTCAGAGCCAGATCCGCGTGTCTATCTAAACACTTTTTAGAACGACAAAAGAGTTTGCAATTAGGGCATCTCTGTTGTACACCAACATTATTCGCACACGTTAGTGTCAAACAAAGACGGCACCATAATGTGCAATTATGATCGTGACTGTACGGTTTCTGACAGTAACTACAGAAGTTGCGCTCCCCATAGAATTTTTTTGACATCGGTTATACCATAGAAATGGTCATCGTGTAGCAACAAGAACACAGTCTTAGGGAATGTCTTAAAACAAACCCATGAATTTGTGTAAAGCACAACGCGTATGTTTATCTTTAAATGCTGTTCAAATATTGCTACATCATCGAGCATGACTTTTCTTACAAAGAATTGTGAAAAAGAGATGAGTGTAGATGCACCTGTACATAATCACCGGGTGAAACCCTGTTGCTAACCTCATCCAGAATATGTTGAATACCTTGCCGAATGGTGAATTGAGCCTCAGATAATAATGTTACCCTGTCTAAATTAATAAACTGAAATTCCTCTGAATAAATTACACCATTAAACTTGTCCAATTTACGATCCCACCTTTTCACAAACTGAACATAGCTAACTGGTTCTGATTCTGCAGCGGAGCCTAATGCATGATTATTTGCGCGGTCCTCTGAAACACTGTGATCAAAGACACGGCTTTCACCATGCCCTCCGTATTCTGTACCGGCGTGTGTAGATTCACCGTCAGAAAAACTATCGCTGTGTGATCTTTTTCTGTTAGACTTCTCTCCCATAGACGCTGATTTTCTAACATTTTCTCGGTCTGAAAAAGAAAACGTAGGGGCTAATACTTTTACAGAGACCTTAAAATCTAGGTGCTGGATAAAACTGGAATACTCACGATTCTGCTTGTCTTTTGGCTTTCTGTAAGGTACCGTCTGTTGGTTAGACTGGCCATCTTGTTTTGTAGCATCTTCTTGGTCTAAAATAAAAAAGATTACAGGTTGAGGCTGTCCTCTGAAACACTGTGAGACACATTATAAAGAGCATAGCTGTTGGAAAATTAAAACACCACAGGACATACCTTTTAAATTTCTTTGCTGCCTTCTTTTTGTAAGAGAAAGTTTATTTGTAACCCCCTTTTTCTGCTCCTATTTTTTAAAGACAATCATAAGAGACAGAAACATTACATAGCCAACAATATTTTTAAAAAAGTAAGACTCATATCTACTCACTATGTCTGAAGAAAACGTTGCAGATGATACAAGCTATAGAGACTGTGTGATCTTTTCTGGCTGCTGAAATGTACTGGATCTCATAATCTTATCATACGACCTGGCTAATTCACAATGCCTTTTTTTCACAGACAATACAGTGTAATAGATGCTATATATCTGTGTGTGTGGCTAATACACATTCCCACCCATTTCCCAGACGTCTTAAGTGGATTTTAGTTATACGACAGTTCTGCACATTCTTATCTTATGGCCTATTGTTTAGGACACACCTAGAGGCCCTATTTTTTTTTCCAGACAAACCATTGTAGGTTTAATTAACTAAGCATTCCTAAAGCACACCACACATAGGTTCAAAATATTTTATTTCAAATAAAATGTTTTCATCTTGTGAAATTCATTTGAGCATTACAAGTTTTAAAAAAAATAAAAGGCATACATATAATTTTTGTTCATCTGTATGCTCAACTAATAGATTCTGGAAATACATACGTTTTCATAAAAAGTCAATTTTTACAGAACTTGGTGTTTTTTAAAGAACGATCTATAATCTCTGTCGCAGATTAAGCCTTCCACTATTTCTATTTCGCTGTCTGCCACAGAATTAAGCAAAATATTGAGCAGTTGTCCTGAATTTCTACTGTTGTTAAAATCTCTGACGAGTTCAAACAAAAAATTCAAAATTTCATAAACTAGGACAGTGGCTTTCATTTTATGACCCGCAATCATGGCAACATTTAAAATAGGTCCTAGACACAACCTGTTACAAGTTTTATGGATTTTCTGCAGTATTTTCTTGTGTCACACAATCATGATATCTTTGCCCTGGAGCATGTATTACACACGCTGCACAGTCTCTATGCATAATGCCCTGCCAGCATTTCTTGATAATACAGGCCACCGTTGTTTGTATAACAGATTTAAATGTGTTTATTTCATCAGGTTTTGTGTAGTCCCTTTGACTGGCTATGACATCAAATGCCTCCCTTTGATATGTACAGAGAAAGCACAAACAGTGTAGATTGGCAGCCTGTATGTGCTCCTGTAGGAGCGGAGATTCGTCACTTCCCTACAAAAAAAAACAAAACAAAACAAAATAACGTCAGTGTGAACTGCTGTTTCTTCTATAACACTTTTCTAAATAAAAAAAACTTCTGTTACCTCTGCTGATCCTAGGTCTTCCAATAAACAGTTTGTTTCTGCATCTACAGTGGAGTGATATAATTCTATATCCTCCGGGTCCATTGTGTTGTCAGTTGTTAAGCCAAGTTCTGTGCCAGAATCGTAGGGTTCTTGAGAGTTGAAAAATATTTGGGCATCTGGATAATCCACAAAAGCTGCTATTTCTTGCTCAGGATCTGCCAGACTCTCCTGTAGTTCAAATGGATTTTCAATCGGTGGATACCCCTCTGCAACGGCATCATGATCCTTAAGGAAGTAATTAATGTTGTGTGCCCTGCTGGAAATTCTGCTTGGTGTTCCAAAAAGAGCCATTTCTTCCTTTCTGAAACTCTGTGTTAAAATGTCCCCCTTACAGCAGGAGCATGCTCAGAACACCTGGAGCATGCTCAGAACAGACCTCTTGTTTCAACCAATCTCGTGTTACCACACCCTAGAGAGACATGTCCAGGCTTGTCTCTCTGTATTGGTTTTTTCAAAGCCACTAAAAAATAGCTGTATTTGGATTTAAACTCGGCTCTCTCAAAAAAAAATGCTGTATTAGGGGGATTTGAACTCAGGTCTCTCTGTATTTCAGTCTGAACTCTACAGGTCTGTCAGAATACTTCTAACAGTGAGGTCTTAAAAGTAAAATTCTATAACATGGACTGCACTAGTTTCTCTAACAATTGCATTTGTAAAGAAAATTGTGTCTCTCTGTGCCGTGAATCTTTTTGTGAGAAATAAGAACTGGGGCAGTAGTAGAGAGAAAATCATTTTATTTTTCCAGTGTTCCTGCTTTTTTGCAGGTGTAAACATTAACCAGAAGCAAAAAACACATTTCCGGAGTCAGTCACACTGCTCCCCGCTGATGTCAGCACAAAGGGACAGTCCATTTCCGATGATGTAGGCAGGGGTGTGGTTGAGGGTGAGAGGGTGATCCCTCTAACAAAGATGTGCTAATTGCTTTTGGAAAGAAAAAAGATTCTAGCTTGCCTGTCTCTCTGTGCTAGGAATCAGTTTTTGTATGAGAAAAAAACAACTGAGTCTGTGTGGGAGAGAGAGAGAAAAGCATTTTTGTTTTTCAGTATTAAGCAGAAGCAAAAACACATTTCCGGAGTCAGCCATACTGTCATTTCTGGAGTCAGCCATACTGTTTCCGCTGATGTCAGCAAAAAAGGGACAGTCCCTCTTCTGATGACGCCCTGTTTCCGGTGATGTCATTTCCGATGATGTAGGCAGGGGGCGTGGAGGAGGGTGGGAGGCTGTGGGCGTAGCACAAACCCGGAAGTGGGTGCTGATTGGCTAATGCCATATTGTGGGGCGTGGCGTGGGTGTGACACACCCCCGGAAGTGTACGCTGATTGGATGATGTCATCCTTGGGGCGGGGGCAGGGGTGTGTCAAGTGGGGGGCGGTGGCCACACCTGGGGGCAGGACTGGGCGGGGCTAACTCACCATTCACTTCTATGGGAGGGGGCATGGCCTAAGGCGGGACATACACCGGAAGTGGGCGCTGATTGGTACCTGTCAACATTTTGGGGGTGGGAGTGGGCGGGGCTGGGCGGGGCTAACTCACCATTCACTTCTATGGGAGGGGGCATGGCCTAATGCGGGACATACACCGGAAGTGGGCGCTGATTGGTACCTGTCAACATTTTGGGGGCGGGAGTGGGCGGGGCTAACTCGCCATTCACTTCTATGGGAAGGGGCGTGGCCTAAGGTGGGACCTAGACCGGAAGTGAACGCTGATTGGCTCCCGCCATCCTTATCTCACCTGTCAATCAGTTTGACAAGTAGTGTACCCATTATACTACTCACCTGAAACCTTTATTTTGAAAGTACAATATTCTGGGCATCAGCAAGAACCCCACTGAAGCAAACCTATAAAACCTGACCCAATATTCCTCCCAGCGACTCAAAGGTCTTCTTCCAAAATCTAGGAACCTATGGACGGCTCCATAAAATGAGACCCTGATTACTGTTGACCTGACTGCACGTAAGGCAATCAGCCAGTGGCACCAATTTGGTCTTGTATTCCTAGGATCTTGAGAAATATGCTCTGTGTAGGATTTTTTTTACTGGCACTCTCTTAATCTAGCATTACATACTAGCAATGAGATATGAGCAAAACTGTCTTGTAGGTTGATCCCACCCATTGCCGCTCCCAGTTCCTCCCTCCATTTATCCTGCAGCAACCCAAATAAAAGTTTAGATTCTTCCCCTTAGATGATCTTATGAACTGCAAATACAGTCTGCTATCAGTCTTCCTTCAAGTCCAAGGGTCTTCTGTAGCTACTTGGCAAAATGGGACCGAAGCTGATCCCCAGACAAAGTCCACAAGTAAAGTCCAGCTTAAGAAATGCATATGTATCCTGTGGTCTCAAGCCACATTTCTGTCTCAGATCCACAAAGGATATCACCTACTCTGCTTAACCAGTTATTGCCCCACCTGGGTCAACTTCCATTGAACAAAAAATGATTCTGCCAACCTGGAGAACTCCACATTGACCTGAATTGTCAAAAACATTGTTACCTGTGAATTCTGGCCAAAATAATTGACACCAATAATGTCATGATGTCTTCAGAAAGTAAAATATGACTCATAGGCAATCACTTTGGGAGTTTCTCAAACTGCACATGCAGCAAGAAAATTCGGCTATAAGGAGTACAGCCATGCCAAGACCACAACCAGTCTTTCAGATATCGAGTTAGACATGTCCAGGTATGCAGTTGCAGTTCCTGCAAATCCATATTGTCATGTTTCCAATCATCAAATAGCCTGGACAAGGGCATCTTCCTTATCATACCCCTCCCCCCAGCAAAAAGTCATCAATAACCAAGCTAGATCTCTAAGATCTTTCTTCGACAACCTTTGGGTTTATGGGTTTTCTATATGCCAATGATATCCAATTTTTGATTGAGATTGATGATGATGAGGTTGCTGTGTATCAGAGAATGAATTCTTGTTTGGAAGATATTGCAGCTCTGTTACATTCACACAATTTAGTCCTGATTATTAAGAAATTTGAGGTACTTTCTTGTGGGAACCTTAGTGATGAGAGTCAGCGTTTGGGGTTTTCTATTGAGGGTGTTCAACTACCCTGGAAAAGTGAGATTCGGGAATTAGTGGTCATCTTGGATGGTGAGCTTGGTTTTTGGCAACAGGTATCGCAGATGGTGCATGCTGCTTTTGCTAACCTGCATTTGGTTTGGCAATTGAAAGCTTATTTGAGTCAGGATGCTTTGCGTGGGGTGGTACAGATGTTGGTAATGGCCCACCTGGACAACTGTAATGCATTGTATGTGTGGCTGCCCTTTTATCTTTTGAGGAAATTGCAGATGGTACAGAACTCAGCCACTCGTGTGGCGGGAATTCTGCATCAGCTGAATTGGCTTCTGATGAAACAGCGATGTGTTTTTAAACTATTGATCTTGGTATTCAAAGTTTTGCGGAGAATTGGACCCTGGCATTTGAAGGAGCTGTTACATTGGTATGTACGAAGTCAAACCTTGTGTTACATGGAGGAATGTCCTTTGGTGCTGCCAAGTTGCTCCGAGGTACAGCTACAGCGATGGCGAGCCTGGATTTCTCAGGGGCAGTTCCTATGTGGTGGAATTCTCTACCAGTGGCACTACGGAAGGAGACAAATTTACTATCATTTAGGAATACCTTAAAGACGTTTCCTTTTTCCGTAATGTAGGTCAAGCAGCTTCTCTCTGGTGGGCTCCTTATTGATTGGGACAGCAGACAGCTTTTTTAGGGGCAGGAAGCTTTGTTTAATCTTGTTTATTTTATTTTATTTAGGGTTAGGGATTCAATGTGTTAGAATGGTGTTGATTATATGTTTTGTACTCTGCCATGAATGCTTTAGCAATTGGCAGTATATAAGCGTTTTAAAATAAATAAATAAATTTGCAGCAAATATAGCCATCTTGTACAGAGTCATCTTAAACAGATTTACTCTTCCAATTAATGGAAATGTCCTCCATAAATTTAACAGTGTACGAAGTCCTCTTAATTATACCACAAGAATTCTTGAAAGGTAGTGTCCCTTCAGATTGTCCCTGCTCCAGATCAACCCATACCAAGGCATGATGAGAAATTTCAATTGAGCCAATAGTAGCTCCTACCACCTGAGAAAATAATGATTGTAACACCAAAATATAATATAGTCAATATGAGACTGAGTAGAATGGACCAATGTATATAATCATGCTCCTGAGTAGGACTGGTGTCAGGATGTAAGACACCTTAGGCTAATCTCATTCCTCATGCCTCCTTGCTCCTGTCTCTGCCCCCCGTTGCCTCCACTGCCACTCCCTCCAGGTGACAGTGACTTAAAACAGCCCCACCGCGCTTACCTAATCCTCCGACACTTTGAGGTTGTTTTTTCTTCCACCCCCTCTGATGCCCAATGCAGACTTCCTTTTACATGGGGGCAGAAGCGACTGATGACTAGTTTCAGAAGAAGTGAACTCTCTCATTGATGGTCCTTTGATTAATCCATAGGAGGTTTTGATGGTTGGATTGACCTTTATAAAATAGGCATCAAATAGGCATGTTTTTCAGTTTGTATAGATGTCCATTTATAAAAATTACCCCCAGTCTGCATGAAACCCATAAAACAAAACAGTCTATATATAGAACTCAAACCACACCAGGAGACCAGCAATGTAAGCCAAAAATAGAGACAAAAATGGAGTTCAATTGTCCAGCTTCCAAAATACTTTCCTCTAGGTCAGTGGTTTCCATACCTGTCCTAGAGGATCGCTAGCTAACTGGTAATTAAATCAGTGCATGTAAATTTATCTCATGCTTATTCTTTGCTTATATCCTGAAAGTTTGACTGGCTGACCCAGGAGAGGTTTGGGAACTACTGTTATAGGAAGGTAATTTTATAAAAAGTTAGGTGAAAAGGACAAGTAGATGCCCCAGAAAAGCTGCAGAAATTGTATCTAAAATGAAGCTATGGACAGTGTACATGTTTGCACATAAAGTACACGTGAATGTGCATATTTTATGAAGTATGTGAATAATAGGGATGTGCACTAATTTTGTAACTAATGGTAAACAGTGATAACTTTTGACATTTTTGGTTCGGGCAGGGCATAACTAACTGAATACAGATGACTATGCGGTCCTCCTGGTGCACCCCTTTATACATACAGCCTGTCCCTGCCTCATCCAGCTACTAACAATGTGCTGTCAGGGAAAGATGGTGTGTGTAGCATTTTGACTAGTCCAGATATCACTGGTGAAATGTGCACTACTACCCCTACCTTTTCCAGCTCTGCCTTTAGCTGCACATGTATCTGATTATAAGGACTGAGGATCACCTGTCTACCCAACAATATCTTAAACCCCATGTTCTCAACCACTTGCAGAGGCTGGTCATCCAGAGCAATCATTACTCTGATGTACATATCATCATCTTGAATGCTGCCTGCTGCTTGCCGTATGATGGTGCTGCCAAATATCTTCCCATATCCTTCATGGTGACTTGCTTTGTTGTCAGTTGGGGCTATTGGCTTACCATCTCACTGGAGGAAGGCATTGAGGTCTCCATTTGGGAAATGGATTTTCTTTTTTCTGTAGCTTCCTTGTTGCTATTTGTCGCTGAATTGAGTCCCTAGCCTAGGATCAGTTTTCTGCCTTGTACAGAACTGGAAAGAGTGCTTCTCTCTGCAAATGATGCTGCATGCCACTGTTGGTAAGATGACCCATCAGTTTCTCTCTACTAATATAATGTACTTACTGCAGTAATTGCATTGTGCATATTATGGATCCTTAAGCCTTCACATCTCTGAGATTTTATGAGACTTCTTCTTTACTTCCTTGGGAACTGGAGTGCACTACTGGTATTGTTGCTTCTGCTGCTGGATTTGGAGCTGAGGATGGAAGAAAGGAGGAAAGGATGAAAAGACCAGGGACATCCTTCCCAATCTCTAGTATTTGCTCTACCTGTGAGATGCTCTTTGCTTTGGCAGTGCCAGTATCACTTCCTACCTCCTCACCATTTAGCACACCAACAACAAGATCTTCAATCTGCTCTTCAGACATTAAACTTTCAATATCTAATGATTCTGATACAAATCCTGCCCATGAGGATCATCAGATTCTGTATCTGCCAAAACCAGCTGCCTACACTTCTCAGCAGGGTTATAGGTATGCCTGCTGCTGTTGTTTTTACCTGCTGCTTCTCTCCTGACCTCCCACCCTGCACTGTCTCTACCTTCCTTTGCACCTCTGTGGAGGTTCAGCCTGATATCTGCTGTTTCACAGTTGCACTATAAGCTTGAGATGTTGCTACTCTCTTTTTAAAGAAATCTCTCTTTAGCTTGGCTATAGACATACTCCAGAAATGACCTGCCTATTTCTTCACCCTTGTATAACTGCTGGTCTCACCAACCCTCCCTTCTTTCATTGTATGACCATTTCCACACTATACTTCCAAGCATTATGATATGATCAGACTAGACTGTAAGCTTTAACGAAGAGGGGCTGTCTCTCTTTCATGTATATTTACAACACTGTGCAATCCAGTAGCACTTTTGGAGTTTAAAAGTAGTAAAACCCCTACTATGATTTCTCAGATAGAATGAGTTTCCTTTAAGAGCCTGGCAGATCCCCTTCAATCACCAGTGCCCACTGCCATCCTATTGCTATTTTAGTAATTTATAAAACTGGTTAGATAAAAGAAATAAATTATATACATTTCTGCTTACATTGAAGACCTTGCAAAGAGTTCAGATATTCTTAATAAAGTTACTATGTGATGCATTATTCCTTTCAAACTGCGCCCATTCTTTAACATCTTATATCCGCAAGAACACACACTATACCTTTATAGGACCACTGTTTATATTAAAAACGCATTAAATCAAGATATGGTATAAACTACATCACTGATCCAATGAATGTCATATAATGAGATGAGTTTATTTAAATGTGCAATTAGGAACACCTGAACTCATTATGCAAGAATGCGAAAGAGCTTGTAATATTCTCCGCTTCCTAACTTTAGAAAAATATGCTATGCTTACTATTGCCACATCAGATATGTTCATTCTTGATTGTGATAAGTGCATACAGCTGTGATAAACACAATATCTCATCTTCCAAAAAGCAGTAAGGTATACACCATACTACCTAACATTTGGTAATCTAATGATGTTTTGAAGCAAAAGAAGCATTTATGATATTTTGGTTGCAGTCTAGTTGAAGCAGCATAGAAAGAGACGGCTATGATCAGGAGACCTACTGATCAATGACACCCAAGGACAGCTGCAACAGCTATTTATTTATCTAGGTTTATATACTGCTTTTCTACCAGTCAAAGCAGTGCACATTCAGGTACTGTATATATTTTTTCCTGGTCTCTGTAGGGCTCACAATCTATGTTTTTGTACCTGAGGCAATGGAGGGTTAAGTGGCTTGCCCAAGGTGCACCTGTGGGACTAGAAACACCAGTCCTTCTGGCCCAAAGTTGCTGTCCTCTAGTGGGATTTGAACCCCTAGCCCTCTGACCCAATGTAACTTGCCCCAACCACTAGGCCACTTCTCCCTCAGATAGCAGTTTCATCAACTGCACAGAAGCTCACACTCTATAGGGCTGCGTATCCATTAGTGTCACTTTTACATATATAAACAATGCCCATCGTAACATAGCAATATAGTATGTGATGGCAGATAAAGACCAGTATGGTTCACCTAGTCTGCCCAATAAGGTGGCTAGAATGGTTGTAACTGCAGCTCCGTGCAGGTCACCCCCTCTATACCTGTGTTTAGGGTTGTACCTACTGCTTGGTGCAGGTCAGCCTCCCTCTATTGAAGTATAAAATAAAATTTAGTTTGCTTTGATTTCATCTGCTTGCTATGAAGAGAGTCACTGTGACTATCCCATGCCATTTTGAATTCAGTCACTGTATTTGCCCCCACCACTCCATCAAGAGGGCATTCTAAGCATCCACCACCCTTTCAGTAAAAAAGTATTTCCTGATGTTGCTTCTAAATTTATCACCTTGCAGCTTCATCATATGCCCTCTAGTTTTACAGTTTCCCCTTCTTTGAAAAAGGTTTGTTTGGTTCTCTCATACTAGATCCCATGTTCCATTAAGGACTAGGTCTAAAATAGCTTGTATCAGTTCATGAGCCAGTTGCTCCATGAAATAGTTATTTATTTGATCTAGAAACTTTAGGCCTGATATTCAAAAGGCATTTACACGGTTTACAGCCCAGTAAACTGAGTAAATGGCTTAAATGGGGATATTCAATGGTTAGTGCCGTTGAATATCCCCTCCTAGCTCCCCTACGTGCCCTGATGCTATCTGGTCAGCATCGGGGTGTGGTGGGGGCATTCTGAAGTGGTGCGGAGGTGGTATATATGCAATATCAAAAGCTCACTGGGGACACCACACAGCACTGTACCCACCATCTTGACCCACAAAAATTTGTGGACTACATGAGAATGAAAAATACCACCCAGACATGCTCCATCACACTACAAACAGATGACCATGAATTGAAAGAGCAACATCAAACCTGGGAAGACTTCAGCATACCATCAAAACAGCAAGTAGAGGACATAATATGTACATGGACTCAACACAACAACCTCACCATCAGACGCTTGCCCAGTGGCTTGGATCAAAGTCACAAGAAACCATCTCTCCCAGCACATTCACAAAATTGTCAAAGATTAACTCCAACAAGGACACATGCCGCAATCCCTCAAACATGCTATGATACGACCGATACTTAAAAGCAACAACCTAAGTCCATCTGAACCAAAATCATACCGTCCTATCTCCAGCCTACCATTCCTTGCAAAAATCGTTGAAAAGACAGTGCATAGACAACTTCAGGACCACATTGACTTGAATGCTCCTCTGGATATCCATCAGCATGGCTTTAAACCCCAGCATGGTGTGGAAACGCTACTAACTTCCCTCTTTGACAACCTCATAAGAGGTATAGATAATATAAAAAATGGATTCCTGCTAGTGTTCATGGACATCTCAGCAGCCTTTGACAGTGTCCCACGCCAGATTATTGCAGCGCCTGCAACAAATAGGACTACGCAAGAACACTCTGAAATGGTTCACCTCATACCTGGAAGATCAAACGCAATAAGTCAAATGCAACCAAAAGAAATCATTGCAATTCCCTGTCACGCAGGGAATACCTCAGGGATCAGCCCTGTCATCAATGCTCTTCGATATTTACATCCAACCTATATGCAACATCATCAAATGACCCAAACTCTACTATCACATCTATGCTAACGACATCATGGTGTATGCTCCAATCAACCTTCTAGCACCTAACACCATAACAATAACCAAATGCATTGAAGACATGAATTGCTGGCTCACAGCCAATAGCCTGACGGTCAACTACAATAAAACTGAGGCAATGTTCGTCACCCGAAACCCTACCTTCATTCCACCACAGACTATTAGCATTCTAAACAAACACATAGAAGTCAAAGATGAAGTCAAGTACCTGGACAATGGACAGAGCCCTGAACCTGAAATCTCATATCACCAAAACCGCAAAGAAGGCCTATCAACGTCTGAGGACCATAAGAAAGATCAAACCATTGCTCTACCAAGACCACTTCCATACGGTATGCCAAGCACTCATCACACCTCTGCTTGATTACGTAAACTCGTTATATCAAGGCCTCCCTCAGCATACCCTACACCTACTCCAAATGGTGCAAAACACTACAGCACGCATCATTACTGATACTCCACAATCTGAGCACATCACCCCTGTTTTACTACAACTGCACTGGCTCCCAATGGTGGCCAGAGCAAAATTTAAAACAATCCTGATTATCTTCAAAATCATCCACCATCTATCGGCAGATGCACTATAAGAAATCATAACAAGAGATATCAGTAATAGACCAAGAAAGAACAATAATGACAACATGATTGGCACACCTGCAGGATACCACAAGACTAAACAAAATACTTCAAGAAGAGTGCCATCACTAATGGCATCCACACTATGGAACTCCTTCCCAACGAGCCTAAGGACATTAGAAGACATCATAGACTTCCACAAGAAACTTAAAACTCTGCTCTTTACAGAAACTTATGAGCAGATAGACAATAGTACCCACTCAAGCGGTATTGCAGCTACCCCCGCCAATGCAATATCCAATCAGCCCAACTAGACTCACAAAGATACCCTCATGCTAAATGTAACCCTCCAACTGTGCTGTCTAAATGTTGTTAAATACCCTCATGTTAAATGTTGTAAAGCACCCACATGTTAAATGTGATACCAATTGTGATGTCATGTAACCACTTTGATTGTAAGATAAGGTGGTATACAAATTTGTCTAAAAAAATAAATAAATAAAATATCGCTGCTGCCTGGTTAGCTACTGCGACTTCTGGCTTTTGCGGCGATCCCTGGATATTCAATGCTGGGGCCACGAATGACCCCGAATTGAGTATCTGATGTTAAGGGTTGGCGGGCAGGGCTATGCACCATAGGGCCATGTGCATAGTCTTCCCAAATCAATATCGGGCCCTTTATTTCCGTAGCATGTCCTGATGTGACATTCACTTATGCTGGAAGAGATAAAAGAGAGTAAAAAAAAAAAAGAAAAAAGGCCAAACCTAAGAAGGGAATAAAGAAAAGATTCAAATTTTATCAACTCATCCCCCCCTCCCCGACTCACCTGTAGGCTTTCTCTCTGATTCAATTCAGGGCCTCATGAATTAAGATATGATTCCAGTGGTTTCCAAAGTTATTCCACCAAAAATGTTGAGCATCTTAACATCATTATCTTCTATAATTTGTTTTTTGTAAGATCAAGAGCGGATGAGTTTTGAAGAATGGAATCCATCAGGCAGTGAAGGTCTGAATATGCAGGGACTGAAATATTATTTTTTTGGATTTATTATATTTGGAAATTTTTTTATGTTTGGCTACTAAGGGGTCTGTTTACTAAACAGTGCTAACATCGCAGCGGCGATGTTATCACGCGATACATAACATTATTGCTCGATATTATCATGTGATAACGTTACGTTTCACACGATAATGTCGCCAGCAGCGTTAAGGCACACAGAGGGTGGAGTAAGTGACTCCAGAGGGTGGAGAGAACGGGGTCAATGGGTGGGGAGTGGGCGGGGAGAGGCTCCAGGTACACTAACGCCGGGATTTTAAGACCAGAACATTACCGTGCTTAAAAACCTGGCGTTAGAGGCACAATTGCAGGAAAGAGAAACAATTTCAGTCAGCAATGTACAACAAAAGCAGGGAGACCAAGAAAAGTGATAGTAGTGCTACATGTGCAGCAACAGCATGGTGCCCAAGTACTAAAGGGCACTACGGTGAGGCTGCAAATGGGACATGCAGTGGGGCAGCTGGGGAACAGGGTGGAATAGGCAGATGCCTAGGTGGCATATAGGAATGCAGAAACTGCAAATCAGCAAGCCAGCAACTGACCAAGGTCAAACATGCCCACGTGTGTATGTCCCACAGTGTCCCAGGGGACAGTATCCAGCAGGTACCCCAAAGGGCACATAACATTGACAGGCGGTGCCGGGGGGAAGCGCGGATGTCTATGTAGGCACCGATACCCCAGATCCCACACCATAGGCAGCTGCCTACATGCACACTGGATGGCCTGGGACTGCACACCTCCAGCACCACCGGCATAAGGGCATGTCAGCATGGTGGGGGAGGGGTGCTGGTCATGGAGGGGGCAGTGGCAGCTACCCACAGTAGCCCAAGGCCAAGCCCTGTTTACGTGGGTGGCGTGCAGTGCAACAGACAAGGTCTGTCTGAAGAATAGTCATGGTATCCCCAGGAAATGACCTGCCTCTGTGACAACAGTTTGGTGCAGTACACACAGCCAGTGTGTTCAGGGGCAAAAGGTCACAGGATCAAGTTCCAGCTGTGGCTTCTGCAGACCTTGTCCCTATATTTTATCCTAAAGAACACATACACCCATGTGCACACCCTAGAGCAGCGGCCAACAGGGGCACAAACACCTTGTTAGGTGCCTTATAAGATGCCTTATAAGGTGCCTTGTAAGGTGCTACCCTTTCCTGCATTCCACCTCTTCGTGCTTGCCTCGCCTGTGTCTGATCTGCATGGCACCACTACTCCTCTGTCCACCCATCATTGTAACTATCCTGCCACCTCCGCCTCCACTGGGGGACACATATTCCCATCATCTGCCACCCACTTTCTTTCCAGTACTTTACATTGTCAACACCCTGTGCTGTAGTACAGTTGCCCCCAACATGTTTGTCAACAGTACTGGCAGCCACATGGGATGCCCACAGATATGGCAGGTCCAGCAGCTCCCAGCTCTCCCTCCTTCACTCACCTGTTCATTGCCTTTCCTCGGTGCTCTATCTAGTGTTAGGGCTACATCTGTTTCTATGCCTCACAAGTCATGCACATCATCCTGGAGCACCTTGCAGCCCTTAGGGCACACTAACCTAGGGCACTGTAACCTTGTTAGGCTACCTTAACCTATGGTTCCATAACCCAGGGTGCCTTCTAATGTGCCATGTCCAGGGATGCCTAATACGGCGCTTGGCCTAAGGAGCCCTATACGGCGCCTTACAAAGCGCCTTCTGAGGCACCTTACAAGGCACCTTATAAGGCACATTACAAGGCTCCTTATAAGGCACCTTATAAGGCACCTAACAAGGCACCTTAAAAGGCACATTACAAGGCACCTTATAAGGCACCCAACAAGGCACCTTACAAGGCACATTACAAGGCACCTTATAAGGTACCTAACAAGGCACCTTATAAGGCATCTTATAAGGCACCTTACAAGGCACCTAACAAGGCACCTTATAAGGCACCTTATAAGGCACATTACAAGGCACCTTATAAGGCACCTAAAAAGGCACCTTATAAGGCACCTAACAAGGCACCTTATAAGGCAACTTACAAGGCGCCTTATAAGGCACCTCACAAGGTACCTTGTAATGTGCCTTGCTAGGTGCCTTATAAGTAAGGTGCCTTATAAGGCACCTTGTAATGCGTGTTACCTGACATGGCTTGCTGTAACGATGCAACGCCCATGCCTTTATATGGGCATCTGTAACACTACCGGGGAACTTAACGCAGGTAACATTACAGGAGTTTAGTAAACATACCCCTTAATGTGGACAAGTGGAAAGTTACTCATCTAGGAAAGAACAACCCAAACTATGGTTACACGTTGTAAGGTTCCACATTGGGAAAACCCACCCAGGAAAAATATTCAGGTGTCATCGTGGATAACATATTAAAACCCTCCGCCGAGTGTGCAGCGGTGGCCAAGAGAGCAAATAGAATGCTAGGTATCATAAGGAAAGGAATGGAAAATAAAACAAAGGATATTATAATGCCTCTGTATCGTTCCATGGTGCGACCGCACCTTGAATATTGTGTGCAATTCTGGTCGCCGTATCTTAAAAAGCGTCATTAGAAAAGGTACAGAGAAGAGCCACCAAAATGGCAAAGAGGATGGAAGGATACTCCTATGAAGAGATGCTAAAAAAGTTAGGGCTCTTCGACCTGGAAAAGAGACGGCTGAGGGGAGATATGATAGAGGTCTATAAATCAATGAATGGAGTGGAACGGGTAAACGTAGATCAATTGTTTATGTTATCAGAGTATAAAAAGACTAGGGGACATGCAATGAAGCTACAGGGTAAACTATTTAAGACTAATAAGAGAAAATATTTTTTCACTCAACGTGTAATCAAACTCTGGAATTTGTTACCGGAGGATGTAGTAAAAGCTGTTAGTGTAGCTGGGTTTAAAAAAGGTTTGGACAAGTTCCTGGAGGAAAGGGCCATAAACCATTATTAATAGGGACATGGGATATCACTGCTTGACCCAATGCACTCATTGAGGAACCTGTGTCTTTTGGGGAAACTTCTAGATTGGCCACTCTTGGAAACAGGATACTGGGCTTGATGGAACTTGGTCTGACCCAGTATGGCATATCTTATTTTTTTATGTTCTTATGTTCCTATTTGTACTGGGGTACTATTTGCAGTCCTAGCAGTGAAAGACCATTAAACAGTTTGGGAGGACTGAACTGCAAGAAGGGCTGGAAAAGAAAAGGAAAGTAGGTCTGTATGTGCTTTAAGTTTAAGGTCACTGGAAATTGGGTTAAAAGGTTTAACTTTGTTACATCATTGGTCTGCTTATTGTTTTGTGCCTCCTTAGAGAGAAAATTGGAAGACAGAGAGTTAACAGACTAAGGTTTATTAATTGTGCTCTGTGTTTGAAGCACAGATTTGCTGGGTACAAGCTTTATTGGAGGGAAAGCATTTGTTCAAACAGCTCAGAGCAGAACTTTCTGACTGAGTTTTCATTTTCAAAGTTCTGGTTTTAAACTAAATTAAGTGGAGGAGTAATCTAGTGACTAGAGCAACAGCCTCATACCCAGTAGGTCAAGGGCTCAATTCCCACTTGAGCCCCTTGTGACCTTGAGTAAGTCACCTTGCTCTCCATTGTCTCAGAAGAGAAGGCCTAGGTATCTACTTCTGGGGTTACATTGCTAAGAAAATCCAGAGGTAGTTTGGTTGCCAAGAGTTAGCATTGACTTGATAGCATTAAAAAAAGTGCACCATTGGTACAAAGTTAAGACTTTTTTTTGAAGTAATGAAAAGCTAATGACCATAAGGAATTGGCTCAGTTTTTGTCTGTTGAGAAATACAATCAAAATCCTGCAAAAGGATTTCTTGGAGCAGGGTTTGAAAAGAAACAGGGAAACTTTTCCTGCTTTATAAATTGGAAAGTTTCTAAGGAATACTGGATTAAGCTCCTCAAGGATCTAAGGGATCTGTTTACTAAGCGGCGCTAGCAGCTTCCATGCGAAATTGGAGATGCGGCCCCATTGAATAAAATGGGTCTGGCTCCGATTTTGCACGGAAGCCGCTAGCGCTGCTTAGTAAACAGACCCCTAAATGTTCTGAAAGCGAAGATATAGCAACGCTTCTTAGAGGAAAGAAATATTTTAAATCCTGTGCAGAGGAGCTATTAGTTCTGCTGGGCATGACAGGTTAGAGTCCTCTAAGCAAGGTGGAAAGGGGAAACTGCTTTCTTTGAAACAGATTGTGAAATTGGAAAGGAAAGCTATACTGAGCTCCTCTAAGATCTAAGATTACTGGAAGCTGAAATTATAGAGAAACTCCTTGGACATATATATGTTTAATCCTATGAAGGAATCCAGCTAGCTCTGCTGAGTCTGGGCAGTTTAGAATCCTAAGGGGTATGGGAGGAGTGGCCTAGTGATTGGGGCAAGGTACTACAGGCCGGAAGGTCGGTGGTTCAAATCCCACTAGAGGACAGCAACCTTGGGCTGGAAGGACTGGGGTTTCTAGTCCCACAGGTGCTCCTTGTGGTCTTGGGCAAGCCACTTAACCCTCCATTGCCCATGTTCCCTGTAAGTATTAGTGTATGTGTCTCATATCCCCTCGTGTTAAATGTATCCCCCAACCGCTTTGACCCGGTGAAAAGCGGGATATAAATGCAGCTAAAAAAATAAATAAATAAAATGTTTACTAAGCTGCCTTGTAAAGTGCCTTATAAGGTGCCTTGTAAGGTGCCTCATAAGAAGCTTTGTAAGATGCCCTATAGGGATCCTTAGGCTAAGCACTGTATTAGGCACCCTTGGACAAGGAGCCTTAGAACGCACCCTGGGTTATGGAACCATAGGTTAAGGTGGCCTAACAAGGTTATGGTGCTCTAGGTTAGTGTGCCCTAAGGGCTGCAAGGTGCTTCAGGATGACATGCATGACCTGTGAGGCATAGAGACAGATGTAACCCTAACACTAGATAGAGCACCGAGGAAAGGCAAGAACAGGTAAGTGAAGGAGGGAGAGCTGGGAGCTGCTGGACCTGCCATATCTGCAGGCATCCCATGTGGCTGCCAGTACTGTTGACAAACATGGTGGGAGTAACTGTACCACAGAACAGGGTGTTGGCAATGTAAAGTACTGGAAAGACAGTGGGTGGCAGACGATGGGAATATGTGTCCCCCAGTGGAGGCGGAGGCGGCAGGATAGTTACAATGATGGATGGAGAGAGGAGTGGTGGTGCCACGCAGATCAGGCACAGGTGAGGCAAGCATGAAGAGGTGCAATGCAGGAAAGGGCAGCAGTGCAGGACATGGGGTGGCAGCCTGCACAGACAGGACTCTACACAGCTGATAGACGCAGATAGACGGACCGAAGGAATGTCAGCAACTCTGACGATGGTAATATGGGCTGGCAGCACAGCTCTGCAAAAATATGACTGTTACAGGCATGCAAACTATTTGAGTAGGACAGGCATGAAAAGAGGAAACAATGAGGAACTGAACCCATGAACACTGTTGAGAATGGCATTGCACTAACCAATAGACTATACCTCCATGACGTATCTCACAGAAATGGCTGGGTACAGAAGGACTGCAGGTCACCACACAAACTGTCTGCTCTGAGTTCCAGGATAGTGTAACCCCACCAGTACCCATGATGCAATGCACATGCTGAATAGCTGTCTACAGCTGATCACCAAATGGGGTCTGCACCTCTCCGGTACCTCAGCTTGGAAAGATGAACTGACAGTGCATGATACTGGCACAGAGTAGCTACAGACCATGCCGTTGTGCAGGTTCTGTGTTCACCCTGAGAGATAGGATGGATGCATAGCACTAGGTCCACAGTATATGTGATGCTAGAGATAGGTCCTACTGTATGTCCCTATCACTACCAGTGTGTGATAGGTGTTCCTTGCAGTGCATCTGAAGGTAATTTGGTGTCCATCTGTATTCTGCAGTCACATGTGGCTTTCTGGGACCAGACACCACCCAGATCAGTGGGTACCCAGTGTTAGGGTCTGGCAAACATGGGCACCTGTTATTAGGGCAGAGGGGTTTCTAGACTTGTATGAGATTTGTGTAACAGTGTCTCTACATATCAAAGTGGTATACACGCTGTACCCCAAAGGGCCCACAATCACGCTTTTTGTAGGTAAGGGACAGGTGGCTGAGCTCCGATGAAGCAACCTTCATCCTGGTTGTATAAGACAACTGTCCAGGAGTGGTAGACCAGAGCCATACCTGTGAATGGGGCAATGGCAGACGAGCAGTAATACTGGGGTTAGGTCTGGAAAACCCTAACTGTCTTACACCACCATCTGCCATTTAGCAGAAAATAGCACAATCAGGCTGTACTTGCAGCACCCTACAAGATGTTCCAACCATGCATAGCATAACTGCAGCCAGTCCATAGTGCATGCTCACAAAGAAACTATGTGTACCAAGCAGATATCTCAGTAATTAGGCCCCCAACACTAGGAACACACAGGTATCACTGGAAAAAGATACTATAGAGTGCTATATGGGAACCTAGACATGCCATGTTCACTGCTCGGTCAGAGTGAGTGTCCTCCCAGCATGACATCTTGTGGCCACCCTGTCCATGCAGGCGGTGATCAGCTCTACAGAGTCCAGCCATTGTCCCACACCCAGTGAAGATGCATCCTGGCCAATCCGCCCTGTCTGTGCCATACCCACAATACCTTGCTCCTCATTATGAACATATTCAGGCTAACGCTGGTAACAGTGGGACATTGTGGGCCCAGTGAGGTGTGGGCAGCCACAGAACAATGGATAGACATATACACACTCCTATTGCAGCATTGTGCAAACATAGGGGTGGTTGGCAACACTGCCTTCCACACTGGTCCTGATCACAGTGCCGACATTGATAAACTGTGCAGGAGGTAGTCGTAGTGCTCTGGTGATTACTGCAGTTCCGTGCTGGTGCCAACAGCCTGACTCTCCATGCAGCTTTGGATTGTGGAACCTGTTTGTACCCCTGTTCGCCACTGCTTTGGGTTTTGCACATGTTGCTCTTGTATCTGCATTATAGGGTAAAATATAGGGACCTGCTCTGCAGGATCCACAGATGCACAGTAGTCCCTGGAGCTACCTGTACCTTTCGTCAGCCAGACCTTTTATATTGCACTGCACACCACGTACTGGTACAGGGCATGGACTAGGTCCACTGCAGGCAGGTGCCACTGCCCCTTCCAGCACGGGCACACCCCCCCCCTTGCCATGCTGACATGACCATATGCTGTCGGTGCTGGTAGTGCACAGTCCCAGGACATCCACTATGTGTGTAGGCGGTTGCCTGGGGAGCGGGGTCTGAGGTGGGGAGGCATACATGGGCATCCTCACATCTGCCCTATCACCGCCTGCCAATATTGTGTCCCTTCCGCTTGGGGGAGGGTTGGCTGGGGGGATGTCAGGTCAATGCCCTGGCAACTGTTAGCTAGGGTGGACCAGGTAGATGTAGGTGGATTGTGTTTGGCCTTTGTCAGCTGCTGTCTTGCTGATGTCCGGTTTCTATGTTCCTATGTGCCACCTATGTGACTGCCTAGTCAACCCTGTGTCCCAGCTGCCCCCACTACATGTGCAGCCTGCAGCCCCCTATGCCCCATTTGCACCATCACCATAGTGGCCTTTCATACTTGGGCACTATGCTGTTGCTGCAAATGGAGCACTACTATAATTTTTCTTGGGTTCCCTGCCTATGCTGTACATTGCTGACCCTGAAATCGTTTCTCTCTCTTGCAAATGTGTGCTAATGCTAGGTTTTCAGTCGCGGTAAGATTCAGCCCTTCATTTCCCCACGTTAGTGTGAAAGGGGCCTCTCCCTGCCCAATCCCCAAGCATTGACCCCTTCTCTCCGCCCTCTCTCCACCATCTGCGGTGTTTACCGCGGCCGGGAATGCTAACCCACGTTATGTAACATTAATGCGCACTAACGTAACGTTTACGTTCCTTTAATGTTACCTAATGCACATTATAGTAGCATCTCCTATGTTCACGCAGTTTAGTAAACATACCCTAACGATAATGTGCAGGATGCCATAAAAGGAGTGGACGTTCCGGTCTAAACGTAGCAATCCTGGATTATCGCACGATAAAGTGCGCTGTGCACATTATCGCGCGATAGAGGGAGCTGCGCACTTTACCGCGCAGTAACCTTAAGTAGGCACGCTGACTTACAAATGCAGTAACAGAGGTGTAGCGCAATGGTTAATACACTGACTGATGGTACAGGGGTCATGAGTTTGATCCCTCAGTGGGCTTAATGAATAAAGCTGTCTGAGGCATTGCCCTTTACTTTAAATCAGTGCTGTCTGAGACATTTTCTTTTTTACTTTAAATTAGTGCTGCCAGCAAACACACCCTCACAGTGCCGTAACCTAAGGTGCCGCATAAGGCGCCCTATAAGGCACTCCAGAGGGCACATTATAAAGTGCACTGTCCGCCAAGGCACCCTATAATGTTGCCTATAGGGCACCTTATAAGGCGCTTTATAGGGTGCCTTATAGGGAGCTTTATGAGGCACCTTACGGTTACAGCACTGAGTGTGTTTTTTATGGCAGCACTAATTTAACTTTAAAAAAAAATGCCTCAGACAACCCTATCAAGTAACACCTCTGTGAGATCAAACCCATGACCTCAGGCTCTACAGGCAGTGAAGTAACCAGTGGGCTGCATCTCTATAGCTGCTAGCAAACACCTGGCTGGCTACAGAAGGACTGCAGGTCACCACACAAACTGTCTGCTGTGGTTAGCAGGATAGGGTTAACCCACCCGTACCCATGATGCACTGCACATGCAAATCAGCAGTCTACAGATGATCACTTGATGGGGTATGCACCCCCACAGCACCTAGGCCTGGTAGGGGGAACTGACCGTGTGTGTCACTGGCACAGATTAGCTACAGACCGTCACATTGTGGGGGTACTGTGCTCACCCTGAGGGTGAGGTGTGGCACCCAGCACCCGGCATGGCTGAGATAGATCATGCTTCAGGTCCCCATCAGTTCCAGTGTGTGATAGGTAGTTCCTGAAGATGCACCTAGGATACGCCTGTGTCCATCTGTATTTCTCAGTCACGTCTATCCCTTATGGACTATGATGCACCCAGAATAGTGCATATCCTGTGTGGGTGCCATGGTCACATGATTTAAGCAAAGGGGGGGATGTTTGGACCCATAGGCGGATTATGGAGTACCACCCAACCTGCCCTGTGTGGCTCAGGGTGGGGAACAGGATCTCCCACCAACAGATCCACATTCTACATCCCTGCAATAGTGGCAGTAGAGGGGACCATCAACCCCAGTCCTGCAGGGGAACAGACACCCTACAGGGCAGTCCATGCAGAGCTGTACACATCCATAAGGCAATGGATGACAGACAGTAGGCCTGGAAATGCTCAGCTGCCCCCCACCACTATCTGACATTCTCCAGCAGCAAGCACAGTGAGTCTCCAGCCATACACATACTAACTGCAGACAGTCTGCTAGCTAGTCCATAGTGCATGTTCCTGGAGAAAATGTGAGCACACCCACCAAAGAGATAAGTCAGTGATTGGGCCCCAGGAAAAAGAACCCATAAATATCACTTGAGAGAAACACTACAGAGCACTATGGGGGAACCTAGCCATGCCGTGTTCACTGCTCAGTCAGGGTGAGAGCGGCCACCCTGTTCGTGCAGGTGGTGGCCAGGCACTACAATGTCCCAGCCATTGCCCTATGCCCTGTGCAGGTGCATCCTTCCCAGGCCGCCCTGTCCGGGCTATACCCACAGTACCTTGCTCCTCATTAGGCACATTGGCAGGCTAACACTGGAAACAGTGCAAGCAGTGTGGGATCAGTAAGGTGTTGGCAGCCACCACACACTGGATAGACAGACACACACTCCCACACCTATGCCAGCATTGTGCAAATATAGAGGCTTTTTGCAGCCCTGGCCACCACACCAGTCATGAGCATGGTGCAGGCATGGCTATGGTACGCAATACTGTTGGAGTCACTCCCCAGGGTGGTAAACACTGTCAGAAACCAGAACTGAAACACACTCCACAGATATCAGAAAGGTTGCTATGATGCAGCTCAATCAGCAAATTGTGCTTAACTTAGGAATTGCTATCTGCCATTAATCATAGCATCCTTTTGATATTTGTGTAATGTATTCCCAGGTTTAGGGCAGTATTGCTAAGGTATGCAAGTGCTAGTATTGGGAGATGCTGCTGCACGCAGGGCCCAACAGCCTGCCTCTCCATGAGACGTTGGATCTGGGGTTCTCAACCCTGTCCTCGGGACCCACCTAGCCAGTCGGGTTTTCAGGATAACCACAATGAATATGCATGAAGACATTTGCATATAATGGAGGCAGTGTATGCAAATCTCTCTCATACATATTCATTGTGGTTATCCTGAAAACCCGACTGGCTAGGTGGGTCCTGAGGACAGGGTTGAGAACCCCTGCATTGGATAGTGGAGCCTGTGGGTGTGGGTGTTTGTACCCCTGTTGGCCTCTGATCTAGAGCAGGGGTTCCCAACTCCGGTCCTGGTGGGCCAATCACTGTTCAGGTTTTCATGCTGTCCCTAATGAATATGCATGAGATACATTTGCATACCATGGGGTGGCGCATGCAAATGCAGCACAGGCATATTTATTAGAGAAAGCATGACACCTGAATGGTGTTTGACCCTTTAGGACTGGAGTTGGAAAACTCTGCTCTAGGTATTGCACATGTTTATAGTGTCTGTGCTCTGTAGGGTAAAATATAGGTGTTTCAGGCATGTTGATGTTATCTGCAATAAAGGTTCCATCGTTATTACCATGGTTTAGTACTGGGTAAAATATGGGGAAAGGGTTGGCAGGAGCCACAGCTGGGACTTGAACTTGTAACCTTCTGCTCCTAAACACACTGGCTGCGTGCATTGCACCACACTGTTGCCACAGGGATGGTTTATTCCCTGGGGATACTATGTCTATTTGTCAGACAGACTCTGTCTGTTGCAGTGCACGGCACCCACCTAAACGGGGCTAGGCCATGGTCTGCTGTGGGCAGATGCCACTGCCCCCTCCGCCACCAGCATCCCTCCGCCACTATGCTGACATGCCTTTATGCCGGTGGTGCTGGTGGTGCGCAGTCTCAGGCCATCCAGTGTGCCGGTAGGCAGCTGCCTATGGTGTGGGATCTGGGGTAGGGGTGCCTGCATAGACGTCTGCGCTTCTCCCCCACCACCGCCTGCCAATGTTCTGTGCCCTTGGGGGTGCCTGCTGGGTACTATCCCCTGTGACACTGTGAGAAATGCACTCATGCCCATGTTGGGCCCTCATCAGTTGCTGTCTGGCTGCTCTACAGTTTCAGCATTCCTATGTGCCACCTAGGTATCTGCCTAGTCCACACTGTGCCCCAGCTGCACCACAGCATGTGCCGCTTGCAGCCCTCTGTATCCCATTTTCGGCAGCTGTACAGTTGCCCTATCCTACATGCCCACCCTGCTGTTGCGGCACATGTGCACGCCATAAGAAAGCTGCCCAATATAAAGGGGAAACCCTGATCTGCGCTATTTCAATGTGGCATCTTTCACCTTGTAGGGGGACAGAACATAAACCCTTCCAGACATGATATCTTTTTTTTTTTTTTTAGCTTTCTCAGTAGTGTTTTTTAATGTTTCTCATTAATATCACTATTGGCTAGCTTGGTTATGGGATTTAAAATTTTGTTCAGGTCATTTTCTGTGTTTTGTGCCTTTTTGGTCCGTGCACATGTATCACAACTATCACTTTTTGTAGGTTTCCCTGGCTTTGCTGTACATTGCTGACGTAAATGGTTTCTCTTTCCTGCAAATGTGCCTTAATGCCAGGGTTTCACTGGCGTTAGATTTCAGACCTGGATTCCACATCATTAGTGTGCATTGAGCCTCTCCCCTCCCACTCTCCACCCATTGACCCCCTCTCTCCGCCCTCTGGGAAGCCTTCCTCCGCCCCTTAGGGCCGGATTTCATGGCGGTAGGGTGCCTTAACGCCGCAGGCACGTTATCGCGCGATAAGTGATGTTACCATGCGATAAAGCACCATTATCGCATGATAATGTCACTTATCACGCGATAATACCGCTGCTGTGTCGTTAGCGCCGTTTAGTAAACATACCCCTAAGAGTAGTGACACTGCTGCATGCTATTGGAAGCAGTACAGAGGGAGAGAAGAGAAAGGTACTGGTTTTAGACTTCTGGCAGAAGGACACTGCCTAATTAAGGTTTAAACTAGAAATTCCTGAGCTCTTAAAGGAATAAATGTTTATGACTGTGAAAAGTGTGATTGGATAGGGCCTGATTCTGTCCTGCACAGCTATCCTCTTTGTACGTCCGGTCTGAGTCGGACGTACAAAGGGGATCGTGATTCTGATCCCACGGGGCACATCTATTTAAATGCCATGATGCCAGCCGCCAACAATTAAGATTTTTTCCCCGCAGCCCGACGCCCGATCTGGCCTCCTAAGGCCAGGGTCTGGCTGTGGGGAAGAAACACTGGCCCCCCCCCAGCCCCTTCTGCACCCCGACTTTACAACAAAACAACATCCAGGGAAGTTATTCCACCTCGGAGGACTCTACACAGCTGACAGACACAGATAGACGGACCGAGGGAATGTTGGCAATTGTGGCGAGGGTATTATGGGCTGGCAGCACAGATCTGCAAAACTATGACTGTTACAGGCATGCACACTATTTGAGGAGGAAAGGCATGAGAGGAGGGAACAATGAGGACTTGAACCCATGAACACTGCTGAGAATGGCATTGTATTAACCAGTAGGCTATAACTCCATGGTGTATGTCATAGCAATGGCTGGGTACAGAAGGACTGCTGGTCACCGTATTCCCTTAGTCCATCTATCTGCGTCTGTCAGCTGTGTAGAGCCTTGTCTGCCTGTGCAGGCTGCCACCCCATGTCCTGCACTGCTACCCTTCCCTGCATTGCGCCTCATCATGCTTGCCTCACCTGTGCCTGATCTGCATGGCACCACCACTCCTCTGTCTACCCATCATTGTAACTATCCTGCCACCTCCGCCTCCACTGGGGGACACGTATTCCCATTGTCTGCCACCAACTGTCTTTCCAGTACTTTACATTGCCAACACCCTGTGTTGTGGTACAGTTGCCCCCACCTTGTTTGTCATCAGTACTGGCAGCCACATGGAATGCCCTCAGATATGGCAGGTCCACTAACCTAGGGCACCGTAACCTTGTTAGGCCACCTTAACCTATGGTTCCATAGCCCAGGATGCCTTCTACAGTGCCTTGTCCAGGAGTGCCTAATATGGCGCTTAGCCTAAGGAGTCATATAGGGTGCCTTATGAGGCACCTTACAGGGCGCCTTACAGGGTGCCTTACAAGGCACCTTACAAGGTACCTTATAATGCACCTCTCAAGGCACCTTATAAGGCACCTTACAAGGCACCTTATAATGCACCTTACAAGGCACCTTAATAGGCACCTTACAAGACACCTTATAAGGCACCTTACAAGGCAACTTATAAGGTACCTTACAAGGCACCTTATAATGCACCTTACAGGGCACCTTACAAGGCACCTTACAAGGCACCTTACAAGGCAACTTATAAGGTACCTTACAAGGCACCTTATAATGCACCTTACAAGGCACCTTGCAGGGCATCTTACAAGGCACCTTACAAGGCGCTTTACAAGGCATCTTGTAATGTGCCTTGTAAAGTGCCTTATAAGGTGCCTTGTAATGCGTGTTAGTCTAAGGCGCCTTCTAACGTGCGTAAGCTGATACGGCTTGCTGTAACAATGCACCGCTCATGCCTTTATATGGGCATCTGTACCTTTACCGCGGAACCTAACGCAGGTGACATTACCACAGTTTAGTAAACATACCCCTAAAAGAACTATATTTCTGAGCTCATACTTTACATTACCAATTGAAATACATACAGAGTACTCTGATAAAAGAACTCAGCCGTTAAAAAACAGAAATTCCTGTATAAAGAATAATATTCATCGTAAGAGATAAACTGTAGAGTATCCTAAAGAGAAAAACTGAAACACATGAACATTTTGCTGAGTATTTTGTATTAAAAGACTACTGTGAACAAAAGAGAAATACTGAATGTTGATTTACTTCTGAGTTCTAAGGTGCAACTGTGTATAAATGCCTTAGTTATTTATCTTGAATAACTGTTAAAATTTCTGAATCCATCTTTAATCTTGTTCAACAAGTTATACGAGCTTAATACATTTTTCTGAAAATTCTGTCCGTGTTCAATCCTTGCAAAATCTAACCTATCACATTAATTGTAACATCAACTTGGTAGGGACTTATTCAAATTAGTTTATTTTTCCTCTCAGTCTTTCTCTGCTTAACAGTGGAGCTGGATGAGATGAGGTTAGTAACTTCTGTAAGCCTCTACCGGAGGAGAACGTCAGACTCTGAGATACCCACTTATCCCACTGGACTATACTATAACATCACAGGTATTGTTGTAAGAGTCTGGCCACGCCCTTCTCTGGGAGCAGGGGGCTACAGTAAGGAATCTAATTTTTCAGAGTAGGGCCATTGGTGCAAAGTTAAGAGTGAAGGGAGGAGAAAGGCATGCATCTGAGGGGCTGTGTGTGTTACTGTGGAAATTGGTTGTGGATTGATGGTGGTGGTAGTAGGAAATCCAATAATGTGTTCTCAGTCATGCAAGAAAGTCAGTTAGCTTAGCCATACAATAACTTTCTTTCATATTCAGATTATATTGCCCTTTCTATTGATGTCATTTAGTTTGTTCCATATTGTTGAAGGTAAACAGTATCTGGCGGATTTACAAATTGACCTTTTAACTATTTGTAAAGTGTAATCATGTATCCTGTTATACGCTCTCCAAGGTAAACATTCACAGCTGCCCTGGCTGCTCCACATACAATAAATGCTCCACACTGTTGATTAATGTAGTCGTACTTTAATATACTTTCAATGTAGTTTTAAAGGCACATTTCAGGATGTGGAGAATTATGACAGGATTTTTGCTAGAGGTTCTGGTAAATGTACAGCCCATTGTAAAATAGCTTCAGGTCTGCATGGGCAAGCTCTCAATGTCTGAGAACAATTTTAAGAAGCTGCACAGCGGAAAAATGGCCATGGGAACCTCCACACACTTAGATGTGGGAGCAGCCTCTGAAAATTGTTACCTGTGCAGCAGCACTGTAGACCTCTTCCTAAGAACCCCTCCCATCCCTGGTTGCTCACAGACCTTGTAAGAAACCCCTCCCAAAGCATCCATCCAATTCTTTATCCCTCCGTCCCATCTGAACCATTTCCCTCCCTTCCCCCGAAGCAGACTGTGGATCCCCCCATCCTCCTGAAGTCCCCCCCCCAACAAAATTGCACTGTCCTGACCCTCTTCAAACAGCCTTCTGACAGATTGGGAGCCACCACCCCACGATCAACAATCTGGGTTTACCAGGGCATTGGTGGCCAGTGAGAGCAGAAGAAAGGCCCACTCACTCCTGCTCAGCATAAGGTCACTTTCCACAACCATCTGCCCCATTCTTAAGAACTCCTCCATAGATAAAACATGTCCGGATTCATGCAGACTGATATCAAGCCTTCCGTTCATTGGGAAAATACTTGACAAGATAGTGCTCATGCAACTTCAGGAACACATTGAACTGAATGCTCCACTCGATCAACAACAACATGGATTCAGACCATTCCATGGAGTACAAACTCTATTATCACTCCTTGACAAGATTTTAAAGGGTACTGAAAAACCAAAACAGGCCTTCATCCTCATTTTCCTGGACCTAGCTGCTGTATTTGATTCCATAAATCATGACTACATAATAACTCGCCTTCACGAAATAGGAATTAAAAGAATAGGTCTAGAATGGATTGCATCATACCTCTCTGAAAGAATGTAACAAGTAAAAATAGGTCATGAAACATCAAAACCATACAAGCAGAAACAAGGCATCCCGTAATACTCAGAACTATCAGCTCTTAAATACATAGGTTACCCTGTAGCTTCATTGCATGTCCCCTAGTCTTTCTATATTTAGATGGCGTAAACAATCAATCAATTTTTACCCGTTCTACTCCATTCATTAATTTATATACCTCAATCATATCTCCCCTCAGCCGTCTCTTTTCCAGGTTGAAGAGCCCTAACCTTTTTAGCCTCTCTTCATAGGGGTATCCTTCCACCCCCTTTATCATTTTGGTGGCTCTTCTCTGTACCTTTTCTAATAACGCTATATCCTTTTTAAAATATGGTGACCAGAATTGCACAAAATATTCAAGGTGCGGTTGCACCCTGGAATGATACAGAGGCATTATAATATCCTTTGTTTTATTCTCCATTCCTTTCCTTATGATACCTAGCATTCTATTTGCTCTCTTGGCCGCTGCTGCACACTGGGCGGAGGGTTTCAACATGTTATCCACAATGACACCTAAAAGTTTTCCTGGGTGGTGGTTCCTAATGTGGAATCTTGCATCGTGTAACCATAGTTTGGGTTGTTCTTCCCTAGGTGCATAACTTTGCACTTGTCCACATTAAATTTCATCTGCCATTCTGATGCCCAGTCTTCCAATTTATCAAGATCCTCTTGCAATTTTCCACAATCCTCTTGGGTTTTATAGTTTAAATAGTTTTGTGTCATCTGCAAATTTGATAACCTCACTCGTTATTCTACTTTCCAGGTCATTTATGAATATGTCAAAAAGCAGCAGACACAGCACAGATCGCTGGAGTACACCACTATTCACCTTTCTCCATTGGGGAAATTAGCCATTTAGCCCTACCCTCTGCTTTCTATCTTTTAACCAGTTCCTGGTCCACAATAGTACACTGCCTCCTATCCCATGAGTCTTTAGTTTTGCCAAAAGTCTCTGATGAGGGACCTTGTCAAAGGCTTTCTGAAAGTCCAGACACACTATAACAACTGACTCACCTTTGTCCACCTGTTTATTCACACCTTCAAAAAAACATAACAGATTAGTAAGACAAGATCTTCTTTGTCTAAAGCCATGTTGGCTGTCTCCCATTAGGCCATGACTATCTACATGCTGAATAATTTTATTCTTTATGATGGTTTCTACCATTTTTCCTGGTACTGACGTCAGGCTCACCGGTCTGTAGTTAACCGGATCACTCCTGGAACCCTTTTTAAAAATTGGTGTTACATTGGTGATCCTCCAATCTTCAGGTATTACAGATGATTTTAATGAAAATTCACAGATTACTAATAGCAGATCTGCAATCTCATATTTCAGTTCTTTCAGCACCCTTGGATGTATACCATCTGGCCCAGGTGATTTGCTACTCTTCAGTTTAATAGTTGTAATATATCTTCCCGATGTATCGATATTTCCTTCAATTCTTCTGCACCTTTAAATACCACTTTGGTCATGGATAACATCCCTACATCTTCCTCAGTAAAGACCGAAGCAAAGAATTCATTCAGTCTCTCCGCTATCGCCTTGTCGCCTCTTAGTCCCCCTTTAACTCCTCTATCATCTAATGGACCAACTGACTCTCTCATGGGTTTTTTGCTACAAATGTACTTGAAAAAGTCTTTATTTCATGTTTTTGCTTCTGCAGCAAGCTTCTTCTCAAATTGTCCCTTTGCATGCCTTATCGATGCCTTGCATTTGACTTGCCAGTGCTTGTGCTGTTTCCAGTTTTCGTCGTTTGGCTCTTTTTTCCATTTCCTGAAAGATGCGTTTTTGGCAACAACAGCCTCTCTGACTTCACCTTTAAACCATGCTGGCAGTTTTTTGGACTTCCTTCCATTTTTCTTAAAGCGTGGAATACAGCTGGTCTGGGCTTCCAAGATAGTATTTTTCATCAACACCCAAGCTTGATGTACGTCTTTAACCTTTGCAACTGCTCCTTTTAGTTTTTTCTTAACTATGTTCTTCATTTTATCATAGTCTCCCTTTCGAAAGTTAAAAGGTAGTACTGTGGATTTCCTTACTATCCCTCCTCCACTAATTAAATCAAACACAATCATGCTATGATTACTATTGCCAAGTGGCCCCAACACCCTTATCTCTTGCACTAGATCTGGTATTCCACTAAGGACTAGGTCTAATATGGCTTCCCCTCTGGTCGGTTCATGAACCAGCTGCTCCAAGAAGCAGTCATTTATTTCATCTAAGGAACTTTATCTCGATAGCATGTCCTGCCGTGACACTGACCCAGTCGATACCGGGGTAATTGAAATCACCCATTACACAGGTACACTAAAAAAATTTTTTTTTAAACTGCCTCTAATGTTTCGATTGATTTTTACGTTTTTTGGTGCGCTGAATCCAAATCTGGTAACCAATTTGCTCCATCACGTACACATTTTTTGCTACATTGGGTTAGCAGTTTGAGGTGAACGTTTCAGATTGAGTGCGATCGAGATAAAAGTTTCTTGGATGAATTCTTTATACTAATTGTTTAGTAGTTATTCAAATAAGAATAAAGAAAATTGTAACAAGGCAGCACATAAGAATAGAGTAATGTCAACAAAACACACTGTGATGGTAGCAAAATTGTCTGCACTTAAAACAGCCACATACATGTGCACAAACATTGAGCATATAAGAGCGAGGTTAGACACAAAGCAAAGCAAAGAAATGTGCAAAAAATGTTGTACAGGTATGTATGTAAGAATAGAAAACGCAAACCGCACCATTGCAATACATGAAGACAAACACCCGGTGGTGTGAAAATAAAATTCTAATAAATGAGATCCGACACTGTGGTAATAACTAGCAAATTTTTATTTCAAAGTTTACTAAAAACACGATATTTGTCAACACAGTTTAGATTTTAAAGTCATTCTTGGGTCAATCAATCTCCTGGTGGGCCCGTTTCTTCTTCCCCCGAATGCTTCTCTTGGTGCGCTGCTTGGCGTATTTTTCATCTGGGGTTTCCCGCAGCAGCAACCAGCAGAAATCAGCCATCATAGTGGTGTTCCATCTTCCTTGGTACCTTCTCTCTGCGTCCTTGATGTCCTGGTGAAACCTTTCACCTTGTTCTTCACTGTACGCCCCCAAGTTTTCGGGAAAGTAGTTCACATGGGAGTGCAAGAAATGGACTTTCAGGCTCATGTTACAGCCTTGTTCTTTGAAGGCATTGAGCATCCTGGCAACAATATCCTTATAGTTCTCATCCCGCCTGTTCCCCAAGAATTTGAGAACAACATCCTTGAAGGAATCCCAGGCTTCTTTTTCCTTCTCAGACATCGTTTCAGCGAATGCTCCATCTGAAATGAGTTTCCTTATATCAGGGCCAACAAACACTCCTTCCTTTAGCTTTGCTTCAGAAAGTCGGGGGAACTTTGAGCAAAGGTACCGAAAGCACTCACCATCTTTTGGAAGGGACTTGATGAATTGCTTAATGAGACCCAACTTAATGTGGAGAGGTGGTAATAGAATTTTATCACGAGGTACCAAGCTCTCATGAAGAACATTTTTCTCACCGGGTCTCAAATACTCCCGAATTGGCCAGTCTTTTTTCCCCCAGTGTAGGTCGCGGGCCCGGCTATCCCACAAGCAAAGGAAGCAGGGATATTTGGTGAAACCGGATTGCTGCCCTAATAGCATGGATAGAATTTTAAAGTCTCCACAAATCATCCACTTATGCTCATCATAACGAATCTTCTGAAGAATCAGGGCCAAATTCTCGTAGTTTTCTTGGAGAATAACAGAGTGAGCAATAGGAACTGAAGCGAATGTGTTGCCATTATGAAGAAGAACACCTTTTATGCTGTCTTTTGACGAATCAATGAACAGCCGCCATTCAGCAGGATCATACTTGAGTTTAAACTTTTCCATCACTCCGTATATATCGTTGCAAAATACCAAATCTTCCTCTTTGCTGAAATACTTCAAAAATTGTGTCTCGCGGTTGCGGTACCAATAAAAAGTTGTTCCTGGTGACAATAGATTTTTCTGTTTAAGCCGAGAACCTAGCAGTTGGGCAGCATCTTTTGGGAGTCCTAAATCCCGGACTAAATCATTCAATTCAGCTTGAGAGAAAAGTTCAGGTTTCGGATCTGGTTCAGTTTCAAACTCGGAAGTACTGGACTCATCGGGAAAAGCCATCTGATGAGTCTCATCATGATCAGAACTGTCCACACAAATATGATCCAAAGATTTTGGTGGTTCAGGCACAGGTACTTCGTTGCTATGAGGGAATTGCTGAGGGAAGGTTGGGGTAACTTATTACGTTCTTATTTTTTTAAGTTGTATCCCTTCACAATGCAAGAGCAAAAATAGCAGTCACTGCTGTGGTCTCTTTGTTCACGCCACATCATAGGTATTCCGAAACGAAATGCTTGTTTTTTACCTTTCATCCATAAGCGTAGATCTTCCTCACATGTCTTGCACACTTTGTGAGGAGCCCACGGTTTGTCTTGATCGCCTAACTTCAAACCGAACTAGGCGAAATATACTTTTTTAATAAATGCAGAAATGTTCCTCTGCCGCTTTTTCACGGTATATTCCCCACAAATAAAACAAAAACTGTCCGGAGAGTTGACGCAACCTCTGGCTCTATGAGCCATCACAAATACACAGCACTGCAAACTATAACTGTAGTGAACCACTTCGGAATAAAGCTGGATTACGACTGAGCAAACAAAAGGTAATAATGAACTTGCAAGAAACTGAAATTTGACAGGAACGTTCATGTCGCAATCACCGTGTTTGAGCGAGCGAACGAGGCGAGGCGAACAGGAAAGAACATGCACCAGCGCGAGTACTGGATTTAGCCCCCCACCTCCCAATTGTCCTGTTAATGTATAAAATGAATACAAAACACTCTAAAATATCATGAGGGAGTGTTTCTAGTTAGTTAACCATTACAACCTCTATTTTGGGCCAAGAAAATAAACTGTAGTCAGCTAAAAAGAAATTAAGTGAACATTCCTTATATGGGTAAGAAATCTAATTTTGCAAGAAAACGTGACGTGATGGAACATTTTGGCTATTTTTCCTGGATTCAGCACCCCAAAATCTATAGGAATCAGTTGCAAAACTGGAGGCAGTTTTTTGGTAGTGTACCTGTGTTATTATTACTGCGCTGTAACATTTGTTAGCTTCCTTGATTTCTTTAAGCATTTCATCATCCATTTGTTCATTCTGGCCAGGCGGTTGATAGTACACCCCCACTGCCATCGCCTTCCCCTTTTTACATGGAATTTCAATCCATAGAGATTCTACAGCAAATTTTGTTTCCTGCAAAACTTTAATCCTTTCTGACTCAATGCCCTCTCTAACATAGAGCACAACCCCTCCACCAATTTGATCAGCTCTATCATTACAATATAGTTTTTACCCAGGTATCACTGTGTCCCACTAGTTGTCCTCCTTCCACCATGTCTCTGATATTCCAATCATATCTAACCTCTCATTTAGTGCTATATATTCTAACTCTCCCATCTTATTTTTTAGACTTCTAGCATTTGTATACAAGCATTTTAGAGACTGTATTTTATTCATATTAATTTGGCTATTGGTGGACATGGATAATTTGGGATCTTTAAGCTCTGTCTGCTCCATACTCGAGGGCATACTCCATACTCGTGGGTTCCGTGGTAATGGTACAGATACCCATATAAAGGCGTGGGCGGTGCATCATTATAGCAAGCTGTATCAGCTAACACACGCTACAAGGTGCCTTATAAGGTAACTTACTTATAAGGCACCTTACAAGGCTCCTTGTGGTGCCTTATAAGGTGCCTTGTTAGGTGCCTTATAAGGTGCCTTCTAATGTGCCTTGTTAGGTGCCTTCTAAAGTGCCTTGTTAGGTGCCTTGTTAGGTGCCTTATAAGGTGCCTTGTAAAGTGCCTCATGAGGCGCTCTGTAAGGCACCCTATAGGGCTCCTTAGGCTAAGCGCCGTATTAGGCATCCCTGGACAAGGAACCTTAGAAGGCACCCTGGGTTACGGAACCATAGGTTAAGATGGCCTAACAAGGTTACGATGCCCTAGGTCAGTGTGCCCTAAGGGCTGCAAGGTGCTTCAGGATTACATGCATGACCTGTGAGGCATAGAGACAGATGTAGCCCTAACACTAGATAGAGCACCGAGAAAAGGCAATGAGCAGATGAGTGAAGGAGGGAGAGCTGGGAGCTGCTGGACCTGCCATATCTGCGGGCATCCAATGTAGCTGCCAGTATTGTTGACAAACATGGTGGGGGCAACTGTACCACAGCACAGGGTGATAGCAATGTAAAGTACTGGAAAGACAGTTGGTGGCAGATGATGGGAATACATGTCTCCCAGTGGAGGCGGAGGTGGTAGGATAATGATGGGTGGACAGAGGAGTGGTGGTGCCATGCAGATCAGGCACAGGCGAGGCAAGCACGAAGTGGTGCAATGCAGGAAAGGGTACCAGTGCAGGACATTGGGTGGCAGCCTGCACAGGCAGACAGGACTCTACACAGCTGACAGACGCAGAAAGATGGACCGAAGGATTGTTGGCAACAGTGGTGAGGGTAATATGGGCTGGCAGCACGGATCTGCAAAGATATGACTGTTACAGGCATGCAAAATATCTGAGTTGGACAGGCATGAAAAGAGGGTACAATGAGGAATCAAACCCATGACCACTGTTTAGAATGTCATTCTACTAACCAGTAGGCTATACCTCTATGGGTTGTTGCATAGCAATGGTCGGGTACAGAAGGACTGCAGGTAACCGCACAAGCCATCTGCTCTGTGTGCCAGGATAGGGTAACCCCACCAGCACCCATGATGCAATGCACATGCAGAACAGCGGTCTACAGCTAATCACCAGATGGGGTCTGCACCTCTCCGGTACTGTAGCATGTTAGGACTGACTAACAGTGCATAATACTGGCACAGAGTAGCTACAGACCATGCCATTGTGCAGGTTCTGTGTTCACCCTGAGGGTTTGGATGGGCGCCCAGCACTAGGTCCGCAGTGCATGTGGTGCTAGAGGTAGATCCTGCTGCACGTCCCCAGCACTGCCAATGTGTGCTAGGTGTTCCTAGCAGTGCAACCGAAAGTACGTCTGTGTCCTGCAGTCACATGTGGCCCTGTGGGGGCCAGACACCACGCAGATTAGTGCATACCCTGTGTCAGGGTCTGTTTGCCATTGTGTACCTGTCATCAGGGCAGGGGAGAGGGTGTCTAGACTTCCATGAGGTGGATGTAACACTGTCTCTATGGGTCAAAGTGGTATATACTAAAGGACCCACAATCACCCATTTTGTAGATGAGGGAGTGGAGGGACAGGTGCCTGAGCCCTGGCTGTAGGACAAGCAACTACAGTCCTGCTGGCAGAGGACAGCCCTCTAGGGCTGGTGGGCCAGAGCCATACCTATGACTGTGGCCCGACAGCCCTCTAGGGCTGGTGGGCCAGAGCCATACCTATGACTGTGGCAGACCAGCAACAATGTTTGTGATAAGCTGTGGAAAACTCAACTGCCGCACACCATGGTCTGCCATTCACCAGCAGAAAGCACAATCAGACTGCACCTGCAGCACCCTACAAGGTATTCCAACCATTCACAGACTAACTGCAGACAGCCCACAGTGCATGCTCACAGGGGAACCCTGTGCACCCAGAGATGGGATGTACAGCAAGAAACACCAACCAGGCATTTCAATGATTGGGCCCCAGAACTGGAAACACACAGATATAACTGATGACAACTAGTATTGAGCACTATGTGGGAGCATAGACATGCCATGGTCACTGCTCAGTCAGGGTGAAATGACCTCACAGTATGCCATGCTGTGGCCACCCTGTCCATGTAGGTGGTGGTCGGGCATTGCCCAGCCATTGCCCTACACCCTGTGCAGATGCATCCTGCCAATTCGCCCTGTCCGGGTCATACCCACAATACCTTCCTCCTCATTATGCACATTTTCAGGCTAACGCTGGTAACAGTGGGACATTGTGGGCCCAAAGCGGTGTAGGCAGCCACCAAACAATTGACATACACACACACACACACCCCTATTGCAGCATTGTGCAATGATAGGGGTGGTTGGCAATCCTGCTCGCCACACTGGTCCTGATCACAGTGCTGACACTGCTAAACTGTGCAGGGGGTAGTAGTAGTGGTCTGCTGATAACTGCAGCTCCGTGCTGGGGCCAACAGCCTGACTCTTTATGAAGCTTTGGCTAGTGGAGTCTGTGTGCGTGGGTGTTTTGACCCCTGTTCGACACGGCTTTGGGGTTTATACATGTTCATGTTGTATCTGCATTGTAGGTTAAAATGTGGGGAGATGCTTTGTAGGATCCACAGTTGGGACTTGAACCTGTGACCCTTTGCTTCTGGACTGCATGTACTGCATGTACTGCACCACACTATTGCCACGGAGGAGTAGCAGTCCCTGGGGCTACCCTTACTTTCCTCAGGCAGACCTTTTCTGTTGCACTGCATATTATGTACTGGTACAGGGCATGGCCTAGGTCCACTGCAGGCAGGTGGCACTGCTCCCTCCAGCACAAACACACCCGTCCTGCTATGCCGACATGACCATATGCTGTCAGTGCTGGTCATGCGCGCTCCCAGGCCATCCACTGTGCAGGTAGGTGGGTGCCTAGGATGTGGGGTCTGGGGTGGCGAGGCATACATGGATATCCACACATCCCCCCCATCACTGCCTACCAATGTTATGTTCCTTCCACATGGGGGAGTGATGGCTGGGGAAGATGTCAGGCTGGTGCTCTAGCAACTATTGGCTAGGGTGGACCAGGTAGATGTAGGCGGAATGTGTTGTTACTGCCGACTGTGGACAGGCTAGGGTATGCACCTCAGGTATGGTGTACCCAGTTTGGCCTACTGGGTGTATATATGTTTCCGACAACGTATGAGCATACCCTGCAATGCCTTACTAGGGGCTGCCGTAAAGTCTGTTCAGTTAGCTGGGTCTATGAACTGTTTGGGACCCATCCTGGGTGTGGTCTATGGACCCTTGTTAGTGTGGTCCCCAGATGTGCTCTGCTTGCCCTATTACAGGCATAGTGATACCTGTGTGACTTTTGGGGTACTTGCTGGGTAATGTCCCCTGGATGGGACAATGTGGAATACAGACTACTGGGCATGTTTGGCCCTGGTCAGCTGCTGTCCTGCTGATTTCCAATTTCTATGTTCCTATGTGCCACCTGGGTGATGGCCTAGTTCTCCCTGTGCCCCAGCTGCCCCCACTGCATGTCCCGCCTGCGATCCCCCTATGTCCCATTTGCACCATCACCATAGTGGCCTTTCATACTTGGCCACTATACTGTTGCTGCAGATGGAGTACTACTATCACCTTTTTCGGGCTCCCTGCCTAGGCTGTACATTGCTGACACTGAAATGTCTCTCTCCTGCAAATGTGCATCTAAAGCCAGGTTTTCACTCGCAGTAGCTTCCAGCCCTTCAGTTCCCCGCGTTGGTGTCATGGGAGCCTCTCCTCGCCCACTCCCCGCCCATTAACCCCTTCTCTCCGCCCTCTGCGGTGTTTACCGTGGCCGGGAACGTTAATGCGCGTTAGGTTACATTAACGCATGTTAACGTAACGTTAATGCACGTTAACGTTACATAGCGCACGTTAACATAACCTAATGCGCATTAACATAGCGGCTGCTATGTTACCGCAGTTTAGTAAACATACCCCTAAGTGTCTTGATCTTGAGAAGCAAATGTTTCACATCGTCTTCACTTTCAGTTAGTAATGTGGTATCATCAGCATAGCTAAGATTGTTCATGAGTCTTCCACCAATCTTCACACCTCAGTTGTCTTCATACAATTCTGCTTCTCTGATGATTTGTTCTGCATATAAATTAAAGAGGTAAGGTGAAAGTATGCAGCTTTGTCATACACTTTTGCTGATTTTAAACCATTCTGTTCCTCCTAGTTCTGTTTCAACTGTTGCTTCTTGACCAATATAAAGGTTGCGCAAGAGAACTATCAGATGTTCTGGTATACCTATGCTTCTTAATGTGGCCTAGAGTTTCTCCTGGTTTGCACAATAAAAAGTCTTGCTGTAGTCAATAAAGCACATATGGATATTATTTTGTCTTTTCAAGGAGCCATCTCACATCCGTGATGATATCTCTCTGTCCTCGTTCTTTCCTGAATCCTGCTTGCACTTCAGGCAGTTCTCATTCCAGGTATGTTTGTAGTCTCTGCTGAATGATCTTGAGTACAATCTTGCTGGTATGTGATAAGGATGATTGTGCAATAATTTCCAGTCAGTCGGATCACCTTTCCTCAGTATTGGTATAAACACAGATCTTTTCCAAGTCAGTTGGCCATGAATTTGTTTTCCAAATTTCCTGGCAGAGCCTGGTAAGTATGGTAAGAGCTTCATCCAGTTGCTGTAATACTTCAATGGGAATGCCATCAATACCCAGTGCTTTGTTCTTTGATAAAGCTTTCAATGCAGTTTTGACTTCTTCTTTCATCTCCTAAAATTATATTGCATTAATGTGCATACATCATGGTATTTTAGTGATTTACATGCATAAAAGGGAATACAGTCAAACCTCGGTTTTCGTGTGCCCCGGTTTTCGTTCGTTTCGGTTTTCGACGTCTTTTCTGACTGAGATCTTGTCTCGGTTATCGTTTATCGCCTCGGTTTTTCGTCAGGAACCAGTGCTGCCAGATCTGAAACCTACACCCTCGCGCTGGTCTGGTCTGCCGCCCACTCCCTGCTGCAATACCCCCCCCCCCCCCCGGACTCACCGATCGCGTGTTGAGAAGCCAAAGTCAGCTGAGCAACATCCTCGAGCCAGAGATGCAAGGATTGCACAGAGAGGAAGGCCCCAATCTCTCCACCGCCTGCCTGTTCTCTGGAGCGCCCCCTCAGGCTCGGAGGTAGCAGGGTAGCTGTCAATGTAAGCAGGAGATGTTGCATGAATGTGGGAGGCAGAAGTGACAGGAGCTGGGTGTCTGGAACGGATTACATTGAATTTACATTATTTCCTATGGGAAATATTGCTTCGGTTTTCGTACGTTTCGGTTTTAGTCAGACTTCTTAGAACGGATTAATCATTAAAACCGAGGTTTGACTGTATACATGCATAATGGATGTGGTCACTATTCTGAAAATATGCATGTCAGCCCAATGGCACATACTTTCACTATTGGCATGCCCATGGGCGGAGTTTGAGTGGAGAATGAAGTGCATACATACATTATAAAATATTATAATTTGCACACATTCTTTACAAATCTAGGCCCAGGAATTTGCACCAACTCTAGGGCTTGTCACCTTAGATTAATGAATGTATTTGACCACTTATGCTAGAATTCTATAAAAGTAATTACTTTTCTGTATAAAATAGGCTTGACATAGGCAACTGACATATGCAATTGAAAATGCACATTAACTGGGCATGAATCTATAAAATTATGCTCTTGAAGTGCAAGTGCTGCTTTTACTGTGCAGGATAGCTGTAAAACTAGAGGGCATAACATGAAACTTCAAGAGGGTAAAATGAAAGGCAATGTCAGAAAATACTTTTTCACTGACAGGGTGGTGGATGCCTGGAGTGCCCTGCTGGTGGAAGTGGTGGGAGCAAATACAGTGACAGAATTCAAAATGACATGGGACAGACACAGTGGATCCCTTTATAGCAACAGGATAAAATCAAAATAAACTTAACTATCTCTTATATCTAAACAAATAGGGGTGACCTGCATGCAGTGGTGGGTACACCCTTAAACAAAGGCATGGGAAGGGGTGATCTGCACAGAGCACCTATTCTTGCCTCCTTGCTGGGCATACTAGATGGACCATGCTGGTCTTTATCTGCCGTCATATACTATGTTACTATATGCTATGTTATCTTTTTTAGAACTGCTGTAGCTTAGCTCAGTGGATAAAATATCATATATAATATGCAAACAATCTCTAATCCTATATCATATACAATATGCAAATCGTCTCTCATCCTAATTTAAACTTAGTTTTCTTCGGAAGAAAGGCTTGGCAATCTATTTCCGGTCACGTTACCAATAAAACCCAGGAGTTTCTAGGTTTCCAAGAGTCAGCATTGACTCAAAGGCACACATTGCATTGCATCCCTTACATTAATGTTTTACCCTTATTCGGTCACATTTCACACAGACTTACAGAGGTACAGGGAAGGGCAACTAAAATAGTAAAGGGTTTAGAACAGCTTCTTTATTAGGGTTGGGTTCTTCAGTTTGATAACAGATGACTGATAAAGGATATGATAGAGGTTTATAAAATCATGAGTGATAAAGAATAATTCATTGAAAGGGAAAGTGTGTACTGTCAAGTCAATGCTAATGCCTGACGACCCAGCCCCTTGGTTTTTCTTGGCAAGGTGCAACCAGTAGATTGCCAAGCCTTTCTTCTCTGCAGTATTTGAAGATGATCATCCATCCAAGTACTAACCAAGCACAATGCTGCTTAGCTTTCATAAGATCAACTGAGAACAGGCTCACTCAGGATATGAAGAATGGCTATTCACCTTGTCAAGTATTACTAGAGCTATGGGATGGTCCATGAAACTATTTTATTTATTTTTTATTAATAATATTATTATTATTAGTGTTTAGCTCACATCTTTCCAGTAGTAGATCAAGGAGAGTTACAATCAGGAAATGTAGGTTTTCCTATGTCCCTGAATGGCTTACAATCTAAGGGGTATGTTTACTAAACAGCGATAACGTTGCAGCGGTGATGTTATCGTGCAATAAAGTAACGTTATCGCATGATAACGTTACGTTTCGCGCAATAACGTCTCCGGCGGCGTTAAGGCACACAGAGGGTGGAGTAAGTCTTTCCAGAGGGCGGAGAGAAGGGGTCAATGGGTGGGGGAGTGGGTGGTGAGAGGCTCCAGGCACATTAACACTGTGAAATGTAGGGCAGAACGTTACCGTGATTGAAAACCTCGCGTTAGAGGCAGAATTGCAGGAGAGAGAAACCATTTCAGTCAGCAATGTACAGAAAAAGCAGGGAGACCCAGAAAAGTGATAGTAGTGCTACATGTGCAGCAACAGCATAGTGCCCAAGTACAAAAGGGCACTATGGTGAAACTGCAAATGGGGTACAGGGGGCTGCAGGTGGGACATGCAGTGGGGCAGCTGGGGCACAGGGGGGACTAGGCAGATGCCTAGGTTTCACATAGGAAAATACAGAAATGGAAAAACGGCAAATAAGCAAGACAGCAATTGATCAACGTCAAACATGCCCATGAGTGTGTGTGCCACAGTGTCCTGTCCAGGGGACAGTACCCAGCAGGTACCCCAAAGGGCAAATAACATTGGCAGGTGGTGCCAGGGGGCAGCGTGGATGTCTATGTAGGCACCCCTACCCCAGACCCCACACCATAGGCAGCCTATTGGCACACTGGATGGCCTGGGACTGTGCACCACTAGCACCACCGGCATAAGGGCATGTCAGCATGGTGGGGAGGGCTGCTCGTGGTGGAGGGGGCAGTGGAGGGGGCAGGGGAGCACACCAAGGCAAAGCCCTATTTAGGTGGGTGGCATGCAGTGCAACAGTCAAGGTCTTTCTGAAGAACAGTCATGGTATCCCCAGGGAATGACTTACCTCTGTGGCAGCAGTTTGGTGCAGTACACACAGCCAGTCCCAGCTGCGGCCCCTGCAGATCATGTCCCTATATTTTACCCTACAGAGCACATACACCATAAACATGTGCACTCCCTAGAGCAGAGGTTCCCAACTGCAGTCCTGGAGGGCCAAACACCATTCAGGTTTTTATGCTGTCCCTAATAAATATGCATGAGATGCATTTGTATACACTGCCCCCATTGTATGCAAATGTATCTCATGCATATTCATTAGGGACAGACTGAAAACCTTAATGGTGTTTGGCCCCCTGGGAACCTCTGCCCTAGAGCATCAGCCAACAGGGGCCCAAACACCCACACCCACAGGCTCCACTATCCAAAGCCCCATGGAGGGTCAGGCTGTTGGGCCCTGTACGGAGCAGCAGCTACCACGACTTAGCACCTGCATACCTTAGCAATGCCGTCATAAACATGGAAACATGCTCCATATATATCAAAAGGTTGCTATGATTAATTTCAGATAACAAATCCTAAATTAAGCACAATTTGTTAACAGAGATTCATCACAACAACCTTTCTGATATATGTGGAGTGTGTTTCCTCTTTTCTGTTCTCTGACAGTGTTTACCATCCTGGAGAGTGACCCTAACAGTATTGAGTACCTTAGCAATGCCTGCACTGTGCCCAGGACTGGTGTGGCGGCCAGGGCTGCCAACCACCTCTATCTTTGCATAATGCTGAAATAGGTGTGGGAGTGTGTGTATGTCTATCCAGTGTTTTGTGGCTGCCTACACCTTACAGAGCTCACAATGCTGGTACAGTTTCCAGTGTTAGCCTGCCAATGTGCATAATGAGGAGCAAGGTATTGTGGGTATGGGCCGGACAGGGTGGTCTGGGCAGGATGCATCTGCACAGTGCGTAGGGCAATGGCTGGGATATTGTAGTGGCCAACCACCACCTGCACGGACAGGGTGGCCACAGCATGTCATGCTGGGAGGTCTCTCTCACTCTGACTGAGCAGTGACCATGGCATGTCTAGGTTCTCACATAGTGCTATACAGTGTTTCTCTCCATTGTTTTTTGTGAGTTCCCTTTTCTAGGGCCTAATCACTGACATACCTGTTTGGTGTTTGTGCTTATATCCTGCATCTTGGTGCACATAGTTCCTCTGGGAACATTTTCTGACTAGCAGACTGTCTGCAGTTAGCATATGTATGGCTGGAGCACCTTGCAGGGTGCATTGGTTGAAGACTGACTGTGCTGTCTGGTGGTGGTGGAGGCAGCTGAGCTTTGCCAAGCCTACTGCCTGTCTGCCAGTGCCCTATGTGATAAGTACAGTTCTGCATCACCTGCCATGAATGGTGTCCATTCACCAACTGGACTGGGGTTGCTGGTCCCACAGCCCTTCATCATGTCCCTCTATTGCTGCCATTGCAAAGATGTAGAGTGTGGGTCTGTTGGGGGGGGGGGGGGCAGATCCTATCCACCACCTTGACCCAGATCGCATGATATGTGGTGCTACATAATCCATATGTGACCATGGCAACAACACTGGATATGCACTATTCCGGATGCTTTATGGTCCACAAGGGCTAGACATGACTGGGGCATGCAGATGGACACAGGATCATCCTAGGTATGTCTGCAAGAAATACCCGCTACACACTGGCACTGTTGGGGACCTTCAGCAAAGGCTATCTCAGCCAACCCGGGTACTGTGGACCTGGTGCTGGGTGACCCACCTCACCCTCAGGGTGAGCACAGGACACACACAGTGTCACGGTCTGTAGCTACTCTGTGCCACTAACACACACGGTCAGTTCCCACTACCTGGCTGAGGTGCTGTGGAGATGCATACTCCATTCTGTGATCATATGTAGACTGCTGTTCTGCATGTGCAGTGCATCATGGGTACTGGTGGGTTTACCCTATCCCAGTAACCACAGCAGACAGTTTGTGTGGTGATCTGCAGTCTTTCTGTAGCTAGCCAGCACTGTGATAAAAGCTATAGAGATGTAGCCCACTGGTTAATACAATGACTGCCAAGGCAGAGGTCATGGGTTTGATCCTGTAGTGGTGTTATTTAATAATGCTGTCCAAGGCAATTTCTGTAACAGTCAGACACATCTCTACAAACTATAGGGCACATTATAAAGTGCCCTGTCCACCAAGGCACTATATAAGGCACACTATAGGGCACATTATAAGGTGCCTTGGCAGACAGGGCACTTTATACTGTTCTTTATAGGACACCCTATGAGGCACCTTAGGTTACGGCACTGAGGTGAGGGTGTTTTTGCTGGCAGCACAGATTGTAGAGATGTGTCTGAGAGTTACAGGCAGATGGAAGAAAAGGGATTGCCTTGAACAGCCTTCTTAGATGGGACCTCTGAGGGATTGAATCCATGACCTTTGGCTTGGCAGTCATTGTATTAACCAGTGGGCTACACCTCTATAGCATCTAACACAGCGCTGGCATGAAATTAAGGTTACTGCGCGTTAACGAGCCAAGGTGCTCTCTATCGCGCGTTAATCGACCATTGCTACTTCAACACCCACTTCCTTATATGGCATTGCTCATGTTAATGCTGCACCTAGCGCCGGTAACATTAGCACGGTTTAGTAAACATACCCCTAAGTTTGTTCCTGAGGCAATGAAGTCCACAGGGAAGAAGATTTAAAAGAAATTTAAGGAAGTAATTTTTCCATCAGTACAGTAAAGCAGTGGAATTTGTTCCAGAGGATGTGACCAATGTCAATAATTCTTAGGTCAAAGGGGTTCTTATTAGCTTCAAACCAGTAGACCTTTGTGAAAAGATACCATAGCTATGTTAAAGTAAGTAATCAAAAAGGGTTATTCAGATTTCCCAAGCCTGCAACCATTCTCCTGAGCATCCAGAATCCACAGGGATTGTAACAGGAGCCTCAAGTAGAGTATAATCAAGTAGCAGTGTCACCACAGGTATTTGCACTGAAGTTCATTAGTAAGTCAGTTATCCCTTCACCATTATTACTAGAGGCCAAGGTGGTTAGTGTTACTACTATTGCTACTTATCATTAGTATAGTGCTACAAGGCATATGCAGTGCTGTAAGAGACATGAAAGAGACAGTCCCTGCTCATAAGAGTTTACAGTCTAGTCAAGACAGACAACACAACAAATAGGAACTAGGATATATCTAGGGGAATGGTGAGGAAGCACATAGGAGGTATATTCCAACAGGTAGCTACATCTCAGGTTTATAAAGTGGTAGGTAAAATGAATATCCCCACCTGATGCGCTGGGTAATTTTTAAGGGTATAATTAATGCATTATTGTTGGAGGTGTTGCTTCTGGCCTTATTGAAGTGAGCAGCTGTTTGACAATCTCTTAAAAAACCTTGTTAGATCTACAGGACATAAATAATTATCACCCTATTTTCCAACCTGCCATTTTTGGGTACATTGAACAGGCAGTGGGAAACTAACTTGAACAATTTTCCTCAGATAAAAAATTTTGATGAACATCAGCATGGCTTCTGTTCAGAACATAGCCAAGAAAATTTGTTGTGGTCAACATTAGATAAATGCTTAGGGGCTGAGATAAGAGAGAAAGGGCTCATTCAGGTTTCTGCCTTCCCTCTGTCCTATTTAACATATATATTAAACCATTGTTTGCTTTCATGAGCTCAGGGATGGCCTGTTCACTATGATGGCAAACTTCAGTGGGCGGCATGGCAGGCCATGTGCTTTGGCACACATGACCTGCAGCTCCTTTGCATGCCAAACCATGCTGCCCCCCCCCCCCCCACTTCCCACTGCTGATTCCGGCATCAGGGGCTGCTAGGCTTGGTAGTAGGCCATGTGTTGGAGGGGGGATCAGAAGCAGCAGACCAGGTGTGCTTTGAATAGAAACAGAGAAAAATGACAGCAGATAAAGACCATATGACCAAGCCAGTCTGCCCTTCCATACTGACTACTAAACTTTACAGTCTTTTTTTTCCCTTTCAAGATCATCTGTGTGTGTCTCATGCTTTCCTGCATTCAGATACAGTCCTTATCTCTACCACCTCCACTGCAATAGTGTACCAAGGGTAGAGTGTTGGGTGTAGCCCTCCCCGGGTGCCAGCCTGTAGGAGGGAGCACCCACTGCCGGGCCTATGGGACAGCTCAGCAAACTAACCTCAAAATTGACTTCCCATGCTATCTTTGCTCTGTGGGACTACCTCTCTCGGTCGAAGTCTGGCAAATCACGAGACTTCGACAGGGAGACCAGAGAGGCATGCCCAAATTGCAGAGAAAGTGCTGCAAGCCAACTTTAAGGTAAGTTAACTTGTCACACTATCTCTGTGGGCTGGGAGTGGAGGTACAAGAATCACGGCACTATGCACTACGGCTTCCACGGTGGAAGATGCCAGCCACATGCGGGGCCAGAAATGCCACTGCTCCGCTGGGAGATTATTCTGTGCATTAACTACTCTTTCCATAAAGAAATATTTCCTCTACTTCTGAATCTAACCCTTTTCCCCTTCATCTTATGCCCCCTTGTTACAGAGTTTTCCTTCAATTGGAAGAGGGACTTCTGTCCATTTATCTCCCCTTTCCCGCCTTTCTTCCAAAGTATACATATTCAAATCTTTAAGTCTGTCCCCATATGGCTTATGATGAAGACCACCGACCATATTGGTAGTGTCATGGGGTAGAGCAGTCAGAGCCTATGGAGATAGGAAACTCTGAGCAAAACAGAGCTAACACTGACAGCTCAGATCTGCACATGGCCCAAGGTTGCTATAGGCAACGTACACAAGCTGCTTCACGAGGTGTGAGGGAACGCCCAAACAGTAAGCTAGCTCATAGCTCATTAGGGAATGAGGGGCAGCTGGGAAGGGGTGGAGCCCAAGCAAACACCAGGACATACGCAGTTAAAAATCACTTACCGGAGGGTAGTGAAGAGAGACCACCAGGGAATTCAAGAACCGTTGCTGACAGAGAGAGACCACCAGGGAATTCAAGAACCGTTGCTGACAGAGAGAGAGCACCGGGGAATTCAGGAGCCGTTGGTAACAGGGAGAGACTACCAGGGAAGTACAGAGCTGTTGAACCCACGAGGAACTGCTTTGGAAAGCAGTGCACAGCTGAACAGTATCCCAGGGAACCTTGCTACGGAGGGAGCAGAGGAGGTAGTCCTGGAACCAGGCTGAGGAAAGCCAAGTTGCCCAGCATCAGGTACCAAGGGGGAGAGAGCTTCTATCCTGAAGATAGTTTTATGCCAAGAGGAAAGCTGAAAGAGAAACATAGTAAAAGGCTTCTGTATGGGCAAAGCTCTGCTCGGCTGAGAAACTCTGAAGAGAGAGTGCTGGAAGGTAGGCTTATTGATCCTAATAGAAGAGGAATAGAGTATAACGAATTGCCCTGTACTTATCAAGAATTGTGTGGCTCTCCTAAAAGAAACTACAGAGAATATGGTAATTACCCATTCCACTCTAGCCGGGAGGAGGAAGGGAACTCTCTGAGCTGTAGGGAGGAACTCTGTAACAATAACGGAAGTTTCAGTCCAAGGGAAACTTACTCCGATGTTGAAGAAATGCAGTGTGATTCCTATGAGGAACCTGCTTATGATAACTGCATGGACTGTACGTTTACCATGTCTGATGCCATCACTTCTTTGTGCTGAAGTGCTGTAAAAAGTGTTTCTAAAGAAAACAGGAAGAAAGTTATTTGATTTGAAAGAGACTGTTTTCTTTGTCCATTGCAAAGCTGAAGTTAAGCAGAGTTTTTGTTCCAGTGTTTCTTTAATTTGGTACCAGACGAATGGTCTTTATGTTCCTTTGTTTCATTGTGCTGGAAATCCAACCCTGGGAAGGGGAATAAAAAGTCCTGTCTTTAAGCCTTACCACTTGACTGCAAATACATTCTTTTGCTAGTTTGTGGAACCACAAGTCCCAGGGGGCACTGCAACGCCTTTCTATAACACTCCACAGCTACTGAAGAACATGCCCCGATTAATTACCCATGCTTCTGGCCTCTGGGGACCTTCACGGGTGACAGTAGTCACCCTCTGAACCAAATGCTTATTCATGCCCAGGAGAAGGTATTGACATAGATGTAGAAGCCAGCTGTTACATGCATGCAGTGCCATTCTAAAATCAGCTATATACATGGATGTTTTGCAGACCACCCCGGACATAGATGTGATTGCTCTTGGGACATCAATGTGGATTTTTCAGAAGTACAAATCAGAGCTTTTTAAATGACTCTCTTAACCTTTGCAGCTGCTCCTTTTAATTTTTTAAGCATTTTCCTCATTTTATCATAGGCTCCCTTTTGAAAGTCAAATGCTAGCATAGTAGGATAACATACTCTTGTCTCTCTATTTATTAAATCAGATTTGATCATGTTATGACCACTATTGTGAACTGGCCCTAACACTATTGCCTCCTGAACCAGATCCTGTGTTCCATTAAGAACTAAGAACCCAATACTCAGTGGCGACAGAAAGCATGATTACAACGCCTATCTGTCGCCGCTGAACACTAAACCTGGATATTCAATGGCATATCTGGCCACCGACATTGAATATCTGGGTCAGCCTCAGAAGCCAGAAGCTAACCGGGCAGCAGCGATATTCAATCACTGCCTGGTTAGCTTCGATGGCAAATGTTAGGATACCTTTTGCTGCACATAAACTTTCTCCATCTGGAGATAACCGGACAGCAGCTGAATATTGCCACTGACCGGTTATCCCAGGGTAACACCCCTGGAATGCCCCGATGCTAACTGCATAGCATTAGAAACATAGAAACATAGAAATATGATGACAGAAAAAGACCACATGGTCTATCTAGTCTGTCCTTCCATATCAACAACTACAACAGTCCCCTTTTTACCTTTAGAGATCCTCTGTGTTTGTCTCATGCTTTTTTGAATTCAGTTACTGTCCTCATCTCTACCACCTCCACTGGGAGACTATTCCACGGATCCACTACTCTTTCCGTAAAGAAATATTTCTGCATATCACTCCTGAATCTATCTCCCTTCACCCTCATCCCATGTCCCCTCGTAGCAGAACTTGCTTTCATTTGAAAGAGGCTCTCTCCCTGAACATTTATGCCACGGAGGTATTTAAACATCTCAATCATATCACCTCTATCCTGCCTTTCCTCTAAGGTGTAAGATCCTTCAGTCTGTCCTCATATGCTTTATAATGAAGACCACTAATCATTTTAGTAGCCACCCTCTGCAATAACTCCATCCTGTTCACATCCTTTTGAAGGTGCGGTCTCCAGAATTGCACACTATACTCCAAATGAGGTCGCACCAACGACTTATACAGAGGCATTATCACCTCCTTTTTTCTGCTAGCCATGCCTCTCCGTATGCACCCAAGCATCCTTCTAGATTTTGCCGTCACCTTTTCTACCTGTTTAGCTACTTTAAGGTCATCAGACACAACCACGCGTAGGTCCCGCTCTTCTTTAGTGGACAAAAGTACTTCACCCCCTATACTATATTGCTCCCATGGATTGCTGCAGCCCAAATGTATGACCTTACATTTTTTAACATTAAATCCCAGCTGCCAAATTCTAGACCATTCTTCAAGCTTAGCTAGATCCCTCCTCATGCTATCTACACCTTCCTGGGTGTCTACTCTATTGCAGATTTTGGTATCATTCGCAAAGAGGCAAACCTTACCCAACAGCCCGTCTGCTATATCACTAACAAAGATGTTAAAAAGAATCGGACTAAGGACAGATCCCTGGGGCACACCACTGGTAACACCCTTCTCCTCAGAGTGAGCTCCATTTACTTGTACTCTTTGTTGCCTCCCACCCAGCCAATTTCTAACCCAAGCAGTAACTTTAGGGTCCATCCCTAGGATGCTCAGTTTGTTTATAAGTCGCCTGTGAGGAACAGTGTCAAAGGCTTTACTGAAATCTAAATACACCACATCTAGGGCTCTCCCTCAGTCCAACTCCCTTTTCACCCAGTCAAAGAAATCAATCAGATTTGTCTGACAAGACCTGCCTCTGGTGAATCCATGCTGCCTTGGATCCTGTAATCCGATGGACTCCAGAAACCTCACTATTTTCTCTTTCAGCAGCGTTTCCAATAATTTACTCACCACCGAAGTTAAACTAACCGGCCTGTAGTTTTCAACCACATCCTTACTTCCACTTTTGTGTAAAGGCACCACATGAGCCTCTCTCCAGTCTTTTGCCACTACTCCTAACTCCAACGAGGCAATGAAAAGGTCAGTCAGTGGAGCTGCTAGAACATCCCCAAGTTCCCTCAGTATTCTAGGGTGTATCACATCCGGTCCCATCGCTTTGTCTACTTTAAGTTGAGCTAGTTTCTCACGAACACAGTCTTCTGAAAATTGTTCAAGATGTCCCTTGCTTCTGTTCCTGTTTGTGGATGTTTTCTGAGGTCCTGCTCCTGGTTCTTCATCTGTGAAAACAGAACAGAAATATTCGTTAAGCAATTCCGCTTTATCCTTATCAGTTTCTACATATTCCTCCCCTGCACCCTTGAGTCTGACAATACCACTTTTGCCCTTCCTCTTCTCACTAATATATCTGAAAAATGTCTTATCCCCCCATTTTATTGCATTGGCTATTTCCTCCTCCTTTTGAATCTTTGCCTTCCTGACTACTTTACTAGCTTCTCTAAGTTTTTCCAAATACAGATGCCTGTCTTCCTCTCTCTGTGATCTCTTGTATTTCATGAAGGCCTCCCTCTTTTTCTTCACTTTTTCAGCTACTTCTTTTGAAAACCATAGCAGTCTCCTTTTCCTTTTACCTTTATTTACCATTTTAACAAAAAGGTTGGTTGCCCTTAAATATCCCCTTTCAGTTTTACCCACTGTTTTTCTACATCCCCCAGCTGTTCCCATCCCACTAACGACTCCCTGAGGTATTGGCTCATCTTGGCAAAGTTAGTCTTCCTAAAGTCTAAGATCCTCACCTTTGAATGGATTCTAACAGCCCTAGTCCTAATACTGAACCACACCATCTGGTGATCACTGGATGCAAAATGATCTCCCACTACAACATCAGAAACACTTTCACCATTGGTAAGCACCAAGTCCAGTATGGCCCCTTCACTTGTGGGGTCTGTTACCAATTGCCTGAATAGTTCTCCCTGTAGAGAATCCAGGATCTCCTTACTTCTAGATGATACTGCAGCAGGAATGTGCCAATCAACATCTGGCATATTGAAATCTCCTATCAGCAGCACTTCCCCTTTCCTAGCAATGCTGCGTATGTCTTCAATTAGGACCTCTGTCCACCTCTTCCTCTTGTGAGGGAGGTCTGTATATCACACCAATGCAAATAGATTTCTCTTTCCCTCTTTCTAGTTTAACCCACAATGCCTCCTCTCTTCCTTTTAAGCTCTGTAATTCCAAAGCTTTAATAGTATTTTTCACATATAGTGCCACTCCTCCTCCCCTTCTTCCTACCCTGTCCTTTCTGAATAAAGTATAGCCAGGTATAGTTACATCCCAATCATGGTTTTCTGTGAACCATGTTTCTGCAACTACCACTAAATCCAAGTCAGCCACTCCCAACAAAGCTTCAACATCAGGGATCTTATTTCCCATGCTACGGGCATTTATACACACTGCTTTCCATATGTTACCCCTGTTACCCATTTCCATAAAGGTATTTAATGTATCACCTACCTGGGGGCTTTCACCTATCTGGGGGATTTCCTCACCCATCCCCAACAAATCTAGTTTAAAGCCCTCAGTAGATTAGCCAGTCTACTACCGAAGATGTGTTGACATTTCTTGGACAGATGGATGCCATCTCTGCTCTGCAACCCTTGGAACAGCATTCCATGGTCTAGGAAACCAAAACGCTCTCGATGACACCATCCATGCAGCCATGCATTCATCTCCAGGATGCGAGCCTCTCTGTCTTGACTTTTACTCTCAACAGGGAGGATTGAAGAGAACACCACCTGTGCACCTAACTGCTTCACCCTCTGTCCCAGAGCCATGAAGTCACTTTTGATACGTTCCGAGGTATACCTGGCAGTATCATTTGTTCCAACATGGATTAGCAACATTGGGTAATAGTCAGCGGGCTTGATGAGTCTCGGCAAACTCTCCGTAACATCTTGGATTTTGGCACCAGGCAAACAGCATACCTCTCTGGACATCAAGTCTGGTCGGCAGATGGATGCCTCAGTACCCCTCAGAAGAGAGTCTCCAACCACCACTACCCTTTGTTTCCTTGTGGTCACTGTTTCTGCAACTTTGGGGTACTTGAACTCTGGTTCATCCCTTTCCAGAGATGCTTTCACCTCCTCCACTTCCAGGGCTGCATAATGGTTCTTCAGTTCAATGGCTGGAGAAGTTGGATTGTTGATTTTGCAGGCCCTGGTGACTTGTGTCCAACCATTGACATTCTGTTGGCACCCATCTTCTCCTCTGCTGGAGAGCTTGGTTGCTGCAAGAAGCATCTCATCAATGTACTTCTCACTATCTTGAATGCTCCTCCGCCTCGCCACCTCCTCTCTGAGTTCCTCCACTTGTTTCCTCAGAGCTTCAGCATGCAGGCACCCTGCACATGCAACCAGTCCTTCAACTGGCATTAGGACCTCTGTCTGGACCGAGGCAGAAGCTGTAATGGGGGCAACAGATTTAGCGATACGATTTTTCCCAGCCATTGTTCTATTAGTGGAGCTTAGGTATCTGTTAAAGCAAAAGAGAGCGATCTACCAAGTACCAGCCAGTTTCCCAGCTGTCCTTTCAGAGAAAAAGCAGTTAAATCTTTTTAATTATATTCAAAATGTGCTGGTCCAATTCTCTGTGCTCTGTTAAATGGGGAGGTGCCCTATAAAGCAAGACTGCTCACTATGGGTGGGTGGGAGTCGGGGTGGATAGGGAGGTAACTAACACCTGATTAGGTGTTAGCAGTTCCCAAAGCTGAGGAGGTTACCAGAGTTCAACAACTTACTCTGCTCAAGGAAAGTTCCACTAAAGCACCAAAAAGAAAGTAACCTTATCTTAAAAATATACAAAAACTCTTTTAAGAGCTCCCAGTCAGAGAGCTAGAAATTTAATAAACTAAACCCTCAAATCCTTACTGTTGGTTGATATGTAGAGCCCCTGTTAGGAAAGCCTCAACAGGGCAGGGCACTGGAGCCTTTTATGCAGGCCTCATCTGCTCTCAGGTGATCAGGCCCACTAACTCCTGATTAGGTGTTAGCAGTTCCCAAAGCTGAGGAGGTTACCAGAGTTCAACAACCTACTCTGCTCAAGGAAAGTTCCACTAAAGCACCAAAAAGAAAGTAACCTTGCTTTAAAAATATACAAAACCCCTTTTAAGAGCTCCCAGTCAGGAAGCTAGCAATTTAATAAAATAAACCCTCAAATCCTTACTGTTGGTTGATCTGTAGAGCCCCTGTTAGGGCATATAGCGGTGCTACCTGGGGATATTCAGAGTCACTAACTGTGTTAGCACCGCTGAATATCCCACTTAGGGGCATTTACATGGTTTACAGATCTGTAAACCGTGTAAATGCCTTTGAATATTGGATCCTAAGTCTAAAATAGCTCCTCTTTATGTTGACTCCTGAACCAACCAGCTGCTCAATGAAGCACTCATTCATTCCATCTAGAAACATATCTCCCTAGCATGTCCTGACATGACACTGACCCAGTCGATACCGGGGTAACTGAAATCACCCATTATTACTGTGTTGAAATTGTTAGCATTTCATCATCTGTCTGCTCATTCTGGCTAGACAGATGGTAGTATGCTGCTTTGTGTGAGTGATTACTGTGCTGCTCCCCCCCTAATTGATTCATATGGAGCCTTTCACAAGCCTCTGTTTGTTCCAGCAATAACTTAATGAGTCCATGAGTGTCAAAACATCATTTACATGTGCAGTGGAGTTAGAAAAGATCTACCAGATTTCTACACGACTACCCTCCAGTGACAACTACCAGGTACATTAGGAAGTACTAAAAATCCACGTAAAAACATTAAGAGCCTATAGTAAACCTGCCATGCCATTTCAACCCTATTTAGATTTACATAGCACCAACCCCACCTATGAAAAGGTAGCATTACAAATATTAAACCAATATATCAAGACAATCAAGGTGTGAAGATTGGTGGAAGACTAATCAACAACCTTTCCAATGCTGACAATACCACATTACTGGCTGAAAGTGAAGATGATCTAAAACATTTGCTTATCAAGATCAAGGAACATATTCTTAAAATAGGCCTGCACCTTAACATGAAGAAGACAAAGATCCTGACAACTGACAAAATCAATAATGTCATCCATAATTAGAAGAAATAGACATAGTAGACAACGTTAACCTGCTTGGATCAATAATCAATGAACGACTTCAGTTTAGATTTCAATACAAATTCCTGATTGTGACTCACCGGGCACTCCTCACTTCAACACCACAGTATCTTGCAAATCTTATCTCTTTACACACACCTTATCGTCAACTCCGCTCACTTCACGCTAATCAACTTTTGCTCCCATCTCCTTCTCAAGCTCACCTTGAACAAACACGACATGCCACATTCTTTCACCTCAGCCCAGCACTATGGAACCCCTTGCCCTCCTCACTCCGCTTAGAACCCACCTACCAAAAATTTAAAGCATTACTCAAAACACATCTGTTTCAGCAGGCTTTTAACCTCTCATTTACTGATTCCCTTTAGACTGTGTCTGTTTGTGTTATTTATTCCTGCTCTGCTCACTATCCTCTCTCCTCCTTTCTGTTAAAATATGGCGTTCCTTTCTTTTTTCCTGCAGCATGGTATTATTATTTTGAATTTTTATTGTAAACCGCCCTAATGTTTCGACGTGGGCGGTATATCAAGTTTAAATAAAGATAAAGATAAAGACAAGCAGTTAAAAAATCCGATGACACATTGCTCTTGGCAGAATGGCTATGAAGGACCTAGACAAAATTCTTGAGTGCAGAGATGCATCTCTGCATACAAAGATTTGACTTTTCCAAGCCATGGTATTTTCTTTTTTTTTTTTAACTTTTATTTTCATTTTACAACAAGCAAAAGAAACAACACACCAAAGGAAACAAATACAAGCATACAATAAGGAAAAGCAACCCCAATCACCCCCCACCCCTATGCTTCTTCTCTAAGCTGATAAGTATCATCATATAAGCGCTTACAAACAACAGTAATTGCACATCAAAACAAACAGAAAAAGTATCTGCGATACAGAATGATCATGTGACAGAAATTTACACAGATTTAAACAGTCAGATGAGAGCATTGAGCAGTTTGAACATAGTCGTTGAGCATCTTCCATTTAGACAAGTGGCGGGGAGTCTGAGCGGAAGAAGCTAACATACGAGGTATTTGCTCATATTTACTGTAAAGACAGACATGATTCCACCATTCATTGGGGCTCAGATGGGAGCTATTTTTCCAGTATTTCGTAATTAGGGAAATAGCTATGCCCAGCATAAAGTCTAAAAGGAAGTAAGCCGATTTGGGAAGAGAGGGGATCCCCGCAGCTGAGCGGAGTCCCACTATCTTCCAAGAGAGGGGCTCCTGAAAGTGCAAAATAGATTGAATACGACCCCAGACCCGACTCCAGTAATACTGTAATGCGGGGCATTCATAAATAACATGAGGTAGTGAACCAATGGCCATATGGCATGTCCAGCATCTATTGCTCTGGGTGGCTTTCCATTTGGCTAACCTGTCAGGAGTATAGAAACATCGGTGGGCTAGAAAGAAAAGTGTCTGAGTGAGTGAGGCGGATCGAGAGACCCGTGTCACTTTGCTCCAGACTAGGCTCCATTGCTCCGGGGTCAAAGTTACATGCATTTCCCGCTCCCAGGATTTCTGTGCGGTAGGAGTGCCTCTATTTACAGTATTACATAAAGTTTTGTAAAAGTTAGATGCCACACCCGATAAGCTCCCGATAGATCGGATTATCTCCGACAATCCTTGGGTATGGGTTTCCGATGGCGGGAGCACCTTAGCACTCCGAAGACAATGCTGAAGTTGCACCAACTGAAAGTAGTGTTTCGCTGGGAGACCAAATTCAATTTGTAATTCGCTAAAAGTTTTCCAGCGACCATCATAGAACAGCTGGTTAGGGATCCAAATGCCCCTAGTGTACCAGGGGCTCCACGCCATCGGTTTATTTTGTATTTGAAATCGAGCATTGTGCCAAAGCGGGAGTCTATCTAGCGGACAAAGTCGGGGGTCTAAAGATTGCACAAGGGTATTAAAGGCACCTAAAGTGTCTAAGAGCATTGGTGGATAGTGGGAGTCTGATGGGAGAGTCATACCAGGGAGATAAGTAAGAGGAATTGGTTTGCAAAGGTCCTCCTCTATATCTAGCCACACCGGTCTACTCGGTGTGAGGTCTTCCAGCCAACGAGCGCCTTGTTTGAGAAGAAAAGAATGGTGGTATTTCAAGAAATCAGGGAATCTGACACCACCATTTTCTTTATCTGCTTGTAACTTATGTTTCGCTATCCTAGGTGTCTTGTTTTGCCATAAGTATCTAGTCAGAAGACCCTCTAAATCTTTATATGTACGTCGAGGTAGGAGACATGGCAGCATTTCTAAGATGTAGTTCACTTTGGGAACAATCATCATTTTAATGGTTTCTAGGCGGCCCCACCAAGTAAGTGTTAAAGGAGTCCAGCGTTGAGTAAGCGCCCGGACCTTAGAGGTTAAGTCCTTGGCATTAAAGGTGATGGTGTCTTCCAAAGGAGAGCAGTAGTGCACCCCAAGGTATTTGACCATGCGAGGTTGCCATAAAAAGGGAAAGGATTGCATGTCTGCCTGATGGATCAGAGGATTTAGTGGAAAGGCCACCGATTTGGTCCAATTTATCTTATAGCCCGAGAGTTGTGAATATTTACCAATTTGCTCTAGGACAGCCGGCACTGAGTCTAGGGAGACAAAGAGCATAAGGTCATCAGCATATGCTGAAATTTTGATTTCCCTATGAGAGAAGGGGACTCCATGAATATCCTTGGATTGCCGGAGTAGTAAAGCTAAGGGTTCGAGTGCGAGATCGAAAAGAAGTGGAGACAGTGGGCATCCCTGGCGAGTACCGCGTTGCAGGGGAAATGGCTGAGACTTTAAGGCATTAGCACAGATACTAGCTGTAGGCTGTGCATACATAATTCGGAGACAACGGAGAAAGCCTTCTCCGAATCCGTACCAGCGGAGAGTTGCAAACAAGAAGGGCCATTCTAAGCGGTCGAAGGCCTTCTCAGCATCAAGTGAGAGGCCAACCAATGGTCGATCCAGATTAACTGCGGCAGTCAGTACATGACATAGAGTCCTAGCATTATCAGCAGTTGATCTACCGGGAATGAAACCGCATTGATCTGGGTGTATTAAAGTAGACATCTTGTCGGAGAGCCGGGTGGAGAGAATGGTGGCAAAGATTTTATAGTCTGCGTTTAGTAGGGAAATTGGATGATAATTAGCTGTTAGTTGCGGATCTCTCCCCTCTTTCTCAAAAACTACTACATTTGCCATTGAGAAGGATCCAGAAGGAGATCCCTCCTCGGCCAGAGCAGAAAAATAAAGTTTCAAAAACGGAGCTAAGTCAGCGTTAAAAGTTTTGTAGAATTCAGCTGGGAGACCGTCCGGGCCTGCGGCTCGACCTGTGGCACATCTCTTGAGTGCAGATTGAATTTCTGATAAAGTGAATGGTTTGTCCATGGCCTCTCTATCTTCGTCAGATAGGGTCGGCCGTTGTACCCCTGATAGTAGTCGTTCAAATGCTTCTGGCTCGAAGTCACATTCAGATTGATAGAGCCGAGTATAGAAATCATGAAAGAGTTCTAATATTTCTGTATCTTTAGTGACCAAGCTCCCCCCCGACGGATTGCGGAGAGCGGTAACGCGCTTGGCTTCTTTTTGACCTTTCAGAGCATTGGCTAACAATTTGCCAGCACGGTTATTTTCCCGATAGTACATCCCTTGTTGTGATTCAATATTTTTAGCAGCAGCGGTATATAAAAGCTGATTGTATTGAAAGCGAAGGCGTTGTAAGCGAAGTAAAATACATGGGTCAGTACGGGACGTGAGGAGACGCTCTCCAGCTTGTATCTGTTGTTCTAGAATCAGTAAATGTTGCTTTCTTTGTTTCCCCTGTCGAATTTGATAGCTAGTTATAGTTGCACGGATAGACGCCTTGAAACCCTCCCACCAAGCCCAGCTCGCAGTGTCATGGGGTGTGAATTAAAATGAAAGTAGTCTTGGATAGCGGCCTTTATGTCAACCTGAAAATCTTTGTGGGCTAGTAGGGATCTATCAAAAAACCAAGCACGTGGATGTTCACCTTGCGTAGTGACATGTAATGAGAAAGATATGGCAGCATGATCTGAGATATGGAGAGGATGAATCCTAGCCATGTCCACTTGGGATATCAGTGCTTTGGAGATAAGAAAAAAATCTATTCTAGATTGTGAGTGATGGGGGGCTGAGAAAAAGGTGAACTCTAAGTCGGAGGGGTGAAGCAGCCTCCATATATCTACTAACGCAAGATCTTTCATCAGAGCTGTAAGGGTATCAAGACTCTTGGGTGAACCACTCGTTCTAGGCGGCAGTCTATCTATCAAAGGATCAAGTACTTGGTTGAAATCGCCGCCAAGTATTAATGGAGTATTGGCAGAGGCCTGTGCCAACTGCGCAATACTTGCATAGTAAGCAGGGTTATCCACATTCGGAGCATAAATACAAATACACGTGAATTCACTATCTCCAACCTTAAGGTGTGCACGGGCCCATCTACCCTCCTTATCAGAGCTAGTATCCATTACAGTAGCTTGCAAAGACTTCTTAACCAAGATGGCTACCCCACACCGTTTGGAAACGGCGGGAGAGTAGGCAGCCACCATGTAAGGCTTAGCATTAAGTTTCAGTGTTTCAACGGAGTTTAAATGCGTTTCCTGAAGAAACACTAAATCAGCATGCTCATGATTAAGATAGCTAAGAATTTTCTTTCTTTTGATTGGACTATTGATGCCTTTTACGTTCAGTGATAAGATCTTACATAAGGCCATTCAGAAGGGTTAAAAATTCTGAGAAAGAACATGATAACGCACATAATTTCACAATGTCCCTCATATTGACTGTATATGGCTGTACACATGACATGATAGAAAATAAGCTAATGAAAAACAATGAAGCGCCCCATATAAAAAAATAAGCACCGAAGTGCATTAGAGAAGAAGCAGAACCCCAGAAATTACTGGCGACCATATGTCTGCGGGAGAAACCCCGGAGAAGGCCTAAATTGAAACATATAACCTGTATAGCTGTGCGTGTTCCGAATCCAACCGAGGTGCACATCATGGAGGGAAAGGAGACCAAGAAAGTTATATATAGAGAGAAAGAAAAGTCCAGGCAGTCTCTGTTCCAGGCTGTGATCACCGCGTCGGGCCATTCAAAATGGCGGGCAGAGCCGGCGGATTACAGATCCAAGATGTTGAGTTAGCGCATCTGGTCTGCTTCTTTGGAATCTAAAAATGTTGCTAGTAGATCAGGATCTTCGAAGGTTCTAGTTTGGTTATGGAGAGTCACTCTGAGCTTCGCTGGATACAATAGGCCAAAGCGAGCCTGTAGCTGTTGAAGTCTAGGGCGAAAAGCAAGGAGTCTCTTCCGACGGTCAACTGTGGGCTTTGCCAAGTCAGGGAAGAAGGAGACTTTATGACTTTCAAACTCCAGATGATGATTCGCCCGGGCAGCATTTAGAATTTGTTCAACTTGCTGATATCTCAGTAATCGAAAGATGATAGGCCGGGGGGTCGTCCGATTGAGCGCCATGTTGGTAGGGACACGATGTGCTCGGTCAATTTCCAGATCTCTGTGAAAAGTGATCTTCAGCAAGGAGGGAAGAGTTTTGACCAGGAATTCTCTTATATCTCCTGCTTCCGCCCCCTCCGGTACTCCAATGAGCCTTACATTGTTGCGACGGGCTCGATTATTGCTATCCTCTAACTCTTTTTGAAGATTCTGTATCTGACGCTCAGCCTTGTCCAGTTTCCCCAAGCGCACCGCGTGCGAGTCGAGGACCCCCGCCATGTTGTCCTGCCGTAGTGAAAGACCTTCAAGCCGGTCCTGAAGCATACCGAAATCTTCTCGCATGGCTCGGAGCGCTTCTCCGTTGGACTGTACCAGTTCCTTCACTCCGCGTATTTCCTCCAAAATCTCCTGTTGCATTTCGGGGTTTTCCCGAAGTGGAGCTAGCTTTTGTGGGGAAGACAACTCTGTTTTGGAGTGTTTTCCGTGTGAAGAAGAGGGAGACCCGAAGTCTAAGCGCGCTGGTTTGTGGGCCGCCATCCCCCCCCGAGGCACCCCAGTAAGTTCGGAGCAAAATATTAAGTTTATGTAGGTATTAAGTCAGGATTCTGAGTAGGCCTCTCGGGAGCTTCAGCGCGAAGCGTCTAACCCGCTGGACATCAGGCTCCGCCCCCCAAGCCATGGTATTTTCAATAAAAGAAAGACAAGAAGAAAATTGATGCCTTCAAATTATGGTGCTGGCAATGAATACTTTGTATACCATGGACTGCCCGAAGAACAAATCAGTTGGTACTAGAGGAGATCAAACCTAAGCTTTCTTTAGAAGCTTAGAACAGGGGCGGTTCTATCATTAAGTGAACTGAGGCAGTGGCCTCAGGCGGCAGTTTCTAGGGGGCGGCACTATTTGCTGCTCCCTAGAAACTGCCTATGTTAGAACCGCCGTCAAGCCAGATTAATAATTTAAAATCAATTGAAAGCAGCCACAGGCACATTTCTCCGTTCCCGCGGCTCTGCTTTCAAACTCCTGGATCGCTGCCTGCCTGCCTTCAATCTTCCTGGAGCCGGCAGGGTGGGGGCCGTGGGGGGTCCTGAGATCATCTTCCGCCGCCCTTCCACTTCCGTTGCTGCTGGCTGCTTCAGCAATAGAAGCGGAAGGGCGGCATAAGCAATGACCTCGGGCCCCCCCCGCTCCACCGGCTCCAGGAAGATTGAAGGCAGCGATCCAGCAGTTTGAAAGCAGAGCCGCGGGAACGGAGAAATGTTCCCGTGGCTGCTTTCATTTTAAAGAATGAAGCAGTGAGGTGAGGGGGGGGGAGGAGGGAAGGGAGCAGACACAAGGGGAGGCCTGGAAGGGAACAGACACAAGGGGGGGCCTGGAGGGGAGCAGACATGGGGGGGCCTGGAAGAGAGCAGACATGGGGGGAGCTGGAAGGGAGCAGACAGGGGGTCTTGCGGGGAGCAGACGGGGGGGGGGGGGAGCTGGAAAGGAGCAGAGCAGAGATGGGGGGGCTGGAAGGGAGCTGACACCTGCCTGGGGATGGCACTGGAAGGCGAATGGACAGGGGAGAGGGGGAGCTGGAAGGGAGCTGACATGGGAGGGGGCACTGGGACTGGAAGTTAGCTGATACCTGGGATGGTATTTTAACTAGAAGGGGCTGGATGATGGGGAAGGATGGGGACTGGAAGAGAATAGACACCAGTGGCAGTACTGGAAAGGCAAGGGGGTTGGTACTGGGAGGGGAGGCTGTAAAGGGGCAGGGCCGGCCCGTCCATTGAGCGAGAATGTTTTTTGCACAGGGCCCCGCGTTTCAGGGGGCCCCGCGCAAAAAACATTCTGATCCATCATCCAACATTAAAATTTAAAAAAAAAAAAAAAAGCTGTCGCTGCCTCTGCCGGGGCCGGGGCCGCCGCGGCAGAATCGAGTGTGCCGCGGGGCCCCCCCTGCCCAGCAGAGCCTGCCCTCCCCGGTATCACCTCTCTCAGCTGCCTCCCTCCAGTCACACGCGCCGGCTTTCAGAGCGCGAGGTGAGTTTCTCCCTCGCTGCTCTGTTAAGCCCGCGGGGGCTGATGGGAAGTCCCATCAGCCCCCGCGGGCTTAAACAGAGCAGCGAGGTAAAAACTCTTCCCTCGCGCTCTGAAAGCCGGCGCGTGTGACTGGAGGGAGGCAGCTGAGAGAGGTGATACCAGGTAGGGCAGGCTCTGCTGGGCAGGGGGGGCCCCGCGGCACACTCGAGTCTGCCGCGGCGGCCCCGGCCCCGGCCCCTGCAGAGGCAGCGACAGCTTGTTTTGTAAAAAAAAATTCGGTGGGCTGGGGGGGGGGGTAGGAGTGGTAATGGCTGTGGGCTGTTGGGGGGGGTTAGGACGTGATGGGCTGGGGGGGGTAGGAGTGGTAATGGCTGTGGGCTGTTGGGGGGGTTAGGACTGGTGAGGGGGGGGGGGGGGTAGGAGTGGTAATGGCTGTGGGCTTGGGGGGGGTTAGGACTGGTGATGGGCTGGGGGGGTTAGGAGTGGTAATGGCTGTGGGCTGTTGGGGGGGTTAGGACTGGTGATGGGCTGGGGAGGGTTAGGAGTGGAAATGGCTGTGGGCTGGGGGGGGTTAGGACTGGTGATGGGCTGGGGGGGGTTAGGAGTGGTAATGGCTGTGGGCTGTTGGGGGGGTTAGGACTGGTGATGGGCTGGGGTGGGGTGGGCTGGGGGGGGTAGGAGTGGTAATGGCTGTGGGCTGTTGGGGGGGTTAGGACTGGTGATGGGCTGGGGGGGGGTAGGAGTGGTAATGGCTCTGGGCTGTGGGGGGGGTTAGGACTGGTGATGGGCTGGGGGGGTTAGGACTGGTGATGGGCTGGGGGGGGTTAGGAGTGGTAATGGCTGTGGGCTGTTGGGGGGGTTAGGACTGGTGATGGGCTGGGGGGGTAGGAGTGGTAATGGCTGTGGGCTGTTGGGGGGGTTAGGACTGGTGATGGGCTGGGGGGGGTAGGAGTGGTAATGGCTGTGGGCTGTTGGGGGGGTTAGGACTGGTGATGGGCTGGGGGGGGGTTAGGAGTGGTAATGGCGTTGGGCTGGGGGGGTTAGGACTGGTGATGGGCTGGGGGGGTTAGGAGTGGTAATGACTGTGGGCTGGGGGGGTTAGGACTGGTGATGGGCTGGGGGGGGTTAGGAGTGGTAATGGCTGTGGGCTGTTGGGGGGGTTAGGACTGGTGATGGGCTGGGGTGGGGTGGGGTGGGCTGGGGGGGGTAGGAGTGGTAATGGCTGTGGGCTGTTGGGGGGGTTAGGACTGGTGATGGGCTGGGGGGGTAGGAGTGGTAATGGCTGTGGGCTGTTGGGGGGGTTAGGACTGGTGATGGGCTGGGGGGTGAGGACTGGTGATGGGCTGATGGGGGGGTTAGGAATGGTGATGGGCTGGGGGGGTAGGAGTGGTAATGGCTGTGGGCTGTTGGGGGGGTTAGGACTGGTGGGCTGGGGGGGGGTAGGAGTGGTAATGGCTGTGGGCTGTTGGGGGGGTTAGGACTGGTAATGGGCTATGGGGGGGTTAGGAGTGGTGATGGGCTATGGGGGGGCTATGGGCTATGGGGGAGCTAAGTCTATATGGGATGATGGGATTAGGACTGGAAGTGGGTTGATGGGGGCTTAGGACTGGTAATGGGCTATGGGGGGGGGCTTAAACTAAACATTGGGTGATGGGGATCAGGACTGGAACTGGGCTGGTGGGATTAGGACTGGGAGTGGGCTATGGGGGGCTAGGACTGGTAATGGGTTGGGGGGTTGCTAGGACTGCAAATGGGCTGGGGGATTAAGACTGGAGGTGGGCTGATGGAGTTAGGACTGGTAATGGGCTGTGGGCTGTTGGGGGGGGGGGGTTAGGACTGGTAATGGGCTATGGGGGGCTAGGACAGGAAATGGGCTGATGGGAAGGGGTTATGGGGGGGTTAAGACTGGTAATGGGCTGTTGGCTGATGGAGGCTGTCTGGTAATGGGCTATGGGGGGTTAGGACTGATAATGGACTATGGGGGGGGGGCTAGGACAGGAAATGGGCTGATGGGGAGGGGTTAGGACTTGAGGTGGGCTGATGGGGTTAGGACTGGTAATGGACTGTGGGCTGATGGGGGGGGGTTAGGACTGGCAATGGGCTATGGGGGGCTGACTGGAAATGGGTTGATGGGGGTTAGGACTGGAAGTGGGCTGATGGGGGGTTAGGACTGGTAATGGGTTATAGGGGGGGCTTAAACTGAAAATGGGGTGATGGGGGGGTTAGGACTGGAAGTGGGTTGATGGGGGGGCTAGGACTGGTATTGGGTTGATGGGGGGGGGCTAGGACTGGAAATGGGCTGATGGGAGGCTAGGACTGGAAATGGGCTGATGCAGGGACTAGAAGGGAATGGATGCTGGGTGAGGCTGGAACTAGAAGGGAGCTGGTGTTGGGGGAGGATTAGAATGGGATGGGGCTGGGAGAGTAAAATGGAGAGGGGAAAAATATTTTGTGTGGGAGGGATAAAAAATCTACAATTGGCCGGGTATTGGGAGAGTAAGTGGGGATTGAGGATGGAGGGGTAAATTTTGAGTAGATGAAATAGGAATGAGGAAAGAGCAAAAGGAGAAAGATTAGTATGTTAAAGCAGATGTAGAGAGAGAATGGAAAAAAAACCCCAAGAAGGCAGAAGAAAGGACAAATGGACAGCAGATGGAGAGTTAGCAGAAGACACGAAGAAACCAGAAGAAAGTGGCTGGAACAATTGCAACTGAAAAAAAATGCACAAAAGGTAGAAAAATATCTCTTTATTTTGAATTTATTAACTGGAATATGTCAGCTCTGGGAAATGTGCATCATTAATTTTTGCGCTTTGTTTAGTACAAGAGGAAATTAATTTATAGTTTTATTTCTACAGTGTTGTTGTATATTCCAAGTTTGGCTTTTGGGGTTCCCAGTTTAATTATTGTCTTCCTGTTTCTAAATTGTGATTCCTTGTTTGGTGATGGTCTATGTTGTGCATGTGTAACTGAGCTGAGGTATTCTGTTTATATAATTCCTATTTGACATTGCCACTTGTTCTTTCCCCAGTAGGTCATGTATTGTTGTTCTCTGAAATGTATTGGTTTAATATTTGCAGTGTTGCCTTTTGATAGTTAGGGTATGGTGCTTTGTGAGTCCTGGTAGTGCTGTTTGGATATGGCGGGTTTGCTATGGGTTCTAAATGGGCAGTGTTTGTAGTAGTTCCTAATGTGCCTGGCGGTTGGTACTGGATTATAGTAATGTAGAAACCTTTTAGTCTTTCTTTATCCATATACTCATTAAGAGGCATGTTTACTAAAAGTTAGTGTATGGCAGAGCTACTCAATTCCAGTCCTGGTGGTCCACAATCCTGCAGGTTTTCAGGATATCCCTAATAAATATGCATGAGATATATATGCATTGGAGATATCCTGCCAACCTGACTGGTTTGTGGCCCTCCAGGGCTGGATTTGGAGACCCTGCCTTACATCTCTGTCATTTACGATTGTGAGTGGGCAAGGTGCAGATGTCCAAGACATCAAAAAAGTTAGATAGCATTTGTCACATTCCTCCTCGCTTCTCACCACCACCAAAATATTATCTATTAGACAACTTTTTGGTGGTGGTGAGGTTATTCATGGGAAAAGCTGTGGACTTGGCCCAATTGATTTTGTACCCAGACAATTTAGCATACGCATCAATGACCTCTAATACCTTCTCTATCGTCGGGGGCTGAAGGAACAGTAACAAATCATCAGCATATGCTGAGAGTTTCACTTGCCGTCCTGCTACATCCAGCCCCTTGATGTCCTTGGTCTGCCTTATGAGAAGCCGCCTTAGGTGTAGAAGATTAGAAGCTCCCATCGTAGGACATTGTTTGGCTCAGGGACATACTTTTGAGCAGCTGAGTTGTTTTGCTATAGAACGTGTATTACATCCACATGGGGGACGCACATTAGATGAAACACTTCTCATGAAGGAACAACGATGGATATACAGGTTAAATACAGTAGCTCCGGAGGGTTTAAATCTAGCAATAGATTGGCAGGTATGTACGTGACATACACTGCCTAGGAAGATGATGGTGGAAGGCTTTAATAATGGGGATAGTTTACTTTACTATCGTTGCCTTTGACCCTAGGATACAGGGTCGGAAGGGTTTTTTGTATATAGAATTGTTTAAACATCTAAGTATAATGACGGTGAGTTGTTCTTATATTAAAATTTCTTGCTAATGAGATTGAATGTATTGAGAGTATAAGATGGCCCAATGAGTCAATTGGTAATATGGTTGAATGAAGACAATTTCGCGCCGGAATATAGTAGTAGGGGTTTAAATAGGGGAGGAGGAGAGTTCCACCCCGCATGCGCGGCGTCTCTTTGAGATTTTGGAGTTACTCTTTGACAGCAGTATGGGACGTGGGCAGCATCATGAATTGTAAGTTTATGACAAAGTAGGGGTTTTAAGTAGAATGAGTATTAATAATTTGGTATGAGGGATAGTTTTTTAGAGTGTTGTTTGTGTATTTTTAGGTTTGGGGAAGGATCTCCTGAAGAAAACTAGTTTGAAACGCCGGTAAGGCGCCATAGCAGAGCGTCGGGATCCAGTTCACCAGCACTGTTCTTAAGGCTGTGAATAAGGGCTGCGGTTTTAAGTTAAGTTATATTTTAAAAGTAATACAGCACTTGTATTTATAAAACACTTGATAGCTAAGAGACACTGGGGTCATTGATGTGAACGACGGCACCGAGTGAAAGGACGCGGGTCCTAAACGAGTGCTTATCGAATCTGAGACCTACAAACAGTGTTATTATAGCCCTATTATAACTCATTCATGAGATTGGACGAACTTTTCAATAATCTGCCTTATGAGAATGGCAAGAGGCTCCAACGCAATGTTGAACAGCAGTGGGGAGAGAGGGCACCCCTGCCTTGTCCCTCTCTTTAGCAGGAAAGGCAGGGAACAAGTCCCATTCACCAAGATCCTGGCTGACGGGGCAGTATAAAGGAGGTGAATCATTTGGCGGAAACCTCCACCAAACCCAAACCATTCCAGAGCTTGGTCCAAAAAAACCCACTCCAACCTATCAAAGGCCTTTTCCGCGTCAACAGAAAGCCCAACTACCGGCTCTTGCAACCCTTCTGCCGCTGAAATCAAATTTAACAGGAGTCTTCCATTATCCGCTGTGGAGCGACCGGGAATAAAACCGCACTGATCAGGATGTATTAGGAGAGGCACCACTCGGACTACTCTACGCGCGAGAATGGTGGAAAATAGTGTATAGTCCGCGTTTAACAAGGAGATCGGACGATAATTTTCCACCTTAAGCGGATCTCTCCCTGGTTTTTCCAAGACTACAATAGTCGCTTCACTAAAAGATCCTAGCCCGGGGGCTTGCTCATACAGAACCTGAAAGTATATCAGTAGATACGGGAGAACGTCATCCGCAAACACTTGATAGAACTCGATCGGCAGCGCATCCGGCCCTGCCGCCTTGCCCCTTTTCATGGTCATTAACCCTTCCCTGAGTTCTTTAACCATCAAGGGGGCCTCTAAGCTATCCCGTTGCATTGCCGATAATACCGGGTGTGGCACCTTACTGAACACTTCCTGGAAAGCTCTCGGATCAGCCTCCGTTTCAGAGCTATAGAGATTGATATAAAACTCTCGAAACGCCTCCGCCATATCTTCCTCTTTACACAGCAGGCCCCTTGTTTCATGCCGAATAGTCGCTACTTTAGTACGCGGTGGCCTAGGGGTTAGCGTGCGTGCCAGCAAGCGTCCAGCTTTATTGCTTTCACTATACTATGCGCCCTGTGCTCTACAGCCTAGCGCCTGCGCTTCGGCACTTAGGCCAACATTGTATTGGAATCTTAATTTTTGCAGCCGGAGCAGAATGCACGGGTCAGTTCTTGCCACAAGCAATCTTTCCCCCGCCCGGATTTGTTCCTTCAGTGCTTGCATCTCCCTCTTTCTTTCTCGCTGAACTCTGATCTTGTAACTCGTAGTTGCAGCCCTAATGACTGCCTTGAAAGCTTCCCACCATGCCCATCCCGAAGTGTCATTGAATGAGTTAGTTGCAAAATAGCTCTCAATGACTCCCCTTATCTCTGTACAGTATCCTGGGTCCTTCAGCAGGTCCCTAGGAAAAAACCAGGTCGCCGTCTTCTTACCCGCATCCTCCAACTGCACCTCCAGTGTTATATGCGCATGATCCGATATGTGCGTTTCCCCAATCTTAGCCTGTTCCACTGCGCTAATAAGCGACTTTGATATGAAGAAGTAGTCTATACGCGAGTGGGTCCCATGAGGGAAGGAGTAAAAAGTATACTTCCTCTCTTCCGGATGTAGCAGCCGCCATACATCTACTAATCCTTCAGTTTGCAGGAGAGACCGGAGGACCACATCTGCTCTACCTTGCCTGCGGGAGCGATAAGGGTACCGATCGACCAAAGGGTCGACAACTAGATTGAAATCTCCACCGATAATCCATGCATGTTCCGCCCACTCATGCACTTCTTCAGAAAGCCTCTGGAAGAATGCCACATCATCCACATTAGGCCGGTACACATTCAGTAAGGCCACTGTTGCATTTCCCATCTGAACCAACACCTTAACCCATCTTCCCTCCCCATCAGCCTTGGCTCGGAGCACTTGTAACCCCAGCTGCTTAGTAGCTAAAATTGCAACCCCATTCTTTTTCCGTACGGCTGCTGAGTGCCCAATTAAGAGGTAATTGCCTAGCCCCAGCTTCTTAGTTTCTGAGGAAGACAAGTGCGTCTCTTGTAGCAGGACTATATCCGCCGCCTGCTTTCTACAAAAAAGAAGGATCTTTTTACGTTTAAGGGGATTCAGGACACCTTTGACTTCAGGGATAACACTTTAAGTGGTTTCATGGAGCAAGATTGATATTTGCAGCACAAATACACATCCGAGTATACAGCGCAAGCACCATACCTTTGTCAACACTAAACCCACAACTTCCCAGGGAGGCCACCCCTCTTGCACAACCACCCCACACCAAAGGACCCACCTTGGGTGAGCCGCCATGTCAAGAAGCCAACACCAACCCGCTCATGACCCAGTCTCAGCCCCATCATACATACAATCCATAAAGCAGATGATCAAACCCCCCAACTGAGAGAAATACAGTATCACAATCTACAACCATACTCAACCATGAACCCTTCTCCCCTCCCCCCACCCCCCCCGCCCCCCTCCCAAGGCCAGCTTCATCATGTCAGTTAGTGCATGAACACAAGAGACAACATTTCACACTCAGAACTAAAGTCCAGAACACGGAACCCCCTTAGGGGGGATCAGCCAGGTCTATACAACCGGCTGGGCAAGGCCCTTCTGAGCCTCGCCGCTCCTCCTCAGAAACCCCAGATAAATCCGTGTCCCACAGAGGCCTTACGCCATCACTGCATTTGAGCTGCCTCCTTCTCCTCTAGGAACATCTGTAATGCTGCCGGATCTTCAAAGGAGCGTGTCTGGTTATGAAGGGTGATTCTCATCCTCGCTGGGTAGAATAAGCCGTATCTGGCCTGCAGTTTTTGTAGCCGAGGTCGGAAAGCCAGGAGTTGTTTGCGCTTGTCAACCGTGGCCTTGCTGAAGTCAGGGTAGAACGCTATAGTGTGCTCTTCAAATTTAATGGGAGCTCTCAATTTCGCCGCCGTCATTATCGCTGCTACTTGTGCATAGCGAAGGACCCGCAGGATCATAGGGCGAGGCTGCCGCACGTGTTGGCCAGCATGCATAGGAATCCGGTGCGCCCGGTCTATTTCAAAGGCCTGAGGAAACTGCAAATGCAGCATTGCAGGGATAGCTTTTTCCAGGAACTCGACGGCGTTTCCCCCTTCCACTCCTTCAGGTAGCCCCACAAGTCTTATATTATTCCTCCTTGCCCTGTTGCTTTGATCTTCCAGATTTCTTTCCAGGGTCTCAACTCGCTTGCTGAGTTTCGCAACTTGTTGCAGCCTCGCTTCCTGCACCGCCATTTTTCCTTCCACTTCCCCTACTCTGCCCTCCAGGGAAGCCAGCTGCACTTTCATTTCCTTCAAGTCCAAAATTTCAGCTTGTACCACTGCCAGGGTCTCTCCGTTCGCAGCTACCATCCCTCTAACCGCTTTAATCTCGGCCAGCACTTCTTGAAGCCCCGCCATGCTGTCCTGGGGGTTAGCAGATTTTTGCAGCAACGGCGGATCGGGTTTCTGCCTCTTCACTCCCGTATTCGCCGACCCTCCGAATTCGAGCCGCGTGGCTTTGCTGGTAGCCATCCCGGTCTGGGAGGAGGCCACAGGGGAGAGGGGGGAGCACGGGTTCAACACCGTTAAGGCCCAGGATTTTACAGGATTTCGCGGAGAGCTGCGATTATGCGGCCATCTTTGCCAGAGACCAAGCTCCGCCCCTCAGATTTTTTTTTTTTTTAATATATATATTGAGTTCTGTGGGTGAATGTCCTACCTCTGCTCTGCACCCATTGTTGAAGAGGGGGTTCTGTGAATGCAAAATGTATGTTTGAAAAGAAAAAGCAAGCACCATAATGCAGTTTATAAGAAAATACAAATGAATTATAATTTGGAGTTATAAACTGCTATGGTTCTCGCTCTTTCTTTTAGTTCCTTGGTGTGTGAACATCTTGCATTTGCTCTACATTATCTAATTGACTTTTTGATTTGTTCAGTCCCTGACTGGAGTTTTGAGACAGATCCCCACCCGGGGGGGGGGGGGCGTGTGTGGGGGAGGCGCGTGCTGCGGGGGGCATGCCGGGGGGGGGGCACGCGGGGGGGGGGGGCGCCATCTCATCCCTCGCCTCAGGCAGCAGATTGCCTTGAGCCGCCCCTGGCTTAGATAACAAGACTTTGACTTTCATACTTTGGACACATCATGCAAAGAGAGAGATCATTTGAGAAAGACATCATGCTTGGCAAGGCTGCAGGTCAGCACAAAAGAGGAAGACCAGCAAAGCGATAGATGGATACAATAACAGCAGCTAAGATGCTACTCTTTCAACAATTTACCACCTAACTGCAGACTGAACACTGTTTAGGACAACTATGCAGACGGTCACCATGAGTTGGCACCAACTCAATGGCTTTTAACAACAGCAGTAATACCTCACCTACTGGAAAAATGAATAAGTGGGACTGTTCCACAGAAACTACATGCTAATTAAATACCACACCTCAGTAACACACGCAAAACACAGACCATCAACAAATACAGAACCATCAACAAATACAGACCATCAACAAATACAGAGACCACAAATTAGAAACAGAAATGATAAAGTGGATTGAAAACCCCAAGAAGCCAAAGTTAAAATGTATTACAATTTTGGAGAATTAAAACTAGAAACGAAGGTTCTATGTCGAATGATGCTGAGAATATCAAGAAAAGGTGGAAGGAGTTTTTATATGATAAAGATCAAGTGGACCAACAGCCGTTTCAACCTGTACCTTATGATCGGGAACCATTGGTGATGAAAGAAGAAGTTGAAGCAGCATGCAAAGCCTTATCAAAGAACAAAGCACCAGGCATTGATGGCATTCCTATAGAAGTACTGTAGCAATCTGATGCAGCTGTTATCATACTTACAAGGCTCTGCCAAGAAATATGGAAGACAACATCATGGCCAACTGACTGGAAAAGATCTGTGTTTATACCAATACTAAAGAAAGGTGATCCAACTGACTGTGGAAATTATTGAGCAATCGCTCTGATCCCACATGCCAGCAAGATTCTAATGAAGATTATTAAAAAAAGACTACAATCATACCTGGAACAAGAACTACCTGAAGTGCAAGCAGGGTTCAGGAAAGGGCGAGGAATGAGAGACATCATTGCGGATGTAAGATGGATCCTTGAAAAGACTAAAGAATACCAAAAGGATATCTATTTGTGCTTTATCGACTATAGCAAGGCTTTTGACTGTGTAAACCATGAGAAACTCTGGGCCACATTAAGAAGCATGGGTATACCAGAACACCTGATTGTTCTCTTGCGCAATCTGTACATTGATCAAGAAGCAACAGTTCGAACGGAACAAGGAGAAACAGAATGGTTTAAAATAAGCAAAGGTGTAAGACAAGGCTGCATACTTTCCCCCTACCTGTTTAATTTATATGCAGAACAAATCATCAGAGAAGCAGGATTGTATGAAGACAACAGAGGTGTGAAGATTGGTGGAAGACTCATCAACAACCTTCGCTATGCTGATGATACTACATTACTGGCTGGAAGTGAAGATGATCTGAAACATTTGAAACAACTTATATGGAGTGGAGGAGTGGCCTACTGGTTGGGGCAAGGTACTTCAGGCTAGAAGGTTGGGGGTTCAAATCCCACTAGAGGACAGCAACCTTGGGCTGGAAGGACTGGGGTTTCTAGTCCCACAGGTGCTCCTTGTGGTCTTGGGCAAGCCACTTAACCCTCCATAGTCCATGTTCCCTGTAAAATAGTTATCTCCAAGTTATAATGCCCTGTTCAATGTAATTTCAGTTTGTTCAATGTAAACTGCACTGATGCAGAATAGCATGGTATATAAGGGGATGTAAATAAATAAATTTGCTTCTCACAATCAAAGAATGTAGTCTCAAAATGGGCCTGCACCTTAATGTAAAGAAGACAAAGATCATGACAACTGGCATAATCAACAGGTTCATCGTTGAAGGAGAAGAAATTGAAATTGTGAATAACTTTAACCTACTTGGATCAACTATCAATAAAGAAGCAACAAGCAGTCAAGAAATCAAACGACGCATTGTTCTTGGCAGAATGGCTATGAAAGACCTAGATAAGATTCTCAAGAGCAGAGATGTCTCTCTCCATACAAAGATTCGACTTGTTCAGGCCATGGTATTTTCAATAACATCATATGGATGTGAAAGCTGGACAGTGAAAAAGACAGACAGGAAGAAAATTGATGCCTTTGAATTATGGTACTGGCGGCGAATACTGTGTATACCATGGACTGCCCGAAGAACAAACCAGTCGGTACTAGAGGAGATCAAACCTAAGCTTTCTTTAGAAGCTCAGATGAAAATACTTTGACTTTCATACTTTGGACACATCATGCGAAGAGAGAGATCATTAGAGAAAGGCATCATGCTTGGCAAGATAGAAGGTCAATGCAAAAGAGGAAGGCCAGCAAAGAGATGGATCGATACAATAACAGCAGCTATGGGTACCAGTCTGTCAACAATGAGCCGCCTGACTGAAGACCGAAAACAATTTAGGATAGCTATCCAGAGGGTCGCCATGAGTCGACTCCGACTTGATGGCACTTAACAACAACAACAACAAAACTAGAAATACATTTCCTCTTGTACTGAACAAAATAGAAAGACATCGGCGATATGTATTTCTCATAGCTAACATCTTCAAGTTAATAAAGTCAAACTAAAATACTTTTTTTATATTTGTTGTCTGGGCATTTTTTTTTCAATCATAATGGCCATAGTCTCTTTTTCCTGCTTTCCCCATTTGTCTCTGCTTACATGGTTTACAGTGTCTGCTGTCCATTTGTCCTTTCTCCTCTCTCCTGTCTTTCTGCATTCCCTCTCTATATCTATCTCTGGCATATTGATATTTCCCTTTTTGCTTTTTCTTCCATTTGTTTCTTTATTCCCTCTACATCCACTCACCCTCTAGTCCTCAGTCTCCTTTTCACTTTTCAGATACTTATCAGCCGATGAGCAGGGGCCGTCTTTTACATGTGTCTGTGCAGCGCTGCGTATGCCTTGTAGTGTTATACAAATGTTCAGTAGTAGTAGTATCCTCTGTACGCACCATCCTCCTCTCATTCATCTTCTTTCCAAACCCACATTGTTCCACCATGCCCACAGTCCCTCCCCCCCACCCAACCTCCGGAGTCCAGGATCTCCCCTCTTTCTCTTCTACTTTCCATCCTTTCCCCCACCCCTCCCCAATAGCCTAGCAGCTTCCTATCACCTCCACCTTCTCAAGTAGCCCAGTATCTCCCCCTCACTCCCCATTTAGTCCAGCGTCTTATCTCTCTCTCTCTTTCTCCCTCTCTGTCCCCTTCCAGTCCAGCATTTCTCCCTCTCTGTACCCACTCACTCTTTGCCTGCTCATTCTCCACACAAAGCATGATTACAACTGCATGGATATACAACATATCTCGCCACTTCTACATCAGGTTTCCTAGACACTCAGAGCACCTGTCCCCTTATTCCTAAAAATGTATGCAAGTTGGCTATACAGTTGCATTATCATGTCCTGGATGAAGTAACCACACCTTCTACAGTTTACAACCCACTTCGCACCAACACATGTATACACCCATGCTTATCCAACTATGCATGTACTTGAACAAACATCTTCCTCCCTGCATTCAGCTGGCACAACCCAAACCCATTCTCATCCCAAACCACATGCCACTCATTCAACCCAAACAGCAATCTGTTACCCTATATTTTTCACTCAATTACAGGACAGCTCTCTGCTCCCTTATGAGAACACACATATATAAGAAATCAAAATCATCGACTTGCCAGAATTAGTAATCTGTAGGTCTATTAGAAGGTCCATCTAAAGGCTGCGCTAGCCAGCTGGCCAAGTCTGCATCACAAACACATAAAAAAATAGAAAAAACCCCAGGAGACAAAAAGGACCCCAAAGTCACAGTGTCCAGCCAAAAACAAAGGTTATAATGACAATACAGAAGCCACACCGAAATATGTCACTATTGCTAACATTGTGGCTTATCTCAAAGCAACACTCTTCGATGCTAATGACAATTGTGCAAATATTTGCGGAACAGATTGAAGAATTCCTGTAGGCAAGACAACACCACTGCTCCTTTCAGCTAACCATTCCTTGCTCTTTTTTCACAGTGGTAATGATGATCTAAAGGTCTTCCAACTTCAAAAAAGGTCAGGTCTGATTGTTAAGGATGATGCACATTCAGCAGGGTAGAAGTTCTTTTGGGGACAGATGGCTAAAATTTCCTTCCTACTCTGTTCCAATTGGTTGGACAAGTTTGGAAGAATCAGGATCCTTTGGCCTTGGTGCAAGAGCAGAGCCCTCACTCTTATGGCAGAGATAATGTCCAAAACCTGGAGGTATCTAAGCAGCTTTGCCACTACTAGCTGTGAGTAACTGTTCTTTGCATTTTGCCTGGAGGGAATACAGTAAGCCCACTAGATGTCAGAGGTTTGGTGAAGGTAAGGTTTAGTAGGCCAGGAAGTAGCTACTCTAAATATGCTACCATGTTAGTGCCTTTTGCTCCCTCAGCTAGGCCCAGCAGCCAAAGGCTGGGCAATTGCATTTGGGCATGTCTTCTAATTCAAGAAACAGTCTAGTAATTGCTTTGATGTTTTTCTGTTCCTGGATCAGCTGGGACTTTGAGTTTTTCTCTATGCTGTTGCTGTATCATCAGCTGTACAATCAAACCTTTCAGGTCTTTATTAACCTCTGTCAAGGCCTCTGATTGTCGCTACATCATCACTTTCAGAGCAAGAATCTCCTCCATCAAAGGAGCGGAGGTAGAAAGATATTGATCCTTGACGGCAGCAAGGTTTTCTGGCATCACTGGTCCACCTTATTTATTTAACAGGCTTTTTATACAGATTTATCATTTTAGTCAAAACAGTTTACATTGTAACTTAAACAGGGACATTGATAACATGGATTCTTTTGAGGTAATGGAGGATTAAGCAACTTGCCCAAGGCCACAAGGAATGTTAGTAGGAACTGAACCCTGGTCTCTTGGTTTCTAAGCCACTGCACTAACCATTAGGTTACTCCTCCACTCCACCTTGTGTCTCTTAATACCTGATGTAACTGCAAAAGTAGATTCTGCCTTAGATGTTTATTTCCAGACATGATGGCTGCCAACTCCATGGAAATTTGGGTATTGGGGCTATGGGTAGAGGCACCTTGCTCTGACATTAGCAGGGCATCTAACAGAGCACTTGGCTTATAAAACCATCTTAATTGAGCTCCTGACCACACCCCCTTCTTCAGAATATATTTAGCATGTAGCACAAACTTCCATGAGCTCCTCCTCTATTTATTTATTTATTTTATTTATTTATTTTTCTTATACAGGGATCCTCTGTCCTTGTAACTTAAATTCCAGAGGGACTGTTGTTTCCACTTCCAGGGTTCTCTCCTCCTCTTGCTGTTGCACCTTTATCTCTACCTGTAGTGGCTCTTCTAATAGCTGCACCTGTGTAGCTGTGTCAGGCTGTTGAGTGGAAGTCCCGCCTTCTCTTCTCTTAGGGCTTCCTCCCACAGGGCCCTTGCTGTTCCATATCTTTTGTCCTGTTTATTATAATCTTCTGCTTATTCCAATTTGTAAGGGTTTCCCCCTTTTCTTTATACTAACTTAAATATGTAATTTATGTACATAGAGGCTGAATTTTGCCGCTTGATGTATAACTTTAATGCGCTCCTCTTGACCCACTCCAAAGCCCACCTCCTGGTCTATGTAGACATTTTGGGAGTGATTTTATATGTAGCCACACAAATATACATGCCATCAATGCACATAAATCATGTATTTTCAATTATTTACTTACACCGATGGGCCTGTACACGAATACTAGAGCCGATTGCTATTCTATAAGGATATGTGGTAGGCCTATGATGCACTGTGGACATTTACATAGATGAAGCTTGGGTGGAACGCACATTTATGCATGTAACTTATAAGATACTGGCATATGCGCATAAGATACATATGATCATTTACACGAGCTATAGGTCTAGCGTAAGTGATTGTGCCAAGATTCAATTCGCTTTCCCACTACTTGCACCCCTATTTTATGAAGCACACATGTACTTGACTTCATAAACTAGGCAGGACTGATGCACATAAAAACATGTACATAAAATTATGCATATAACCAGGGAAATAAAAGACGGGGCAACTGCATATGTGTTTTTAATCGGGCCCCATATGTTTTTTTTTATGAGAGGATAAATAGAAGTATAGCAAGAAACTGAAGGGCTCTTTTGGGTGAACTGTGAATTTTAAGCCCAATGCTCAGTGCAGATAAACGAGAACTGTATACACTCATTATGCCTGTGAAACAGCCTGTAAATAATTTGCTGTGCAAATAAAGTCAGACCAGTTGTGGAACCGCTTTGGAGTTGCCTGCTATTGTTGTGGATGTTGGCCACAGTAAAAATGTGCTGCCAGAGAGAGGAGCGGTCATCTTTAACTATGAGTGTTTTCACTTAAGGGTCATAACAACATTTGATTAACCCTGACGTCAAAAACCTTTAGACTATTTAGAACATTTCTTGACCATATGGTTGCACTTAGCATTTGGTGAGGTGAGTATTTAAATTAGGATAATATTAAAAGCTAATGCAGTAAGGATTTATTTAGATTAATTTGCATGTTGTGCCATGTTAGGTAGCCAAATCTAAAGTAAATGCCCACAGAGACCTTATTTTAATCCTGGTAGTGTTTCCCGGAGCAGTTTCTGGTAGTGTAGTAAGAAGGAAAGAGGGGCTTATTTTGACAGTTGAACATGGCATATTTTGACAGTTAGTATACATATTGCTTTGGTGGGCTTCGCTTAGTTTGACATATGGGCATGGTTTATTTTGATAGGTAATGACCTCGGTGGGTAGGGCTTATTTTGACAGGCAGGAATAAATGGGTCATGGTGGGATATGGATGGAACTACAGCTCTTCAATGAATGGAGGAGCGGGGCATAGATGGGATGTGTGTGAAGAGCCTGCAGGGCTTAGATTGAAAGTGAAATCTGACTGAGTGCCTCTAAATGTTAATTAATTTGCCAGGAGGTGTGTCCACAGAATCCCTAGCTAATAATCGATTAAACAATAAAAGGAGCAAGAAACAGACATTCAGAACTGAGTCCTGTGGTTATAATGATTTACTAAATAAACAGAGAGGTACTTATAGTTAAGGAACAAAATACAATACCATGGTGTTCTGTTTTGTGGTTTTCAAAGAAGAGGAGAAATACTCAGAAAATCAGAAGGTGAAGCACACCTTGTTCATCTAGTTAAAGAAAGTTTTCTCAGCTCATAACCTTGGGGTAATCTTTGAATCTCTCTTTCTCTGCACACATCCACAGATAGCTAAAACCTGTCGCTTCTTTCTCTGTAACATCAGCAAAATTTGTCCTTTCCTTTCTAGACACACTACTAAGACTCTCATCCACTCTCTAGTCACCTCCTGTCTTGTTTATTGTAACCTGCTGGTCTCTCTCTAAATCATCTTTCTCCCCTTCAATCTGTTCAAAACTCAGTTGCACGGCTTATCTTCTGCCAGTGTCGCTATGCTCATGTAATCCCTCTTCTCAAGTCATTTCACTGGCTCCCTATCGATTTCCACATCCACTTCAAACTTCTCTTACTGGCCTACAAGTGCATTCATTCTGCAGTTCCTCACTACCTTTCCTCTCCTATCTCACTCTACACCCCTCCTTGGGAACTCCGCTCCTCTGGCAGATCCCTTTTATAGTAACATAGTAAAATAGTAAATGACGGCAGATAAAGACCAGTATGGTCCATCTAGTCTGCCCAGTAAGATGGCAGGTGTAGGTGCACCCATTGCTCTGTGCAGGCCACCCCTCCCCATGTCTTTGTTTAGGGGTGAACCCACCGATCCGTGTAGGACACCCCTATTTGTTGAGAAATTAGATGGTTCAGTTTATTTTGATTTTGTCCTGTCGCTATAAAGGGATCCACTGTGTCTGTCCCATGCCATTTTGAATTTTGTCGCTGTATTTGCCACCACCACTTCCATCGAGAGGGCATTCCAAGCATCCACCACCCTTTCAGTGAAAAAGTATTTCCTGACATTGCCTTTCAATTTACCCCCTTGCAGCTTCATGTTTTACAGCTTCCCCGTCTTTGGAAGAGGTTTGTTTGTTCATTATTTCTCTTTAAGTATTTAAAGGTCTGAATCATATCTCCCCTGTCCCTCCTCTCCTCCAAAGTGTACATATTTAGGTCTTCAAGTCTCTTCTCATAAGGCTTCTAACGCAGACTCCAAATCATTTTGGTCGCCTTCCTCTGAACAGTTTCCAGTCTTTTTACATCCTTTGCAATATATTATCTCCAAAACTGAACACAGTATTCCAAGTGAGGCCTCACCAGTGATTTATACAGTGGCATTAGTACCTCTTCCTTTCTGCTGGTAATTCCTCTTTGTATGCAGCCCAACATCCTCTTGACTTTTGCCATTGCCTTGTCGCACTCTTTTGCCACCTTGAGATCTACAGAAATAATATGTAAATCTAAATGATCCATGCACACCGACATCTAACCCCCTATCGTGTACATTTCCCTTGGATTTCTGCTACCCAAGTGCATGACACTGCACTTCTTTGCATTAAATCTTAATTGCCAAGCATTAGATCACTTTTACAGCTTTAGTAGATCTTTGCTCATGTTAAACACTCCCTCAGGGGAGTCCACTCTGTTGCAAATTTTCATGACATCTGCAAAAAGACAGACTTTTCCATTCAGTCTTTCAGCAATATCACTCACAAATACATTGAACAGTGCCGGGCCCAGGACCAAACCCTGGGGCACCCCGCTAATCACCTTCCTTTCATCTGCCTAAGCTCCATTTACCATCACCTTCTGTCGTCTGTCAGTCAAACAATTTCTGATCCAGTTTACCACCTTGGGACCCATCAGTAGTTTGGGGACCCATCCCCAAACTACTGAGTTTACTGATAAGTCTCCTATGAGGAACAGTATCAAAGGCTTTGCTGAAATCCAGGTAGATGACATCCATCGCATGCCCCTGATCTAGCTCTCTGGTCACCCAGTCAAAGAACTCAATCAGATTTGTTTGGCAAGTTCGTCCTTCAGTAAAACCATGTTGCCTCGGATCTTCCAACCTGTTGGTTTTGAGAAAGTCCACTATTTGCTCTTTCAGGAGCGCCTCCATTACTTTTCCCGCCACCGAGGTAAGGCTCACCGGCCTGTAGTTTGTCAATTCTTCCCTTTCACCACTTTTGTGTAGAGGTATTACATCAGCCATTCTCCAGTCCTGAGGAACTTCTTCTGTTTCCAAGGATCTGTTGAAAACATCCTTTAATGGCCCTGCAAGAAGCTCTCTGAGCTCTTTCAGTATCCTGGGATGTATCCCATCCGGTCCCATGGCCTTGTCCACTTTCAGTTTCGCAAGTTGCTCTAACACATCATCTTCTGTGAATGGTGTGGTATCTACTTCATTCCCATTTTTATATTTGGGAGTCACAGGTGCTCCTTCTCCAGGATTTTCTTTAGTAAAAACAGAGCAGAAGTATTTGTTTAGCAATTTTGCTTTTTCAATGTCACTTTCCATGAGTCCGTTCCCAGCACTTCTGAGTCCTGCAATTCCATTTCTGATCTTCTTCCTTTCCCGAATATACCTGAAGAAAGTTTTGTTGCCACACTTCACATCTTTAGCCATCTTTTCCTCTGCCTTTGATTTTGCTTTCCTTATTTCTCTTTTTGTCTCTTTGAGTTTGATCCTGTATTCATTTCTGTGTTCCTCTGTTTGCAAGCTTTTGAATTTTGTGAAAGCTGTGTTTTTTGCCTTTATTTAAGCAGCCACTTCTTTGGAAAACCAAATAGGTTTCCTTCTCCTCTTGTTTTTATTTACTTTTCTTACATATTTATCTGTTGCCCCTTTTATTGCCACCGTTAGTTTAGCCCATTGCAATTCCACTTCCCTTATCCCCTTCCACCCTGCCAACTCCTCCTTTAGGTACATGGCCATTTTACTGAAGTCAGTGTTTTTGAAGTTGAGGACTTTGAGCTTGCTATGATTGGACTGCACATCGTCTGGAACAGACTACCTGAATGTGTGCATCAGGTCCCTTCTGTAGCCCTATTCAAATCCAGGCTAAAAATCCACCTCTTTCAGGCTGCTTTTGGATCCTGATGCTCCTTACTCTCTTGTCTACTACTTATGTGTATTTTACCATGCTCTGGGCCCCAGTCTTGTGATGTTTTTCATCTTGATTAGATTGTAAGCTCTGATGAGCCAACTTTTGAAAGAGAAAAACCCGCCACCTGTGGCTAGTCACGCTCTGCCCATGCCCACCCCAACCCCACCTCCTCCCCCCTTTCAGCTCTCTTCTAGCCACCTCCTTCACCCTGTCAGTCCCTTCCTGCCACCTCCTTCTCTCGTCCTCTTTCAGCTCTCTTCCAGTCCTCACCTTACACATGTCAGTCCCTTCTACCATCTCTTTCCCCTTGCAGCTGCTGCTCCTGCTTCTTATAGAGCAGCGGCTGCAATAAAGCTAATTTAAAAACAAAATTCAACCTGTGCAGAGCTTTCCACTCCCCCCCCCTTGTAACACTTCACCTCCCCCCTGTGCAGCTTTACCCCTCTAGTGCAGCTTCAAATCCCCCCTTGTAGTGCAGCTTCACCTCCCCCCATGCAGCTTCACCTTCCCCCACCTAGTGCAGCTTCACCTTTCCCCCGTGCAACTTCACTTCCCCCCGTGCAGCTCCACCTTCCCCCAGCTAGTGCAGCTTCATCTTCCCCCCCAGTGCAGCTCCACCTTCCACCCCCCCAGGGAAGCTTCATGTCCCTCCCGTGCATCTTCACTCCCCCTGTACAGCTTCACTTTCCCCCCATGAAGCTTTATCTCCCCCCCTCCCGTGCAGCTTCACCTCCCCCCATCCCGTGCAGCTTCACTTTTCGCTTTCAGACGCTGTTCCTTCTTCTTACAGAGCAGCGGCTGCAATAAAGCTAATTTAAAAACAAAGAAAATCTGCGCAGAGCCCTCCGGCCCTATGAAACCCCTGCTGCAGTGCCCACGCTCAAAGGGAAGTGATGTTAGAGGGGGCGGGCACTGCAGCAGGAGTTTCATAGGGCCAGAGGGCTCCGCACAGGTTTTCTTTGTTTTTAAATTAGCTTTATTGCAGCTGCTGCTCTGTAAGAAGCAGGAACAGTGGCTGCAAGGTGGGCGGGGGGGGGGGGGGGCACAGAACGCAGATGCAAAGTCTCACGGCCAGAGCAAAAAATAGCTTTTCAAGGGCCAGTTTTTGATCTCTGCCGGCAGCCAGTCTGGCCATGGAAAAACTGGCCAGGCCGGCTGAAAACTGGCCGATTGGCAAGCCTAGTAGTAATAGTAGTAGGATCTTGGGTGAGGATATATGTAGACAGGGCTAAGATGACATACTAGCACTTTTCCTATCACAGTCAGGCCAAAAATAAGAAGCAAAACAGTGGAGCTGAGAAAACAGCAATGCTGCTGCAGCCCGCATACAGCTAGAGGAGCAAGAGTGGGCCTGAGAGCTTGTGAACATCAAGGTTAGTATAAATACCTGGGTCAAGGAAGAAGAAACAGCAGTGAGAAAAGTCTACCCATGCTGAAGTTTTAATGCCATCAAGTGGAATGGAGAATAATATAACACCCCTGTACTTAATCACATCACTGGGGGGATCCCTGGTTCCTGAACAAACCTGGCAGGAGCTCCCCACAAGCAGGCTCTCTTGGTCCTTGTATACTTGACCCCTGGCACTTCCACCTGGGGAAGAAAGGGTATTAGCAAGTGGGATTTCCTCTTTTCCTCTCTCCCAAAGAAAACCAAAAAGAAGTGTGACTATGAACAGAATTGGCTGGCAGAATTTACAAGGTTTATTAACTTATACAACTATAGGTTCATAGAAAGTACAAAAAGTGCATTTACAATCCCTCCCCTCCCTCAAAACATAGCTATTCGGAGAACAGAAAAAAATCTCCTGTGTATTTCTACAGGGTATCTGAGAGCCATTTAGATATTTCAGGGTACTAATCCAGCTAGAAAGAAAATTCCTCTTGTTTCCCCATGTTCCATAACAATTATCCTCCCTCTTTACCTTCCCAATGTACCCCAAGTGTCACCCATGTACAGGAGTGCAACTGAACCTGTATAGGCTATGGATCAGGGGAGGGGGGACTCTACCAAACCTGGCCTGACCATCTCCTGTGCTCTGCTGTCAGGTCCCAAATCTCCAACTCTGCTGCTCAGTCCATCCCTCCTGGGGCGGGGGGGAGGGGGGGGATTGCTCAATTGTACTACTACTACTACTACTACTACTAATTCATATAGCGCTACAAGGTGTACGCAGTGTTGTATGTATAGATGTAAGACACAGTCCCTGCTCATCAGAGCTTACAATCTAATCAAGATGAAAAAACATCACAAAACTAGGGACTAGAATATGGCAAGATTCACATAAGTAGTGGATAAGAGAATGAGGAGCATCAGGATCCAAAAGCAGCCTCAAAGAGGTAGGTCTTTAGTCTGGACTTGAATAGGGCCAAAGAAGGAGCCCAATGCACCAATTCAGGTAGCTTGTTCCAGGCCAGAGCAGCGGAGTTCTTGAGGAGGAATGTAGAGTGAGATAACAGAGGAGATGTAGTAAGATGCCACAGAATGAATGCCCATGTCGATAAGTAGAAGAAGTTTGAACTGGATGTGGAAATGGATAGGGAACCAATGAAGTGACTTGAGAAGAGGGGTTACATGAGCATAGAGACACTGGTGGAAGATTAGTGGTGCAGCTGAGTTTTGAAGGGAAGAAAGATGATTGAAAGGGAGACCAGTGAGGTGCAGGTTACATAATCAAGAAGGGAGGTGACTAATGAGTGGATGAGGGTCTTAGTGTGTGTAGAAAGGAAGGGATGAATTTTGCCAATATTATAGAGAAAGAAACAACAAGTTTTAGATATCTGTTGGATGTATGCAGAAAAAGAGAGTAGAGTCAAAGATGACCCCAAGGTTACAAGCTGAGAAAGCAGAGAGGAAAGTAGTGTTATCCACAGACATAGATAAGGGAGGAAGGGGGAGGTGGGTTTAGGGGGAAAGATAAGGAGCTCAGTTTTGGCTATGTTCAGCTTCAGATGGCTGTGAGACTTCCAGGTAGCAATGTAGGATATGCAGGCCAAGATCTGGGCCTGGATTCCTGGAGAGTTGTCAGGTGCAGAAAATAAGATCTGAGAATTGTCAGCATAAAGATGGTGCTGAAAACCTTGGGAGGAAATAAGTGCACCAAGGGACTGAGTGTAGAGAGAGAAAAGGTGAGGTCCCAAGACAGAGTTCTGAGGTACACCAACTGAAAGCGGGATGGGAATAAAGGAGGATCCACCAGAACATACAGTAAAGGTGTGATGGGAGAGATAAGAAGAAAACCAGAATAAAACAGAGCCCCTAAATCCAAGCAAGGACAGGGGATCGAGAAGGTGGTGATCAACAGTGTCAAAGGCAGCAGAAAGTTCAAGAAGGATGTAAATCAAAGAGAGGCCTTTGGAGATGGCAAGTAACAAATCACCGGAGACTTTGGCAAGAGCTGTTTCTGTGGAATGTAGAGAACGGAAGCCAGATTGTAGTAGAAGGGCTTGAGAAGAAACAAAGTCAAGACAGTGGTAGTAAATTGCTTGTTCAGGTAGTTTTAAAGCAAAGAGGAGGAGAGAGATAGGCTGATAACTGGAAGGACAGGTAGAATATAGTGAAGGCTTTTTGAGGAGAGGTGTAACCACAGCATATTTGAAGGCCACAGGAACAGTTGCAGTGGAAAGCGACAGTTAAGGATATGACAGATGGAAGGAGTGATGATGGAAGAGATAGAGCTTAGTAGATGGGTGGGAATGTGATCAGAGGAGCAGCTAGTCAGTTTGGAGGAGGAGAGAATATTTATTTATTTAGACAGTTTTGTATACTGCCTTATCCTTCAATCAAGGCGGTTAGGGACATAACAGGGTCTACAATTAACATAGGGGTTCCGAGACATACATATATTCCTGGGGGGTGGGTCCCAGGACTGGGTCTTTGGTTTTTCTGTGTCCGTGTGGCAAGGCTGTGTGTAGTGGGGTTATGGTATTTGTTCAAATGATTCAATGAATAGGTGTGTCTTGAGGGATTTGCGGAAGTCCTTGAGGTTTTTTTGTGCTCTTAGTTCCTCAGGGAGAGAGTTCCATAGGACCGGTGCCGAGAGTGATATTGCTCTTCTGGACGTTGCTTGTTTCGTTTTGTGGTATAGAATATTTGCACTTTCCTCCTCAGTGATCTCAGAAAAGGAAGAAAGGGTGACTGAAGGTGAGGGAAGGATTTGGGATTGAAGAGGGGGAAGAAGAGGTAGAAGTGACCTTGCAGAGAATTCAAGGCTAATCCTCTGGACTTTGTCATGGAAATAGCCAATCAAGGTCTAGGCAGACAGTATAAGAGGGATTGGGGGAGGAAGGACTTTGAGGAGAGAGTTGAACGTAGCAAAGAGACGATGACAGTCAGAGTCAAGAAAGTTAGTCAGATGGAGAGGTAGGTGGAGGGCATGGACTTCAAAGGAAGCAAAGGAATTAGGGGGAAAAAGAAGAAGAGGGGGCTGAAATTGGTAGTAATGAGAGAGTAGTAACCCAACACCACCACTACGGCCAATGGGCTGAGATGTATAGGAAAATAGGTAGCATTCATGACAGAGGGCAGTGACTGAAGTAGAGTCTTGAAGGAGAAGTCAAGTTTCAGTAAGAGCCGGGAAATGCAAAGTATTAGAGATGAAGAAGTCATGAATGAAGGCAAGTTTATTGGAGACAGAATGTGCATTCCACAAGGTGCATGAAAAAGGGAGAGATGAGGGAGAAAGAAGAGGGATATTAACTAGGTTTGAGAAGTTACGTATCGATAGGCTTTTGGAGTATGAAAAAAGTCTAGGGAGACTAGGGTTGTGGATGACATCTTCAGATGAGAGAAGAAAGAGCAGAATGGGGGCGAGACAAGGAGGCATGACGGAAGTGAGGGTGAGATTCCTTCAGTGAAAGTGGAGATGACTGAATGAAAGAAGAAAATGGTGAAGCTCATGGGCAGATGACAGAATGGTAGGGGAAATGGGGACAGTAAGGAAAGGGTAATGAGAAGTAGGGGCATGGAATTGTCAGAATGAGGAGAAAAGATTAGGAAGAGTTAACATCAAGAACATGATGTTGTGGAGCCATAAGAACATTAAGAACATGATGATGTGGAGCCATAAGAGAGGAAGAAGAGAAGAGAATACAAATCAAAGGATGTACAGGTGGAGAGAGAGGAGAAAGTTCTGGTGGGTTCAGGTTCACCTGAGTAATTGCATCAATGAACAGAGGAAGGAGGTGAAAGAATGTTAAGCCAAGGATGGGGGGGGGGGGCTGAGGGTTGGGGAAGTTGGTTATAATGTAAATGCACCTGAATAATTGCATAAATGAAGAGAGGAAGGCTGTGAAAGAATGATAAGCCGGAGTGGGTGGACTGAGGGGTGGGGAAGTTGGCAACCAAAGTGTTGAGAAGGGAGACACAGCATTGCAGAGAACAGGAGCTGGGTAAAGGACAGAAAAAAGATAGAACACACTGACAAAACAGAAATATAGACAGAACAATAAATAACAAGCTAGATTCTAAACAGACACAGGAAAATGCCTGGACAGAGCATACAAAGTTAGCTGAGGCTTGAAATTAGGGTGCTCTCACTAAGCAGGAACCTCCAAATGGAGGGTCAGCAACTCATGTGCTCAGAGAGGAAAGCTTCTGAACAAAGTCCCAGCAGGGGGAGGAGCTGGGCAAATGCTAAAGGCAAGTAAGTGGAAGCAGGCAGATTCTACAGGAAGTGACCTAGTAAAACTTAGGCAAGGTAAAAAACGTAAGACTTTAAATACCTACAAGACAGGCCTTGTAAAGTAATAGGGAGAAGGACAAAAAAGGAAGAAAAAGCACTCCTAAATGTGCAGTCAGATAGTACTAGTCAGAGAATAGAGGCAATAAAGTGTTGAGAAATTGTTAGGTCTATTCTCCCAGGGGGCTTTGCTATGTTGTTTCATCCTGCTCCACTAGGGGCCATTGCTTAGCCATCTGTCAGCTACTGAACCCTGTTCCTCAGTCTAGGGGTTCTGCTGCAGCACTAAAATCTTAAAACACCTTCCTTGTTTAGAGTAATTTCTACCAACAGAGGTTGTAGTTCAGCTAAGTGCATCACTTGCTGATTTCTTTTGTGATGTTAGCTCTCAGGCATTCCAGTTCTTCATAATTCCAACAGTGGCATAGCCAAATCAGATGTTTTTATTTTTTATTGGGGGGGGGGGGGCAATTTTAACATTGATGGACACTAAGCATACTGATAGGACCAGTAGTATTTATGCTTTTTTTTACATACCGTGTTTAGAAGGTAATTTTATAAGGAGCTTTGTAAATTTACATGCATTAAGATGCATAGCTCATGAATTCCAATGACTTATATGTGTGAATGGGCCTTAATGAGTGTAATTTAGCCGGTCGTTATTTTATAAGTACATGCATCAGGCTGATGGTATACACTTTTAGTGTGGGTGTGCACTGGGCAGAGCACAAATTTATGCCTGCAAGTTATACATACTTGCATTCTTACTTACATGCATTCTTTAGAAATCTAGGGGTGGGCATTTATGCCAGACCTAGTGCTTGTTTCTAAATTTAACGTGCATTTTCTGCCACTTACGCCCCTATTTTTTAAAGAAAAGAAAGCGCATACTTTTCTTTATAAAATAGCTTAGATAGGAATATTCTTGGTGCCTAAATGAGGCGCCTGGTTTTAAAATTACCCACATAATAACTTAGAGTGCACCTGACAATAGATTTCTAAGTAGTCTGCCACAGCTATCATACATTATTTTAAACTCAAATATTTTAAACTCAGCTATTTCAAGCACGTACCAATGCTAAACCACATACACACGCATATGGAAACAATTCAATTATATTTAAAGATGACTCCAAAGGCAGTATCTCATAACTTAATTTAAACTTGACCAGACACAAGGCTGCTATAAAGACAAACATATCAACACACGTCATTACATTCTGCAGAGTGTTCTAAGATGGCCTCTATTGTTATGGCAAATCACTATAACTTGGCATATATCTTTCAACTTTGTTTTATGACAACTGGCTTATTAATCAATATTAATAGAAGAGGTAAACACATTTGACGACTTCATTTCTTGCTATATTTATTGCAGTTTATAAAATACATATGAAGAGTTGTGTAGAAAACAAATACATGACAAACATCAAATCCAATCAATCTATTTGTTTGTGATCCTGTGTATCACTAAGCTCTTCCAGCAACCTGCTGGTATATTGCTGGGTTGATTCAGGTGTTGGAATTTCCCCTGGAAGTAGCATTAGAATGAAGATCTGGCAATTTTCTCTGAGAGAGCTGAGTAAGCCCAGAACCATTGAAGGACTGGAAGGTAACCTTTTGAAGTTATAAATTCCCCAGATGTTGGAGGGAAGATATCTTTCTGAGCCATTAGAGTCTTTTCTACCAAGTTAGCCCCATATGGAGAAATAGTGGGGCTACGCCAGTGGGGGTCTCCAAGCTCACTGTGGGCTGGAGGCAAAGGACAAAGAAGAGGGGTGCATGGAGTACTGCTTCGGATCCCAGTGGTTTTGGATAGAGGATCCAGAGAACAGCAGGCACAGCGGCCCCCCAGGATTCATTTCTGCTACCCCGTGTCAGGAAGAAGGTACAGGAAGAGTCAAACCCCTTACTGTGAACCTAAGGAGAAAGACTCATAAAAAGCTAACCCAGCAAGGGGTCCTGGGAACCAGCCTGCAACTGACTTGCCAGTTTTTGTATGAGGTGCGATCAAAATGTTTCGAGAATTGTACAATAAAACAAGACATATAACACTGACAATTATTGCACTTCGTCTCCTTCAAAGTAGCCCCCTTCTGATGAAACACACTTCCTCCAGTGTTCCTGCCACTGCCGGAAACAATTTTGAAATGTCTCTTTCGTTATGCTGTGAAGCTGCTGTGTCAAATTTTGCTTAATGGTCTCCAAGTCATTGAGACTCCTTCCTTTCAGTGGTAATTTCAGTTCTGGAAACAAGAAGAAGTCACGGGGTGTAAGGTCAGGTGAGTATGGAGGCTTACAGACTTGCTCGATTTGGTGTTTGGCCAAGAACTACAGGACAAGATGGGATGCGTGAGCTGGGGGGGTTATTGTGATGAAGAAAGCATTCACCATTCCTATGCAATCCTGGCCTCTTAAGACGAACTGCATCTCTCAAACGAGTCAGAACTTGTAGTACTTAGTGATGGTTTGGCCTTTTGGAGCATACTCATGGTGAACAATACCCTGGTAATCAAAGAAAACTGTGAGCATGACCTTGACATTGCTCCTCACCTGATGGGCTTTCTTGAGTCTGGGAGAGTTTGCAGTCTTCCATTGTGAGGACTGAACATTAGTTTCCAGGTCATAACCATAAACCCATGATTCTTGACCAGTAATAATCTTTTTGATGAAATATGAGCCATTTTCAATGCATTTCAAGAACTCCCTGGTTGCAGACAGTCAATATTCTTTTTGGTCAGCGGATAGGAGTTTTGGCATGAATTTTGCAGACACACGTCTCATCTTCAAATTGACAGTAAGAATGGACTGTATCAACTTGAAACTAATGTCCATGTCCTCAGCAAGCTCCCTGATAGTTAATCGACGATTTGAGTGTACTGAGGCATGCACTGCTTCAGCTTTGTCTTCATTCCTGCTCGTGGATGGCCTTTCAGAATGTTTGTCACTGTCAACACTTTGGTGGTCCTCTTCGAAACATTTGTACCAGTCATAAACTCAAGCACAACTCATGCATTCATCGCCAAACACTTGCTGTAACTTGTCATAATCTCTTTGCACGAATCTCCAAGTTTATGGCAGAATTTAATGCAAATTTGCTGTTCAATATTTTCACTCATCGTAAATCTGACAAATTGCTTTTACACAATACCAAATATCAACTGATTTAAAAAAGTACAGGTGTGCTGCAGTCACACTACACTCTGCACATGCATGCTTAATAGCATTGTGATGTGATGTATTATTATATAGCTACACAACAAGTCTCAATACTTTTTGAACATACAGTACCTCGTAGTGAGTGGTGTGAAAGATGGATGAGCATTTATCTATGAAGGAAAAGTAGATTGTGGAATTTTTGTACCTGACAATTGTACTTTAACAAAGAGAACCCATGTTTGAAATGGGAGGGACACTCCCCAGAGAAGAATTGTGAAAGAAACTAAGGGCAAGATATTTGTAAGTACATGTGTCATTGTCTTTCTTTTTGGAGTTTCCTGGGTTACTTTATTTTATTTTGTTGTTTGTGTTTGTTGTCTTTATTTGTATTTATTTTGTAATTTGTTCAGGTTTTTTGATTCTAGATCGTTGTCCTACCTGCTGTTTTTGCTTTTATTCAGAATTTGTACTGAGTCCACTAATCTCTCTGTTTATATCTCTCCTTTTATTCACTAAGAAATAAAATTAACCCTTGACCATGGGCAGCTCCAGAGTTGCCTCAAGGTATTGGCACCCTAGGAAAATCCTATTTTATTTATTTATTTATATTCTCTTACATACCGCGCTACTCTGCATCAGTGCAGTTTACATTGAACAAACTGAAATTACATTGAACAGGGCATTATAACTTGGAGATAACTATTTTACAGGGAACATGGGCTATGGAGGGTTAAGTGGCTTGCCCAAGACCACAAGGAGCACCTGTGGGACTAGAAACCCCAGTCCTTCCGGCCCAAGGTTGCTGTCCTCTAGTGGGATTTGAACCCCTGACCTGAAGTACCTTGCCCCAACCACTAGGCCACTCCTCCACTCCATCTCCACTCCTAAACCTTACGTCCACCCCTCCCCCCCCCGGGTGTCAGAATCTATTGTTTAGCTTTGAATGCCCTGCTCTTTGCTGTCCCCAGAGGCTGCCACTCTAGGTGACCATTTAATTTGCCTACTGAGTTTGCTAATTCAAGCACTTACCGATGCTAAACCACATACACACGCATGTGGAAACAATTCAATTATTCTTAAAGATGGCTCCAAAGGCAGTATTTCATATCTTAATTTAAACTTGACCAGATACAAGTCTCCTATAAAGACAAACATATCAACACACATTATTAGGCCTCACTAAACGTTATCTTCCTTCTGACCTGCTGTCACATCTATGTCACTTACATCTCATTTTCCCCTGCTTCATTCTCAAATCCTTCCTTCAACCCCTGTCACCCTTTCTTCCTTTTCTATAATCACTAAGGAAGAAACTACATCACTCTTCCTCCAAACTCACTACCTGCTCCCATCCCCACCCATCTACTATGCTCTACCACCCCCACTGTCACCTTTTCTGTAATATGCTGAACCTGTAATATGGAAGGGCAGACTAGATAGACCATGTGGTCTTTTTCTGCCATCATGTTTCTATGTTTCTATTGATTTCCACTTTAACTGTTTCTGCTGCCTTCAAACGTGCTGTGGTTACACTGCTCCTCAAAAAACCTTGACTAGACTCCACCTGCCCTTCAAATTATTGGCCCATCTCGCTCTTCACTTTGTGTTCAAACTACTTGACTTTCTTTCCTCTCAAGCCCTTCTGGATCTACTACAATCGGGCTTCTGTCATCTACATTCTACAGAAACTGGCCTTGCCAAAGTATCCAGTAACATGCTCTTGGCCAAATTCAAGGGAGGGTCACATTGGGTGTTATTTTAAAGGAATCCCTGAAACAGTGAGATAATAAGTGTGGATCCACTGGTTCTCCTAACTCTGCTGTCCATGCTTCTGCCACTCCCATCCCCCAATCCAGTTTCCTTTGTTCTCTCCCTGCCTTATACCAATGGGAAAGCTAGTTTTCTGAGTCCGGCATTTCTAAAAAACGTTGTCCAAGGGCGTAAATCCCCCCCCCAGTCTCCTATTTCCCTGTACCTACTATTGATATAGTGGCGACACTGCAGATATGCCCAGAAATGCTTATTTGGTATCATCCATTTTTTCCTGCATTTTATTAAAAGTCGGGAATCCTTGCTGCTCTAAATCTATAATCTGCTCCACATATCTGCAGCCCTTGGAGGTCCAGGTGTCAAATACTGTTTTGCCTACCGCGGTGCAAATTCCGGGTTTCCCACTAATGTCCCAAATGGGGAGCAACCTTTGCCACCTCTCATGTTCTTCCTCCACCACCGCCAAGCCTTTCCCAGTGGGTCGAGTAGTCAACTCTTCCCCCCTGCCTTTGCCTCTCTCTCAAAGCAACAGTAACAAGCTAAATAATGAGTAGGGGTAACAGCTATCATCCATGAGGCCTTTTGGTGCATATTGCTCCCCAACAGCCTGTAGCTCATGTATCCATCTCATGAAGGCCATCACATTATACAGGTTCAAGTCAGGCAGACCCACTCCCCCCTTCTCCTTCCCTCATCTCATTTTCACATAGCTAATCCTTGCCCCTTTCCCTCACTATAAGAAAGAGCGTATCATGCTTTTGAACATCCATTCCTCCTGCTTTCTAATCTACAGGGGCAGCATCTGTATTGGGTATAATATGCGGGGTAGAATTTCCATCTTGAAAAGCAGAGGATAGGGATAGGGATCATGAGATGTCTTTTGCTGGACGAGGACCACTGTTGCTAGGGGGCAAGTAGTGGTCTTCACACCAGGAAGGCTACGGTTTGGGGGATCATATTCTTTGGACGGGGTAGGGGGTTTGGCTATTGGTAGGGTCAGCTGTCAGCGAGGGGGTCAGGAAGAGCATCCATTGTCTTCCGTGGTGATCAGGGGAATCTAGGTGAAGAGAAGTGACTGGGGGGGTGGGGGGGGGGAGAGGATGCTGGCTTAGACTGTTCATATACAGCAGGAGCAGCAATTTAAAAAGTTGCTCCTACACATACACATGTGGAAGGTATTTGCATGTTTTTCCCCCATGTGTAGCTATGTTTATGTTTATTAAAACTTTCTATACCGCCTTTCATTATAAAGGCAAGGCAGTTTACAAATACATAACAATTAAAAGTTAAAATGGAAAAGAACTCCAGATAATTAAAAGGACAGGAAGGAAGAAGAGAAAAGGTATCTTCAGAAGAGGGATAAAAAGAAAATGAGGCATGAGAAAAAGGAACTGCCTGAACTAATGTACTGTACAGCCAAGGAACCAAAGGCCTGTTGAAATAAGTGGGCTTTAAGTTGCAATCTGAAAGTATGGTAGGAGGTTTCTAGACAAAAGTATAGGGGCAGCAAGTTCCAAATGATGGGGACACAAAAGAAAAAAAGCTGAGTGATGGTAGATTTGAGCTTTGCTTTAGAAGGAGGAGGTTTGTTGTCATGTATGGATCATAATGTCTGCAGAGGGGTGTGAAAAGATAAGAAAAGATGAGAGATAGGAAGGTATTCCAGTGTTAAAAACTTTGTGTACAGATGTCAGAAGTTTAAACTGAATACAAAAAGTGATGGGTAACCAACAGTGGTATTTTAAAAGACCTGTGACATGATCAGAGAAATTGATAAATCAGAAATAGAGCAGTATACACGGTCCCAAACAGTAGGATTGAATGATGGAGGACAGTAGAAAAAGAGGATATGACGTTTTGAAGAAGTGGTGGACTTAACCAGAAGGGATTCAAGATAGCATAAGGAGACAGATATAGTTTCAGTAAGACAGAGAAAGGATCTGTATATATCGACCAGGCCACCTCCAGGTCTAGAAAGATGAGGAGAGGACAAAGCACTGTACAGCGGGGAAAGGCAACGGGTGAAATAGACCTCATTCCCATTCCTTCAACCAGGTTTCTGTAAGATATAGAAGATCAAAGCTGAGTTCTGATAAATGGTCAGAGATGAGAGCCATTTTGGATTTTATAGATCTATAGTTTAGCAAACCAATAAAGAAGAGTGGGAAGCAGACGAATCATAAGCAGGGTATGTAAAATTGTTTTAAAATAACTGCTTCTGATTAACGTGGTGAGACATACAAGCACAGTCTTGCTTTTATTTTACAAGAGGCTTTACTTTTAGCAGAGTCTCTTGTAAAAATACTTTGGAGTAACCCATGTTCCTACATGGATGTATGAATTCTCCTCTCCACGATCTATGTAAAATCTGTCTTTAAACTTACAGCACTATAAGCCCCATCCCCTCCAAAAACAAACAACCCCCTTCCAATCATATTCAATATTACTACTCACATACCCACATCTGAAAATGCCTATCTGAACAATCACATTTTCAAAGCCTTCCTAAAATCGCATAGATCTGAAGAACAATGTATTTCAACCAGTAAGGTACTCCACACTATGACCAAGAATGTCCTCCCCCTATGTATCATCTTTTCACCCATCATAGCTCCTGAATCCTCAATACTGCCTGTCTGCCCCCAGTTGTATCATCCTACCTGGCTTGTAACCCTGCACTTTCTTTTCTAAGTATGTAGGGGCTCCATTTTAACCTGGTAGAGAGATTGCTATAAAGGTAAAGGTAACCTTGGTGTCCTTAAATAAGGGCCAGACAGAGTTAAAAGATTCAAAATTATCCCTGTCAACTTCTAAGCAGGTTGTAAAGACAACCAAAAAACAAACTTTGAAATGTCTGCATACAAATGTTAGAAGTTTAAAAAATAAGACGATAGAGTTAAAATATATGGCACTGAATGAAAAGGTAGATATAATTGCATAGGCACCTGGTATAAGAGGCTTGGAGAGGCTAAGCCTTCCCAGACTCAGACTCTCCCTCTCCCCCCCCCCCCCCCACACACACTGAGCAAAACTGAAAGGCAGCATTGCTGTTTGATCTGCCTGCCAGTTTGACTCACCACTAGTACAGCCTCTCTCTTTCCCCCACCCTGAATGCCACTGTAGTGCTCCCACTAGGCACCCAGGGCCCCTTTGTAATGCTGGGAATGGGATCAGAGAGTGGTTGGGGGTGTGTAGTGGAGGGGTTAGATGGGGGGTCTTCATAACAGGATGTTACAGGTCAGGGAACTGGATGCTCTAAGGAGGGCTGTCAGGGAGGGGTTCAACTTTTGGAAGGTTGACTGTTGGGTGGTCGAGAAGGGGATCTGCTGTATTATGGGGTGATCAGAGCAGATAGTTTGGGGGAGTAAATCAGGGGATCAGTCCTTTGCATTTGCAGCTGCCTCGTTTAGCAGGCATTTATTTGTGTCCCTCGGGTAGTTGTAAACAGGGCCGTACCGATTGTGAAATGCGCCCTGTGTGACTTGCACATTGGGCACGCGCCCCCCCCCCCGCACCTCCATCTAGCCACTTTATGGGGGTGGGAGAGAAGAGGCGTGCACCCAATGTGCAAGTTGCCAGCACGCTAAGCAGGTCTGGTCCCTCTGGGAGGGACCAGACCTGCTTAGCATGCCGCGAGAAGGCTTAAAGGGCGCATTTCAGCAGTCTGCTGTTGCCTACCGCCACTGAGAGAAGAAACAGTGGCGGCAGCAGGCAACGGCAGACAGCCAAAATGCGCCCCTTAAGCCTTTGCACAATGTGCGGCCGCACCGCTTGCACAGGGCTAGGTACGGTCCTGGTTGTAAATATGCCAAGATCTATACCTTTCTCTATAGACGTGGATGTCCCTTGTAAAAGGAGGAATCCATATCTCTATTGCAGGCCCACCCAAAGCACTCCCTCTCCCTGCCCAAACCACATCTAGACATAGTCATCATCTCTGCACGTTGAATAGCCCTTTCCAAAATGGCAGCTATACATCTATATCAATCTATATGTGTAAATGCTACTATTTACATATGGGGATGCTTCTAAAGTAACCACCTTAATGTAGGGTTGGGAGTGTTGAGTTTTGGGGGTGAAGCTAGTTGTATGGGAAATTATGTTGCTGTCATTTGCATTGGGATTTATACTGTTGCATTTCTTTTATTGCTTTATCTGTATGTTGTTCAGGGTCTGGATGATAGCTGCAGTTGATAATGAAACTAACTAACTAACTAAATACATATATACATGCATGTTCAAATTAATCTAAAGTATTTTTGGCCCATTGGTTTGTTTTATATTTGTCTGTCAATGATCTTCAAAGGAACTACAAGTGAAAGAATATTTTAGATAAGTCATGGAAAGAAGAATTCCCACATCTAATTTGGGTTGTGGTGAATTCCCATAGCATTTTACAAGAGGCTCTGCCAAATGTAAAATAGGTGCAGGACTGCACATGTATATCTCTCCATGTCCAGTGGGAGCAATGACTTTAAAAAGCTGCACATGGGGGAAAAAAAACCCCCCATACCAATACACCTCACATATGCATGAGAACAATTTTTTTTTAATTTGCTACTCCCACTTGCATGAATACCTCAAACCAGCACCACCATTTCCACTCTGATCATTATCCAAACACTACTCCCTCATTACTCCCATCTCTCTTCCTTCCCAATGACCTTCCAAGCCATCCAGTACTCTCCCTGACCCCTTAAAAGCCCCACGTCCTAAAGCATCTGATCCCCCACACAAGCAATCCCCCAGCATGAATAACCCATCACCCAATCCTTGGCAACAACAACAACACTCCCTTGAATCCCTCTCAGCAGAACCCCCAACTCCGATCCTCAGCCCCAGCCTACTGGGGGTCCTTTGTGTCTATTGGGAGCCAGAATGATCCCCAGTTGATCCTGCTCTTATGGCATCAGGTTCTAAAATGTTTTAGGGGATAGGAGTGAACAAATGTGTTGGGGAATCACCTGTTGGGTAAAATCAGGAAAGGGACTGGATGACTTGGGAGGTCATCAGGAGAAGGATCAAGATTTGTGAGTGATCAAGGAGGTGACTGGGGAAGGGGGCAGACCTCGGTATTGACATCTGCCCCTTCCAGTGGGTACTTATTCATGCCTCGAGAAAGTTGTACATGCTGATATCTACACTTTTTCCTAGAGACGTGGATTCCCCTTGTAAACGGGGGAATCCATTGCTATATTGTAGACCTGTCCAAATCACTTCCTCCCCACTCTCACCATACCTCCAGGAAATCTAAACATGACAAAACATCCACATTTAAAATGCCTCATTTTAAAATGGGGCTTACATATGTATGCCAATCTACACGTGTAAATACTCTTATTTAGTTGTGGGGATGCATTTAAAATCTATTGGTAAGGATATGATTACTCACTTGCAGATGCCAACACCTTCTTGACTCTTGTTTTAAGTTAATTCCATGTTACTGTCTGAAATCCGATGTTGCAAATTTGCAGGAATTGGTGGTATGGTGTATACTGTGCAGCATAATGCTGCTGAAAAGGCTGCAGGGCAGTGGAACAGAAGTTTAGATAGCTTGCAAAGTCTTCTGGAGTTCTTCTGCTAGGGCTGCTGCAGGAGGAATGTAGATGAGCCTTCTGGTCCTCTGCTGCTGGAAAGAATACCAGGCTGTGGAAGCTGAAGCCCAGATGATTCAGTGGGTCCTCTGGAGTCCTTTGCTAGGGCTGCTGGAAAAAGGCGTCTTGCTTTTGATGTGCATGAAAGGGTTTGCCTCTGTCAAAATTCTTTTCAAATTCTCTTTTTACCTGATTTATGGATGTGCTAGTTCTGACTTGCCAGTGCTTATGCTTTTCCTATTTTCTTCAATCTGTTTTCAGTTTTTGAAACATGTCCTTTTGGCTTTCATTGGCTCTTTCACCATATTACTTAACTATGTTGATGATCACTTGGCCTTCCAGCATCCTTTCTCAATGCACAAACTGCATTCTATTGAGCTTTCAAAATGCTATATACGTATAAATAATGAAGCAAAACTTCACAAATGGCTGTGGAAAGTGAATCCACATTAAAAAATGATAGATTTTCACTTCATAAAGCTGTATCTGTTAAAATAGGAGCAAAAGACCTCAGATAGAGCCTTAAACTCATCACTAAACTGTATGATGGCTGAATTGTCAATCACATGTCTGAAGAACATCCTCCACAAGAAGGCGCTTTAATTAAGACATCTTTAGATAAAATTGACAGACTGTATGATATTCCAACTGAATTTGTGATATATTTAGCCTCTATTGCTTTGAAAAAATAAATTTTCTCTGTTCAATAATCAACTTTATCAATAAATAGTAGGCAGGATTGTGGGTGCCACAATCATACTATCTTTGGCCAACTTGTACATGGTGGATTTTAAGCAAGAATGGGCTTTTCAAGCTCCTTTTCATGCCCCATATCATAGTCCAGTATCATGTTATTGATGATGGGCCCAATTTTCAACTGGGCGGTGCCTCCCCTTCTGCATAACCCAGTTAGCCCTTTCCTCTACCCCCTGCTCCATCCCGGAACGCCCCTAACACTTCCCAATGCTAACCGCATAACATCTGGGTGCATTAGGGACATATTCGGGATTTTCTAGGGCACTATTTATGTAGGAGCCCTTCAAAATCCAGATATGGCATTTACATGAGTAACTAGAGACGTTACCCATGTAAATGCCTTTGAAAATTGGTCCCAACATCTTTATGTGCTAGGAAGGTGAAGAAAAACCTTTATGGAATTTGTTAACTACATGCAATGAGTATCTTCAGTTTACCATCCATTTCTATAAAGCCGAGATTTCTTTTCTTGATGTTTTAGTTAATAAGGACACGCAAGGTTAAAGAACTAGTATATTTAGGAAAATTAAAGATTGAAATGCATTTTTTGTGCTTTGGTAGTTTCCATTCAGAACCTTCAGAAAAGAAATATATCATTCACACAATTCTTGCATTATAGAAGATTAAGTTCTGATGTGGAGGAGTATACATTGCAATCAGAAGTGTTGTTTAGGAATTTATGTGAAAGATGATATTCAGACAGTATCATCAATCGAGTATTCAAGAGAGCCCTTTAAAATGATAGATCTTTGTTATTAAAACCTAAGAACAGGCCAACGGATGATGAACAGTGCATTACTTGTGTGTTAAGATATTCAGAGTTGGCACATAAAATATAGCTCTGGGTTTACTTTATATTTAAACAGCACCTAAACCTTTCCTTAAACCTTACTTAACCTTTCCAACCCTCTCCTTTAAGGTTTTTTTTTTTTTAATTTCTCCATTTTTTCATAATTTCCCTTTTTTTAAAAAATGAAGTGCTACTGCAATAGTTTTACTTATTGTCCTCTCGACGGTTGCATGACCAGCTGCTCCATGAACCAGTGGGAAGGGAGAGGAGGAAGAAGAGGGGATAAATAAAAGAGGAGGATGAAAAGAAAAAAAAGAGCATAAGAACATAAAAACTCCCATACTGGCTTGGACCAAAGGTACATTAAGCCCAATATCCTGTTCCCAACAGTGGCCAGTCTAAGTCACAAGTACCCGACATATCCCAAAAGTAGCCCGTTCCATGCTACTAATCCTCATGGAAAAGTAGTGGTTTTCTCTTGGACTACCTTAATAACTGTTTATGGGTCTTTCCTCCAGGAATTTGTCCAAAACATTTTTAAACCCAGCTACACCACCTGTTTTAACCACATCCACAGGCAATGAGTTCCAAAGATTAATACGGTGGAAGAAAAAAATATTTTCTCCTGTCTGTTTTAAACATACTGCCTTGTAGTGTCATGGCATTTCCCCTAGTCCTTTTATTTTTTGAAAGAGTAAACAACTGACACATTTACCCGTTCCACACCATTCAGGATTTAGATCTCTAGCATATCTCCCCTCAGGTATCTCGTCTTCAAGCAGAAAAGCCCTAACCTCTTTAGTCTTTCCTCATAGCAATGTTGTCCCACCCCCTTAATCATTTTGGTTGCCCTTCTCTGTATCTTTTCTAATTCAGCTATATCTTTTTTGTGATGTGGAGACCAGAATGAGAGGGAAGAGAAATATGTAGAATGGGGATAAGTAGCATGAAACTGGATTCTTTTGGGATATGTCAGGTACTTGTGACCAGGATTGACCAATGTTAGAAACAGGACACTGGGCTTTATGGACCTTTGGTAAGACCCAGCATGGCAGTTCTTATGAGGAGAAAAAAAACAGCAGGATGGATGATAAAAACGGAAGATTAATGGAGGTGAAGGAGAAAAAGGGAAAGAGAGAAAGAGAAGTGTGATGGAAAGCAGAGTGGAGGAGTAACCTATTGATTAGAACAGTGGGCTGGGAAACAGGGAAGTCAGTGTTCAAATCCTACTCATGCTCCTTGTACCCTTAGGCAAGTCACATAACCATCCATAAACTCAGAGGGCCCAATATTCCAAGGCATTTGCATGGTTTACAGACATGTAAATGCCCATAAGCGGGATATTCAGCGGCATTAACTCAGTTAATGCTGCTAAATATCCACAGGTACCACTGCTATATGCCAGTCAGAATCAGGGTGTTTCAGAAGCACTCCGTGGGTGGTACCCGGAGATAACTGATCAGTGGCAATATTCAGCTGCTGTCCAGTTATCCCTCAGCGGTGAAAGTAAGGTGCCAAAAAAACTGACCTAACTTTTGCCGCCAAGGCTTACTGGGCAGTAGCTGAATATTGCTGTTGCCCGATTAGCTTCCTGCTTCCACAGTTGGCCCGGATATTCAATGCCGGTGGCCGGATATTGCCCCGGCATTGAATATCCAGATTTAGTGTTCAGCGGCCATGGCTAGGCGCTGTAATTGTATTAGCCGTCTCCACTGACTATTGGGCCCAGAGTATTCAGCCATGGGTAAAAAAATGTGTATATTCAGTAGCAATATTCTTGTACTAAGTTATGTGGAAGGTTATTCAGCTGGCAGCGCTGAAAATCGCCGTTGTTCGGCTAAATGGCAGCTCCGTCTCCAGACTGCCCTGGCACCATCTGGATAGTGCTGAAGAGTTCAGAGATAATGTTCATCGGCATTTTCCAGATAAGTGCTGTCGAATATTTGCCCCATAGATTATAAAGCCCGCTGGGAAAAAGGAAATACCTTGAACACTTGAAGGTAACTTGCCTTGAACTACTGGAAAGCTAAATACAAAATAATAATAAAATAATAATAATAAAAATGATAGATATTATGTCTGCTATCTAGACAAACTTAGGACAATGAAAAGACTTTCCTAAATTTATCTGGATCATTACATGGACAGTGGACTGAATAATGGGGAGTAGCATAATGGTTGCAGTAGTGACCTAAAACCAGGGAGTGTTTGAATCCCACTGTGGCTCCTTGTGATCTGGGGCAGATCCCTTAACCCTCCATTGCCTCAGGTACAAACTTAGACTGCAAGCCCTCCAGGGGCAGGAAAATGCCTACTGTAACTGAATGTTACTTGCCTTGAACTTCTGCAAAAAAGCATCAGCTAAACCCCATTCCCCTATCACTGCTATACATACAGCATCAACACATGTAAATAAGTGTTTTTTAGACATATAGGTCATCTACATAAGCAAACAGTGACTTTAGGAAGCCGCCATTTAGACGTGGTGATCCACACCATGTAGAGACTGCAAGAAGGTGTGGTTAGGACAGGTAGAAGGAGCAGTTTAGGTGAGCCTAAAATATCAATACTGTACATATTCTCCATTTTACATGTGGAAGTTAAAAAATCTAGATGATGGAATTTGCACTAGCTCCAAGGCATGCATAATTGCCTGTTTGAAGAGATAGATGTAAAGACAGAGTTCAGCACCTTGTCCAATCCCCCCTCTCAGCACTCCTTTGGAACCAACCTGGACATCAGAGACCCCCTCAGACATCAAAATCCACTCAGACCTTACAGTTGATGATGGAGATAGAGGATGTCGGGGCAGCGTCAGTAATGCAGGCACTACTTGATCTCTGGCTTAACTCTTGCTTTGCCACCCAAAGATCCTCTTTGATCCTGTGCCCCAACTTCTTGAAATCCGATACTATGTTTGTATCTCATCACCACCGGGGAAAGAATAAGGATGCCTTGGTCCCTGGGAGGAACCCTGATCATTCCTGTCCCCCTATCCCCTTCACCCTTACCCTTAATCCAATCCTGAGTTGACAAGGATCCTTGCTGGGATCATGTGGAGGTCATCTACTCCACCAGTGTAAATCCAAAAGATAAATCCTGTTTTTTATCCATCTAGTATATCAAAAGTGTGATCCCTTATTCGCTTTATTTTCTCCAGCTAACTTTCTAATAGCATTTTTGGATATTGATCAATACCATTACATGATTTGCTTACTGTGAGGCACATTCTGAGCTGCACCTATCCTGGGAGCTGTGGCTACATTCCTATATAAGCTCTTTCCAAAAAATATGCGCGACAATATTAAAAATAATTTTAAGCTCATTTGCAGCAATTGAATGAATAATTTCTCTATCCATAGATTTCCAAACCTTATATGGATAGTATTGAGCTAAATATCTGACTGAATAGCCAAATACTATCTTTATTAGAAAGGGTCAAGTCTAGGACAGCGTTAGGCTGGGCTGCAGAAATTATCCAGAGAGTGGCATAATTCAGTCTTTATTTGAAAAATGTATATGTTTACTTTAGGACTACCAAATATAAGGGGTGGATCACAGGGTTGCTTGGTTTGTACCATGGATTCATTGAGGAAGACAGTCCATTGTGGCTCTGGGGAATCAGGAAGGATCCTAGACATATGGTGCTGCATCCATGAACGAGAGGTGGATGAGGAGGACCTTTTTGTCTCTGCTCCATAGTGACATCCCTTGCAAAAGCTCACTTGTTGATGTGATATCATAGAAACATGAAACATGATGACAGAAAAAGACCACATGGCCTATCTAGTCTGCCATTCCATATCAACCACTACAGCAGTCCCCTTTTTACCTTTAGAGATCCTCTGTGTTTGTCCCATGCTTCTTTGAATTCAGATATTGTCCTCATCTCTACCACCTCCACTGGGAGACTATTCCACGGATCCACCACTCTTTTTGTAAAGAAATATTTCCGCATATCACTCTTGAATCTATCCCCTTTCACCCTCATCCCATGTTCCCTCATAGCAGAACTTGCTTTCAATTGAAAGTAGCTCTCCTTCTGTGCATTTATGCCATGGAGGAATTTAAACGTCTCAATCATATCACCTCTTTCCCACCTTTCCTCTAAGGTGTACATATTAAGATCCTTAAATTTGTTCTCATATATTTTACAATGAAAACCACTAACCATTTTAGTAGCCACCCTCTGTACTGACTCCATCCTGTTCACATCCTTTTGAAGGTGCGGTCTCCAGAATTGCACACTATACTCCAAATGAGGACACACCAAAGACTTATACAGAGGCATTATCACCTCCTTTCTTCTGCTGGCCATTCCTCTCCCTATGCACCCAAGCATCTTTCTAGCTTTCACTGTCACCTTTTCTACCTATTTAGCTACTTTAAGATCATCAGACACAATCACGCCTAGGTCCTCTCTTCTTTAGTGGACAAAAGTACTTCACCCCATATACTATATTGCTCCCTTGGATTGCTGCAGCCCAAATGCATAACCTTGCATTTTTTAACATTAAATCCCAGCTGCCACATTCTAGACCATTCTTCAAGCTTAGCTAGATCCCTCCTCCTGTTACCTACACCTCACTGGGTATCTACTCTATTGCAGATTTTGGTATCATCCGCAAACCTTACCCGACAGCCCTTCTGCTATATCACTAACAAAGATATTAAAAAGAATCGGACAAAGGACAGATCCCTGGGGCACACCACTGGTAACCTCCTTCTCCTCAGAGTGAGTTCCATTTACCTGTACCCTCCAGTGAGTTTGAAACAATTGGCCATAGTCTTTATGACTGCCAACTTATAACTTTGGTTGGTTTCAATTCTACCCAAAGAAGCACTAATACTGCTAGTCATCAATGAAACTGGTTGCAGGAGTGGTGGAGTAGGCTGTAGTGGGATTGTCAAGATTTCCAGGCATTCCACACCTCAATTTTCTCTTTCACTTTGGTACATTATTTGCAAGATTGAAGATATAATTGCCAGTACCACATTCTTCTTCAATTTGCTTCTGGTGACCACAGTACTGTCTGTCAAGCCCAGATGAGGCAAAGGACTTGAGGCCTCCTGGTGCGATTCTTGGAATGTTGGGTATGGTAGTCACTACAGGCATCCCAACTATAGCTACAGCTTCTAATGCAGTTTTAACAGGTACCTTGCATGCCTTTAGCCATGGCACTATTTTCCCACTGTTTTCCATGGAACTGTTATGCCTTAACAGCTATGGTGCTAGCAGCTTCAGTTGTGACTGCTTCTCTCTCTCATTTCCGGTGATAGCCCAGCCTAGATCACCCTGCTATTCTCTCCAGATAGACTTCTGGACACATGCAGCTCTGGCTCCACAGGCTGAGGCCCCACCCACTTTCTTTAATTGACTCATCAAACAGCAGCAATGACTTCAGTAGCTTGATGAGTGCATTGGGGTTCAGCAAAGGTGGCTTTGTCAGTCCTTCTTCACCCCCTGACCCTACTGACTCTGAGACAGAATCTGGGTCCTTGCTGTGTTGGGTCCTAATTGATTTTGCTAGCAGTTGATGATGATAGAAAGGTACAGTATTCTGACTTCATGCCTCCACAGACTTCATGTATTACCTCCACAGACCTCTATGCAGATAATCTGCAGATATCCTTCTTGCATTTGGGTGCAGCATGAATCATGGGTTTGGCTCTGGTGTGTAAAGCAAAGCTATACAGTCTATACAATGAATCCAGAAGTATAATGTTGGTAGCACTCTGAAGCATTGAGGACACTTAATCCTCCCCACTAGATCAAAGTCATCTCAGTTCCAGGGCTTGATACCAGGTCCCCAGCAGATCTAGGCCTTCTTTAGGTGTCAGTTGAGCAGCTGAGTAGCTAACAGATTGCTCTCCTGCATGCAGCTCACTGCACTTGAGGCGTGGTGTGCAGACTCTTGGGCTGAGTGAGTCCAATGTCAACATGCTTTGGATTGTCTATACCAGGGGTTCCCAAACCTGTCCTGGGGCCTCCCCAGCCAGTTGGGTTTTCTGGATATCCACAATGAATATGCATGAGAGAGATTTGCATACAATGGAGGCATTGCATGCAAATCTCTCTTATGTATATTCATTGTGGATGTCCTGAAAACCCGACTGGCTGGGAGGCAGGTTTGGAAGCTCCTGCTCTATACCGTTACTATGGAGCATTCTCTCTTCAGTTGGTGCCAAAGATTCATGGGCTTGGCAGTTCTTCTGGCAAGTTCAGTTGTTATCTAAACTCAGTTTAAATGGGCTCAGCGGAGTACTCTGAATAATGACAGAAATCTGCTCCCAGAATCTATGCACCCATTTGCTGCTTGGGTGCCATTTTCTTTGGCAGGTGACTGAAGAGACCTCCTAGAAGCATGTAGTTTAAAGCTCTTCAGTATCTGTCACCACATCTAGATAGCATATTGTCCCTTAAGGCATAGGTTTTCAATCCAGTCCTCGGGGAACCCTAGGCCAGTCAGGTTTTCAGGATTCCCACAATGAATATACATAAGATAGATTTGCATACAATGAAGGCAGAACATGCAAATCTTTCTCATGCATATTCATTCTAGGAATCCTGAGAACCTGACTGGCCTAGGGTTCCCCGAGGACTGGGTTGAAAACCTCTGCCTTAAGGTCTCTGTTCATGTACCACTTCTCCAATCCTCCAATCTGTGGGGCTGAGGGTAACCCCAGAGGATGAGTGCAATATAAAATTGCTGATGTTTGTGCTCACTTGTAATCTGTTTTCATTCTATTCACAGCACACTGGTAAGGGTCCCTAGAGATATTCCTGACCATTTGTTTATGCTCTTCATGACATTTACAATCCTACAATCCCACCTATTTACAATCCAAGATATGTCAGACCAACAAAACCTCTACTACAACCTATACCACTGAGCAAAACTGCCAAACAACCCTAACCATGTTTTCTACCCCCTCCAAGAGAGGAATTGAAGACACTATTGCAGCCCTTAACTCCTCTACTGCTCAGACCGATCCATGCCCAGCATTCTGGATCAAGGAGCTTCGCAGTCACTTCAGTTCAGTACTGTCCAAAATAATGAATCTCTCCTTCTCAACTGGCTCCTTCCCTTCAGCCCTTAAACACACCTCTATCAGACCTCTACTAAAAAACTGCAAACTTGACGCCCAACAGGTGGAATCTTACAGACCCATATCTAGCATTCCACTACTCGCGAAGATCATTGAAAAGGAGGCCCAAAAGCAATTGCAGGATCACATTGACTCCGCTGCACCGTTAGACCCCTGCCAACATGGTTTTAGGGAATTCCATGGAGTGGAAACCCTCCTTACCACTCTCCTCTGCAAAATAATCACTGGCATTGACGACATCCGTCAAGGTTTTGCACTCATCTTTCTTGACATCGCTGCAGCTTTTGATTCAGTAAATCATGAGCTTCTACTAGGACGACTGATTGACAAAGGCATTAATGGAAGAGCGCTCGAATGGTGCAGATCCTACTTGTCCGATAGATGGCAGCATTTATTTATTTATTTATTTATTACAGGCTCTTATATACCGCTCTATTCAGCATCAGCGCGGTTCACAATATAACAACAGACCAGAACAACAAACTGTTTGGTTTTACAGAGAACAAGGTCAGAGAACTTGGATAAAACATGGGACGTCATTACATGTTCGTTCTGGAGGGTTAAAGTCTGAACCCTTCCACCAAAGCCAAGGAGTCCCTCAGGGATCTTCCCTTTCTGCACTCCTTTTCAATATTTACATGCAGCCAATTTGTAATATCATCCAGTCTTTCAATGTTGATTGCATGTTATACGCAGATGATGTCCTGCTTTACATTCCCTTCTCTACTGAGCATCTGGACCTCTCCCCACTGACAAATTGCTTCAATGCAATATCTGACTGGCTCCTGTCTCAAAACCTCAGAATATAACATAAGAAAACAGAAGTACTCTTCATTACAAGGAATCCCAATTTTACCCCCCCACAATATCTTAAAGTAAAAGAAGCGGAGTTGCAATCCAAATCCTCAATACGATATTTGGGAGTCACCCTAGATCAACGCCTGGACATGAAGGCCCACATAGGAAACATAGTCAGATCAGTTTACTACAAGATCCGCTCACTTAGACATTTACGTGCCATGCTTGATCCAACTGATTTCCGGACAATTTTCCAGGCATTGGTTATACCTCATTTCGACTATGCCAACGTCATATTACAAGGTCTTCCCCATTCTACACTAAACCCGCTTCAGCTAGCCATGAACGCGGCAGCAAGAGTCATCCACGGAGCCTCCAGGAACGACCACGTGACGCCTCTGCTGATACAGTTGCATTGGCTTCCCATTCAAGCTAGAATAGTGTTCAAGACCCTGATAATCACTTTTAAAGCTGTTAATAATCTCACATCTGCATCCTTAACCTCCCTCATCCATATCACATCTCCAACTAGAGCAAGAAGATCCATGGCCATAAACTCCTTAAAAATCCCGAAGGAACTTACTGTTTGCACTAAATCGACAGCCAACAGAGCCTTCAGTCTCAGTGCCCCAAAATGCTGGAATTCACTACCCCCTGATATCCGGGCTATTAAGAGCCTAACACAGTTTAGAAAAGCCCTCAAATGCTACCTCTTCAACAAGTACCTTATAGAACCCAATGGCATCACCTAGAACCCAATAACACCTACTGACACCAGTCCCAGACAAATTTACGGTATTTCAGCAACTCACCAAGTTTGATACTCAATCCTACAGTGGGCTGGTGTTGTCCTATGAAACCTCTGTACATATGATGCCATGTAGTACGTTTTGTAAATAGTTACCCCGGTTATCCAAGTTTTTTATGCCCTGTTACCTGTAAACTCATACGTGTTAAATGTACTGAGCATTTTGTTCCATGTGAACCGCGCTGATGGTGAATAGTGCGGTATATAAGAGACTGTAAATAAATAAATAAATGGGAAAAGCAGCCCGAGTAGTAAAACACAACACAGGCATCCAGTATGAACACTTCCCAGGTGACAAAAATATACAAAAGAAGGGCAATGAAAACAATCAGACATACAGTCCACAAAAATAAAAATCGGATGATGGCAAAAGATCTCAAACATGTTCACAGTCCTTGTTTTCTTCCTTGCGCTCTATGGCACCTTGTAAGTAGTGCCCTTTTGTTACGACTGAGACCATGCCTGGCGATCACCAGGAACCTTGAGAAGAGTGCACCTTCACTCACCTATAACAGCTTCCTTTCCCTTTTGGGTTGAGTCCCCCTGTAGTAGGGAACAGACAGGGCTCAAAGCACAGGTGTTTCTAGCAGAATGGAGTGAACACAAGATGCCAGGCAGCAGAAGAGGCAGGCTGAGAACGAAATGCAGCAGGCAGAATCCAGCAGCAGGCAGAGAGAGAATCCAGGTACAGGCAGAGGTCAGGACAGGTAAAAAAGGTTCAATAATGGAAGGCTAACAGAGGTCAGATGCCAAGAATCAAACAAAGAACAGGGCACACTGAACTCAGGATGAAATATAGTTCTTGGCATCTTTTAGCATGGTGGGTCACCAAACAGAGTGTAGTTGTATAGTCTTGGAAATCTTTGGATGCCTTCCTTGCTTGCTGTTGTGCACTTTAGATAAAACTTCCTAATGTAGCTTATTGGGAATGAATAGAAAATGGCTAGGGGGTATCCCTGGGTTCTACTGCCTGAGCCTGTTGTAATTGGATAAGACGTTGTGTGCTTAAAGTTGCCACTATTTTGTTTTCTAGGATGATAGATTCCTTGACAAATGTTCTTGCAATCTAGGAGCCAGTCGCTGAAATCTAGGTCACAGTGCATACTTCCACTCCCCAGAAAAGGTGTATCTCAGTTACTTTTCTAGGTTTTAGGGCCTGATTTATTAAGATTGTGTTCCCATGTTCTATGGGAAATAGCTTAATAAATCAGGCTTTTAATGGACCACTGCCCAGTGCCAACAGAAGAAAGTGGTCCCATTCCTCCTCCTTCTCTCTCTCTCACCACCCCACTGACCTTTTAAGCTACACTTGTGTATGTGCGTGTGTGTGTGTGTGGTGCCCTCCCCCTATTTTTTATCTTTTTTTGCAGGCTTGGCAGACACAGGTAATGCAGATTTCAGCCCCAAGGGTTGACACCACTGGTACTGGCCACGATTGCAGCCTATAGCAGCACTTCTGTTCATCTACCACCATATCCCCTCTCTTATTTACTATTGGTACTGATCACACATCTTATTGATTAAACCTCTTATAAATATGTTGAAACCAAGCTATACTATATGTATAATTTCTCACCATACTATATGTATAATTTCTCACCATACTCCATGAATAATTATTCTGTAATTAGTTACCCCTGTTACCTCCAGGTTATCTCGTCCATGTTCAGTGTAAAAACTCAATTGTCGTGTGACATTGCAGTATGTTTTTTGTTCAATTGTAAACCGCACTGATTTTAATAGCGCGGTATATAAGAGAAGTAAATAAATAAAAATAAATAAAATAAAATAAAATCTTGGCTGTGCTCTGAGCCCCAGGCATGAAGTCTGATTTTTTTAGTCACCATGGTGACCTGGCTTCTGGGGTTTATTGAGCTCTGCTCTAAATTCTTGTGATCTCTAAACATGGTTGTAGGATATCAAACTCCATCTAGAAGGTGCCACTATTATTCAAGTGCCTATTAAATAGCCGGCAGTTCCAAGTTTCCGATATTGCAGTCACTCTCAGTGAGAGCATTTCTTAGAAAGGTGAGCACAAGGATGGAGTATGGCAGAACCTATGTCCTGCAGCAAAAGAACTGCTCCTATTCCAACCACAAAGGCATCAATTTCCAATATAAAAGGCAGATTGCGGTTGGAGTGTTTTAAAACAGGAGTTATTAAGAAGCTTGTCTTAAGGTCCTGAAAAGCCTTAATTGCAGTTGGCAATCAGTGTTTGGGATTGGCTTTCTTCTAGGTGAATGCATTAATGGGTGCTGCAATAGTGGATAATTCCTTAATGAAGAGGTGATAATAGTTTGTGAACCTGAACTGAGGTCAACAATGCCTTCCATTGGATAGTCACAGATAAGAAAACCCTGCTTGCATCCATCAAAGAGGGTGAATGTTTTACTGCCTAGGTGGGTCTCCCTCAGACCATTTAAGCATGGGAGTTTTCCCACTTTCTGTGTGCAATCACAGACTTAATGACTTTGACCACTGCAGTATAAGCAAAGTCCTAGGTTTTGTTGGTGAAGTTTCCCCTCATGGGATAAACTGGTGGCGCCAATATCCATGGGCTCCTCTGAGAGCATGGTTGCAAAGACTTTAATGGATGAAGAGAGTACTGAAATCAGGCAGGTACATTTATACAAACTGTTCTCTGCCCTTCATTCCTTATCTTGGCAGTCAATCTGAATAGCCAATTGAATCAGACCATTCAGCATAGTTGGCATGTCAACAACATGAGATAAGCTCTTTTCTAACATCCTCTGATAATCCCATCTTGAAGTGCTTCATCAGGGTCCACAAATTCCATCAGGAGTGTGGAGTCCATTTTCTGAAGTCTGCAGCATATTTTTCAATGGGGTGTTTCTCTTGGTGAAGGGCACACAAAGCTGCCTCTGCTGAGCTTCTTCTGTCTGGAACATCATAGGCCATTGTCATGGCTTGGAAGAAGGAATCCAAGGTGGTGACTTTGGGGGTCCTCTTGTTTGAGCAGTTCGAGGGTCCAGGTTTATTGATTCCCTTGTAACAGGAATACTATGAATCCCACTTTCTTAGCTCTGTTGAATAAGCAGGGCCAGCCCAAGGGTTTCTGCCACTCTAGGCAGAAGCCCTGGCCATGCCATCCCCCCTGAGCCATGCCACCCCCACCAAGCCGTGCCACTCTCCCAAGCTGTACCACCCCCCCCTGTACTGAGCCACACTACCGATTCCGGCAGCGGGGTTGGGAGGGGCATGGCTCAGATCGACGGCAGGCCATGTACTTTGGCACACATGGTCTGCGGCTTCTGACTCACCTCTAACATAACTTTGGGAATTCAGAAGTGGCAGGCCATGTATGCTGAAGCACATGGCCTGCCACTGGGTCTAGCCATCGCCCCCTGCCACTGGAATCAGGGGGGAAGGATGGTATGGCTTGGCATGTGGGAGGAAGGTGGCACAGCAGCATGGCTCAGCCAGGGGTGGGAGCGTAGCATGGCTTGGCACGTGGGAGGGAGGCGATAATTTACAGCAGTTCATGAAGATGTGGAAAGCACACTGAGTCACCAAGAAGTGATCAGGAAAAGGTACTGTGCATCAAGATTAGACAGTTGGGGACATGAGTGGGCACTGCACCAGGTACCATAGCCTGCAGTCTGACTAATGAAAAGACCCCTGTCATATTTGTCTACAAGTCAGACAAGATTAATTGCTTACCTAAACCCATTTGAACAATGGCTGTTAGATGGCTCTGCATTTGGGGGGTTTATCCCCTATATGAGCTCACTGACAGAATGCTTAGCAGACAACCTTAGGTCAGCACAGGATCAGGGTTGGGTTGTTAGAAAAAAGCTACAAAAAGAGTTAGAACTTGGAAGGGTAGCTGCTCCTTTCGACATGCTATCTTTAAAAAAACTGTACATCTCACCTCTAGGTGTGCTCCCAAGAAGCAACCAATAGACTTTTGGGGCCCAATATTCGAAAGGCATTTACATGGTTTACTGACCAGTAAAGCATGTAAATGCCTTAAGCAGGAATATTCCATGGCACCTACACAGTTAGTGCCATCGAATATCCTCGTATATATCCCCTACATGCCCTGATGCTTTCTGGTTAAGATCAGGGCATGTTGGGGGCGTTCCGTGGTGGAGCGGGGATGGAGATTGCCGATAACCAGGCGATGGTGGACTGCTACTCAGTTAGCGATCTGCACCTAAAACTGGGCGAGCTTTTGGCTCTCCTAGTTCTAGCCATAAATGGTAACCGAATAGTAGTCCAATATCACTGCTACCCGGTTAGACTCTGTGGATGAATCTACTAGACACCAAACACCGATATTCAATACCGTCACTGTGGCATTGAATATCCAGGTTTAGAGGTCAGCGGGCTGGGCTATGTGCCGATGTGGCGCATAGCCCCCCAAAATGAATATCAGGCCCTTGGATTATATATCATCTATTTTACCCGGGGGGGGGGGGGGTTCTGTAAATCATTACTTGTTTCCCGCATTATGCTAGTTTGTGAATACATCAATAGAGCCATCTTTCTCAACCTAGTCCTCAAGGCAAACCTAACCAGTGGGGTTTTCAGGATTCCCACAATGAATATGCATAAGATAGATTTGCATACAATGGAGGCAATGTATGCAGATCTATCTCATCCATATTTATTATGGATAATCTGAACATCTGGCTGGTTGGGTGTTGAGAACCACTGCAGTAGAAAATATGACCCACCTAGTTAAGCAGTGAGAACACAGGTCTCAGTTGGTGAAGGCAGACATTGAGTCAGCTTTTTGCTTGCCAGAGGTGCACCCAAGTAGCTATGAGTACAGTTTGCTGGGTTTCCAGTTCAAAGGTAAGTTTTATTTTGATAAAAGCCTCCTTATGAGTTGCATGGGTGGTCAGTCTCTCAGCTGTTTGGAAAGGCTAAAGTGGGGTGGGGTAACTTAAGTTAAAATTCTTGAGGCAGTGGCATAGCCAGAATGATTTTTGGAGGTCCCCCAAAGTTAATATGGGAGGTAATAGGCATAAATGTCAGAGTCATACTAGTTATCTCTTATTGTTAAATAATGCCTTTGCATATGCCTAATATGGATTTCTGCATCATGGATGAGACTGTGCATATTTTAAACTCAATTATTTCAAGACCTTACAACGCTAAACCACATATAAAGTTATGGAAACAATTCAGTTATATTTAAAGATGTCTGAGGAAGCAGTGTCCCATAACTAAATTGATCTGACATAAGTCTGCTATAAAGAGAGCCACCTGAACATGTCTCATCCTGAAAAATATTCTAAAACTCCTATTTGATTTTATGACAAATGAAAATTATATCAAATTGTTGATTTCACCTCAGTAAGGGCAACACACAATCCCTCCATTGCCAAACATTATACACAAAACTATGCAGAATGGCACTCAGAAACTTACCATTCCATAGCAGCACAAACTCCTAGGACTCAAACTGCAACAACCTTATCTATGAAAAGGCAGCACTGCAAATATTACACATGGCTCTAAAACACCAGTACAGCACCTACTGAGAAAACAGAACTGCTACAGATTTATCCACACAGAAACTACATGCTAGCAGAACACTTCAGTGATACATGGAAAACACAGACAGATGCTTATCAAATACAGAAAACGTGACCCCAGATTAGTAGTAGAGAGATGAAGGCAAAACTGAACCAAAAATCTCCTGAAGTCAGATTGCATGAATAGCAACATCGGAGAAATAGAAAGAGAAACACATTTCTACCTGTACCGAGCAAAATACAAAATGATATCAGAGATGCATGTTTCCCAAAGCTACCATATTCCAATAAATTCAAAATAAAATATGTTTTCCTACTTTATTGTCTTGTATTTTATTTTTCCTTTTGCTTTGGTCCCAGTGTCTCTTTTCTGCTTTCCTCTCTATATTTTTCCTAGCTCTTTTTCCAGAGTCTGCTGTCTATTTGCCATTTCTCTTCTCACCCTCTGTCTTCTTCTATTCTTCCCCCTCATCTGTCTCTGAATTTGACCTTTTCCCTTTCATATTTGTTCTTAATTTCATTTTTTTGCCCCTCTAGCTATTCAAAATTCACCCTGCTTCTCACTCACTAGTTCTCAATCACTCTCCTTTTACTTTTCACCTGCCTGTCCAATTGCCATCTCTTTCTCTCACGTCCTTCCCAGCCCATCTCTGCATTCTCACCCTTTAACTAGTTCTCCCATTTCCCCAGCCTCTTATTCCCTTCACCCACTCCTCGTTACCACATTTCAGCCCTCTGTACCTACCACTCACCACCCCCACTCCCAGTTCTCATCTACTTTTCTATGTTTCTTATTCTGACTAGCCTCAGCTCCTTTCCTGTTGGTTGTCCCCTCCATCCCCTTTCTTCTGTCTTTAACCCTATCTTCCCAGCTCTGTTTCCACCCTTCTCCCATTCATCTCCTTGCTAACTCCTTACTCTCTTGGCCTCTCTGCATCTTTACTCTCTCTGCCCTCCCCCTCCTAGTACAACTTCTCCCCATCTACTTTCCCTTCCCCTCTACCCACTGGTTCGCATTTTCACTTCATTCCAGCATCTCCCCTCTCCCCACAGTCCAGCACTTTCCTGGTCTCTCTAGTGGTCTAGCACCTTCCCTGTCTCTCATCTCCTTCCCCCATGCTGTCCAACATCTTTTTGTCCCTCTATTCCCATCCTCCCTCCCCAATAATCCAGCAATGCCCTCTATCCTCAGTGGGTCAGCATCTTCCATTCTCCCCTCTCTCTTTATTCCTTCTCATCCCTCCAATTTCTACCACAGTCCAGCATCTCCCTGACCCCTCTTATTCCCCTATTGATAATCTAGTATAGTTCCCTGTACGTTGCTGCTTTGGTCGGGCAGTCAGAGCTTAGCAGTGGCAAGGGCAGGTGAGCCTGAAAGGAAGTGCATGGTCTTTCAGTCAATCTTGTACTGGAGGGATGCAGTGTCCCCACCTATTCTAACACAAACTTCCCCTTATAGAGTAAGTGAGTATGCGGCAGCCCTCCAGTGCAACATTGGCTGAAAGGCCCTGTTCCTCCTGTCCAGCTTAGCTGTCCTTGTTGCGGGTGAGTTTTTGATCCATGTGTAACTTCCATGAAGGGCAGGGCCTGCTGCAATGAGAGATGCTAGGGGGTAGACCATTACCACTGTCAGACGAGCAGCAAGTCAGCAATCTCCCACAAAGCTCAGTCACCTGATTGCTGCAGTTTGGGCACAATGGAAGAGCAGTGCTTGGAACAGGGAAGGCTTAACCTCCCCAAGTACCCTATATGGGGCACCTAAGATGAGTTGCTTTAGCTTGTATGCCTACTTTAAAAAGTTGAGCATCTTTTTACAGTGGTTAACAGAAAGGATTACTGACCTCAACAAACTAGTTCATTGTTTAAATGATTCCAGTTTGAGGGTCCAGATGATCTGGCATGTGTGAAGTGCTTGAAGCTTTGGGTCCCTGTAGCCAAAAATAAAATTCTCTGTGCACCTTGTAGCTGAAAGGAAAATGCTGTGTGCAAGTTCAAACATTTCTGGGCATTAAAATTGACACAAGAAATTGAAAGTGAGGCTAGTCATGGACAAAATTATAACTTTGAAGGGCATTCTGGCATCAATTCCTGACCACTTACAATGGGAGGATGCTAATAAAGCAACCAGAGATTAGCAGTCATGAAATATAGCTCTTTATTGATGAAGGGGCTTTGTGGCTTAGTTGAATGGCAAACAGCACATGGAAGAATGGCCTCATGAGAGGTTTATTATGGGTCTGATGAGGGACATTATATTTCTGGAGCTTTTTCCAGTAGTGGTGGCTATTCATGGAAAGGAAAAGGAGTTTATGAACCAAAGAGTTGCCTTTTGGACTAACAACATGGCAGTGGTGCTCTCTTTAAACAGACAGATTCAGTGACGAGACCAATCCCCAGTGAAAAATACAGCACAGCTACAGACAGTACTGAAAGAAGTTAGAGGAGTTCATGGCTCATAAGGACTTAAAGGGCTTGAGAAGCCTGCATAAAGAAAATTGAATAGAATTTATACTGGGGTTGAAGGACAAGGGTAATCCCTTGGCACATCCTAGGACATGCCTCATGGAGATAGCCTTCTTTTGTAAGACTGCTTGAAAAGAAGACATTATAAAAGGAAAGTAAAGTAAAGGAAACAATGAAAAGCTAGAAGAAAGAAGACAGTGTGAACAAGGATTGTAGGTGGCTAAAAACGCTGAGTATTTTGGAAAAGATGATGGGGGCCTTAGAGGTAAAGGCTAGAGAAATCCATGAGGCCAAGTTATTTGGGGCTTCCTTTTTATTTGCATTCTTTAGTCAGGGTAGGTGAAGTAATAACCAAAAACAAAAGTGGAAAGAACAAGTCAAGAACAGCAGATGACGATGAATCAGTAATGGGCAATAGCAATGAAATATGATTGGGACTTTCCAAGAGGGAAAGCAAGACAGAGGGCAGAAAAGTGACACTATTCAGAGCTCATAAACAGACCAGTAGGGCTGTTTTTGTATTCTGGACAAGAGTGGCAACACGAGCAAGTAGAGAAGCATTGGATATACCATAAGATAAAGCAGTGGTGAGATGGATGAGATGTAGGAGAATGAAATGGGATTAACTCATCCCCATGCTATTACAGCTGGTCATCAGGGAGCAGCTAAAGCTAAATATTTCCATTTATTCACTTGGGAGCTAATGAGCCTAATCAGTTTTCATTAAAAAGATATAATATGGATCAAATGCAGTGGCAGGGTGTGGTTATCATCTGGTACTATTTTATTCCAAGGATTGTGTGGGAGTCTGAAGCTAGAAGGGAATGCAGTTGTTGTTGTTAAGTGCCATTGAGTCAATATTGATCATGCAGTTAGTTGTCCTAAACTGTATTTGAAAGAACCCAGTCATTAATACGTGCCCGTGGCCGAAGGTATATAATTGCAGTTCACTTCCTGCTTGACTAAGAGGGGAGAAGCCTGCTGTTGTTTCCTACTGGCTTTGAACTGCTAATTGAGAGATTCAGGCAGGCTGAGAGACATCCCAGGACTGACAGAGCAGACCTGAATCCCCTGAGGAAGTGAAAAAACGAAACACGGCCTGTGTCGGGCTCTCAGGTTTTGGAATTAATAAAAGTATCCTTTGGTTTTAACCACCACGTATTAGTGACTGGGTTCTTTCGAACAACGTGGTGACTGGTGAGGTTCTCTTTTTGGTGGACCTAAACTGTATTTGGTCTTTAGTAAGGTGGCTAATTACACAGGTACACTAAAAAATGTTTTTTTAAACTGCCTCTAATGTTTCGATTGATTTTTATGTTTTTTGGTGCGCTGAATCCAAATCTGGTAACCAATTTGCTCCATCACGTACAGATGTTTTGCTACATTGGGTTAGCAGTTTGAGGTGAACGTTTCAGATTGAGTGCGATCGAGATAAAAGTTTCTTGGATGAATTCTTTATACTAATTGTCTAGTAGTTATTCAAATAAGAATAAAGAAAATTGTAACAAGGCAGCACATAAGAATAGAGTAATGTCAACAAAACACACTGTGATGGTAGCAAAATTGTCTGCACTTAAAACAGCCACATACATGTGCACAAACATTGAGCATATAAGAGCGAGGTTAGACACAAAGCAAAGCAAAGAAATGTGCAAAAAATGTTGTACAGGTATGTATGTAAGAATAGAAAACGCAAACCGCACCATTGCAATACATGAAGACAAACACCCGATGGTGTGAAAATAAAATTCTAATAAATGAGATCCGACACTGTGGTAATAACTAGCAAATTTTTATTTCAAAGTTTAGTAAAAACACGATATTTCTCAACACAGTTTAGATTTTAAAGTCATTCTTGGGTCAATCAATCTCCTGGTGGGCCCGTTTCTTCTTCCCCGAATGCTTCTCTTGGTGCGCTGCTTGGCGTATTTTTCATCTGGGGTTTCCCGCAGCAGCAACCAGCAGAAATCAGCCATCATAGTGGTGTTCCATCTTCCTTGGTACCTTCTCTCTGCGTCCTTGATGTCCTGGTGAAACCTTTCACCTTGTTCTTCACTGTACGCCCCCAAGTTTTCGGGAAAGTAGTTCACATGGGAGTGCAAGAAATGGACTTTCAGGCTCATGTTACAGCCTTGTTCTTTGAAGGCATTGAGCATCCTGGCAACAATATCCTTATAGTTCTCATCCCGCCTGTTCCCCAAGAATTTGAGAACAACATCCTTGAAGGAATCCCAGGCTTCTTTTTCCTTCTCAGACATCGTTTCAGCGAATGCTCCATCTGAAATGAGTTTCCTTATATCAGGGCCAACAAACACTCCTTCCTTTAGCTTTGCTTCAGAAAGTCGGGGGAACTTTGAGCAAAGGTACCGAAAGCACTCACCATCTTTTGGAAGGGACTTGATGAATTGCTTAATGAGACCCAACTTAATGTGGAGAGGTGTTAATAGAATTTTATCACGAGGTACCAAGCTCTCATGAAGAACATTTTTCTCACCGGGTCTCAAATACTCCCGAATTGGCCAGTCTTTTTTCCCCAGTGTAGGTCGCGGGCCCGGCTATCCCACAAGCAAAGGAAGCAGGGATATTTGGTGAAACCGGATTGCTGCCCTAATAGCATGGATAGAATTTTAAAGTCTCCACAAATCATCCACTTATGCTCATCATAACGAATCTTCTGAAGAATCAGGGCCAAATTCTCGTATTTTTCTTGGAGAATAACAGAGTGAGCAATAGGAACTGAAGCGAATGTGTTGCCATTATGAAGAAGAACACCTTTTATGCTGTCTTTTGACGAATCAATGAACAGCCGCCATTCAGCAGGATCATACTTGAGTTTAAACTTTTCCATCACTCCGTATATATCGTTGCAAAATACCAAATCTTCCTCTTTGCTGAAATACTTCAAAAATTGTGTCTCGCGGTTGCGGTACCAATAAAAAGTTGTTCCTGGTGACAATAGATTTTTCTGTTTAAGCCGAGAACCTAGCAGTTGGGCAGCATCTTTTGGGAGTCCTAAATCCCGGACTAAATCATTCAATTGAGCTTGAGAGAAAAGTTCAGGTTTCGGATCTGGTTCAGTTTCAAACTCGGAAGTACTGGACTCATCGGGAAAAGCCATCTGATGAGTCTCATCATGATCAGAACCGTCCACACCAATATGATCCAAAGATTTTGGTGGTTCAGGCACAGGTACTTCGTTGCTATGAGGCATAGGCCTAATTGCTGAGGGAAGGTTGGGGTAACTTATTACGTTCTTATTTTTTAAGTTGTATCCCTTCACAATGCAAAAGCAAAAATAGCAGTCACTGCTGTGGTCTCTTTGTTCACGCCACATCATAGGTATTCCGAAACGAAATGCTTGTTTTTTACCTTTCATCCATAAGCGTAGATCTTCCTCACATGTCTTGCACACTTTGTGAGGAGCCCACGGTTTGTCTTGATCGCCTAACTTCAAACCGAAATAGGCGAAATATACTTTTTTAATAAATGCAGAAATGTTCCTCTGCCGCTTTTTCACGGTATATTCCCCACAAATAAAACAAAAACTGTCCGGAGAGTTGACGCAACCTCTGGCTCTGTGAGCCATCACAAATACACAGCACTGCAAACTACAACTGCAGTGAACCACTTCGGAATAAAGCTGGATTACGACTGAGCAAACAAAAGGTAATAATGAACTTGCAAGAAACTGAAATTTGACAGGAACGTTCATATCGCAACCACCGTGTTTGAGCGCGAGCGAACGAGGCGAGGCGAACAGGAAAGAACATGCGCCAGCGCGAGTACTGGATTTAGCCCCCCGCCTCCCAATTGTCCTGTTAATGTATAAAATGAATACAAAACACTCTAAAATATCATGAGGGAGTGTTTCTAGTTAGTTAACCATTACAACCTCTATTTTGGGCCAAGAAAATAAACTGCAGTCGGCTAAAAAGAAATTATGTGAACATTCCTTATATGGGTAAGAAATCTAATTTTGCAAGAAAACGTGACGTGATGGAACATTTTGGCTATTTTTCCTGGATTCAGCACCCCAAAATCTATAGGAATCAGTTGCAAAACTGGAGGCAGTTTTTTGGTAGTGTACCTGTGTTATTGATACACTGACATCCATGCATGCAATGTACTGTCGAGTCAGTGCTGACTCCTGGTGACCCAGCAGCCCCTGGGTTTTGATGGCAGTGTGACCGGAAGTAGATTGCCAAGCCTTTCTTCTGAGGCAATGGGGGGTTAAGTGACTTACCCAAGGCCACAAGGAGTGCCAGTGGGAATAAAATGCTGGTCTCTTGGGTACCAAGCCAGCACTAAAACCACTAGGCTACTCCTCCACTCCTAGTGACATCCATAGCTGCTGTTATTGTTGGTCTTCCTATTTTTGGGTTGACCTTCAACCTTGCCAAACATGATGTCTTTCTCTAATGATCTTTCTCTTTGTATGATGTGTCCATAGTATGAAAGTTGAAATCTTGTCATTTGTGCTTCTAAGGAAAGTTTAGTATCTCTAGTATCAACTTCTTCAGAAAGCCCATGATATACATAGTATTCCTTGCCAGCACCATAATTTGTTTTCTTCCTGACTTTCTTCTTCAAGTCAAATCTTTGTATGCAGAAATACATCTCAGCACTTAAAAATCTTGTCTGGATGTTCTGCTAAGAGCACTGTATCATCAGATTTCTTAACTGCTTATCATTTCATTATTGATTATTGATCCAAGCAGGTTAAAGCCGTCTACTATTTCTTTTTCTTCTCCATCAAGGATGAAATTGTTGATTTTGCTGGTTGTCAGAATCTTTGTCTTCTTCATGTTAAGGTGCAGGCCTATTTTAAGACTATGGGGTCTGTTTACTAATCAGCGCTAGCGGCTTCCTTGTGAAATTGGAGCTGTGGCCCCATTGAATAAAATGGGGCCACGGCTCAAATTTTGCACTGAAGCTGCTAGCGCCGCTTAGTAAACAGACCCCTATGTTCCTTAATCTTGAGAAGCAGATGCTTCATATCGTCTTCACTTTTAGCTGGTCATGTGGTATTGTCAAAACAGAGAAGGCTGTTGATGAGGCTTTCACCAGCCTTCATACAGTTCTGCTTCTCTGATGATTTATTCTGCATATAGATTGAACAGGTATGGGGAATGTAAGCAGCCTTGTTGTACACCATGGCCAATTATAAAACATTCTGTTTTCCCTTGTTTCATCTGAACTCTTGCTTCTTGGTCAATGTAAAGGTTGTGCTTAGTATAAGAATATAAGATATGCCATACTGGGTCACACCAAGATCCATCAAGCCCAGTATCCCGTTTCTAACAGTGGCCAATCCAGGTCACAAGTACCTAGCAGTTTCTCCAAAAGACACAGGTTCCAGAATGCATGTACTGGAGCAAGCAGTGGATTTCCTGGGTCCCCTTTAATAATGGTTTATGGACCTTTCCTCCAGGAACTTGTCAAAACCTTTTTAAACCCAGCTACACTAACAGCTCTGATAACAAATTCCAGACTTTGATTATACATTGAGTGAAAAAATATTTTCTCTTATTAGTCTTAAATAGTTACACTGTAGCTTCATTGCATGTCCTCTAGTGTTTCTATATTTTGATGGTGTAAATAATCAATCTACATTTACCCGTTACACTCCATTCATTAATTTATAGACTTCTATCATATATCCCTTCAGCCATCTCTTTTCCAGTTTGAAGAGCCCTAACCTTTTTAACATCTCTTCATAGGGGTATCCTTCCATCCCCTTTACCATTTTGGTGGCTCTTCTCTGTACCTTTTCTAATAACGCTATATCCTTCTTAAGCTACGGTGACCAGAATTGCACACAATATTCAAGATGCGGTTGCACCATGGAATGATACAGAGGCATTATAATATCCTTTGTTTTATTCTCCATTCCTTTCCTTATGATTCCTAGCATCCCATTTACTTTCTGGGCTGCCTCTGCACACTGGTCGGATGGTTTCAGTATGTTATCTATGATGAAGCCTGAATCTTTTTCCTGGATGGTGGTTCCTAATGTGGAACTTGCATCGTGTAACCATAGTTTGGGTTATTCTTTCCTAGGTGCATAACTTTGCACTTATCCACATTAAATTTCATCTGCCATTTGGATGCCCAGTCTTCCAATTTATCAAGGTGCTCTTGCAATTTTGCACAATTCTCTTGGGTTTTAACAACTTTGAATAATTTTGTGTCATCTGCAAATTTGATTACCTCTCCCATTATTCCCAAATCCAGGTCATTTATGAATATGTTAAAAAGCAGTGGACCCAGCACAGATCCATGGGGTACTCTACTATTCACCTTTCTCCATTGGAAAAATTGGCCATTTAGCCCTACCCTTTGCTTTCTATCTTTTAACCAGTCCCTGATCCACAATAGTACACTGCCTCCTATCCCATGACTTTTTAGTTTTGCCAAGAGTCTCTCATGAGGGATCTTGTCAAAGGCTTTCTGAAAATCCAGAAACACTATATCAACCGACTCACCTTTGTCTACCTGTTTGTTCACACCTTCAAAAAAACAGCAGATTAGTAAGACATGTTGGCTGTCTCCCATTAAGCCATGACTAGTAATTTTGTTCTTTATAATGGTTTCAACCATTTTTCCCGGTACTGACATCAGGCTCACCAGTCTGTAGTTTCTTGGATCACCCCTGGAACCCTTTTTAAAAACTGGTGTTACATTGGCCATCCTCCAATCTTCAGGTATTACAGATGATTTGCTACTCTTTAGTTTACCAAGTAGTTGTAATACATCTTCCTGGTGTATCAGTATTTCTTTCAATTCTTCTGTGGCATCATCTTTAAATACCAGTCATGGGTAACATCCCTACATTTTCCTCAGTAAAGACTGAAGCAAAGAATTCATTCAGTCTCTCCGCTATGGCCTTGTCCCCTCTTAGTGCCCCTTTTATCCCTTTATCATCTAATGGTCCAACTGACTCTCTCACAGGTTTTTTGCTATGAATGTACAGTCAAACCTTGGTTTTCGTATGCCCCAGTTTTCGTTAGCTTTGGTTTTCAACAACTTTTTTCATTGCGATTTTGTCCCGGTTATCGTACATCCGCTCGGTTTTCGTACAATTAAAATGGTCCGGGGGGGGGGGGGTGCACTCAGTACAGTACAGTACTTGTTTTTGCAATCCAGAGCTCTTTGCTTTCAGCGATCCTGCAGTACTGTACTGTGAGAGTGTGGCTTCCGACACTCCCTGCTGATGGCGAAACTTTGAGGGATCTGTCCGGTGAGGTGAGAGAAGTGCCGGGAGCTGTTCTGCTCATGCTGAGAATCGGAGGCGGGGAGAGAGTCGGCGATCAGAGATATGTGAGAGAAGTGCCGGGAGCTGTTCTGCTCATGCTGATAATTGGAAGCGGGGGAGAGAGTCGGCGATCAGAGGTGTGTGAGAGAAGTGCCAGGAGCTGTTCTGCCAGTCTGATGCTGAGAATTGGAGGCGGGGAGAGAGTCGGCGATCAGAGGTGTGTGAGAGAAGTGCTGGGAGCTGTTCTGCCGGTCTGATGCTGAGAATCAGAGGCGGGGAGAGAGTCGGTGATCAGAGGTGTGTGAGAGAAGTGCCGGGAGCTGTTCTGCTCATGCTGATGCTGAGAATTGGAGGCGGGGAGAGAGTCGGCAATCAGAGGTGTGTGCTGTCCGGTGAGGTGAGAGAAGTGCCGGGAGCTGTTGTGCTGGTCTGATTCTTCCAATGCTCAATTAGGATTCCCTGCTGGGACTCCCTGCTGAAAGGGGTCTTCCAAACTTGCCAGTCCTGCTGCTGCTGAGAATCGGAGGCGGGGGAGAGAGTTGGCGATCAGAGAATCTCTGTGTATGTGCTGTCCTGTGAGGATCGGGCAGGTGAGAGAAGTGTTCTGCTGCCTGGCTGAGACTTCGGGGGCCCGTGCTGCTGCAGCCATTGCCATATGGCTCTGGAACGCATGCTCAGCTCTGCGTTCCAGGTTGCCTGAGCGGGAGAGTGGTGTTTCCGGTGGCTGTGGCTGGCGCCTTTACTGGAGGCTTTTTTTTTGTGGATCCTTCTTGTTTTGTTCTTTTTTTTAAAATTCCTGTGCCCGATCTCCTCTCTGGGTGTCTGGCTGCATCTTGATACAGTAGCTGTGCCTCTCAAGCTGGTCCTAGTGCCAGTAAAAGACAAAGAAGGGAAGTAACTCCGGATAGGGCCTTGATACCTGAGGTCCTTATGGAGGGGGATTCCCCTTCCAAACAATAACCTCTCCTCCTCCCTCTCCCCTCCTCGCCGTCTTCCATATGCCATGAAGAGTCTTCAATAAAGCAAACGTGATGTCAAATGTTCATTTATCCATTTCATTAGTCATTTATATTTATTTCTCATTGTTTTCTGTATGTAAAAATATAGTTATTCTCTATAAAATGTATTTTTTGTGAATATTTTTGGGTGTCTGGAACGGATTAATTGGATTTACATTATTTCTTATGGGAAATATTGCTTCAGTTTTCATACATTTCGGTTTTAGTCAGACTTTTTCGAACGGATTAATCATGAAAACCGAGGTTTGACTGTACTTGAAAAAATCTTTATTATGCATTTTTGCTTCCACGGCAAGCTGCTTCTCAAATTCTCTCTTTGCCTGTCTTATCAATATCTAACTTGCCAGTGCTTATGTTGTTTCCAGTTTCGTCATTTGGCTCCTTTTTCCTTTTCCTGAAAGATGCTTCTTTTTTGGGCAACAACAACCTCTCTGACTCTACCTTTAAACCATGCTGGTAGTTTTTTGGACTTCCTTCCACTTAAAGCATGGAATACAGCTGGTCTGGGCTTCCAATATAGTATTTTTAAACAACACCCATGCTTGATGAAAATCTTTAACCTTTGCAACTGCTCCTTTTAGTTTTTTCTTAACTATTTTCCTCATTTTATCATAGTCTCCCTTTTAAAATTTAAAAGGTAGTAGTGTGGATTTCCTTGCCGTCCATCCTCCATTTATTAAATCAAATGTGATCATGCTATGATCACCATTGACAAGTGGCCCCAACACCCTTATCTCTTACACCAGATCTGGTGTTCCATTATGGACTAGATCCAAAATGGCTTCCCCCCTGGTTGGTTCATGAAGCCGCTACTGACATTTAGTAAACATACCCCTTTATCTCCCTGGCATGTCCTACCGTGACATTGACCCAGTCGATACTAGAGTAATTGAAATCACCCATTACTATTACTGCGCTGTAACTTTTGTTAGCTTCCCTGATTTCTTCGAGCATTTCATCATCTATTTGTTAATTCTGGCCAGGCGGTCAGTAGTACACCCCCACTGCCATCGCCTTCCCCTTCCCCTTTTTACATGGAATTTCAATTCATAGAGATTCTACAGCAAATTTTGTTTCCTGCAAAATGTTAATCCTTTATGACTCAATGCCCTCTCTAACATAGAGTGCAACCCCTCCACCAATTTGATTTGTTCTATCATTGTGATATAGTTTGAACCCAGGTATAACAGTGTCCCACTGGTTGTCCTCCTTCCACTATGGCTCTGATATTCCAATCATATCTAACCTCTCATTTAGTGCTGTATATTCTAACTCTCCCATCTTATTTTTTAGACTTCTAGCATTTGCATAAAGCATTTTAAAGGCTGTATTTTATTCACATTAATCTGGTCAATTGTATTCATATTAGTCTGGTTATACTTATGCTTCTTAATGTGGCCCAGAGTTTTCATGATTTAGGTAATCAAAGGCCTTGCTATATTCATTGAAACACGTGTAGATATCCTTATGATATTCTTTTGTCCTCTCCCTTTCCTTAACCCTGTTTGCACTTTGGCAGTTCTCGTTTTAGGTATGGTTGAAGTCTCCATTGAATGATCTTGAGTAAAATCTTGCTGGCATGCGGGATCAGAGCAATTACACAATAATTTCCACAGTTAGTCAGATCACCTTTCTTCAGTATTGGCATGAACACAGATCTTTTCCAGTCAGTTAGCCATGATATTGTCTTCCAAATTTCCTGGCAGAGCCTTGTAAGTACTCTAACAGCTGCATCTGATTGCTCTAATACTTCAGTAGCAATGCCATCAATGCCCAGTGCTTTGATAATGCTTTCCATGCTGCTTCGACTTCTTTCATCACCAATGGTTCCTGATCGTAAGGGACTGGTTTTAATGGCTGTTGATCCACTTGATCTTTATGGTATAATCACTTAGTATATTCTTTTCATCTATTCCTGATCTCATCATTATTCAACATGGACCCTTGAGCATCCTTTAGCATTCCAATTTGAGGCTGGTACCTCTCATGGTAGGCAGCTCACCAGCCACAAAAGAATGATGATTAAAAGTGGGGGTGCTCTGCTGCTTTAGACAGAGTGTGCCTGGGTTGGTGATGAGTGTACTATAAAATTGCCCCCTATTATTCAGATCACAAAGTGGGTGGCTGGGAACATTGTAAGTACAAGTATGAAGTAAAGGTGAACTTTGACTCAGACCATGAATAGGGGTGGCAAGGAATGTGTATTTTTTTTTAAGAGATTGCTAAGGGAAGCACAGCACAGCTGTTACTATCCCAGACATCCAGCAATGCTCCACTGGCAAAGCAAAAGGTGGATGATGTCAATACTGTAATGATAACACTAATATAAAAAACAAGGAATAAAAGAAATGCCTCCTTGGTGGTGTTTGCTGCATTGGTGCAGGACTTTTAATAGCAAAATGTGCTTTATATATTTGTTATGGCATATGCTGTGACCTATTTATTCCAGTCAAAGATTGTATTCTGCAAGAGTAAAAATTCTGCTTAAGAAAACCCCGTTGAGTGGTTTGAAAGAGAGGAAATGGTGCGGGGAAGAACGGGAGTAGTGCAGCATGCCTGTGTTATGTATTGTTTGAAATACACACTGGGGCTTTTACTTGAAGTCTACCTTAACCACTGCTCCTAGATTCTTGTTGGGTAATTACGTAAATGCCAGCTCCCATTCTCTCTCTCCCTCCCCCTCCCTTTTCTAGTTATGCAATCCAGCACATCCATTCTACTGTACCAGCCTTCACAGAGGAGGTTTTTTTTTTTTCAATTCAAGGTAGGTCCCGCCTTCTTTGTCCCTCCAGGAAGCCACCATTGGCAGCTGTGCCGGAGCAGTAAGCTCTGATTGGGGACGAGCTGTTATGAGCCGGAGCTAGGCTGGCAGTGCACTGAGTGTACGTCGAGGAGCATTGACCTACTAACACAGATCCCCGTTGCAGACTCCGGCAGAAAGCTTGGAGGGACAGTGCGGGAGGCGCTTAGGAAAAGCTTCTTTCAAACTTGGCTTTCTGTTTTAATCCACTTCATGAGGAGGGGAGGCCAAGGTGAGAAAGGTCCTTGCTGGAAGCGTGCGGAGGTCATCCTATCCTGCCAATGAGGATCAAAAAGGTAGGCTTTTTTTTGTCTATCCGGTATTTTGAAAGTGAGATGCCTTACTCTCCCATCTCTGTCTAGTTAACTTTCTGCTGGCATTTCGGGCGCCGGTCGCCACTTTCACATGATCTTCTTGCCGGGGGGGGGGGGGGGGTGGGTCTTAGCATTCCAAGCAGCGAGTAACCTGGGAACTGCGGCTCTGCCACTTCATTCTTACATAAGCTGTCTCCTGAAAAATTGATGTTTTCGTAGAGAAAGCACCATGGAGGTTAGTCTGACACCGATCGGTCCCCAGGAGAAACTGACTGAGATTTCTTTTGTCAATTTCTTTTTTTAAATAACCCTACAATGCTTAATTACTCATTCTTGTAAATGTATTATTTAAGGGGAAAATGGCAAACTGTTAAGAGACGTGTTCAATGAAAAAATTATTTATCATTCAGACTGATTATTTTTCCTTACAGTCTTCTTCCTTTCATTGCTGGTGTGGTGTTAACCAGCCCGAGGGCGGGTTTGTGTGCCTCGCTCTTTCATACATTGCATAATTTATACACTATAAAACCTTGCTGAGGATTATATTATATGGGTGTGCAAGGTTTTGGTAACTCAGGCGCAGCTTTAGAAATTTAGGTTTTAAATCCAATTCAAACCTGCTGTCTATAGGTAACATAAAGACCACAGAATGCAATGAAATGTAGATTATAATTTTAAAAAGCAAATATTTACAGGTAAGAATGTAAATATTTTCCTTGTTCATCTTTTCCAGCCATATCATTTATTCATCCGTTCTTGTTTCTTACCGAGCTCAAGGGCTGTCAGACCCTGCAAGGCTGATCACATAACAGTTCCTGGAAATGTTGCATTATGTAACCACAGAATTTGCTGAGAGAGAGAGAGGGAGCGAGCAGATTACGCGATTTTTATATTGTTCCCACAAAAGACAAAATCTCGGGCTGAAATATTGCGTCATAAGAGATTTTTTTTAGAGATGTTTGAACACAGCTGGTAAAGAAAAGTAGACAACGGGATGTGTGGCTGCGTTTGCTCACGCTGCTGAATGCGTCATGCTCTGTAAAATCACATTTGCGTGTGTCTATGTTTAGCACAAAGTATCACATTTTCGCAGTTGTGGCTTCTCCTGCTATTTCTGTTCTTTCCTCCAGAGCAACAGAAATCATAGGGTCATTTGCATCTTTCGTCAACCGTTGCTATCTAAGATAACAGGGACTGCTCTCTGGATACGGTCTATTTGCGACCGTTAACAGTGCCTTCTATCTTACAAACACATGGTTGCTAGTAGTGTACTTGCAGTGCAGAACTGAGGGGGTTGATCGATGATATAAAAGAAAATATCAAATTAGGGTATATCTTTTACACACACACACACACACACACACACACACACACATATATACACACATACACACACACACATATATATGACACACATATATGGCACACGAATTTATTATAGCTATGTAGTTATGTGTAATATATATATATATATATATACACACACACACATATATCTACGTATGTGTAATTTATATATATATATATGTGTGTGTAATTATATATTACAAATATATATACATTACACATATATATAAATTACACATACGTACATATGTGTGTGTATATATATGAGTACACATAAATACATACACACCTCATTTATTTTTAGCTATAATAAATTCGTGAGCCATACTTTCAGAATTCAAAATTTTCTCTATATTTTACGATGTCCTGTTATGATACAGAAGCATGGATTTTGAACATCTTTCAAGGAAAATAGATTAAGCTTTCTAGTTATGTATAGTTCACTCTTAGTTTTTGGACAGTACAGTATACAGCAATAAGATACCACAGAGTTCAAGTAATATTTAGGTGAAGAAGAATCCCCCATCCCCCCTCTCAGGATAAATCGGCAAATGAACTGGGATAAAATGTCCCAGCTTTCTGCAGGATCGGCGACGGTCTGTACGCCGTCGCCGCTTTCGGCTTTTCCGGGAACTGGTTGGGGCGGTGCGGTGCGGTGGACCGGGTGTAGCTTTGGCTGTAGTTGCGGGTAAGTGCTGGTTTGGGGACTCAGGAGCGGGGTAGGGAATACATTTGGCTGTACTGCTGCCTTCGATCTCTGCATTCCTTTGTTCTGTAAGGCGATGGGGGATGCAGCAGCAGCTAATGGTAGAGGGGTGGGGGTGGGCGAGACACTGTTGACGGGGAAGGACAGACGCCGCAAATTGTCAGTGACAGGAGTAAGAAAGGATCCAGCTGCTTGTTTGCACTGAGAGGGAGACGGATAGGGCTGAGTAGCCCGGAGAGGCAGGCATGCTCCTCCAGTCACGTACTCTCTGTGTACTCGCTGTTCATTAACGCAGTCACACTGAAAGGAGGGGGAGGGCTTACCGTCTCCCTCTCTGTTACGAGTGGAAATATGTTAAGCAATCCATCTAGCTCCGCCTAAGTGTACTTAAGAGGCATTCTGCCACTTCAGTTTCTTGAACTTGCCAAGAGACGTGAGAGTCTGTGTTTTTAGCTTGACTTCTTGTGAGGAAGGAAGTGCATGCATGCAAGGTTTTGACTGCAACCTGAGAATCGCCCCTTTCATTAGCATACATTCCCGCTGCTCGTGGGACTGACTCTCTCCTTAAGATGTTGAGGAATGCTTTTGTTCAATTTCAGCTGCATTTGTGGGTAGTGCTCAACCTGAGCAGAGCATTTACGGTCAGGTTTATAATCCGAATCACTAGACAACTGGGGTAAAATAAATTCCTGCTCTTGAGAATCTTGCCTAGGTCCTTCATAGCCATTCTGCCAAGAGCAATGCATTGTCTGATTTCTTGACTCGATTCTTTATTGATAGTTGATCCAAATAGTTTAAAGTTGTCAACTATTTGAATTTCTTCTCCATCAATGATGAACTTATTGATTTTGCTAGTTGTCAGGATCTTGTCTTTAAGACTATGCTCCTTGTTCTTGAGAAGCAAATGTTTCAGATCGTCTTCACTTTCCGCCAGTAATGTGGTATCATCAGCATAGCGAAGGTTGTTGAGTCTTCCACTGATCTTCACACCTCAGTTGTCTTCATACATTCCTGCTTCTCTAATATTTGTTTTGCATATAAATTAAACAGGTAGAGAGAAAGTATGCAGCCTTGTCATACACCTTTGCTGATTTTAAACCATTCTGTTTCTCCTTGTTCCGTTCGAATTGTTGCTTCTTAATCAATGTAAAGGTTGAGCAAGAGAACTATCATTTCAATAATGTTCTATGGATGCGAACGCTTGAGAGTGAAAAGGATAGGAAGAAAATTGATGCCTTTGAATTATGGTGCTGGCGACGAATACCGTGTATACCATGGATTGCCCGAAGAACAAACCAGTCAGTACTAGAGAAGATCAAACTTAAGCTTTCATTAGAAGCTCAGATGGCAAGAGTTTGCCTTTATACTTTGGACACATCATGCAAAGTGAGAGATCGTTAGAGAAAGACATCATGCCTGGCAAGGTAGAAGGTCAGCACAAGAGAAGAAAGCCAGTAGTGAAATGGATCGATAAAATAACAGCAGCTATGGTTGCCACTCTATGAACAATGGGCCGCCTGACTGAAGACCAAACACAGTTTAGGACAACTATCCAGAGGGTCGCAATGAGGCGACACTGACTTGACGGCACGTAACAACAACAACTATTAGAAACCCATTTTATCTTTCTATTGAAATGGCTTGCTTGGTTGGTTCTTCCTTGTCTGGCAACGGTGTCATCTCCTGGTCATTAATACACCACCTCCCCTCATCCCCCCCCTCCTCCCCAGCAACATGGCATGATTCAGGATTTATTCCTAATATTCTGCTGGGAATGTAATTCCTTCCACAGGCCTGAACATTCGTTTACACAGAGTTTATTTGTAGTAAGCCGAGGCAGTAGTTAATGGTTGTGAACTATAATTAGAGTGCACTAGAGTAACACAGCTGTTCCTAAAATACATCTTGCTGTCTGAATTTTAAACATGTGATGCTTTTAACAATTTCTTGAAGCTCTTTTTTAACACCATTAGTGGATTGAAGATATGCACTATGATATATGATTAAAAAGGTGATAGTTACACAGCTATCAGCTTTTCGGTCACACATTATATATAAATTTGCAAAATTATTAATCCCCAATGCTCTAGATACAACTACAATCTGAATTTCTGGTCTGATCCAAAATGTAACAGAACTAAGACCATTAACATTTCCTGTTTTGAATAGTTCAAATTTGTAAGAAAATGAGATAATTGCTAGGTCTTTTTGCCTTGTCTAATATTTTTTTTTGTCTGTTGCATGAGTTGATCCTTGCCCACAGTTACATAACACCAGCACATGTTGCATAACCAAATTCTTTACTAGCAATATGGAAAGTTAACTTTCATAATCATTTCCCAGTTCTCTTCAGAACATTTTGTATCCAAGGTTGGAAATAAAGGTCAATTAAAAAAGTGCTGTCCTTTTATTGAACTAACAATACATTTCTTGACTAGCTTTTGGGAGCTTTCCTTTTTTGTCTTGAAGAGGAGGAATGGAATATTATAGTAGCTTTGGTATTCAGTGGACTATAACTGATGCATTGTAGTTATTAACTCTTTCGCTGTGAAGAAATGTAGGATTACGGAGGTAGGGCTGCTACAGATGCTGAGATGTTTAAATGCACCTTGTTTTAATTTTTAAAAAACAAAGACAAGGTTGAATCAAGTCAGTGCACTGGCCTATCCCTTTGCTGAATGTGCTATCCATGAGGTTAATAAGTTTACAGATCTGAGATAATGAACTTAAAACTGTGACAACTCAGCATTTCAAAGACTTGAAACCAGGTAAACAAAAGACACACAGAGCAAGTGACTGAGGAAGTTACAGAGCCCTTTCCATCCCCTTCCAGCTGCTGGGGACAGATCAGTTTACAGGTACATCATGATCTAGAGCAGAAAGGGTCATGGGGTGAAGACTCGGAGAAGAAATGGTTTCAGGAAGAACCATTCCTATGAATAAGAGAATAGATTTCTTATTTTGCATAAAAGTGTTTTATGATTTCTTTGTTTTTAGTTAGCTGGGAACCCTTTTTTATATAGATTTTGGGTCTTGTTCTGCAAGGACGCAAATGTTAGAGGAGAAAGTTTAGAGGTTGGAGGAAAGATATTTGAAATTAAGATGTTAGATCTAAATTTGGATGTATATATGAGAACAAGAAAAGAAGAATTTCGTGGGTTTTTTGGGTAGTTCCTAAAATACTGGTGAATTTGCTGTTTTACCTGAAATGATGTGTGTAACTTAAAGCTATTAATTCAGTGTTTTGGGGGACAGGAAATGAAAACTCTAAAATTACAGGATGGCTAGTGAATTCAGAAGTAAATCTATGCCTAAATGAAGTGAATCTACAAACTGGTTTCCAACCTCTCAGCTCTGGAATGCAGGAAGGTACAGAACACTAAGGAGACACAATTTTCTTCTGCTGTTGGTAGAGAATCTCTCTTCATTTTTGACTAAAGGTAGTTTGCAAGTTAACAGCATTACATGCCTCTGCTGAGGTTTTTACCAGCCATCAGCAGCCTGGTCATAGTGAGAGTTTTGTCCTCTGTTTCATGACATGGAATGAAAAAACAGCAGCACGGAAAGGCTGACAGAGAGGGAACCCTATTGGCTGATGTGCATTAAAATGTGTAGTCACTGGATAATATGGCACATGGGCAAAGATTGGTTTTGGTGCCTCCCGTTCCTTTTTGGTCCATAAACTCACAAACAGATTCAAAAGGGTGATATAGTGCCTCCATTCCCCATTTGGCACCCAGAGCGATCACCTTTCTTGTCCATTTCTTGAAATGACCCAGTACTTTATTTTTTTGTAGGATTTACTAAACTGTGGTACATGATTACTGTTGCTTAATAAATCTCAGCTTACCATGGTCTGCAATGGCCAGGCTTTATTAGTGACAATAATTTCCATGCATTAGCTCTGAATTACAATCCTCCATGCTCAAATGTTTTCCCAGCACACACAAAATAAATTCCTCTTGCCCAAAAAACAGATTACTCTCTAGACCCCTTCATTACCACCCTCCCAAACTAACATCCCTGTCTTCTCATCTAGTTCTCCAGAAATTTCACCTCCTCTGCTATTCCTCTGAGTCACACCACTGTGCCTCCCTACCCTATAGTCAGAGACTCGAGGCACCTCCAGAGCAGCAGTGATCCCCAGCCACTTCAGATGCTGTAATTCAAAATGGTGCTGGCTGATCCAAAACTACCCTTTTCCCCTCACATGCGGAGCAGAGGAGAGCTTTGCATTAGCTGGCATTATTTTGAATGATGTTGCCAATGAGGCAGGGGTATCCGGGGATCATTCTTGCCCTGGGGGGACTAGAAGGTCTGAGGCTAAAATAATGTAATGCCTAGGGGGTGAGGGAAGGGCATGAGGGTAGTATAGGAAAATTATTTGATTGTTGGGTTGGGGCAGGGCTAACAAGGTTGCATATGTTGGAGAGATGTCTTGGAGAAGGAGGAAAGACAACATCTGGTTTGAGTGGGAGGGGGAGGATTTGGGTAGGAGGTAGAATATAGGGAGGTTGTAACTCTCAGTTACTTCCTCTATTAAAGATCACAGGAGGACTTGAAAACATTGCAGGCACGTTAGCCTTCAATACTTTTGGGAAGAGTTAAAGATACCTATTTAAGTATTAATTTTCTAGATTTATTGCAGATTGCAAGGTTATTCACAAGCCACCTGATCTCTTTTTAGGCATATTTCCCATTAGCAATAGCTCCTCTTTTGAAGGCTCCAGCAGTGTGTTTTGTCTGTCTGTATGCATAAAAATGCAACAGACCCTATGGGTTCAAATTAAAGCAGGCAAGAAAGGCAAAACCACTGCTATTTGCCCACAGGGATCTCATATCCTGTGGGCAGAAGGATCCCATCACCCATGGTCAGAAGAGGAACACCCTTACTGTCTTCCTGCAAGAAACCCATCTCCCACTGTCAGAGGAAGAAAGAAGACAGCTGGGCTTACCTGTAGCCTGGAGAAAGGTTAGATGCAGGGGGAGGATGATGTAGAGAAGGCAGGAGAAATTTAAAGGGACAGTGGGCTTGTAAAAAGAAGAACGGAGGGCAGGGGAGTGTGAGTGTTAGGGGGGAGGGAGAAGGTGAGAGTCTGGGAAGAGGAACAGTGGTGGGGGCAGTAGGAGAAGGGCTGGAGGGGAGAGGGAAGCATGCAAGGGGTTGCAAGGTGAAGAGATGAATGCATGGGGGAAAAAGAGCACAATGTGTAAATGCCAAAGACATCCTATTGTCACCCCTCCTCCCCCACACACATACAGTTGCTCTCTGAATACAGACCCAAATATACAAATATATAGATAAATATAATAGACACACAGATATCTTTATACTGCAACTCATACCGCCCTTTCTGCCATATCAAGACACACTTTATCATCTCTCTTCAGAATCTTCCCCCCCCCCCCACAAACATGTATGAGTTTGCAAATGGAGGAAGGGGAAATGCGCCATTTTGTCCCATTGTGTGCTTGTTTCATCATGTTAATATCAATGAGTAGTTTCCATATACTATAACTCATCGATTTTTGCCACACATTCCACCATTTCTTTTAGTGTTGTTTGTAATGCCTGTGTGACTGTTACCCTATCATGCTTTAATATATTTTAATATGTTTTAGGGCTGAGTAATAATAGGCCCTTATGACTAGTACCATCTCCTTCTTAATAATCTGAGTAATCATTGAGGTGAAGGGCACACTTGAGCAACTCCAAAAGTGTGATTTAAAGACATTTATTGCACCAAATATGCATCTTCACAATTTCATTTTTCTTCAGTCAATTGAAGATGCTACAGAATACTTCAAGGTTGATCATTTTGTGTTTGAGATCATTCCCACATCAAAGTAGTGTAAAAAAAGTGTTCTTAGGTATGCCAGATTGACCCATTATTTGAAGTCTCTCTAGACATGTTTGGCTGTAGCAAGAGCACCTTTTGGGGAGAGTAGGTCCATCGGTCTGTCTGTCATAGGTTATCGTGCACATGCGCAACCATATCTATGCCTAATGCAGAGCAGAAGCTGGCAGGAAGCAGCTCAGTAGTCAAGAGATTAGGATTCGGTACCTGAAGATGTTTGGGGTGTGGAGAGCCGGGGAGAGCCCAAACCCTGTGGTACAGGATTAGGAGGACTGCTGCTGCTGTTGCCATGGAGAAGACTGCACAGGCATAGGAAGAGGAAGCCTGGAGAAGAGGTTAAAGGAAGCTTGGGGGAGAGGAGGGGAAAAGAGTGGAAGTTAGTGCAAGGGGAAGGGGAGTCATGAAGAGTTCAAGGTTAAGAGCTGAGTTCAAAGGAGAGGGAAAGGATCAGAAACATGGGAGGGAGAAGAGGAGCAAGAATACTCCAATAATATACCTTCTCCTACCTCCAGACCTGCCACCTTCATATCTCCAGAGTTCATCATATACCTCCAACATCCAAATAATCTGACATCCCAAACTTCCCCAATATATGACACCCCTATGAGTCACTCTCGCTCTCACGCACACACAAACCCCAACATACACTGCACCACACCACCCCTCCCTAGCCTTATTGCATCCCACCACACACAAACACCCGGTTCTACCCAGTATCTTACACATACCACACATACCTGTCAAATATCCCTAAACATATATACCTACTTTTTCCTCATAGCCACACACATGCACAATGTACCACTCGGAGACATAAAGAATTCACATACATTACTACTGATAGCACAAAGGAGCACATACTTCCCCCACTCACTTACTCTAGTGGTACTCTAGTGTGATACTCCCGTGGTACTCTAGTGAGATACAGTCCCTACTGAGCATCCACAAAGACATGCCTGAGTCTGCAAATGGAGGAAAGGGAAACACACCACTCTGTCACACTCTGCGTGTGAACTATTTAACTTGCTTTTAATTGACATGCTGGAATCCTGGTAGGAAAGTTTAACTAGTTCTACAATAGGAGGCTGTCAGTGTCACACAGCCAAAAAGTGCAAATTGAAACTGGTGGTCTTTTGTTGTAGTTGTTAGAGTCAATATTAACTCATGGCGACCCTGTGGACAGTTGTCCTGTGTTCGGTCTTCATTCAGGCGGCTAATTGTTGATAGAGTGGCATTGATGACTGCTGTTATTGTATTGATTCATCACATTGCTGGTCTTCCTCTTTTGCATTAACCTTCAACCTTGTAAGCATGATATCGTTCTCTAATGATCTTTCTCTTTACATGATTTGTCAAAAATTTGAAAGTTGAAGTGTTATCATTTGAGCTTCTAAGGAAAGCTTAGGTTTGATCTTCTCAAATATTGATTGATTTGTTCTTTGGGCAGTCCATGGTATACACAGTATTCTTTACCAATACCATAATTCGAAGGCATCAATTTTTTTCCTGTCTTTCTTCTTCACTGTCCAACTTTCGCATCCTTGGACAAGTCAAATCTTTCTGTTTGTGTATTCAAAAGTCACCCAGTTCTACAGAGCACAAAGACTGCAGTGTGATTAGTTGTGGAAGGAGGGCAGTAAGGAGAATAATGCCATCTCCTCACACTCACTTACCCCCAAATTGTCACTGCTCACACTTTGAGTCTTCTTCATTAGCTTCTTTACAGAAAGGGTAGTGGATGCGTGGAATGGTCTGCCAGTGGAGGTGGTGGAGACGAGAACTGTATTTGAATTTAAGAAAGCCTGGGACAAATAGAGCATGGGCTTTATCTGCCATCATTTTCTCTGTTGTTTTTACTATGTGCTGGCCTTCTCTCCAAGGAGTGGCAAACAGTACATACAGGATATTGGAAATAAAGAAGAAGCAAGGATAGTTTGGTTTACAGTTTGAGAAGCCAGTGTAGCTTACAACCTACCCACATCTGGTCTTACATAACGTTGGTTGCGTAATGTGCACAAGCAATATTTAATCAGTGGAATGTTGCCAGAAACAAAGGCGAGAAACACAGTTTACTTAACAGGTCTCAGAAAGCAGAGCTAAATGTATCCTGCGGCAGGCTGTGGAGCGAGGTTTAGGATAAGATATGCTAGGCACTAAAAATAGGCTTAGTAGTGTCCATGTCATATAATTGATCATATTGTAGATAGTGAAGGTGATTCTATAAGGGTCGCCTAGTGTAATGTGCATTGCCACACCTATATTTGGCATCTGTTCTATAGAAAAAGCATGTGCAGACTTTACTTTATAGGAGTGTAAGTTCTGAGATATGTCTGCTCTATTGGCACAGTCACTTATACTAATCCTAGCCTTGATTTGAATGCCCGTGACTAGATTTATAAAGAATGTTTGTAAGTTATACATGTACAGTATTTTATAATGTTTGTAAGTTATACATGTATAGTATTTTATAATGTACATGTATAAATGTAGGTCTCACCTATACTCCGCTCAAGCTCCGTCTGTGTACCCACTCACATTGAAAGTACGTGCAATATGTGATACACACACTGTTACAGGATAGTGACTGCCTAAAGCGCACGTGTAAGTGCCCCTTTATGCACATAAGTCATTTAGAATAGGGACTTACACGCGTTTCTAGGCATAACTTTCTGTGTGCGCATTGTAGAATCAGCCCCATTTTGACTATGGAGATTATTTTAGAAGATCAACGTGTGAATAGCAGCATTGGCTACATATGTAAATAGTGATTTGGGAAAGCCACTCACTACACGTGTACATGGTCAGGATGCTGAGATTCAAAGGGGGCCTATCATAGACATAGTTTGGGTGGGTCCAAATGCTACATGCATTTCCTGTTTTACAGTGGGAATACATATATGTGCCAATTCATTTCCCCGTTGGCTTTTGCAGCTGCTCCAAAGATAGCACAGCTTTTATAAAAGTGCTTGTTTTGTCCAGAGCTTAGTACCTGGGATAGAGGGGATTAATGTCCTTGTATTCTTGTTGACTTTAAAATAAAAAAACAAGCAACCTTTTGTGACTTTCCTTGTTAACTGGCAGCACCTTTTTTTAAAATCAGGCAACTATACGGGGGGAGGGGGGGTGTTGGGCTGATAAGTCTCTGGCCTTGTAATGAAGCAGAAAGCTACGGGCACACTTCAGTTATGGAGGTCCCAATGATCTCTCTGCAGTTTTGTTTTATTTGGTACCAAATACACAAATATACAAATTCAGTGGGAGGACCGATTTTAGCACATGATGTGCTCTTTTCAAATGGAAGAATCATGATGCATTGTGAAGTAAGTTAGAACCCAGGTATGCTAATAAGCTCACCTCGGAACCCAGGCCACTTGGCAGAAGTACAAGCAATGACCTCTATGCAGTTTTGTTTTATTTGGTACCAAATGAAACAAAACTGCAGAGAGATCATTCGGAACTCCGTAACTGAAGTGTGCCTGTAGTTGTCTGTTTTGTTACAAGGCCAGAGACTTATCAGCCTCCCCTCGTATGGCACTCATTTTTGGAGGCTGCAAAATCACCATGTCCATATATAAGTGCCTGTACTTATATGTGGAAGCTGTAAGAGATGCTGCTTTTTTGAGTATGTAGACTTTTGCAAGATCAGTCCTTGCACTACATGTGTGTATATTTGGCAGTGTCCTTATATGTATTTTAGAAAAGACTACATGTTTGGTAAAGCCTGGGGAAATGTGACCTTCCTTATCGTCACTCCAGTCCAGTCCCTTACTTCTGGGTTACGCAACCCTTCCAGCAGCTTGGAGGCTGAGCCCAACCTTTTTGGGGCTGGAGCGGTATAAATACCACTGTAACCACCCACAGACCCCAGTATTCTCAGCCTCCAAGCAGCTGGAGGGTTCCGTAAGCCTAGGGCTTACTGGAGTCTTCCTTTAGTTTAAATTTCTTTTGTATTATTACCTTTTGTTTTCCTTTCTGCCGGAGGAGGACATCTGTACCTTTAAGTTTCTCCCTGCTCCTCTCCCCCCCCCCCCCTCTCTGGCCGGGCCTGAGATCGGAGGTGGTGTGCTGTATGCAGCATCGAGGAAAACCTTCAGACCTCCTCTGCTGCCGATTCGGAGGGCTCCTGCTCAATTTCACCGCAGCCCTGCCCTGCCTCGCCTCGCGCCGAAGCCCTTCTGGTGGCTGAGCGCTTGAGGCAACGCCGCGATGCAAGTATTCACCGCCGGCAAAGTCCCGGATGCAGAGGTGAGCTCCGGGGCTCCAGACGCACGGAGAAAAAGCAGCGGGGGGGGCGATTTAAAGCGGCGGTTCCTTCAGATCGGGGTGAAACACGGTTTCCAGCTCCATTCTGCCAACGGGGCTTAAGCCGGTCAGAAGGAAGACTCGCGATCCGCCGTTCAGGCTCCACGTGGTGAGGCCTACCACGTGTAGAGCCAACGGCCAGGAATCGCTGAGTCGGGCACAGCATTTTTCTACGGAATGAATCCACAAACCGCAAGTACTGGGGCATTGAATTAAGGGATTGGAATTTATTTTGTAATTCCTCTGCTTTTCTTTAAATTTTTCGTTTAATGTTAGCTTATTTTAATTCTATTATTTAATTTCATTATTTAATTCTTAAAGGGGTAGTCTCTTGGTCTGTGCAGACTGTTTCCTTTTTTATTTTTTAAGCTGTACTTGAGCTCTCCTGCCTGTACTTGGTTAGGACAATTGCCCCAGCCCGGAGCAGGAAGGGCCGCAGTAGCCTCTATCCAGAACATGGCGGCCAAGCCCAGGTGCCCATCCTGTGGTGTTCGCAGAGGTACTTCTTCGGAGGCAGCGATCTGCAGGGGCTGTGCTGCAGTGGCTGCCTCCGTGGAGCAAGAGATTAGCTTGACTATGACACAGTCTTCTCAGGGATCCGGAGATCCCCTAGGGGGGGAGGGGGGGTCCCAGTTTCCTCCTCCTACTTCCTTGGACCTACCCACTCCTCCTCTGCCCATGCCCCCCCTACCCGCTGGGGATGGGGGGGTCGGGGATTTTTTCTCCATTGACTTCATCCTCCTGCTTCACAAGGCCTATTGCTTGCTTAAGCAGGGCTTTGGAACAGGGGAGGCTGGTCCGTCGGCGGAAGACAAGTTGGCCGGAACCAGGAGAGCAAGCAACTCGGAGTCCGAGATCCTACCTAAGCGCCCTCGGGTGAGTTGCGAGGAACCCCTCGCGTCCCTCTCGCAGGGGACCCCGGAGGAGGAGAACTCGGACAAAGATTTGGACGAGGATGAGGAGGAGCTTGAAGAAGGGGAGATCCCAGAAGAAGAACAATCACGGATAATTAGAGTCTTTTGTCGGGAGGAGCTCCCGGCTTTAATCAATGAGTCGCTGAAAGCGCTCAATGTAGCCTCAGACACGCCAGCGGAGGAGGAGGCGTTAGAGGATCCGTTAATCCAGGCCTTCAGGAGATCGCAGAAGGTTTTTCCTGTCCACAGGGTGGTACGTCAGATGATCCAGGAAGAATGGGATCAACCAGAGTCAAGTTTAAGGGGGGTCCGATCCATGACTCGCCTATATCCTCTTCCGGAGGCAGACAAAGAACTGCTGAGGTCCCCCAGGGTGGATGCAGCGGTATCAGCAGTTACTAAGAAGACCACGATCCCAGTCGAGGGCAGCACGGCTCTGAGAGATTCTCAAGACAGAAAATTGGACGCGCTTCTGAAGCAGGCATTTGACGTAAGCGCCCTCGCCTTGCAGGCCTCCATTTCCGGAGCTTGGGTGGCGCGGGCCTGTTTAAGGTGGTCACAACAGCTCCAGTCAGCGGAGAGTTCCGCAGACGAGAGGCAGGCCAACGCTGCTAGATTGGAATTCGGGGCAGCCTACCTGGCGGATAGTCAGTATGACCTCATCAGAAGCCTAGCCAAGAATATGGCCTCGGTGGTGGCAGCTAGGCGTTATTTGTGGCTACGGACTTGGGCAGCCGATGCATCCTCGAAGGCTCGCCTGAGTCGACTTCCCTTTAAGGGGAAGCTGTTATTTGGTGAAGATTTAGAGAAGCTGGTGAAGGACCTTGGCGAGTCTAAGGGAGGCAGACTTCCGGAAGACAGACCTAAGCAAGGGCGCTCCCTAGCCCCAGTGCGTAACCAACCTAGGGACTCTCGGAGGTTTCGCCCAGCCAGGTCAAACTCCTTCCCCAGGGGCCGTTTTCCTTCAAGGGGACAAGGTTTTAGAGGGTTTCGAGGAGCAGGTCGAGGTTTTGGTACCTCGGCTCCCTCCTCGGGTCCTAGAAAACAACAATGAGAGGACGGGGGTCCAGGGGGTCGGGCTGCCGGTGGGTGGACGTCTACGGCAGTTTCTCCCAGCCTGGACCCGGGTCACGTCCGACCAATGGGTCCTAGAGGTGATCAGAGAGGGCTATGCTCTCGAATTTGCAAAGCAAATACTTCCAGCCTTTGTTCAGTCTCCCTGCGGCTCCTCGGTGAAGAGGACGGCGGTGGAGGTAACGCTCGCCCAACTAATAGCACTCGGGGCCGTAGTCCCAGTACCTCCAGATCAGTGCGGTACGGGTCGGTACTCGATTTACTTTGTGGTACCAAAGAAAGAAAGGTCTTATCGCCCGATCCTGGATCTAAAGCAGGTCAATCGCTGTCTCAGGGTACCACACTTTCGGATGGAAACCCTACGGTCAGTCATAGCAGCCGTGAGGGGCAGAGAGTTCCTAACATCTCTCGATTTGACAGAAGCCTACTTGCACATCCCGGTCAGGAAGTCCCACCAACAGTTCCTCAGATTCGCAGTGCCAAGAGGTCACTTCCAATTCCAGGCTCTGCCCTTCGGCCTAGCGACGGCCCCAAGGACTTTCACCAAGGTGATGGTGGTTGTGGCGGCGGCCCTACGGAAAGAGGGAATACTAGTGCACCCTTACCTGGACGATTGGCTGATAAGGGCAAAGTCAGAAGAGGAAAGTCGCTCGGCTACTGTCAGAGTGGTTCAAGTTCTAGAAGAGCTGGGGTGGGTCATCAATCGAGCAAAAAGCAGGATGACTCCCTCCCAGGACCTCGAGTACCTCGGAGCAAGGTTCGTCACCAGCAGAGGCAGAGTATTCCTGTCCCCTACGAGGTCAAGGGACCTAAGGCTACTAGTCATGCAGTTTCTGAACAGACGAATCCCCTCAGCGTGGCATTATCTTCAGCTGCTGGGAACCATGGCGGCGGCGATAGAAGTAGTGCCATGGGCCAGGGCTCACATGCGACCGTTACAGCGGGCTCTATTGCGTCGATGGTCTCCTCAGCACCATCCATTGTCCATGCAGTTACCCTGCGCCCCGCGGACCAAACGGGCCCTCTTCTGGTGGCGGTGCCCGAGAAATCTGGGTCGCGGGATGTCCCGCGAGCCCCATCAGTGGTTGCTGTTGACGACGGATGCCAGTCTGGCGGGTTTGGGGGCTCATTGCGAAGACCAGTTCGTCCAGGGTCGCTGGACACCGTTGGAGTCTCTCTGGCCCATCAACAGACTGGAATTGAGGACCGTTGTCCTAGCGCTCAAGTCTCTCGAGTCCTTAGTGCAACGAAGAGCAGTTCGCGTGCTCTCCGACAATGTCACCGCGGTGGCTTACATCAACCACCAGGGCGGCACCAGCAGTCCCGCCTTGGAGAAGGAGGCGGACGCTCTTTTCCAATGGGCGGAGTTTCGATTGGAAGCACTTTCAGCTCAGCACGTGGCCGGCTTGGACAACGTCACGGCCGATTACCTCAGCAGGTGCAAGATAGACCACGGGGAGTGGGAACTGGAGCAGGAGGTTTTCGATCAAATAGTTGCCCGTTGGGGGCTCCCAGTCATGGATCTCATGGCATGGTTCTCGTCCGCCAAGGTGGATCGGTTCTTCAGTCGACGGAAGGAAAGAATGTCCGAAGGCCTGGATGCCCTGTCCCAGAAATGGCCTTCGGAAGGTCTGCTCTGTGTTCCCCCCTTGGGCCCTTATCGGAAAGGTTCTCCAGCGAGTGGAGACTCACCAGGGTTTCATAATTCTCATAGCCCCGGATTGGCCTCGCCGCCCCTGGTATGCGGATCTGGTGAGGTTGCTCGCCGACCAACCTTGGTGGCTCCCCTGCAGAAGGGACCTTCTGAGACAAGGCCCGGTCCGGATGCCTCACGTGGATCGATTCTCGCTTACGGCATGGCTATTGAAAGGGCGAGGCTCCTGAAGCGAGGGTACTCAGGAGTGGTAATCTCGACACTGTTGAAGGCTAAGAAGCGCTCCACCTGTCTCTCCTATGTAAGAGTTTGGCGCATCTTCGAAGCGTGGTGTGCCGAACACCGAAGGAAACCCCTTTTGGCCTCGGTTCCGGAGGTCCTAGAATTCTTGCAAGCAGGGTTTGACAAGGGTCTAGCGCACAGCTCCTTACGGGTCCAGCTGGCCGCAATCGCGTGCTATAGAGGTAAGGTCCGCGGTAAGTCCCTCGGGGCCCACGCGGATGTGGCCAGGTTCCTAAGAGCGGTTAGACGTTTGCGCCCTCAACGGAGGGTGATCATCCCCCCTTGGGATCTCAACCTCGTGCTAAATGCCTTGATCGGGGAACCCTTTGAGCCAGTAAAGAGGGCCTCCTTAAAGGATCTAACCCTGAAGACGGTTTTTCTGGTCGCTATTTGCTCGGCCAGGCGGGTCTCGGAACTCCAAGCGCTGTCCGCTCAGCCCCCCTTTCTAGCCTTTCTCAATGACAAGGTAGTCCTGCGCACGGTTCCTTCCTTTTTGCCCAAGGTTAGCTCTCCCTTCCATGTGAACCAGACAGTTACTCTCCCGGCCTTCCCGGCCGACAGGCATGAAGGTAGATACAGCAAGCTTCGCCTCCTAGACGTCCAGAGGGCCTTGAAGCGTTATCTTTCTCGCACAGCTCCCTTCCGGAAGTCCGACCGGCTATTCATTCAGTTCGGAGGTCCACACAAGGGGGAGGCGGCGGCCAAGGCCTCCATCTCCAGGTGGATCAGAGAAGCAATTGCTTCCGCCTATATCCTGAAAGGGAAGCAGGTCCCAGTGGGACTGCGTGCACACTCGACTCGTGCACAAGCTACCTCCTGGGCAGAATTCAGTCTAGTTCCTCCTCTGGATATCTGTAGGGCGGCGACTTGGTCCTCCCTACATACCTTCACCAAGCACTACAGGCTGGATGTTCAGAGTTCAGCGGACGCTCGGTTTGGTTTTGCGGTTCTGCAGTCCGGCATGACGAATCCCACCCAGGATTGAACTGCTCTGGTACATCCCAGAAGTAAGGGACTGGACTGGAGTGACGATAAGGAAGAAGTAATTAGATCTTACCTGCTAATTATTGTTCCTGAAGGAACGACAGTCCAGTCCCTGATCCCACCCGGATTTCGTTAGCCGGTTCGGCCTATTAGCCAAGGGCGGAGCTGCGGACCGAGCGTGGGGTCTGCTATGGGCACAGGAGGGCAGTTGAAGGTTGACTCGGTCGGTCGCAAGTAAACCACCTCCGGCTGTTGGCCTCACTCCCCTCCTTCTCCTAATCCTAAAAAAAAAAAAAAAAAGTCCTTAATTGGTTAAATATTCCTGTGCTGTGTGATGTGGTTCAAGTTACTATTGAAAGTTCATTAAGTCTGCTTTGTCATTCGTCTACTGGGGTCTGTGGGTGGTTACAGTGGTATTTATACCGCTCCAGCCCCAAAAAGGTTGGGCTCAGCCTCCAAGCTGCTGGAAGGGTTGCGTAACCCAGAAGTAAGGGACTGGACTGTCGTTCCTTCAGGAACAATAATTAGCAGGTAAGATCTAATTACTTCATCCTGATCTGGATGTCCCATTTCCCAATTACAGCCCTTATGTAGAATGGGGCTTCATGTGTGGGTATCATCTCCTTACTCTGCACACTAGCTGGACAATAAACACAATTTAAAGGCTTTCTGAAAGAATACAACATGCCATTTATTAAGCACAATTAGGCCCTCTTTAGAGGGAGTGGACTGATGGTAAGATCATACGGAGAGACGGACACACCACAGAGTACTGCTTTTGGCATTGCTTGTACTTCTGCCAAGTGGCCTGGGTTCTTCCAAGGTGAGCTTATTAGCATACCTGGGTTCTAACTTGCATCACAATGCATCATGATTCTTCCATTTGAAAAGAGCACATCATGTGCTAAAATGTACCAAATGAGGGAGTTAAAAAGTCAGGACCACATGTCTTCCTTTAGAAAATGGGACACTTGTCAGCTTGTAATCTTATAATTCAGATGCTGTCAAAGAAGTACTTTCTTCACCTGAATGGTATAAATTGTGTGAACCAGATAGGAGTCATTGTGCTAAAGCAAGTTAGTATTAAGCATTAACATGTATGGAGGGTAATTTTAAGCATACCTAAATTTTCGTAGAGCAAACTTAAGCTTTCATTAGAACTTCAAATGAAAAATACTTTGACTTTCATACTTAAGACACATCATGCGAAGAGAAAGATTATCAGAGAAAGACATCATGCTTGGCAAGTTTGAAGGTCACCACAAAAGAGGAAGGCTAGCAATGCAATGGATTGATTCAATAACAGCAGCTATGGATACCACTCTATCAACAATGAGCTGCCTGATATTAGTGGTTATCTTCCACTCAGGTTCGGAGGCGATACTCCTTGGACACTCATGTAGTGACTCCGAAGTGATGGGGAATTACCTGGGATAACCTTCCCCTGCTATACCCTCTCCTCCCCCCTCAGGCACACATACACATGCTAGCAAGCATACCAAATGAACTGTTGCAGTGCTTTAACAAGAAATCTTTATTATAGAAGCTTGAGTATATTATCTAATTCCATCCAGCAAGCAGATAGCATAAGCTTACCTAATAAGAAAGAGAGGTTGGTACAGCATACCTCCATGTTCGGTTCCCACTAACTCTCCCTGTACATTTCTTCTCCTACTTATTTTATAAGCCTTTCAGCATGTACCTGCGTGCGAACACAGATATAATCTTATCTCTTTATTTTTAGTTCCCAGACTTCATGTCTCATTTCTTTCTACATTTCTTTTTCTTCTAATTAAGGGGATTGTTGTAGTTGTTGATATGGAAGGACAGACTAGATAGGCCATGTGGTCTTTTTCTGTCATCATATTTCTATGTTTCTATAACTCATATCCTGTCCCTGGTGTGTTACATTTATATAGCACTCCTGCACATTCTTGTCTCTATCTTCTGTTGCACCCTGTTATTTGGTGTCTGCATCTGTCTTTCAAGGTCAAAGAAAACTGTACTGAATTAATCACATGGTTTTTCTATTAACCCTTATGCTAATATAGCAGACAGATTGGTAGGCCCTTACACTGACTGAAGACCACACACAGTTTAGGACAACTATTCATAGGGTCACTATGAGTCAAGATCGATACGACACCTAGCAAGAACATTGTAGGTGTGGACATTTACACTAGCACTAGTGCTGATGGAAATATCCACAACTATATTTTCCTGATCGTCTCTCCGGGCCAGTCCAGGAACAAGAGGGTTGTCAATCTTCTCCAGCAACTGAGGACTGAAATCCGAAGTTTTGCAGGCCTGGTATCTGGCTCCCCCTGCTGGTCGTACTTCAGTCTTTTCAGTCCTCAGCAGCTGGAAGGGACGTTCCTGGCTGGCTCCTTTTCAGAGAGTTTATTTTTATTTATTTGGCTATTTTTTTCAGATGTTTTCTGGGTAGAGCCCTAGCAGGGTTCTTTCCTCCCCCCCCCTCTGGTTACAAAAACGGAGCGGTTCTCACAGATCTGTAGGTGCAGATGCTAACGGAGCTGATAGAGGCAGGGCCTGTCTTTTAATCAGCTCCGGTCATCGAGGGAGGGAGCAGTGCAGTGCTGGGAGCCCCAGATACCTTCCTGCTGCCCTCGGCGATTTCGGTTACTTTCCCACTAGCAGTGGGAGTGAGGGCCGAATCGAGTTCTAGCAGCGCAGAGCCTGTTTTTCCTGGTGTGAGGTATGTTTTAACTTTGCTTAAGCTTGTCGGGGCAGCGTGTTTGTTTTCAGCGGTTGCTGTAGGCTCAGACAGGCAGTTCTTTTCAGCGCGGCAGGGAGCTCTGTGCCGGTTTTCGTTGCGGTTTTCGCTGCGGGGTTGTTTTTCCTTTCTGAGGGCTGCTTGTTTCTTGCTCGGTGGTCTGCAAAGGCTGTTTTAGGGTCTTTCTAGGGATACCGCTCATGGAGGGTACCTCGGAAGGACGCCCTCAGGGCAGTTCAGTTTTGGCGGGAACGGCAGCCATTTCTGAAGCAGCTCAAGTGATTTTACCAACTCAGGAGAAACCTGCAAAAAAGAGAGCCAAATCCAAACGGCAAGGACAGGAGAATGCTTCTCCACAGGCTCTGTCTGATATTCCTCAGGGTTTGCAGTCTGTGTTTTCTGCTGATTTTATTTTGGCTCTTCAGGCTTATTGTATAAAGTGTCAGCAGGCCCAAACCAAGCCCTCTGCTCCGATGGCTGAGCATGGTGTAGACTCTCTGCCTTCTCTGTCAGATCCGGGCGAGGGTTCATCTAAAGTAGTCCAATTAGCGGCAATTAGTGCGGACAAGACTAATCAGAACTTCTCGGACCTCCAAGGAGTGGAGGAAGGAGAACTCCTATCTGACTCAGGTTTAGAGTGGGCTACTGACTTAGATGAAGCGGAAATGGGAGCTGGCGAGGATCCCAACACGTTTCGCGCCTTTAGGAAAGAGGAATTGGGGGCGCTCATTGCCCAGACTTTGTCGGCCTTGAATATTTCGTTGCCAGCGGCTCCGGAGGAACCTTTGGAGGATCCCCTGCTGCAAGGGTTTAAAACGGATCAAAGGTGTTTCCCAGTGCACAGAGTCATGAAGCAGATGGTGGAATCTGAGTGGGAATGCCCAGAGGCTTCTTTGAGAGGAGCGCGGGCTATTGGCCGCTTGTATCCTTTGCCGCAGGAAGAGCTCGAGTTATTGAAGATGCCTAAGGTGGATGCTTTAGTGACGGCGGTTAACAAGAAAACCACCATTCCGGTAGAAGGCGGTGCGGCCCTCAAGGATCTGCACGATAGAAAGCTAGAGGCCTTGTTAAAACAAACTTTTGAGTCATGTGCTCTATCGTTGCGAGCGGCTATATGTGGGGCGTATGTTTCCCGGGCGTCCATTCGGTGGATTCAGGGGGGCACTCTCACACGCCCCGAGCAGGATGAAGGCGCAAAGCTAGAGTCAGCAGCGGCTTACCTGGCCGATACCTTTTACGATCTGGTGCGGATTTCCGCCAAGTCCATGGCTGCAATAGTTGCAGCTCGTAGATTTCTTTGGTTGCAGAATTGGGCAGCGGACGCCTCCTCCAAAGCACGACTCAGTAAACTCCCTTATAAAGGTTCGCTGCTTTTTGGGGCAGCTTTGGAAAAGATTGTGAAGGATCTTGGGGATTCTAAGGGAGGTCGGTTTCCAGAAGACCGGCAGAAACCGTCGAAACCGACCAATTTACACAGGGGGGCGTCTCGGGAGTTTCGCAGATTCAGAGGTTCTCGGTTTACTCCCTATCAGAGAGGTCGCTTTTTGGCCAGGGGGCAGTCCTTTTGGGGGGCTCGAGGTTTCGGAAGAGGATACTTCGGATCCCAGCAGAATGCCACCAAGAAGCCGCAATGAAGTGAGGTTGGTCCAGGCGGATTTCCCGGTGGGGGGACGGCTTCAAGCCTTCCTGTCGGCCTGGGCCAACATCACTTCTGACCAGTGGGTCCTAGAAATCATTCACGAGGGGTACTCCCTAGAGTTCGCTCGTCCGGTGTCTGAGGCTTTCGTGGTGTCTCCCTGCGGTTCGGCGGAAAAGCGCGCAGCGGTTGCTCAGACCCTCCGACGGTTGTTACGTCTTCAGGCGGTGGTTCCATTTCCTCCAGACCAATTAGGATCAGGTTGGTACTCGATTTATTTTGTGGTACCTAAGAAGGAGGGTTCTTTTCGGCCTATTTTGGATCTCAAAAACATCAACCGTTGCTTGCGGGTTCCGCATGGAGACGCTACGCTCTGTCATTGGCTCAGTGCAACCGACGGAGGTGCTGACGTCAATAGACCTTACGGAGGCCTATCTTCATATCCCCATAAGGCCCGAGCATCAGAAATTTCTACGTTTTGCGATCCATTTGGGTCATTTACAATTCCGAGCCTTACCATTTGGCCTGGCTACGGCGCCCCGTATCTTCTACCAAGGTGATGGCGGCCTTGCGCAAAGAAGGAGTCCTCGTGCATCCTTACCTTGACGATTGGCTAATTCGGGCACCGTCCGTGGCGGAGTCCCGGACGGCCACGGCGCGGGTGGTCAGCCTCCTGGAACAACTTGGCTGGGTGATCAACCAGGACAAAAGCCAATTGCAGCCGGTCACGTGTCTCCTTTACTTGGGGGCCGTCTTCGATACCGAGTTAGGAGCCATTTTCCTACCGGAGAGCAGGGTGCAGAAGATTCTGTCTCAAGTGAAGAGCTTCTTACGACTCAAGGTGCCAACGGCGTGGCGTTATCTGCAGCTCTTGGGCTCCATGGCGGCAGCCTTGGAGCTCGTGCCATGGGCGAGGGCCCACATGCGGCCGTTGCAACAGGCTTTGCTGTCGAGATGGTCGCCTCAGGAGCATCCTCTGGATTGCAGGTTGCCCCGGTTACACAGTGCCTCAGTCAGTCTCCAGTGGTGGTTAGATCCCGTTCATCTGCGGGCGGGGGTTCCCTTACGTCAACCGGACTGGGTGCTCGTCATGACCGATGCCAGCCTCGGGGGCTGGGGGGCTCATTGTTTGGGGAGCTTGGCTCAGGGAGTTTGGCCGCCGGAAATACAGCTTTGCTCTATAAATCTGTTGGAGCTCAGAGCAGTTTATTTAGCTCTTCAGGAGTTTCGCCCGCTGATACAGCACAAAGCAGTGAGAGTTTTCTCGGACAATGCGGTGACAGTGTCCTATATCAACTGACAAGGGGGGACAGGAAGTGCGGTGTTGCTGGAGGAAAGTCAACGACTCATGTCCTGGGCAGAAGAGCATCTGGTGGCACTATCGGCAGCGCATGTCGCAGGTCGGGACAATGTGCAAACAGATTTCCTCAGCCGGCATGTAGTGGATCCAGGCGAGTGGGAATTGAACGCGGCGGTGTTTCACACTTTAACTCTCCGATGGGGGCAGCCGATAATGGACCTCATGGCCACCTTCGACAATGCCAAAGCCCACAGATTTTTCAGCAGGCGCAGGGAGCGCATGTCAGAGGGTCTTGATGGCCTGTCTCACCCTGGCTGAACAGCGGTCTTCTTTACATTTTTCTGCCGTGGCCAATGATAGGCAGGGCGGTTCGGCGGATAGCCACTCACCGGAATCGAGTAATTCTCATTGCGCCAGATTGGCCCCGGAGAGCGTGGTATGCGGATCTGGTTCGTCTACTCGTAGACCGTCCCTGGAGGCTTCCTTCACGGGCGGATCTACTGGTTCAAGGTCCGCTACTCATGCCAAATGTGGATCGCTTCTCGCTTATGGCTTGGCTATTGAGAGGGACCGACTGATGCGTCGGGGGTATTCGCCTTCTGTCATGTCCACTCTGTTGCAGGGTCGACTTCTCTGGCTTATGTCCGAGTGTGGAGAGTCTTTGAGTCTTGGTGTGTGCAGCGGAGTGTCAGGTCGTGAGACGCCTCAGTGCCACATGTGTTGTCCTTTCTGCAGGACGGGCTGGATAAAGGTTTGGCCCTCAGCACCATTAGGGTTCACTTGGCGGCGATTTCCTGTTTTCGAGAAGGCGTGAAGGGGGCTAGACTGTCCGCCCATCCAGATGTGCTTCGGTTCTTTAGGGTGGTTCAGAACATCCACCCTCCTCTTCGCAGTGTGGTTCCCCCTTGGGATTTGAATCTCGTTCTTGAAGCCTTAGAGCGTCCTCCTTTTCATCCGTCTAACGACATCCCGATGCGGGAGCTTTCGTGGAAAGTGGCCTTCTTAGTGGCCCTGTGTTCGGCGAGGAGGATCTCTGATCTCCAAGCGCTTTCTTGTAGGGCTCCCTATCTTCAATTTTCAGAGGACAGGGTCCTGTTGAGAACTGTTCCCTCGTTTCTCCCGAAGGTGGTTTCCAAATTTCATGTGAATCAGTCTATTTCGCTCCCCACTTTTTGGATCAAGGAGGGCTTGCCTATTGATGGCGTGTTACAGAAATTGGATTTGGGCAGGTTACTCAAGAAATACCTGAAGATAACTAAGCCGTTTCGTAGGACGGACAGGTTATTTGTACTATTTGCAGGCCCTCGAAAGGGCGAAGCAGCGTCCAAGGTATCCATTGCTAGATGGGTGAAGCAAGCGATTGTAGCGGCGTATCGGGCCAAGGGGAAAGCCCCTCCAGAGGGGCTGCAAGCTCATTCTACTCGTAGCCAGGCGGCGTCCTGGGCCGAGTATGCTTTGATTCCGCCCGCTGACATATGTCGAGCAGTGACTTGGTCATCTCTTCACACGTTTGCTAGACATTACAGGTTGGATGTTTTGGCCAGGATGGATGCAAATGTGGGGGCTTCGGCTGTCATTGCGGGCCTTGCGGGTCCCTCCCGTGGTTAGGTACTGCTCTGGTACTTCCCTCTTGTTCCTGGACTGGCCCGGAGAGACGATCAGGAAACAGAAATTAGGCCTTACCTGCTAATTGTCTTTCCTGGAGATCTCTCCGGGCCACTCCAGGACCCACCCGTTTTTGACATTTGTCGGTCTTTCTAGTTGCACAGCGGTCTCGTACGGAAGATGTCTTTTAGCAGTCGAGAATCGTATTTTTGCTCGGCCGTCAGTATGGCCGTTTCGGTAAGGTCTGTCCATGGGGGGGTCTCTGGGGCTCCCTCGGGGAGAGGTCGTGGGGCAAGACCACGACAGCAATCAAAACAATCAAACAATACAACGCATGATACAAAACAAAAAAAAGGGAAAAAGACCTGAAAAAGGCCATACCCATGAAAAAGGGGGGAATGTAGTAGTTCTCCAATAGCTGATTTCCAGTATGTTCACTGCTGGTAAGGTTTGTTCTGTTCTTAGTTTATTTCTATATTGTTCGGTTTCTTTCTTCAACTGCTTGGACAAGGGTAGACTGAAGTACGACCAGCAGGGGGAGCCAGATACCAGGTCTGCAAAACTTCAGATTTCAGTCCTCAGTTGCTGGAGAAGATTGACAACCCTCTTGTTCCTGGACTGGCCCGGAGAGATCTCCAGGAAAGACAATTAGCAGGTAAGGCCTAATTTCTGTTTTTCAGCGCACATGTGAATGATAGTATTTTATAATCTACGCATGTACTTGCGTGCTCTGCACAAACTCCATCTGTGTGCACATCCACTGGAAAAGTACACACCATTTTGTGAACCTGCACACTTTTCTGCTGGTCAGAATTTTAAAAATGGCTAGTCACATATGTATATGGCCACAAAAATGTCTAAAATACCACTACAGTAGGTGCATACTTTACTGCTGTCCTCACTGAGTGCACCATGATTCTTGCTGTAGCTAATTAACATTCCCATGTTAGTTCACGTTACTGTTAATGTGGCTGTAATGTTGTTGAATGCAGATGATATTTAAATGAGCTAATTAGATTTTTTAAATTGTTATCACAATTTCCCTTAACTAACATGCTTGCATTAACGCTGTCCTTAATGCAAAGAATAAACTACGCTTCCCAAAGGGGTAGTTAAGTTTATGGTATTAATAGTTGTCTTAATGCATGATGTAATAAGGCTTGACTTTTTGTAGTACGTGGCGTGTTAATAACCCAGCAAATATGTGCAGTGAAATTGGCCTACTGACCTGTGTTAATGGCCAGTTTTCAGACAGTATAGTATATTGGCCCCATAGTCTTTTTTTAATTACTATCAATGGAGTCGTACAGAGGAAGCTCATTAGACTTCATCAAATTCTTTCTGCAATAAAAACCTAGAGAACATTTGTTGACAGAGATTTAGTATTTTCTGTAGGCAGTGGGGTTGCTGTTGTAACTTCGGCAGGCTGCGGCCTTAACAGCATGACAGCAGCATCCAACCATCACTCGCAGCTTATAGGCCAGAATGACAGTCATATGGCCTGTAATCATGACTAGTGGGTAGAGACAAAAAACAAATCCAGTCACCCCAAGACGTAACCGAGAAATCGAGATCTTCATGGACCATGAAAGGAGGCTCTGAGTAAAATAAAATGGGCCAAGTGTTTTGCTCTTTTTTTAAAAAAGGGAAGTGGATAGAGGTGATATGCTGCTGCTTGTTTTCTAGGTTAGATTGTAGAGCAGCTATACAATTGAAGGTATTGACGCTAATAACTGTAAGTGTCATTATGCTGTTCTCTGAACACTCAGTGCCATTAACATTAGCTGGCTGTAAAAGAAAGGCCCGCAGTAGTGACTCATAGTAGGCAGTGAGAAGCCTAGCTTGATTTTTTTTAATGAGGAATTGCTTCTCTAATGGAAAAATTAATCATAAAAGGTAATGTACTGCCTTACTGCATACTGTCAGAGGGATTATTGTGGATTATTAGTGTGTGTTCCAGTGCTTGTATTTTGCTGTAGAGCCGTTAAACACAGATGCAGTGAAATGGCCCTACATTGGGGACACCTTGCCCTCATTACTGGATGTAATTCAGTTACTGTATTTTGCAGGCTGTTGATTGGGTTGAATCCCAAAGAAAGTTATTAACGAATAAACTTTGCTGTGTGTATGAAGTACAGCGTTATAATTAGATTATCCTACAATAATTGCAGTTTTTAAAGAAGTCACAAACACAGCCAGATCTTTGCTGTGTACAAACTTCATTTTCTGTGATTTGTAGGTAGCCAGCTTTCTATTAATAGCTAAGGACCATCCAAAGTCATTTCTCTTTAATACTTTTTTTTTCAGTTTATTTTGTCAAGTGCTATCAGGAAGTCAGGCTGTGAGCTTATTGGTACTGACAGCAGACAGTCTTGCTAAATAGTTCTCCAAAGCCAAGATGTAGTGTTTTATAGAAGTATGTACAGATGACCATGTGGCAGCTTTGCAGATCTCTTAAGGCAGAACAGTAGCCACATTAGTCACTGTAGCTGCCATAGCTCGGAGATGGTGGGGACCAACCCGGCCAGGAGGGGCGAGACCTGCCTGAATATAACAAAAAGAAATACAGTCGGCAATTCAGGAGGAAATGATCTGTTTAGAAGCAGGTTTCCCTGGGTTGTTAGGATTGAAGGTGAAAAAAAGCTGGGAAGACTGACGGAGCTGTTTGGTGGCTTATAAATAGTAAAGTTACGCTTTGAATTTGTAACCTGATGGAATTATGCTGAGGACCCAGCGATCTGTGGTGATAGACCGCCAGGTTTCCTGGAAGATCTGGAGTCAGCCTCCCACTGGTAGATAGTCAAAAACTGGGTGCCGCCTTGGGCAGCTGAGCTGAGGTGGCTACCGGTTGTTTTCGATTCCTCTGCCTGGGGGCGTTGCTGATATGCAGGTGCAGGTTGACATTGCGGCAGAGGCTGAGAATAAGACTGGAAACATCGATGGGGTAAAACTGCTGAAAATACCGGCAATAGCATGCCCTGTGGTACTGTGGATATTGTGGGCGGTGAGACTGCTGGGTTCCATCCTGTGGTTGAGCGTGAAGTTCCCGTACAGTAGAAGAATGATCCTTAACCTCTGAGACAACCTCTTGTACCTTGGGTCCAAACAGGCTATCCCCCTGACAGGGAGCATCTGCTAAGTGATCGTGGAGGTCTTCTTGCAGACCAGAGACTTGTAACCAAGCTGTGTGATGGGCACAAATAGAAGTCACCGTAGTTCTGGCAACTGAGTCAAAAGCATCATATGTGGCTCAAATGATATGGTAAAGAGACTCATGTAAATTGTCTTGTAGAGCATGGCCTCCGAATTGGGCATCTGTGATAGGAATTCATGATGATACTGGAGCAGCTGAACCTGATGGACTATAATTTTCAAGGCTAGCAGTCCGCTAAGAAAAGGTTTTCTACCAACTGCATCCAATGCACACTGTTCTTGTTGGTAGAAGATTGAGATTCACTAAGGGCCAATGCTCTAGAGACCTTCTGGAGATATTTAGGGTAAGAAAAATCTTCTGGGGGTTCACCCTCTCCTGGGTGATCTGAGGACTGAGTGTTTGCTCTCTCTGCCGAGATAGAGGTGTCTCTATCTCACAGTTGAGGGTGGGGAGGGCTGGTGGCCGAGTAGTGTCTCAATTCGGGCATCTGAGGTTCACTCCAGTCTACGATGGAGGGGGTCCTTGGGAAGTGGATGGTGGTTTAAAAGGTGGTATTTCAGAGGGAGTGGTATCTTCCAGGGGGGCAGAGCACAGTAAGGCTGAACTAAGCGACGTAAGAGTTGAAGTAAGGGGTCAGTGGGGATTGACCTGTTCTTCATTGGAGGAACTATAGAAGACAGGGCCAGAATTGGGTCTGAGTGATGGCATGGTCTCTTTGACCTGTGGGAAGAGGCATCAGTGGATTCACACTCAGATTTTCCTTTATGAGCCCGGGAGTCACATGTGTCCTGAAAGGTTTCAGGGTCACCCTTGTGGCCATGCTTGGAATGAGTCTTGTGTTTAGCGCTTACCAGATTCTCCAGTCTTGGCGAGCACCCCACAGAGGCCAGGTTAGGTAGAGACAGAGTAGGGCCCCTCCCCTGGTTGTTATGGTTTTAGACCGCTTTCTTAGTCCCCAGCACCGGTAGGGTGTCTGCCTCTGGGTGCCTGGCAAACTGTTCCCAATCGTTCCTTGTCTTGGCCTGATGGGACTGGGGTACTAGTAGAAGTTGAAGTAGCCATGAGGAAAAGAGGAACAGGGACTGCAGAACAGCACTATGCCTTTGATTGTTGAATAGTGAAGACGCAGTTGTGAAGATCCAATGATCTTGCCTGTAGTCTCGCCTTGTATGTTTTTTAAAAAAAATAGAAACTCCGCAGCTATGTTTTCTCAGGAGGCAGTTCCATTTCCTCAGAAGAGAGTGATGATGATGCTACTGTGACCGGGTGCTGCCGGGCGGCAGAGAAAAATAAACACTACAGAGCAGCGGCTTTACTTTCACTTTTGTAACTGCAGAGAAAACATAAGAACTGGAAAAAAAAGAAGATAGACACTAGAAATGAAGGAACCTCTGCAAGAGGGGAGAGCAGCAACTGTTCGCTGAGCGGTAAGAGAAAAAACTGCCTTGCTGTACGTCGGGACGCTGGGCGGGAAGGGGCGCACATGCTCAGAGAAGTCTATAGGACTTCTCTGAGCTAGGGGAGAGCCGGCACAGGTACTGTCAGCAGACAACACTATGGAGTGTGGCTGTATATGCCTGCTGAATACGGAGAATCCCTGTTACAGGTAAGCCAAAATGTGCATGGAAGTAAAATGATTATAGGAAAAAGACATTTTATAAACTGCACTTCTGACATGTTTTGAGCCATAAATAGTCCTTCTTCATGAAGCTGTGGGAATGCAGTCTATGCTTTGAAGGCTATAAATATGTCGAAGTCTCATCATTGCATGTCTTTTGAAGATCTTTTGGCACTCTCTCTCTTTTTTAACTATGGCATGGAGTGGGATGCAGTGTGTATTTCTGCTTAGGTCTTTGTTAAGTTTGTTAAAACTTCAGTATGATTCGAAGTATGGGACAAATCAGTAAAAAAAAAAATAGGGTCAATATTCAGCGGCAGTAGTGGCTAGGCTACTTAAACATCTAGCTGCCACTGCTCTGATAAAACCCAGATATTCAGCGCTGGGGCTTATCCAGAATCTAGCACTGAATATCCAGTTTCACTGGTCAGTGTATTGCTATATGGCTAGCAGCGATATTCAGGATTTGAGATTTCCTAGCTAACTGGTTAAGCTAGCTGGTTAGCAGCTGAATATCACTGTGAACCAGATAGCGATCAGCATCACTCCTGATCTCCCCACAGACAGCCCCGGTTTTAACTGGGCATCCTTTATGCAGTCTACAGCATATTCAGTAGCACTATCTGACGCTCAGTGTTTTTTTGCCGGTTAGCAGGTCTGCGAACTGGCTAAAACGCTTTGAATATCCCCCCATATACACTAAGGGGCCCTTTTACCACGGCCTGCTAACCAGTTAACATGTGTATTAGTGGGTGTTAATGGGTCGCGGTGACAACTAATGCTTGAGCATGACAGCTGTTTACTGTTGAAATGCATGTTATTTGCCCATCATGCGAAAAGGCGGGCAATGGGCAGGGTATGGGTGGAGTGTGGGCATGAAAAGCAAATTGCCATTAGTATGGGGGTACATATCACACTTTGTGCATGTGGCAATTAATGTGGGAGCACCTAGCAATACCTAGCAATACCCCGTGTTAACTGTGCCAGGTGTTAGGATACGCGTTTATGTAATAACTACCAGGAACATGTGACCCACTCCCCCAGCAATTACTGCAGAGGCTTTGAACTTAACTCATGTTAACTGTATATTTTGTCATTTTTGGGTGTATTTATTTAACATACTGTATTTCTATCCCACTTATTCACGTGGAGGCAATTTCCAATTGGGGCACGTCTGGGCCATCCGGATGTCCAAAATCTGGATGGTCTGGATTTGCATATGAATCTGCACCTACGGGAGCTAGATGTTCCTGCAGGTGCATAATCGGGGCAGAGGGCCTGGATGGGCCAGACGTGCCCCTATTCTGTGCCACCGGATGTACAGCCATGGCCCCATCCAACCCAATCAATGTTCCTGCATGGAGCCTTGGTGCCATGACACCGGGGCACCATGTAGAAGCTCCAATTGCCCGCCACTGAACAATCCTGCTGTTACCCACCACCTGACCCCCGAAAGGGCCTTCCAAGGCCGAGATCGGGCTGAGGGGAATCACATAGTGCTCCTCATCATATTGGGTAGTACCTTCCGGTGCTGATCTCCTTCTTTGGGAAGACTTATTCTACTTCCTTGGTAGAATAAATCCCCCATCTAAGTCCTCCATGCCAGATGTACAGGTGCACAATGGGAATCGGCACTGTACATCTGGGGTCATGGGCCCTCCTCCATCCCACCTATGCTCCTCCTCCAGCCCCTCCCCCTCCCGCCCCCATCCAGAGCTCCCCGCACATCTCTGTGCATGTGGGGAGCTTTGGGCATAGAATCTGTCCCGAGCAAATAGTGGGGGTTAGACATTCAAGTCAGGTGTCCATCCCCACTATTCGCGGTTTGGGATGACTCCCCAAAAGGTCAAAGTGGGTATACCACATGGTGCATTTTTTGGAAATGCAGTATAAATGTATAATTAAATTTAGCACAGAGGACACAAATTCCTTTGCCATGAATTGAAGGAAAGCCAGAAAACAATTGGGGCTTATGGTAAATTGGCAGGTTAACTGGGCAGACTAGACTAATGGCTCATATGTATCAACAGTATGCTAAGCCACAATAACATCGCATCTGGATTTCTGCATCATAATCTACCAAAGTCTCCCAAAGAATGCAGTGCACCCTTCCATATGGCACAAAACACGTCAATCAGGCACACAAGGGGAGCAGAGGCTCCTGCAGGAGATAGGAGAGTCACAAGAGGCAGGAGACGTTGGATGAGCAAATTCTTCTTTATTGTAGGTCTCTATACAATAAAGAAGAATTTGCTCATCCAACGTCTCCTGCCTCTTGTGACTCTCACAAAACACGTCAATAACAGGAACCATAAGGCACCACCATGTAACACCCATCCTAAAATAATTACACTGGCTTCCAATGCAGTTACGCATCAAATACAAAATACTACTCACCATATTCAAGATCCTACACCAAACATCAGCAGAGATCATCTGAACCCTGATCCAGAAAGATCCAGAAAACAGACCAAGAAGAAGCAACAATAAAAACTCACTTATTACCCCCACCATCAAAGTAAAAAGTAAGCAAACAACATGCAACAGGGCATTCTCCCTATTCACCCCATCACTCTGGAACTCTCCCAGAAGACCTAAAATCCATGGGCAACACACTCGACTTCAGGAAGAGACTGAAAACATTCCTATTCACCAATCACTTTGGAACCGATACATAATTCTCATCTGCCAGATCTGCATTGCAATAAGTTACTGTAAATCTTTATCAGGATGATGATAAGTTAATTGTATACTTCAAGTTGTCTCTGTTTCCATTTTAATGCACATACTCTAGTTCAAGTTTCATTGTAAACCACTTTGACGAAATGATAAACCAGTATAAAAAAAACCCCTGTTAAATTAATAAAGAAAATAAATAAATAAATAAGTTCCTTATCTACTATCTCAATCTGTGTTTACAAGAAAATGAGTTTTATCAGTTAGAGACCAGATTACCGCAGGTCAAGTGGATAATATAATTCAGCTAATTTTAGCCATTGAAACAGTAAGACACATGTTTAATAAACTGCAGTAAGGGTTAGTGCAGGGTTTAGCATGTGCTTACCATGCACCAAACATGCATCCGTGCTAAGAATCTCATGCTAACCACTTAGTGCGGGTTGCGGTGGAGACTGGGTGGTTCTGTGGCAGAGTGCATGCTAACCATCAATGTCGCACTTAGTATGGATGCCCTTACTGCCACCTTCATGGGAGATTTTAAGTGCCACTGCAGTAATAGTGGCAGACCATTTAACATGGGGATGGCTTGGAACCTGCTCTAACTACATGGGACATGCTAGGCACACCTCCATTTGTTATCATGAGTCTGGTGCCACCCCCAAGCTAAATTTCAGCGCTTAATGCAATATGCACTGCCACATTTTATTAAACATGCCTCAAAGTGTTCAGGGGGTATTATTGTGTTTAGGGGAGAAAAAATATGGATGTACAGTAGAACTGAGTTTTCAGTTTTGTGGGCGTCATTGTCCCTCTGCCACCTTCACCATAGAAAGAGCAGGTGGAAAGCACGTGGGTATTTTTGTATTTTCCAAGAGAAAACTGATAATAGGTACAAAGGTGCAGTAGTACAGCTATGCATTGCTTAAAATTCACGATATATTCTGCGAAATAGAATGTTATGTAAATCGGACATTGCGCGGACACTATACTATGTACACATTTTAAACATTTATGTAAACTGCTTTATTAAGCTATATCACACACAATTTCAGTAAGAGGTGCAGGAACATACACATTACTGTTCTCAACTTCCTCATAGTGTCCCACTGGAAGATTCTCAGGTTGAATAATTTCCACTGATGAGCTGTCACCAACAATGACATGACCTGGAGGACCTGGTTGAGGCTCTTCTTGGGGAGATGTTGGCTTCTTTAGGAATATGTCTGGTGTTGTTTGCCTAGTCTGTTTTTGCTTCTTTTCATATATTTCCTTATATGCTGTAAACACTGTATGAACATTCCTCTCTATCAATGAAAATCATTCACTGTTTGGGTTCCACACTCTTCATCACCCTGTTAAGGTCTGCAAAGAATTTTGCTAACCCCTTAACAGTGAACCCCTTCTGTCCCTGTTCTTCTTCTCCTTCTGCAGTTTCCTTTTCCCTTGCTTCTTCTTCGTCTATTCTCTCTTATTCCAGCTCCAGCAATTCTTCATTGGTCATTTCCTCAGGTACCACCTCTAGGAGTTCTTCAATGTCTTCAATGTCTACGTCAAGGTTCATGCTGTTTGCCATGTCAACAACATTTCTATTAATCCTTGAAACTTCCTCATCCTTTTCAAAAACTTTATAATTGTGCACATAGCGTTTCAGTATATTTTTCCATATACCATTCATACATTGTTGGGTCACATCATTCTATGCCCAGGCAAGGTTCTTTATGCAGTAGTATATGTTGTACTCCTTCCAGAACTGCATTAGTGTCTTGCCAGTGCCGTCGGTAGCATCAATGGCCTGTGCAATGGTCCTCCTCAGGTAGTAGGCCTTGAAAGCTACAATGACCCCCTGGTCCATTGCTGGATTAATGAGGTGGTGTTTGTTGGGAGGAACACAACTTTGATATTGCTGTGGAGGTCACCAATGAAAGGGGTATGCCCTGGAGCATTGTCGATAATCAGTAAAATCTTGAAAGGTATGCCTTATTCCAAGTAGTACTTCCCCATTTCCCTGGCATAGAAAATGAGGGCATCCTGGAAAAGCACTTGTGTCATCCAGGACTTAAGAACATAAGAACATAAGATATGCCATACTGGGTCAGACCAAGGTCAATCAAGCCCAGTATTCTGTTTCCAACAGTGGCCAATCTAGGTCATACGTACCTAGCAGTTTCCCCAAGGGACACAGGTTCCACAATGCTTGTACTGTTTCAAGCATTGATATCCTGGGTCCCTTCTTAATAATGGTTTATGGACCTTTCCTCCAGGAACTTGTCCAAACCTTTTTTAAACCCAGCTACACTAACAGCCTTTACTACATCCTCCGGTAACAAATTCCAGAGTTTGATTACACGTTGAGTGAAAAAATATTTTCTTTTATTAGTCTTAAATAGTTTACCCTGTAGCTTCATTGCATGTCCCCTAGTCTTTCTATATTCTGATAAGGTAAACAATCGATCTACGTTTACCCGTTCCACTCCGTTCATTAATTTATAGACTTCTATCATATCTCCCCTCAGCCGTCTCTTTTCCAGGTTAAAGAGCCCCAACCTTTTTAGCCTTTCTTCATAGGAGTAGCCTTCCATCCCCTTTACCATTTTGGTGACTCTTCTCTGAACCTTTTCTAAAATCGCTATATCCTTTTTAAGATACGGTGACCAGAATTGCACACAATATTCAAGGTGCGGTCTCACCATGGAACGATATAGAGGCATTATAATATCTTTTGTTTTATTTTCCATTTCTTTCCTTATCATACCTAGCATTCTATTTGCTCTCTTGGCCGCCGCTGCACACTGGGCCGAGGGTTTTAACAAGGTATCCACAATGACGCCTAAATCTTTTTCCTGGGTGGTGGTTCCTAATGTGGAACCTTGCATCGTGTAACCATAGTTTGGGTTGTTCTTCCCTAGGTGCATAACCTTGCACTTGTCCACATTAAATTTCATCTGCCATTTTGATGCCCAGTCTTCCAATTTATCAAGATCCTCTTGCAATTTTCCACAATCCTCCTGGGTTTTAACAACTTTAAATAGTTTTGTGTCATCTGCAAATTTGATAACCTCACTTGTTATTCCACTTTCCAGGTCATTTATGAATATGTCAAAAAGCAGCGGACCCAGCACAGATCTCTGGGGTACACCACTATTCACCTTTCTCCATTGGGAAAATTGGCCATTTAGCCCTACCCTCTGCTTTCTATCTTTTAACCAGTTCCTGATCCACAGTAGTACACTGCCTCCTATCCCATGACTCTTTAGTTTTGCCAAAAGTCTCTCATGAGGGACCTTGTCAAAGGCTTTCTGAAAGTCCAGATACACAATATCAACCGACTCACCTTTGTCCACCTGTTTATTCACTCCTTCAAAAAAACATAACAGATTAGTAAGACAAGATCTTCCTTGTCTAAAGCCATGTTGGCTGTCTCCCATTAGGTCGTGACTATCTACATGCGGAGTAATTTTATTCTTTATGATGGTTTCTACCATTTTTCCCGGTACTGATGTCAGGCTCACTGGTCTGTAGTTTCCCGGATCACCCCTCGAACCCTTTTTAAAAATTGGTGTTACATTGGCGATCCTCCAATCCTCAGGTATTAGAGATGATTTTAATGATAGTTCACAGATTACTGATAGCAGGTCTGCAATCTCAAATTTCAGTACTTTCAACACCCTTGGATGTATACCATCCGGCCCAGGTGATTTGCTACTCTTCAGTTTATCTAATAGTTGTAAGACATCTTCCCGATGTATCGATATTTCCTTCAATTCTTCCACACCTTTAAATACCACTTCAGTCATGGGTAACATCCCTACATCTTCCTCAGTAAAGACCGAAGCAAAGAATTCATTCAGTCTCTTCGCTATCGCCTTGTCGCCTCTTAGTGCTCCTTTAACCCCTTTATCATCTAATGGACCAACTGACTCTCTCACAGGTTTTTTGCTACGAATGTACTTGAAAAGGTCTTTATTTCGCGTTTTTGCTTCCGCAGCAAGCTTCTTCTCAAATTCTCTCTTTGCCTGCCTTATCAATGCCTTGCATTTGACTTGCCAGTGCTTGTGCTGTTTCCAGGTTTCATCGTTTGGCTCTTTTTTCCATTTCCTGAAAGATGCTTTTTTGGCAACAACAGCCTCTCTGACCTCACCTTTAAACCATGCTCTGACCTCACCTTTAAACCATGCTGGCAATTTTTTGGACTTCCTTCCACTTTTCTTAAAGCGTGGAATACAGCTGGTCTGGGCTTCCAAGATAGTATTTTTCAACTACACCCAAGCTTGATGTACGTCTTTAACCTTTGCAACTGCTCCTTTTAGTTTTTTCTTAACTGTTTTCCTCATTTTATCATAGTCTCCCTTTCGAAAGTTAAAAGGTAGTACTGTGGATTTCCTAACTATCCCTCCTCCACTAACTAAATCAAAGGTGATCATGCTATGATCACTATTGCCAAGTGGCCCCAACACCCTTATCTCTTGCACTACATCTGGTGTTCCACTAAGGACTAGGTCTAATATTGCTTCCCCTCTGGTCGGTTCATGAACCAGCTGCTCCAAGAAGCAGTCATTTATTTCATCTAGGAACTTTATCTCCCTAGCATGTCCTGTTGTGACACTGACCCAGTCGATGCCGGGGTAATTGAAATCACCCTTTATTATTACTGCACTGTAACTTTTGCTAGCTTCCTTGATTTCTTTGAGCATTTCATCATCCATTTGTTCATTCTGGCCAGGCGGACGATAGTACACCCCCACTGCCATCGCCTTCCCCTTTTTACATGGAATTTCAATCCATAGAGATTCTACAGCAAATTTTGTTTCTTGCAAAACTTTAATCCTTTCTGACTCAATGTCCTCTCTAACATAGAGCGCAACCCCTCCACCAATTTGGTCAGCTCTATCATTACGATATAGTTTGTACCCAGGTATCAAAGTGTCCCACTGGTTGTCCTCCTTCCACCATGTCTCTGATATTCCAATCATATCTAACCTCTCGTTTAGTGCTATATATTCTAACTCTCCCATCTTGTTTTGTAGACTTCTAGCATTTGCATACAAGCATTTTAGAGACTGTATTTTATTCATATTAATTTGGCTATTGGTAGACATGGGTAATTTGGGATCTTTAAGTTCTGTCTGCTCCATACTCGAGGGCATTTGGGCTACTTTACTCTTTTTTGGAACCTCTCTGCTTTTTGTAGTATCCTTCAAGGATACATTCTTCCGAACCATGCGCTCTTGGGCGACTGTCGGCTTTCCCCTATTATCTAGTTTAAAAGCTGCTCTATCTCCTTTTTAAAGGTTAATGCCAGCAGCCTGGTTCCATCCCGGTTAAGGTGAAGCCCATCCCTTCGGAAGAGCCCCTCCTTTCCCCAGAATGTTCCCCAGTTCCTAACAAATCCGAACCCCTCATCTCTGCACCATTGTCTCATCCACGCATTGAGACTCCGGAGCTCTGCCTGCCTTTTGAGTCCTGCGCGTGGAACGGGAAGCATTTCGGAGAACGCTACCCTGGAAGTTCTGGATTTCAACTTCCTACCTAAAAGCCTAAATTTAGCTTCCAGAACCTCCCTACCACATTTTCCTATGTCATTGGTACCGACATGTACCAAGACAGCAGACTCCTCCCCAGCACTATCTAAGACCTTATCTAGGTGGCGTGTGAGGTCCGCTACCTTCGCACCAGGCAGGCATGTTACCAGGCGATCCTCACGTCCACCAGCCACCCAGCTATCTACATGCCTAATGATCGAATCACCAACTATAACTGCTGTCCTAACCCTTCCCTCATGGGCACTTGGCCCTGGAGAAACCTCCTCGGTGCGAGAGGGGTTTACATCACCTGGAGGACAGGTCCTAGTTACAGGATCACTTCCTGCCACACCAGGGTGATGCTCTCCTGTCACGTGACCTCTCTCCTCCATGGCAACAGGGATGCTGCCAGACTGGAGGGGGGACTTCAGGACTATATCTCTGTAGGTCTCGTCTATGTACCTCTCTGTCTGTCTTATGTTTTCCAAGTCTGCTACTCTAGCCTCTAGAGAACGGACTCGTTCCCTGAGAGCAGAGAGCTCCTTGCACCTAGTGCACACGTAAGACCTCTCACCAGCTGGGAGAAATTCATACATGTGACACTCAATGCAAAAGACTGGAAAGCCCACATCCCGCTGCTGGACTGCTGTCTGCATCTTAGTTTTAAGTTTGTGTTTAGATCTTTAAGTTCTTTATGTACTAAAGGGTGCTATGGATATTTATACCACTAAAACTGTACCTAAGAAGTTTAATATACCTTGTTCACCTGAAGCTTAATTAATCTCAGGTCCTTAGTGTATGACTGATTTGGGTAATGAGCTTCACCTGAGAGCACCTCCTGTTTTTTAAGTTGTGCAAGTACCTATAAAGCTGTGATTATCCCAGGGGAGGGTGGGTGTGGGGAGGGAGGGAGGGATATAACACTTATTAAAAAAGGGCTGCTACACAGTACCTTGTCCTGTGCCGCTGAGGTAAGCTATATTCTGATTTGATTTAAATTATAGCTCTTTGCTGCTACTAGGCTCTAACCTATTAAGAAATTTAAACTACAAGCTCTCTGCTGGATTCTAAATTTAACCAGAAAGCTTTCTTCTGTGTTTTAATTTGAAACTAAAAGTACTTTGCTGATGCTAGGCCCTGAGTGACTATGAAATTTAAACTACAGCTGTCTACTGGGTATGAAAGGTAACCAGAAAGTTCTCTTCTGTGTTTTAAATTGAATCTTAAACTGTTGCTACTAGGCCCTGACTGATTTAACAAAAAAATAGTGGGTTCACAGATTAATTAGCTTTAAAAGAAAAAAAATTCCTTTCAGAAAAATTCCCAGAAGTATATACTCACAATTTCAGATTTCTCTCCAGAAGTAACAGCCCCCCTTTCTAGTCCTTCAAGACTTCCAATATGACCTGTAATAAACATGTAAGGTATTTTTATTAATGTTCTTGAAAGCCCTGGGATGTTCACTATGCCAAATAGTGAAAGGCTTTAATTTGTAGTCAGCAACCTTTCCTCCTAACAGCACTGAAACCCTGTCTTTATAAAGCTTAAGGCCTGGCATTGACTTGGCCTCCTTATGGATGAAGATCCTTTCAGGCATTCGTTTCCAGAATAAGGCGGTTTCATCCACATTAAAAATTTGTTGAGGCAAATAACCTCCCTCAACAATTCACTTATTTACGGTTTGGTCAAAATCTTCTGCTGACTTAGCATCAGCACTCGCAGACTCACCACTCACTTTCATATTATGCAGCGAAAAATATTGTTTGAAGCACTTGAAGCACTCAGAACTAGTACTGAACTCGATATTGTAGTCTGGTCCTGCTCTTTCCTTGAGCATTTTGAACAAGCTTTGTGCCCTTGCAGTGATGGTCAGTGTGCTGAGAGGAATTCGCTTCTGTGTTTGGTCCTCAATCCAGGTCATGAGCAATTTTTCCATATCTGATATAGGTCCTTCTTACATTTTCGTTAGCCTTGTAGCTTTCAGTGGAGCTGATCCTTTAACCGCTTGGAAAATCTTTTCTTTGTTCTTAAGGATAGTTGTTATCATCAAATGTGGCATGCATGAGCTATAGTGTTCATGCTGTTTAATAACTTTTTCTTTCACTTCCAAATCAATATTCTTCCTTTGCCCCTTGCTGCTGTTATCAGTAGAACTGGTTTTATGTTTGGGAGCCATGATGCATGAATTTTAAACAGAGAGGCAAACTTTTATTGGTAAGTGAGCAAGTACGCTCGCTACATCCTGCTCTCCAATTGCGGACGTATATGCGGTTGGACGTTAGATGAATGGACGTTATGCGGCGCATATCTGTACTCACAGCCTTGTCACTATGAGGCTTAGTGACTGTTTCCACACATATTTGTCACAGTTTAGTGATGATATGTTCTATGGGATACTGTTGCTAACACTGTTAGAAGTTCTGTACTACTCGCACAATATGGTTTGCTTCAGATCTTACTCATAGTGCTAAAACTCTTGTTAGTAAAGATTTGTAATGAGTTCTTAAGCCTAGGTTTCAGGGCAGGATGACTACTTACCTTACTTGTATTTTCTATAAAAGATGAAAAAAATTGGCAGAGACTGTTTGACACCACTAGAATATTTCTAGTAGATAAGAGTAACCCAGTCCATGGAAAATTGTGCCACAGGTATGAAAGCAATGCCACTAAGATTGCCCTCCTCAATTATTTTAAAAGTACCGTTCAGAAATAGTCTGATGTTGCCCTATGAGCACTGACATCTATGGATGGGCAGGATATAGTGTGAGTACTGACTGGATGGTTAAAAGATGTGTGCATGAGTCGTTATCTCATTAAATGTGGTTCTGGCAGGATTATGACCAACCATGGAAAGCTAGGTATAGGGAAGCTATGTACAGGAACAAGAATACAGTTTTGTTATGAAGATAGCTTAATTTTGTTTTCATATGTGTTATATAAGACATCAGGTCTAAATGCAAAGCTAGGTTTAGATGGTAAAGATTCCCTGCAGCTGCGGGATCACTTCACCATGGTAACAGAGTTGGAACTTTCATCCTCATTTAAGCTATGATAGCAAAACCTTTCATCCCATTTAAGATATATAGAAAGAAGTTTTTCTGTATATTTTAAATGGGATAAAAGTTCCAGCTTGATTTCAACAGCAAAGTCCCTCAACAAACAGCTCATTTGTACAGGGAGGCTTAGATGGGGCAGGATGGGTCATTACTGAGGCACAGAAAGGGTGGGGCATGGGCAGGCCACGACACCGGACATACAGGGCCCATTCTGAGGCCGGCCCTGCATGTCCGAGGCTGTGAACATGGATGAGGGACTTATTCCACTGCAGAGGTGGAGTAAGTCCCCCTGGAAGTCAGGGGATCGAGCTGCTAGGCTGGGGCAAAAAGGTAGAGGGGTGCAGGAGGATCCCCTCAGCTGAATCCTGGCCATGGGAGCCTGGATTGAGGGTCCGGCTGCAGGGAAAGAAAAATATCTGCGGCGGCCAGCATTTGCATCTTCTGAATGGAGCCGCAGTGCCATGGTGATGGGACGCCATGGCACTGCGGCTCCATTCAGGAGCCTGACTGAGGTAGCCAGGGATCTGCTGGGTGTGCAGGCTGACCAGAATCAAAGCCCGGCCTGCACATTTGGTCTGTAGACCCGATCCTGATCCCGTGGGCATGTCTAGCCCCTGTGGGATTAGAATTGGGTCTACCTTTGGGCATCCCGCTTCTGGTCAGCCAGGTAGGAATGTGCCTCCATGTGACTTGCCCAAGGTCACAAGGAAACACTTGTGGCCTGGTCTCTTTGGTCACCAAGTCACTGCTTTAACCACTAGGTTATTCCTATGCTTGTTCTCATTTTTCCTGATTTTTGGGCATTTTTGCATTTCATTCGACACATTTGTTTTAATAGGGAAATTTTAGGGTGTGCTAAATGGATTTAATGTGCACTAAGAGACTTGAGGCCAATTTTAGATAGGATGTGGCGATGGGAATTGAGGCATCCAGTTTGGGATGTGCACAATTCCGTGGTTATTTTACAAAGGCTCTACCGAACTTGGGGCCTTTTGTAGAATACATATAAAGGCATGCGGGAGTGTACATGGATTGCTGTGATGCACAGTCGGATGAGCCATTTTAGAAACCTGTATGTGGGAAAACTAAGCAGCACTAACCCGAGAGCTTCCATTTGGCAATTTCACAACTACCATGTGTAAGTGGCAGCATTGCGACATGTGACCCGGCCATTTTGCAAACCTATACATAGTGGCCGGTTTACTAAACTGCATTAGGCTTTCCCAGCTAATGTGGCAAAAAGGTGCAAATCAATCATGTTAGCTGCAAAAGCTATGCGTTATCTGTTATGTGTTCCCCAGCAGATAACACATTGAAAGTGCAGAGAATGCGGTCAGGTAGCATTGTGGATGCAGCTAATGCCACCCATTGAGGTGGTGTTAGCTGAACCCATTCTGTCTGCAAATCTGATGGTTACCAAGTGCTGTTGAGACCCATGGAAACTGCACGTTGCAGACACGCCCACTCTCCGCCCTAATCCTGCCCAATCCTATAGATAGCATCCTTTCTGCAAATAGTGCAGAAAGTTGTTGCATTATCTGTAGTTGCCTCACGTTACCTGGTTATTGCTTCAAGATAGTGTACGCTATCTGCCGCATTAGCAGCTAACATGGTTTAGCAAAGTGGCCCCAAAGAGATGCTACCAACTAAGTACTGAAGTTGCAATTTTATTTATCTTTTCAATTTGGAGGAGGAAATAAACAACAGGGATTTGCATTACTCCCATCATTAACCCATTTAAAGCCCTGATGGAAACAGGAACTTTTTAAAGATCTGTATGAGCCTTAGGGCAGGTGTGAAACCCCTGGTAGAACTCTTTGGGCATATAAATAGATTCCCTTTACAAACTGAAGAATACACATGTAAATTTATGGCTTGCCAAGGTCACCCCCATACTATGCCCCACCATGCCTTCTTGCAATTTCTGCATGGCGTGGGATCATGTATAAATTGTGCATTTCTAAAAATCACCATTTACCCGTGCATGCAATCTAGATGTGGAAATGCAAGTACTTTCACATGGAAAAGATGCATTAAGGCCTCTAAAATAATCCCCTTAGTGTGTTAACTACTTAGTTAGTGTGCACTGAATCAATGGAGTGTAGTACACTACATTTTGTAAGGCGTATTAATGAAACGAATGCATACCCCTAATTCCCAGCTGTGGCAAAACAAGACATTTACCATGGAATTCATTAACTCCTGCTATGGATGCAGTAAAATAGCATATAAATGCACTATTTTAACCCAGTTTAATACATAGATCCCAAGTCAGTTAAGAATGCAGGATCTTGTTTAAATCCTTGCCACCACGTGCATTTCCTCCAGAGGAGATACAGCAGTCATCAAAAAAACAAAAACAAATTGGGCCAGATACACATTTTGTCTCTGTTGCTGCTGGCATGTGGTTTCATTCTGGGAAGGGAAGTGGCCCAGTCTCTGTAGTCAGAATCATTTCCATCTTAATGAGTTGCCTCTAGTGGTGGGAGGCAGCAATTGTGGCTAAGGAAAGAACAGAGCTACTGTTTTTGTCAAGTGAAGGGATTCCTTTTGACTGAGGGGAAGGGTTGCTGCCTATGCATCAGCTGGTTGCTGTTGTAGCTGTGGATGGTTTTCATTTTCTTACCTTACGTTAGCTCCAGATCAAGTCTATGGTTGTAACCTAGAATGTAATCTACTGACGGCACTTTTAAAGGACGGGGGGGGGGGGGGGGGGAAACCTCTTTTTAATGTTATTGCCCTAAATTTTAACATACTGTGGGCCTAAATTTTTAACAACCCTTCTTCAAAAATAACTGAATTGAGAGAAGACCATTTTATTTGGAGAGGTTAGATCCTTTCTATCTGGTACTGTGCAGTAAAAGTCCAATAAAGCCTATGCAATAAACACCATTTGGAATTAATTGTGTTGGAATGGGGGAGGAGAGGTTAGAGCAGCATGTTGTATAGTGTGACCTCTTTATGATGTTATAGAAAAACATGTGCCAGCATGATTGTTTAATGAAATAGTTTATGCAATAGTGTCCAGTAATTCTCTTGGCATTTTTTAAAAATGTCTTTGAGGATGGGCCCACATTTTATCTTTTATCTTTAATTTAATACTATGTAAGAGACAGCTGCTTTTTGAAGTTGCGAAGTGCAGAGATTCTTACTGGGGCCAGTTGTTCTGGTTGTTAAATCATCCTTATGTTGTTTGGGGTTTGGACGAGCAATGTGCAGCTATCCTAATGTGTAGCTAGAAAAAAATTCTGAGGTACCCCTGTTATATAGCAGAGCATGACTTCCGAGTCACTTGGGCTCCAGGAGACAACATTATTAAGCAGAGTATCTCACTCAATCAAAAGAAGACGAGGGCTGTGCAGGCAGATCATTATGCATTACTGCATAATAAGGTACACTATTGCATAATAGTATGCACTATTTGCCAATAGTACACACTATGAAGCAATAGTGTGCACTAATAATGAAAGATGCGAAATGACAAATGTTTTGGCAGTTCCTGTTTCGTTTCTTTTGTAAACAATACAAAATGAAATGGGAAATGTCGTTGACATTTTGTTTCAAATGAATGCACATCCCAAATGAAAACTGCATGTTGTATCAATCCTCTATATAAACCAGAGGTACCTCAGAGTTACCATGTCCACAGTCTGATTATGTGGACAAGGCTCCCTGATTTAATAGATCATCACATTTTAAAAGCAGTAGAAAGCAGAATCTATTTCTAAACTGTATCATGTGCTTCTCTGTTTCAGATCACTTAGAAGTTGTGCCTAGTGATTGACAAAGAAAATGAAGTTCAGATATTCTTATCATATGATAACTTGAGACAAGAAGGTCAACTCGGACGGATTTCAAACCAAGCACGGTCTATTAGGTTGTTATGGTTTAAGAAGCAATAGTGATCACTCAGGAACCAAGGACGTTGAAGACTTTTTCTGATGCAGCTGAGGAAAATTCAGCCAATTAAAAAGGAATCAACATCTTCTGATACAAATAGCAATATGGACAGCATCCTAGTACTTAAATCGCCTTCAGCAGACACATCAGAATCACTGGATTCCAGTGATGACTTACTGTTTAATGAAAAGAATGATCAGAAATCAAACAAAATGGCATGCCGGAGAAAACGAGAATTCATTCCAGATGAGAAGAAGGATGCCATGTACTGGGAGAAAAGACGGAAAAACAATGAGGCTGCCAAAAGATCTCGTGAAAAACGGCGACTGAATGATATGGTTTTAGAGAATAAACTCATTGCATTAGGTGAAGAGAATGCCAGCTTAAAGACTGAGCTACTGTCCTTGAAATTGAAATTTGGTCTAATTAGCTCTGCAGTTTATGCCCAAGAAATACAGAAGCTCAATAGCTCAACTGCTGTATATTTTCAGGATTATGCACCTTCCAGTTCGAACATGAACTCTTTTGTGGATGACCATCCTCTGGTAGGGAGTAGCTGTATTTCTGTTATTAAGCATTCCCCACAGAGTTCCCTTTCTGACATATCGGAGACATCCTCTGGAGAGCATGCTCGGGAGAGCCCCATTCAGAATAGCTGCAGAACTTCTGAAAATAAATTCCAAACTGTAAAGCAAGAGCCTATGGAAATGGAAAACTATACACGAAGAGTAAGGGATGACAGTGGTCCCTATGCAGCATCCATATATCAAACTTATATGGGAAATACATTTGCTGGATACTCTCATTCCCCTTTGCTACAAATTAGTAGTTCTTCTAGCAATTCTCCAAGAACCTCAGAGGCTGATGATGTTGTGGTAGGAAAGTCATCTGATGGGGAAGATGAACAGCAGGTTCCCAAAGGTCCAATTCATTCCCCAGTTGAACTAAAAAATATTCATATGACCGTCATTAAAGTACCAGAGGTGAACTCTTCTGCACTGCCTCATAAACTCCGAATTAAGGCTAAAGCCATGAAGGTCAAAGCGGAAACCTTTGATAATGAGTTTGACACCACTCAGAAGTCGTCATCACCGATTGACATGACCGCTAAACAATATTTCCATCTTGAAAAACACAATGTACCCAACCTTGTCCACTCATCCCTCCCTGCTTTGTCTGTCCAAGTATCTAGTATCCAGGATTGGTCTTTAAAGCCAGGTCATTGGCACAAAAAAGAACCAAGTGATAAAACTTTGGCCTCATGTAACAGCAGAGATGCTGAAATCAAGGACAATGTCTATAAAGCCTCTGAGTCAGAGAGCTTCTATTTAAAGCAAGGTATAGCAAACCTATCGGCAGAAGTTGCCTCACTTAAGAGACTTATAGCTACACAACAAATTTCTGCCTCAGATTCTGGCTAAAGTACTACTGAAGAAAAGACATAAACAAATACAGTACCTACTGTCTAAAGGATGGCATTTGCAATAGACTGATATGTTTTGTATAATGCTAAATTTTCACTGGGCTTGTGATGTCATTTCACTGTAATTTTTTAACATAATAATGTCTGGTTGATGGTGTCCTTCCTTTTTTTTTCTCCTTTTACACAAAAATTGTGGACTAGTCTGTATTATGATCTCCATTACCTTATGTACAGTCCACGTGGCCTGTGCAAGGTTGTAAATATATGTATGTATATACATATGAAACCTTATTTTTTGCTGTTCTGTTCTAAATTGTGCAATTGTTACAATAAAACCTTGGCGACAAACCTAGATGTTTTTTTTTACATGTTTTCTGTTGTTTGATTGGAAATGGTATACTACCATTTTAGTCAACTGACAAGTTCTGCAGGTCTTACAGCTTAGTCTAGTTATAGGACCGCAGGCTATGCTAAAGGGTTTTCTAGGAAAATACTAATCACAGAGTTCATAGTCCTAAAGTCATTTGCAGAAAGAGAAATAACAAAAATACCCCCAAGAAAACAATTTAGCGGATGGATCTAAGCAACACCCAGAATGAATGAATGATCAACTTGTTCTTTTGCAACTTTCTTAGGCTGCTTAAAGTAGAAGCACTCAGAGAAAAAGTAGAAATGATTCAATAGGTAGCTAATATAAAGGGCCAGATTCATTAAATGGAATTTCCCCATAGACACCAACAGGGATCATTTTATGAAGGATTTTTTTGTGCATAAGGGTCTTTTTACATATGCAAAAGGGTTTTCAGAGGATTACCACAGTGAATGAACATGTAAAAGTACACACAGCACCAAGACAGCATGTATTTTTAGATTACACAAGTGTAGGTGCATTCTGGGGCAGAGTGTTGGTGGGGTCAGGGTTGGTACAAGGATTGGAGGCACCCTATGCAGGCCCCTCCTTTGTGCCATGCCTCCTGCCCCCATTGCCATTGCTGCCGCCCCTCTCCGGGCCCAACAGTGGCAGGAATAGCAAAGGAACTGTGATGCAATGCTTACCAAAGGCTCCGGTGCTGTGTTGCGGTTCCTGCCTAGTATATTTGGGCGCTTATGCCCCCCCCCCTCCGATGCAGACTTTCTATTTATGCCTACAAATGTGCGTCAGAGGGGGCAGAAGTGCCCGAAGATAGCAGGCAGGAACTGTGATGCAGCGCCAGAGCCTTTGGCAAGCACTGCGTCATGGTTTCTTTGACATTGCTGCCACTGCTGGCTCCAGAGAGGGGCGCAGCAATGGCAATGAGCGCCCCAAAGGGCCAGTGTTCTAGGCGACTGCCTAGTTCATCTAACTAGCCCTGGGTGGAGACATGATTTCTGCATGTGAATGCAAATTTTAGAACTGATGTCTAAGTGCAGTCGCAGGCATCCATATGAAAACATGCCTGAGAGGCTGGTCACTTGCAAGTTTGGGCATGATTTCAGAAACGTGGATGTATCCGACATGGACGTCTTCAGAGATGTCTTACATAGATTTCCTGGCGGCAGTATTCTAAACACGTCCCCGATGGCCATTCTGCCAGCGACAGAGGGAAAACTGCTATTCAGGTGTCCCCAATTCCTTTTAAAGGTCATTATGGATGTGGACAGTACTGGAAATACCTGAGTACTGTCTCCTCTACACCTTCTGGAGGGTATACCATCAAACAAGCACTTTTCCAATGTCCAGTTATGCATTTGGACATGGGCCTAGAGATGCTGGCCTTTTCTGAAATTGGGCGTGCATGTGTAAGTTCGGTGAACCACTCTGGACGTGCCCCCTCCATGCCCACCTCCATATTTTAGATGTGTGTGCTCTGAGGAAATATCTTTCGACTCATCTATGAAAATGACTTGGTGTTATCTCCATGATTTGGACATCTGCATGTCTTTGGATGTCCAAATCACAAATAAGGCTTCTAAAATGGCACCCGTTTTGTATAAAATGCATGCGCACATGCATACTTTATGCACTAAAGGCCCCCTTTGTTTATATTTAAGGTATGCTAATGATATTAGCTTTTGCTAACTGCCATCACCACCCATTTTATTCCTATCAGTATGTGACAGATAGCGCATGGTAATGCTCAGCACATGGTATGTATTAGTAAAAAGGGCCCTAACATTAACACTTGCTTCTGGGCCGCAGTGTCAATCTAGGCATGAGTTTTGTCACTTTTGCGATAGTATAGAAAGCACTTAGATCCCAGCGTATCTTTATAAAACGGCTCAAAATAGGCACTTATTAGGCCTTCACACATAGGTGGCCGTTATAAAATGATGCTCTGAATGGGAGACTATCCTCCTTGAATGAGACTCAATAAAAATCCAGGTTCCCCTTAAGTGTTCTGTTTTTTACCGCATTTCTGAGGAGATAGGGTGACATAAGTGATTTCACTATTGTGATTCTAAGCAAATCAGAGAAGCGAGGAGAGTGAAGAGAAAGTAAGCATTGCTGTGCTGATCTACTTCTGAGCCCTTTGCAGGCCCTGCATGGATATGCATAGGCGGTACTTCTATAGCAGAGGGCCTATCTACCAAACGCCACAAAGGTGCCTGTTTTTAGCCTATTTTATAAAGGCGCATAGGTACCTGGGTGCCTTTCTAAAACAGTGGGGGTAAACAGGCTGAAATCAGAGCTAGACTGAAGCCATGGACACATGTCTGCTCAGTAGAAGGTGTAAATGTTAGCACATAAAGCACATGTGTATTTTATAATATATGGAGGTCACTGTACAAGCCTTGTTCAAGAGTTAGAGCTCTGAAAATGGGCATGAAGACATGCAAATCATAGAGACGTCCCTGGAGCCATGTTAGAAAACTGGATATATGATAGTCCCAGGTGCAAAACATCCATGTAGCATGGGGATGTGGTGAAGGTGTGCCCTGCGTGGAGGATGGGAGATGCGCGTTGCCGTGCGATTTCAGAACTGTGCAAGTATGTCTGTTCCTGGTTGCTGAGGCATCCAAGGCTATAACTGCTCTTGAGCATGAATAAGGTGCAAAACAGTGTTTGTTTCATGTCTGCAATGCTTCCTGGGTGAAGAGCAAAATCCATTTTCATCACCACAGTTAATATTTCCTGGCTGAAGAAACCTGCATGTAAATACATACTCCGAGCATATTACTGGTCTGCTGCCACACGTCTGATTTTCTGAAATGACCGGCCAGGATGTGTAGGTCTCATAACATAGTCTCCCCGTTTCTGAAATACCTTGGCCAGGACGTCCAAGTACCCAGTTCTGGAGTCGTGAAATTTGGGGACGTCCACATTTGTGAAATGACCTGCACTTATGAATGTACCCGGCCTTGCTATCCTCACAGGCCCATCACCCGAACTGGTTGCTGGGATGTTCATCTTTCAGGGCAGAGATTGAGTGATTTTAGAAGGCACTTATACATGCCTCCCTTCACTTCTGCCACTCGTCTGAATTTCTGGATGTTGTGCTCTGGACGTCCCAGATTCTTTCTAGACATCCCTTCTAAAATCTCACTTCATGTATTTAAATTGCAGTTCTGCCTCTGTGCTGACCAAACTCCTTTCCTGAATATGCCTATAAAGTTGCATTATATAGGCATCTAATTGCATTGCGCATAAGTTTAAGTGTGAGGTAATTTTATAAGAAGTGTGAAAAATCCTTTATAAAATTATCTCCATTCAGCATGATTCCATCCCATACGTAGATCCCCTCTGTACATCCAGTTTGAGCTGGACGTACAGAGGGGATCGTGATTCGGATCCTGCGGGGCATGTTTAGCCCCATGGGATCAGAATCATGATCAGGCATGTACATGCAGGCTGGAACTGCGATTCACTCCGGCCTGCATGTATATGCACAGCCCGACTAACTCAGTCATGGCTTTTAAATGGAGCTGCGGTGCCATGGTGTCCTGTTGCCATGGCACCACAACTCCATTTAAAAGCTGCGATGCTGGCTGCTTGCAACACATTTTATGCTAATTCCCCACAGCCCAACCCACTATCTGGCCTCCTAAGATCAGGGTCGGCTGTGGGGAATGCCCCCTAATCCCCCTGCCCCATCTGTGCCCTGGCAGCCGCAAAACTAAACGTTCAGGGAAGTTATTCCACCTCAGAGGTGGAATACCTTCCCCGAACATGTCGCTGGCCCTGGACGTACAGGGCCAACATTAGAATAAGCCCTGTATGTCCAGGGCCGGCGACTGCCCACTGCCCGTCCAGACTCCATCCCGGGCCATCAATTCCCCACCCCCATCTAACTTCCCTACACAACCAGCGGGAAAGTTATTTGGGGGCAAGAGAAGCAACGAATAGCGGGGATGGACTCTATTCGTGGCTCAGAATAACTCCGATAGTGTACAAATCCCACACGGGCAGTTGAAGAAGTGAGTTAGGCATAGATTATTTTTTTTTCTTAAATATGATACCAAGGGTTGCATACCTTTCATTTAAAATTTGTAAAACTAAACTAAATAAAACATTTTAAGAGAATACCTTCTTAGGGACTCAGGAAACCTAAGAGAGCCACAGGGGCAGACTTACTGAATTATTTGAAGCACTTAGTATGGATATTGCCATGTGGTAACCATTAACCAAACAAAACCCCTCAAGGTCTCCCACATCAATATCCAAACAAACAAGGGAAACACAGAAAGACACACAATTTTTGTAGGAACACACACCTTGAAGGAATTTCCTTCTCGTAGTGTAACGTTCCCCAATTTAAGATAAAATTGGAACATTACACTACGAGAAGGAAATTCCTTCAAGGTGTGTGTTCCTACAAAAATTGTGTGTCTTTCTGTGTTTCCCTTGTTTGTTTGGATGTGGTAACCATTAGCATGGGCCCCTGCTAACAATTACCACATGGTACAAACACTGCTGCAGTAAAAAACAACACACTAGGTGCTTAGCATGGGTTTGGGTGGGATTGAGATGGGCTCAGGGCAGAGAGTGGCATGGTGGCCAGTGACAATTAGTGTGCAGGATGATACTTTGCTAGTTGTCACAACTGCCAATAGCACAACTACACCTAAGGTCACCTGACAAGGTGCCGTTAAGTGCAGCTGCACTTCTGGCAGTCTGATAGAGCTGTGGCTGCCAGGCTCTTTTACAAAAAAACCCCACATGGCTGTCACAACTCGACCCTCTGTCCCAGCACATAAACCTCCTGCTTGCCCCCCCTCCCAAAAGATCACTCCTTCATCAGAACCCCCTCTCAATTCAGACCCTCCATCATAACAGTTCTCCCAGGATCAACATTCACTCTCCTGGACAGCAATTCCTCCTAATAAGAACCCCCCCCCCAAAAAAAAAAAAATAAATAAAGACAGGAGCCCTCCTCGAACAAGAACAGCCCCAAAACAAGACCTCTACCCCCAATCCTCCCAAGACTCACCTGACAGATTCTCTGGTGCTAGTGGCAGGGCATGGGTGGGCCTCTGCTTCTTTTGCCCTGAAGCCATTGCATTCCAAAACAGCATATATGACCCTTTATGTATTTATTTATTTAGCAGAGCTTATATACCGCTTTTCACTGGGTCAAAGTGGTTTATATTGAACAGAAAGATTCAAATTACATATAACAGTTGACTACGTACAAAGAACATTGTAACTATATACAAGTAACAGGTAAGCTCTGTGTTATCAATAGTTTTAGTTGGTACATTTACAAAGGGTCTCAGTATGTTCCTGGTTCGGAGTCGGAGTTGAAGTGTTTGGAGAATAGGAAGGTTTTGGTGTGTTTGCAGAAGGAATGAAGGTCAGAGATATTTCTTATAGGGTTTGGGAGTGTGTTCCAGAGAAAGGGTACATGTAGTTCGAAGGCTCTATGGCAGGTTTGCTGTGAGCCCTTTGTTCTGGAGTATGGTATAGCGAGATTGTGGGTTGAAGAGAGTCTTCAGGGTCTGTTGGGGTTGAGGGGTTGAAGCAAGGTTTGTAGATGGGTAGCAGGGGTGCAGTGGAGAGCCTTCTGGGTTAGTAGTAGGGTTTTGTATGTGATTCTACTGGGGCACGGTAGCCAGTGGAGTTGTTTGAGTATAGGGGTGATTCTGTCAAACTTGGATGCTCTGTGTATGATGCTTTCAGCAGTGTGAAGGGCAGTTTGTAATGGGAGGAGGGTGGACTGTGGGAGACTATGATAGATGGTGTTAGAGTAGTCGACATGAGGAAAGATTAGCGCTTGTAGGGCTGAGTGGAAATCAGATGAATAAAGGATGGGCTGGAGGCATTGTAGAGTCTAGGATTTGTAGAATATTTCTTTGGCTGTAGCTTCTATTTGTGTCTTGAAGGAGAGTTGTCGGTCAATGATGACGCCTAGGTATTTAAGTTCTTGATGTACATTTATTTGGATGTTGTTCATTGATATGGTAGGTGGGGGGAGGGTGAATGTGTTGTGTCTCGTGATGAATAAGGCTTCTGTTTTTTTGTAATTGACCTTGAGGTTGTTGGCTGTCAACCAGCAGGAGACGTCAGCGAAGCATTCTTCTATCTGTGTGTATGATAGTTTCTTATTGTGGAGTGGACTGTACAACATGATATCGTCTGTATAGATGTGGAAATCAATGTTGTGTATTCTGATGATCTTGCAGAGGAGTTGGAGGTAAAGGTTGAAGAGAAATAGAGTGGATTCTTGGGGGATTCCATGTGTTTGTTGGTAAGGGCTAGAGGTGTTTTTTCCTTCTTTTATTTGTTGTTGTCTGTTAGAGAGGTAGGAATGGAACCATCTGTATACTGTTTTTTGGATTCCTATTGGTTCCAGGCACTGGAGGAAACTTTTGTGGTCAATGTTGTTGAACGCTGCTGAGATGTCGAGAAAGATCATTAGGAAGTCTTGGGTTGGGTCTTGTATGCTTTAGATTAGATTGTTGATGAGGGTGGTCAACAGGGTTTCCACTCCATGCAGGGGGCAGAATCCATGTTGTTGTGGGTCCAGGAGGGAGTTGCTGTCAATATGGTCCTGTAGTTGTAGTTGGATGGTCTACTCAATGACTTTTGCTAGGAAGGGGAGGCTGGCGATAGGTCTGTAGGAGGTAGGATCTGATGGTTTGAGGTTGGGTTTCTTCAGGATGGGTCAGATGGAGGAGAGTTTGAGGGGCTTAGGCATTTGTCCTTGTTGCAATGCTGCTTGGGTTATTCTGATGAGTAGAGGGCTGAGTTCTGCTTTTGCTGCTTTGATCCAGTTGGCAGGGCAGGGATCGAGGGGGGAGGTGGTAGTGTTGATTGTAGTTAAGATGGATTTGATGTTATCTCTTGTGATAGGATGGAAGGTGGTCCAGCAGATGAGCAAAGTTGTCTCTGGTGATAGTGTTGAGGGTGGTCCAGCGGGTGGGGTGGGGTTGGGGTGGGGTTGGGATTGGGGTTGGGATAAGGATGGAGCTGCTTGTAGTGCACTGCCAGCTGTTGGTGGTTGAGAAGTGGAGCTGAGTGGTGGGCGGTGGGTGGGTTTGTGAGTCGTTTAACAAGGTCGAAAAAGTCTCTGGGACAGTTGATTGATGAGTTGATAAGATTTGTATGATATTGCTGCTTAGCTTTGTCTGTGGCTGTATGGTAGTCCCAGAGCAGGTTCAAGGAGTTGTTGCAGTCTTCCTCATGGGTTGTTTTATGCCATCTTCTCATGTGTTCGAAGTTGGGTTTTCAGCTGACATAGGCTTTGGGTATACCATGGAGCTTTTGGTTGATCTGGGCGGGCTTGTTGGCATCTCAGCTGCTGTTCTTATGATGTGATTCCAGTTGTTTGTGAGTGTAGTTGGATCATCTCTAGGTCTTGTAGGACGTCTTCTAGGAAGGAGACTTTGATGAATTGTCTGAATCTGTGATGAGGCTGTTGGTTTGTGGCATGTAATATCTGGTGGTTGAATGGAGGTCAGAAGGTAACTAGCCTGTGGACTGACCAGGTTACTTTGTGTGTTTGTATTGTGTGTGTGTATGTGGGGGGAGATGTGACCGGGTTGGGTGGGTGGGGATGAGTATCAGGTCAAAGATGTTACTTTTTTCATGAGCGGGGGCTGTTATGTTCTGTGTGAAGCCCATGTCAGCCATGGCTGTGAGGAATGATTCCGCTTGTTTCCGTTTTAGTGTGGAGAGGTTGAGGTCTCCTAGAATGATAAGGTCTTTGTTAGTTTCTTTGTTGTTCAGAATCTTTTCTAGTATGCTGGAGAGGTCAGATGGTGTTTTGGTAGGAGTCCTGTAGACGAGGAGAATGGTTAGTTTATTATTTGTTATGTTGAGGATATCAGTTTCCTCTGTGCTCTCAGTTGTGAGGAGTTGGAAGTGAAGGTAGGATATGGTTATGAACAGGACTCCTCCATCTTTTCCATCTTTTTGATGACTTTGTGGACAGGTGAAGAGGGAGTAGTCCTCTGGTCTGAGCAGGTTGAGGAGTATGTTGTTGGTATCAACAATCCAGGTTTCCATTATGCAGAGGATGTCTGGTTGGTAGTCAGTGAGTAGGTCTCTGATGGTGGGGATTTTATTCCTGATGGATCTTCCATTTATGAGCGCACATGTGAGGATTGGATGGTTGTGGTTGTTTGTTTGAATTAATATGATGTGTTTGTAGAATCATTGTTTAGTGTGGTTGGGTCTTGTGAGTGTTAGGTCTTGTGAGTGTGGAGGGGGAGCATTTGGGAGAAGGAGGGGAGTGGGGTTGGTGTTGTGTGTAGTGGTCAGGAGGATAAGAATACACAGAGTATACATGGTTAAATATAACGCAAGCATGGTTGGCATTCCATAGGCTGCATGTTTTTGGAGGTTTGACTGTTCTTGTGGATTGTGGTGTTTCTGTGGTTGTGCCTTGGGGCAGTCTCGGGCCTCCGGCATGGGCTTTATGGCCAAGTGAGTCTGTCATAGGGAGCAGAGCGTCAGAGCAGTGGACGGAGCTTACCATCAGCTGGATTTGCTGCTTCGGTGCTCCTCTTTGTTCAGGCTGGCTTTCGGATGTCTAGAGATATGACTGGCAAAGCCAATCGGGCCTTCCACAGCACCAGAAGCAACCTGCTTTAATTCAAAAGTGCCACCAGCCAGGTGCCCGCACCTGGCTGTCCCTCAGGTTCAGGACAGCCAGGCGTGGGCACGCCTGGTGGCACTTTTGAATTAAAGCAGGTTGCTTCCAGTGCTGTGGAAGGCCCGATCAGCCTTGTGGAGGTGATCAGGGAGGGGTCTCCTTCCTGCTCACCTCCCCTATGCCGTTCAGGTCGCTGGAGTCTGTGGCGATCTTGCAGTACTTCTGCTATTGATCAGTCAGCCATATATGGGGTGACCACTTTGATTGAAGGAAAAGGTGGTATATAAAGCTGGTTAAATAAAAAAAAAAATAAAAAATCTTGGGGAGGTGAGCAAGCAGGAAGCCTATATGCTGGGGTAGGGTTGCGATTGCTTTCTGACACTTGTTTCTTTGCTTTGTGTATGGGCCTGCCATTAATGGATTGCGGGTCCTTGTGATAAGTGTCTGTCCTTTGCACTAAGTGCAGAGCAGATGCTATGCATGCTCCCTACATTAACTGCACAGGCTTTACACTTACCACACCTTCTTTTATAGTTAAGGTTCCATAAGTGCAAAACCTTACTGATCATTAGTAAACAGGCCCCAAAGTCACAAGGGAGAGGATAGGTGATATTTTTAGTATTTTAGTAGTACTGCTGCTTTAGATATTCTTAAAGAGAACAATCAAACTGTCTGCAGGTAATTTAAAGCCACAGACATAGCACCAATATCCAAAGCAGAGATATGCACGTACTCTTGCTTGGAAGCATGCCCTGAGTACAACGCACACATGAGCACTATTCCAATTGTTTTTTGTTTCCCTCTCTCCCTCCCTCCCCTGGGATAATCATAGCTTTATAGGTACTTACACATCTTAAAAGACAGGAGGTGCTTTCAGGTGAAGCTCATTACCCAAATCAGTCATACACTAAGGACCTGAGATTAATTAAGCTTCAGGTGAACAAGGTATATTAAACGTATTAGGTACAGTTTTATTGGTATAAATACCCATAGCAACCCCTAGTAAGTAAGAACATAAAGATCTAGACACAAACTTAAAACTAAGATGCAGACAGCAGTCCAGCAGCGGGATGGGGGCTTTCCAGTCTTTTGCATTGAGTGTCACATGTATGATTTTCTCCCAGTTGGTGAGAGGTCTTACGTGTGCACTAGGTGCAAGGAGCTCTTTTCTCTCAGGGAACAAGTCCGTTCTCTAGAGGCTAAAGTAGCACACTTGGAAAACATAAGACAGACAGATAGGTACATAGACGAGACCTACAGGGATATAGTCCTGAAGTCCCACCTCCAGTCTGGCAGCACCCCTGTTGCCATGGAGGAGAGAGGTCACGTGACAGGAGAGCATCACCCTGGTGTGGCAGGAAGAGATCCTGTAACTAGGACCTGTCCTCCAGGTGATGTAAAACCCTCTCGCACCGAGGAAGTTTCTCCAGGGCCATGTGCCCATGAGGGAAGGGTTAGGACAGCCGTTATAGTTGGAGATTCGATCATTAGGCATGTAGATAGCTGGGTGGCTGGTGGACGTGAGGATCGCCTGGTAACATACCTGCCTGGTGCGAAGGTAGCGGACCTCACGCGCCACCTAGATAAGGTCTTAGATAGTGCTGGGGAGGAGTCTGCTGTCTTGGTACATGTCGGTACCAATGTTCCCTCTAATTTTCTGTAGGCTGTGTGTGCATAAAATATCAGCTGTGCAGCTTTTGAAGGAAGGTTAAATTTTTGTGCGCCACATAACGACACTCGGAGTTATATACTTTAAAATTTGACTACACATCAGAATACAGTATGTACACCACATTGATTGCACTAGAAAATATTGTAGAACTTGTGAAAACCATAAATACACAACAACTTTTCAATTTTAAGAACGTCTGTGTTGTTTTCTATCAGAATCAGAACCGTAATTTTTGTGCGCTCTGTTGTAAAGTATGTGCGCTCACTCGGCGAGGTGTGTGCGCGCGCACAAGCGCACAGCTTAGAGGGAACAGTGGTCGGTACCAATGATATAGGAAAATGTGGTAGGGAGGTTCTGGAGGCAAAATTTAGGCTTTTAGGTAGGAAGTTGAAATCCAGAACTTCCAGGGTAGCATTCTCCGAAATGCTTCCTGTTCCATGAGCAGGACCCAAAAGGCAGGCAGAGCTCCGGAGTCTCAATGCGTGGATGAGACAATGGTGCAGAGATGAGGGTTTTGGATTTGTTAGGAACTGGGGAACATTCTGGGGAAAGGAGGCGCTCTTCCGAAGGGATGGGCTTCACCTTAACCGGGATGGAACCAGGCTGCTGGCATTAACCTTTAAAAAGGAGATAGAGCAGCTTTTAAACTAGATATTAGGGGAAAGCCGACAGTCGCCCAAGAGCGGATGGTTCGGAAGAATGTATCCTTGAAGGATACTACCAAAAGCAGAGAGGTTCCACAAAAGAGTAAAGTAGCCCAAATGCCCTCAAGTATGGAGCAGACAGAGCTTAAAGATCCCAATTTACCCATGTCTAACAATAGCCAAATTAACATGAATAAAATACATTCTCTAAAATGATTGTATGCAAATGCTAGAAGTCTAAAGAATAAGATGGGAGAGTTAGAATATATAGCACTAAATGAAAGATTAGATATGACTGGAATATCAGAGACATGGTGGAAGGAGGACAACCAGTGGGACACTGTGATACCTGGGTACAAACTATATCGTAATGATAGAGCTGATCAAATTGGTGGAGGGGTTGTGCTCTATGTTAGAGAGGGCATTGACTCAGAAAGGATTAAAGTTTTGCAGGAAACAAAATCTGCTGTAGAATCTATATGGATTGAAATTCCATATAAAAGGGGGAAGGCGATGGCAGTGGGGGTGTACTATCGAGCACCTGGAGAGAATGACCAAATGGATGATGAAATGCTCAAAGAAATCAAGGAAGCTAACAAAAGTTACAGCACAGTAATAATAATGGGTGATTTCAATTACCCCAGTATCGACTGGGTCAGTGTCACGTCAGGACATGCTAGGGAGATAAAGTTCCTAGATGAAATGAATGACTGCTTCTTGGAACAGCTGGTTCATGAACCGACCAGAGGGGAAGCCATATTAGACCTAGTCCTTAGTGGAACACCATATATAGTGCAAGAGATAAGGGTGTTGGGGCCACTTGGCAATAGTGATCATAGCATGCTCGCCTTTGATTTAATTAGTGGAGGAGGGATAGTAAGGAAATCCACAGTACTACCTTTTAACTTTCGAAAGGGAGACTATGATAAAATGAGGAAAACAGTTAAGAAAAAACTAAAAGGAGCAGTTGCGAAGGTTAAAGACGTACATCAAGCTTTGGTGTTGTTGAAAAATACTATCTTGGAAGCCCAGACCAGCTGTATTCCACGCTTTAAGAAAAGTGGAAGGAAGTCCAAAAAACTGCCAGCATGGTTTAAAGGTGAGGTCAGAGAGACTGTTGTTGCCAAAAAAGCATCTTTCAGGAAATGGAAAAAAGAGCGAAATGACGAAACCTGGAAACAGCACAAGCACTGGCAAATAAAATGCAAGGCATTGATAAGGCAGGCAAAGAGAGAATTTGAGAAGAAGCTTGCTGCGGAAGCAAAAACGCAAAATAAAGACCTTTTCAAGTACATTCGTAGCAAAAAACCTGTGAGAGAGTCAGTTGGTCCATTAGATGATAAAGGGGTTAAAGGAGCACTAAGAGGCGACAAGGCAATAGCGGAGAGACTGAATGAATTCTTTGCTTCGGTCTTTACTGAGGAAGATGTAGGGATGTTACCCATGACTGAAGTGGTATTTAAAGGTGCGGAAGAATTGAAGGAAATATCGATACATCAGGAAGATGTCTTACAACTATTAGATAAACTGAAGAGTAGCAAATCACCTGGGCCGGATGGTATACATCCAAGGGTGTTGAAAGAACTGAAATATGAGATTGCAGAACTGCTATCAGTAATCTGTGAACTATCATTAAAATCATCTCTAATACCTGAAGATTGGAGGATCGCCAATGTAACACCAATTTTTTAAAAGGGTTCCAGGGGTGATCCGGGAAACTACAGACCGGTGAGCCTAACGTCAGTACCGGGAAAAATGGTAGAAACCATCATAAAGAATAAAATTATTCAGCATGTAGATAGTCACAACCTAATGGAAGACAGCCAACATGGCTTTAGACAAGAAAGATCTTGTCTTACTAATCTGTTATGTTTTTTTGAAGGAGTGAATATACAGGTGGACAAAGGTGAGTCGGTTGATATTGTGTATCTGGACTTTCAGAAAGCCTTTGACAAGGTCCCTCATCAGAGACTTTTGGCGAAACTAAAGAGTCATGGGATAGAAAGCAGTGTACTATTGTGGATCAGGAACTGGTTAAAAGATAGAAAGCAGAGGGTAGGGCTAAATGGCCAATTTTCCCAATGGAGAAAGGTGAATAGTGGTGTACCCCAGGGATCTGTGCTGGGTCCGCTGCTTTTTGACATATTCATAAATGACCTGGAAAGTGGAATAACGAGTGAGGTTATCAAATTTGCAGATGACACAAAACTATTTAAAGTTGTTAAAACCCAAGAGGATTGTGAAAAATTGCAAGAGGATCTTGATAAATTGGAAGACTGGGCATCAAAATGGCAGATGAAATTTAATGTGGACAAGTGCAAGGTTATGCACCTAGGGAAGAACAACCCAAACTATACTTACACGATGCAAGGTTCCACATTAGGAACCACCACCCAGGAAAATGATTTAGGCGTCATTGTGGATACCATGTTAAAACCCTCGGCCCAGTGTGCAGCGGCGGCCAAGAGAGCAAATAGAATGCTAGGTATGATAAGGAAAGGAATGGAAAATAAAACAAAAGATATTACAATGCCTCTATATCGTTCCATGGTGAGACCGCACCTTGAATATTGTGTGCAATTCTGGTCGCCGTATCTTAAAAAGGATATAGCGATTTTAGAAAAGGTACCTCAAAAATTTCCTGTCATGATTTGACAATTTCCAATCTGTAATCAAACCGCTGCTGATCGCTGGAAGTAGCGGTATACAAATGTATACTAAATAAATAAATAAATAAATAAAATAAAGAAGAGCCACCAAAATGGTAAAGGGGATGGAAGGATACTCCTATGAAGAAAGGCTAAAAAGGTTATGGCTCTTTATCCTGGAAAAGAGACGGCTGAGGGGAGATATGATAGAAGTCTATAAATTAATGAACGGAGTGGAACGGGTAAACGTAGATCGATTGTTTACCTTATCAGAATATAGAAAGACTAGGGGACATGCAATGAAGCTACAGGGTAAACTATTTAAGACTAATAAAAGAAAATATTTTTTCACTCAACGTGTAATCAAACTCTGGAATTTGTTACCGGAGGATGTAGTAAAGGCTGTTAGTGTAGCTGGGTTTAAAAAAGGTTTGGACAAGTTCCTGGAGGAAAGGTCCATAAATCATTATTAAGAAGTGACCGAAGATATCAATGCTTGACCCAGTACAAGCATTGTGGAACTTGTGTCTCTTGGGGAAACTGCTAGGTACATATGACCTAGATTGGCCACTGTTGGAAACAGAATACTGGGCTTGATGGACCTTGGTCTGACCCAGTATGGCATATCTTATGTTCTTATGAGCATTTAAACCTCCTTTTTCTATGGGTATATTTTTTTAAATGGAAGATGCATATAGATTTGAAAATCTGATCTCTCCTGAGCTAAGCATAGCCCCAGGAATGTCTCCTGTATATCTGTCTGCATCTTCTATCAGTCAGTTTCTCTCTCATCGATATTCTTTGGTATTGCTCTTAAGCCCAGAAAACATAATTAATTAATTAATTATTTCTTTATGTATAACATTTGTATACTATCTTTATGAGCAAAGTTGTTCAAAATGGTTTACGGTAAAAATAAAACAATTCGAATAAGAAGAAAAGAATGGACATAATTAAAAATATGAACACAAGCGTATTCTACAGGGAATATGTGTCTTCACTCCTTTCTTAAAGGACAATAGATTTTCTCCTCACACAAAAATGTAGGTAAGTTACTCCAGTGTTCTACACTCACCAATTACCCTGTGAGGACCGCAAAGCTATCCTAACCTATTCCTTAAATATAAAGGCCTAAAGTTGGTCATCACTTTAGATACTAAAACCAGCAACTTAAAAATACAATGCTCTTGTATGCATAACCAATGTAATATCCTCAGCAGAGGTCAGACACTCTCATATTTCCCACTTCCTAACAAAAATCTTACTACGGCATTTTGTGCCTTATGCAGTTTTTTTCAACCGTTTCTTTGCTATCCTTAAATACAGTATATATTGCAGTAATCTAAAATTGTCAACAAAAATGACTGAGCAATTGTAAGGAGCTCATTTTCCCCTAAATATGGTTTGAGCTGACAAACTAATTTCAGTTTTAAAAAAATCCTGATCTGAAAATGCAAACAGTTTTATTTTTTTGACAAGGGAAGGAAGAGCTGACAGGAAGAGTTTGCTCAAAACTGAAACTTCATTTGCAGCCTGTGAATTTTTTCCCCCTTATTTTATTTTCCCCTCACAACTTATTTAGCCAGTTATTGAAGCAACAGACGTTGGCGTCCTTCTAGAACCTTGTGACTGTGACTCCTAAAGGTGTCACCATGGAATAAGGGCTAGATTATGCAGCAGAAGACCTGAGATAGAAGCGGATCCCAGAATCTCTGCATGGTGTCACACAGCACTACCACTAAGTCACCAGGCCAGCTTTGACGGTCTATATCTTTTTTTAGATCTTTGGCTGGTTATGTTCATTTTTTAGTCACCCAACGTAAGAATTATCCATGGATGCTTCATCTAGAATGTTTTAAAAGCTCTTGTACTGGATCCTTTGAGTCATTCTTTTGTTGGTCCAAATAGCGTATTACAGCTCAGTTTTCTTCAGGACCTGTATGACTACTAGAACTCTGTATGTTATAAGCTGATTTTCCCATCAATAAAGAATGGAATTTATCTTATTAAAAACTGATCCAGAATATAGTTTTGCCAACGGGTTCCATATTTACCCCATTGCATGCATGGATTTGTGGTTTTGATTTCCCTAAGATAAATAGGACTTCAAGTCCATGCATGTAATAGAGATAAAACAAGGACTGGATCCAGTAAGAGTGAATCCCAAGATGTCAGCCTGAGCTCATGGGACCCCACAGGTGTCTTGCTCCCTTTGTGCCTCAGCTCAGGAGGTGAGTCCTAAAAACTTTGGCTTTCTCAGTACCTTTGCTCACAGCCTTCTGTTGATTTTGCTGCTGGAGCCCTGATGTTCATGTAGCCCTCTGGGTGGAGAGGATCTAAGATCTGTCAGAAGGATGTGGGGATGAGGAGGAGAGATTGTGGAAAGGAGATCCAAGGTATGTTTCATAGGGAAGGGAGAAATATTAGAAGTGGGGATGGGTGGACACAAACTCGTTATCCCAGATTTTTTGCTAGTTTACGAACAAGCCCAATAGGGTTATAAATAAATCCAAACCTGACAAGATCAAGCAGTCCTAAAAAAATAAATCCAGGTGACAAGTCAGCCAGAGTTTGCTGTGGATTTAGCAGAGAAGAATGGTTAGGGGACCTGCAAAAGCTGTGTTTTCCTTATCAACTAATTTCACACACACTTTTCAGCATTATAGAAGACTATGTAGTGATTATCTGCCTTAGAGAATAATGACTTAGCCATCAAAGATCACCGAAAATGGAGATAGCATCTGTATGACAGAACTGAAGGAGGGTCTTTGTTGAATCTGACTGTCAAGTTCCAGGTTAATTCCAAATGCTTTAAAAGAGACATGATAATTTGCCGGAACAACACAACCCCCTTCCCCCCCCCCACCCCAACCCGTACCCCTACCCAAGGCCCAGATTTGATTTTCTTTTTAAATCTTAAAATATTTTAATGTTTCTGTATAGATGTATTTATTTTTTTCTTTTTACAAATGTTCTTCAACATTGATAGATACAGGCAGAAAAAAAAGGAGGACTGTAGAACAACAGGACAGACAAGACTGAAGAGGAGCATATAGAGAAGGAAGGACAATGGGCTTACTGAGGAGGAAGTAATCTGCAGGTACTGTATAATGCCTGAGGCCCACTACCACCATGGCTTTGCATGAGGAACTCGCTCAAAGATCTAAATCCTATGTCAACTAAATGTACTACTACTACAACTATTGCTTCCACTTATAATTTGCATAGTGCTGAGGCAGAGCTTACAAACTAATCAAGACAAACAACATCACAAAACTGGGAACTAGAGTATGGTAAGATACACACAAGAGAGTGAGTGGCATCAGGATTCAAAAGCAGCCTCAAAATCTTTCATGCCAAACTTGGTCTCATCTACACATTTTTCAGCTTGCTTTGCCTGTAGTAGGCAGACTTTTTCAGTCCAATAATTCTAGCTGTTTCAGTCAACTACCACATACCTTGAACCCCCCCCCCCCACCCCCTTCCCCACTAGAAATTATGAGGGTAATAGTCAAATTGCCTGCCATGGGCATCAATAGTCAAAGCAAAACTACATGGTTAAAGGAATGTTATAGTTTGTCTTTTGTTTGTTCTTAAGTATGCTCCAGGTGAGTTACAACACAGCATCTGCATTTGGCATCTATAAAAGCAACATTTGCCACAATACTTGAGACAACAGCCCACCTTATTTTGATCAATGCTCCTGGAAAAAGTGCACACAGAGATTTATGTCTGCTTTTTCTGTGGGTATTTTCCCAGCATCCACCTTACCTACAGGAAAGCCTCCAAATAATGCATGTGTGATGTTACATGCATACCTGCAGCTTCTTTGGGAAATGCTAGGATGATGCCACCCATGTCTTGAACATGTCAGTAAGCTACTACAGGGAGCACTTAATAAGATGCTTTAAAAATAAGTAACATAGTAACATAGTAAATGACGGCAGATAAAGACCAGCATGGTCCATCCAGTCTGCCCAGCAATACGGCAAGAGTAGGTGCTGATAGTATACTGTCATTTAGTAAATATTATGTTAAGTGTTTTTACTGCTGTTGGGAATGTGCATATGCTACTGCTGTTAGTAATGCAAGGACAACCTCTATTTGAGCAACAAGCCTCTTGTTGGAAGGCCTCCTCAAGGAGCAACTTCCTCTTGGAGTATAGATCGCTCCTGAGCAGTATACTCCCACTAGAGAGGACCCTTCCAAACAAGAATCCCTTGGCATGTACCCCTGCCTAGTAGAGGTTTCTCTCCAAAAAGTGCATTAGACTTTAGTCCCCAGACTCCTCACACTGCTTTCTCATTTGATGACATATTTTGGGCAGGAGTAATTTCCTCCTGTTCCTACTCTGCTGGCTCCAGTTTTTAAAATGGTGCCAACTGACCTGTATCTCCCCTTTGCATCATTTCTGCCCAAAGGAAGGTAAGTAGGGAATGGTTGTTCACCCTTCCAAATAGTACTAAGATTAGTGGACATTCTATGAAACAAATAGATAGCAGATTTAAACAAATCAATAAAGATAATTTTCCCCCAATACACAATCAGGCTGTAAAGTTTATTGCCAGAGGATGTGGTCTGACTTTGGCATGGCTGGCCATAATTGAGTGTTAGGTTTCTGGAGAAACAATCCACAAACCAGGGGTGGGCAAACATTTTTCCATGGGGACTGGATTAGGAAGGGGTAAGTGTGGTCTGTGGTTTGAGGAGTGGGGAAAGTATTTTTGAAATCTAGGACTTTGAGTTTGCTGTGAATGGATTCTGCCTTGGCTTTTACTTCAAACCACACCATGTGGTGATCACTGCTGCTCAAGTGAGCACCCATCCAGACATTAGACATACTGTCTCCATTAGCGAGTACTAAATCCAGTGTTGACCTTTTTCTGATGGATTCTTTCACCAGTTGTCTCAGCAAAGTCTTCTTGTAGGGCATCCATGATCTTTCTACTTCTTTTGATATTTGCAGACAGGATACGCCAATCCACCTGGCAGATCAGCTTCCCCAATATCATCACTTCTCCCTTTTTTACCACCTTTGCAATATTGTTGATCAAGTCTTTGTCCATTTCCTCTGTTTGAAATGGAGGTATTAGTCTATACCAATGTGGATGGTAATGCCATCTTCCTTTTCCAAAACAATTCAGATTCTTCTTTTCCCCAAGTCCCCTGCTTTTCGGCTGCTTCAGTACTGTTTTTGATGAAAAGGGCTACTTTTCCTTCTTTTCTGTCCTCCCTATCCCTTCTAAACAGATTATATCCAGGTATGGTAATATCCCATTCATGAGACTCATTAAACCATGTCCACTGTCCAAGTCCATTTCCACCACCATCAGGACTTCCAGGTCAGGAGCATTGTTGTCTAGACTGTGAGTATTTGTGCTCATTGCCTTCCATCAGGTTTTGGTTGTCTTGTTTCTATTTTGCATGTATTTTATTCCTGATTCCTCTTCCCCTTTCATATTGATGCATGAGGTAAGATGATGTCTCTTTCTATTTTCACCATCACTGTAATGCCTTTGCTGGGGGCGATATGCTGAACTTGTTTTCCATCTGTCAACTTCCTTTCTCCAGTTTAAGTGCCTGTCTATATTTTGTCTGACTTTTTCACTAAGGATCGTTTTTCCTGCACAGAAAGATGTAGACCATCATTACAGTATAGCATCTTGTTGTTCCATCTATTGCCCCATCCGCCTATATATCTAAAACCTTCATGCTAACACCAAGCTGGTTACGCAATGAATCCTCTTTTCTCCTTTACCATGAACTGGTAGAACTTTTGACAGTGTTAACAATGGGTTAAAGTCTCTCTCCCAAAATTTGGATGTCTCTTTGCACTGCAGAGATACAGTTTCTAGCCACATCATTTGCTCACAGATGGATAATAACATCAGTTTTAGAACCCTTATTTTCCTCTTTGACTTCACTAACCATCTTTTTGTATTTTTGTTAGCTGAGCATCCTGGGAGGCATTTGACCACCTTCTGACCTTGGAACTGTGTTCCCAAGCTAATGCCTGTGTGGGTTGGCACATGGGAACTAACTGACTGAATGTGTGAGGACATGAATTATCACGAACCCCCATTGGTCATGCTCATTTTTGTCATTCTGTGGTGTCATTCTATGAAGGAGCAAATGGGAAGGGGATGGGGACAAGCCAGAAGGATGACACCCTTCAGCCAATCACATTAGGACTATTTGATAAACAGCCAAAGAAACCCACCTTGTTTGACTTACCCAAATGCCATTGGCAATGATGTCACAGCTGGGCTGAAAGACAGAACAGCATCAAGGAAGAGAACCATTTTCTCTGAGGCTTTTGGGGAGTTAGGAAATAATGTGGTAGCTTGCTCAAGTGCTTATGTGAAAAACTGCAGAAGTTTAGAGGCAGTTTAAAAAAAATGAAAACATCTGCCTGGGTACACATAGCACATACACACTTGTTACAAGCAGAGGTAGCCGTGCTCTCTTTTCAAGTTTGTGAGTGTTGCAGGCTGATCTTGGAGGGAAAAAGTGTTTGCTTTCTACCAGCTGTGAGTAGTAAAGTGACAAGGAGGGACAACATGCAATGAAGCTCGGTGTAACCTATTTAAGACTAATAAGAGAAAATATTTTTTCACTCAACGTGTAATCAAACTCTGGAATTTGCTACCAGAGGATGTAGTAAAAGCTGATGGTGTAGCTGGGTTTAAAAAAGGTTTGGACAAGCTCCATAAACCATTATTAAAGGGGACCCAGGGAATCCACTGCTTGGCCCAATATAAGCATTGAGGAACCTGTGTCTTTTGGGGAAACTGCTAGATACTTATGACTTGGATTGGCCACTGTTGGAAGCAGGATGCTGGGCTTGATGGACCTTGGTCTAACACAGTATGGCATATCTTATGTTCTTATCCACTCTCAGTAGTGAAAAAGTCATTATTTGCATTCATCTGTTTCTCGATTCTTCTGCCTTGGTTTCTCAGTTGCTTAGTTGCATTATCACTCATCTAGACTATTGTAATTCCATTTACTGTATACTGGTTTGTCTCTTTCCTCACTAAAGCACCTTCAAGAAATTCAGAACCCAGCCGTTCACATACTATATTTTGTAGAAAAATTCAATCATGTTACCCTGCTTCTGAAACATCAACATTGGCTACCAGTATTGGCTTGAGTCCAATACAATACTGCTACGAGGGGACATAGAATGAGGGTGAAATGGGATAGACTCAGGAGTAATATATAGAAATATTTCTTAATGGAAAGAGTGGGGGAGGTGTGGAATAGTCTCCCAATAGAGGTGGTATCGCCGGGCATGGAGTGGAGGCAGCGTGCCAAGCCACCCATCAAGTTAAGCTAGGTTTGCTGCGCTGCCTCCACCATATAGGCCTGGCAAGCATGAACCCCCCTCTTGGCTGGCATGCCACTGTAAGGAATGCTAAAATTTAAGAGGACAAGGGCCTGAGAGAAAGGGAACTAGGTTTAGAGGGGTTCTCTGACCTCAGGAGGCCTCATGTTATCGATGAAGGAAACCAGGGTATTATAAAAGAAATTAGCTAGCCAAGCTAGACTTGGCTGTGGGAATAAGAAAGAGGCAGCCAGTTCAAGTCCAGTACACACAAGATGTTAAGAAGGAAGGGATATACACAAAAGATCTACTGGACTTTGGCGCCAAACAATCCATGATGTCTGCCAGATTATGGGGGAGGATTAAGGCTGTTTATGCCATCATAAATTAGATTGATTAGGGGACATGCAATGAAGCTACAATGCAACCCATTTAAGACTGATAAGAGAAAATATTTTTTTCACTCAATGCGTAGTCAAAGTCTGGAATTTGTTACCAGAAGATGTAGTGGGAGCTGGGTTTAAAAATGGTTTAGAGAAGTTCCTGGAGGAAAGGTCCATAAACCATTATTAAAGAGAACCCGGGAAATCCATTGCTTACTCCAGGCATTGTGGAAATCCATTGCTTACTCCAAGCATTGTGGAAGCCATGCATCTTTTGGGAAACTGCAAGGTACTTGTGACCTAGAATGGCCACTGTTGGAAACAGGATACTGGGCTTGATGGACCTTGGTCTGACCCAGTATGGAATTTCGTATGTTCTTATGCTGCTCTGGAACAGATGGACTCCATGTATCAGGGAAAGAGTCATATACAGTGCATTCATGCTGCTTCACCTCATTACCCTTTTCAGCAAGTAAAAATAGAGTGGGAGGGTCACAAGAACCATTGGAATGTAACAGTTTTGACATGTACACCCTTTGACCTGATTTTAGGCAGTAACTGGAGAGGCTATAATCAACTTTGAAAAGGGCCATACCTTTAGTGTCCACCCACTCGCAAACCTCACAGCAGTCAGAGGAGCAGAACAGCAATTAGCAGACATATTTTCTTTTGAACAGGACAAGATGAAGGGTATCCTAAGTAAAATAAGGAGAGCTAGAGCTAAATACTGTAGAAACAACTTCAGAGACAGCACTCCCAAGCATTAAGACAGATGAAAGATCTTAAGATCATGCCCTGGATTCCCATGGAGATGATGAGAGTCTTTTCCTCATTCCTGGCTGAACAGAAGGCTGATCTGACCCTATGTCAGGCCTGGGAGGATTCAGGGACACAGGGTTCAGAACCCTGCTTTATCATTTAAAAAGGGCTATTTTTTTCAGGAAGCACCTGTGAGAATCTGGGTGATCCACAATTACATTTAATCATTCCCAGAATGCTGGTCCTGGCCCATGGTCATCTCACAGTCAGCCATAAAACTGCTCTGGCCACTCTAATACATGTCTTAGAACACTTTGGCTCGGTCTTCATGAAGAGGTGCAGGAGTTTTGTCAGGCTTGCTCCAAATGTCAAACGTTACTGATGTTTTTCCACCAGTAATACAGGAGCCTGTTTCCAAGATAGTTTGTGACATTATAGGTCTCTTGGATCATAGTGCCAGAGGACATTCATATATTCTTGTATTAGTGATATGTCGTGCGCTTTCCCTGACGATTGCCCTCTCTTCTTGTTCAGCAAAAACCACAGCATGGGAGCTGGTTAAACTGTTCTGCCAAATGGGATTTCCCTGGGAAGTCCTAATGCATCAGGGAACCAATTTCATGTCTGGGACCTCAAAACAACTGTGGTAGATGTTTGGCATAAAACATATGCATACTAATGCCTATAATCCCCAGACCAATGTTTTGGTAGAAAGGTATAATAAAACTTTAAAGAATATGCTAAGGAGGAGTTTAGATGGTCAATTTGCTGTTTGGGATTAACATCTTCCTTTTGTGTTGCATGCCACTCATAAAACAGTACAGGCTTCACTGGGGGTGTCCTCATTTGAACCTATGTACAAGAGACACCTAAAGAATATGCCTCCCTAGAACAGAGTGTCGGAATAAGGAAGGTGGCTGAGTGGGCAGGAAGGAATTTAATTTGCAGCCAGCAAAAAAATAAAACTTATTACAAAAAGAACAGTTGTGGTTGCAAATGCAAGGAGAGCCAAAAGAGTTTTGTTAGTGCTTTCTGCACCTCATAAGTTTGTAGCACATTGGAAGGGTCCTGTGGTAATAAAAGAAAAACTAGGCCCAATAGATTATAAGATACAGGATAGCAGAGGATGTCTGCAAGCATATCATGTTAATTTATTAAAACTTTGCTTAGTCTGTGAGGTTGGGTAGCCCTCAAGAAGGAGGAAATGGAAGAGGATTTTGGCCCACAACTCTGTGTCCTCCGACAAATTAGTTAGGTCAAGACCAATGAGCACTTAAACTCCTGACAAAAAGCTTAGTAAAGGAATTTTCAGATGTAATTTCCCCACTTCCTGGTAAGACTAAGCTAGTGGAGCATAATATTATGACTTCTCCAGGAAACGTTGTATGCCAGCATCCTATAAGTTACCAGAAACAAAGTGGAAGGAAGATGAAGGCAAGTTGAGGAAATGCTGCCAATGGGAGTCACTGAAGAATCACAAAGTCCATGGGTAAGCCCAATCATGCTTGTCCCAAAACCAGATGGGAGTCAAAGGTTAAGCATTGTCCCATTTGGCACATATCCCATGCCCCAAGTGGATAAATTGCTGGATAAACTATGCACAATATCTAACCACTCTTGATTTAATTAAAGGGACTGTTTCAGTTCTGTCACATGCCCTTTGGGTTACATGGCGTGACCGCTACTTGTCAGCGTTTGGTTTAGTAGGGTACTATAAGGGGTTTATTCCTGCCTTTGCAGATAGACCCACAGCCTTAACTAACATGTTAAAAGCTATGCATCCTAACAAGCTTTGCTGGAAGCCTGATGCCCTCTAATCCTTTAAAGAGCTGCAGCACTACTTTGACTTATGGTCCCTGCTGACTTCCTAAAGCAGATCTATGAAATTATTTTGTGTTAACAACAGGGGTTTGTTCCCCTTGGGAAGACTTTAATTTTTGTACTGAAAAGCAAACAATATATAGTAACGACATGCTATCAGCATTTACATTTTGGCACTTTGCAATCTGACAATAAGCAAACAAATATGCCAGCACACTGGTAGATTAATAGACTAATCCTGTGCTGATTAAACAACTCCATAGCACTGAGCAGTTGTGCTTAATTCATCTTTTCCTATATTACAGTATATATTCAGCTCCTTTTAATCTTTTAAAACAAAGACAGTTCTTATCTCCATTCAAGTGTTAAAATGCCCACAATAGATAGACACATTTCTTGTGAATTAACATGTCAGGACACATAAGAACATAAAATATGCCATACTGGGTCAGACCAGTATTCTAATATAACATAGTATATGACAGCAAAGAACAGTATAGTCCATCTAGTCTGCCCAGTAAGGCGGCTAGAGTAGTTGTACCTGCTGCTCCGTTCAGGTCACCCCCCTCTATGCCCTTGTTTAGGGTTGTATCTGTTGCTCCATGTAGGTCATGCTCCCTCTATCTGTTGAAGTATAAGAAATAGTTAAGTTTATTTTGATTTTATCCTCTTGCTATAAAGGGATCCACTGTGTCTGTCCCATGCTATTTTGAATTCCATCGCTGTATTTTCCCCCACTACTTCCATTTTCTGATATTGCTTTTAAGTTTACCTCCTTGCAGCTTTTTTTTATGCCCTCTAGTTTTATAGCTTCCCTGTTTTGAAAAAGGTTTATTTATTCATTATTATCCTGTTTCCAACAGTGGCCAATCTAGGTCACAAATACCTGTCAGGTTCCCAAAAGGTAGACAGATTCCATGCTGCTTATCCCAGGGGGTAAGCAGTGGATTTCCCTGGTCCTTTTTAATGATGATTTATGGACTTTTCCTCCAGGAACCTATCCAAGCCTTTAAATCCAGTTACACTAAGAGCTTTTACTATTTGCTCTGGCAATGAATTTCAGAGCTTAATTACATGTGAGTGAAAAATTGTGTTGATCCTAATTATCTATGATGTTTGAGATAGATTTATCTGAACTTAAAACTGGTATTATTTGGAGAGAACGCTTTTGAAAGCTATTTACTAGTGAATAGCTATTTTTCAGAATAAAATGGCCTCAGGTCAGTACTCAGCATTGTCAGTGATCACATTTTTAAAAATATTTAAAAAATATATATATATTTAGCACTATTTCACAGATAAGTAGCAGATAAGAATATATATATACTTTGGTCACCATTGCCAGTTATAGATTTAGGAGGAAATTCTTTTATGTCAATCCCATTCTTATGCGGCCACATACACGCGTAAATGATCTCTTATAAAATATCAACCAGCATAAAAGCATGTGGTTTGGCATGAAAATGCATAATTTGCTGATGGGTATAACCACATGTGCTGTCTGGGTGGAGGGCAGACAGAGCTTTATGTGAGCATGTAGATTATAAAATATCTTAATCTATGTGCACATGTGGATAAAGTACTCACATAAAGTAATCTTGTCTACATTCAAGGTGGATTCTCTGCAACATACACTAGTATTTTATAAAGACAAATAAGTTCCTACTTGTCTTTTTAAAATGGCACCTACCTAGGCCCTGTTATTAAATGACTCTCCAAATTACAATATTTGGCTGCTATGAGAGTAATTTTATAATAGGTCACGATGAGTAGGAGAGCAGGTAAGTGCCTGTTTTGAGCCTACTTTATAAAGGCACATAAACGCTATGGTTACTGCTTCAATATTTTGCTATAAAATAAAGAATTAGAATTCCTTTTCCTCAAACTGTAACAGCTTGAGAGATTCACCGCAACATCCCTGGTCCAACATTTACAAAACAATATCGCCACTATATTTAACTGAGATTGGTTATTGCAGCTACCAAAACTGCAGAAATCATGGCTAAAATGACACCATGGACATTTATACCTGCTTGGGAGCAGGAGTACATATTTGCATCTGTTTTATAGCATGCATACAAATTGTGACTCTGCTTGTGCTCCACCAAAATCCACCTCTGACCATGGCGACTACAAAGTTTTTTACAAGTTACACATGCTCTTGTCACTTTGCATACTTAAATATTTGAGGTAATTGTATAAGTGGCGCTGTGTACACTTTTATATGCATGTTAAAATGCCTTTATAAAATGACTTCGTATGGGGGTCATTTTAAATTGCTTAGATGCAATGTGGATGCTCAAAAACATGCATGTGGACTTCCAAATCATGGAGACATCCCAGAAGCAATTACAGAAATTGGGTTTTAGACATCTCCTCTGTGAGGATGTCTAAATAGGCAGGGTGTGTGATGGAGGCATATCTGGTGGGGAGCTATGGACATAGATGTCCCCAGGGGCAGCAGAACATCTTTTCGGCTGGAGGGGCCAAACAAACCAATCTCTGGCCCTGCCCCCAAATTCTCTACTTGCTGATGCTGTATGCAGTAGGGCAAAATATTGGTGGGGCCATGGCTTCCATGGCCCCCCCTATTCCACTGCTTATAGATGTCCCCGATCAGTCTTAGAACCCTCGGTGACATCTGCACCCATGTCCAAACTTAGACCTTTTCCAGGCGTGAATAGACATTGGGGAAGTGCTCGTTTCGGTACTGAAACTTTTGGATTGTGTCAAGAAGTTGACACTACACTATCCTCAGTATTCCACATTGATAATGCTATACTATGTGTGTTTGGTAAATTTGTTTTGGGTTTGCAACTTCGCTGCATGTCTCATAGATGGAAGTCTATGTGAATCAGTGGTTCCCAAACTTGGTGTCAGGACCTCATAGGGTCACATCATCAGTGCATGGGGTCACAGAAACATGGCCATTTCCCCTATTCTCTGGGCTTTCACCGTGACCTATGTCAAGTAGTGGCAGTCACCAGTTGGCATGTAGCCTGTGAGCAAGTGCATAGTCATTGGCCCTTGCCCCCTCCTGAGTAAGCTTCCTGTTAGACTGAAAACTCATGCTGAGTACTAGGGTCTGTAAGCACACACTGCACACTGACACAAGGGACCCTGTGCTGCTGCTGCTGCTGATGTTGCCACTACTGTTGCTGCTGCCTTCCTGCTTCGGATGAGTGGAGGGAGGCTGGAGACCTGCTATTTTGATTTCATCATCATCTGAGGTCACGTGAATTTTCAGTTATTAAAATGGGGTTATACGGGATAAAAGTTTGAAAAGCACCGATGTATTTGTCTCTGAAGATGTCCATATCAGACACATCCACATTTGTGAAATCGTGCTTGGACTTGTACGTGCTTGTGAATTGTAGGAATGCTGTGGTTTGGACGTCCCAGTTTGCACTTAGACATCCTTTGTAAAATGTGCCTTTATATGGATAGCTAAATTAAATTGCATAGCAATGTTTATGTTTTATGTTTTATTACACTTGATAAAAACCGCCTTTCATGGAAAGCAAAGCGGTGTACATTTAAAATTCAATAAAAGGAGGCCAAGGCCAACGGAAAAGGAAAAGAAATACAATGGTTGACAGGACAGCTAAAATCAAGAGAGACAGGACAAGACATAGACAAGGAGTAAGCTGGGAGGAACGAAAGGAGGGCAGAGGTATCATACAAAAGGAGAGGGAACATTAAACGCCAAGGAGAACAGATGTGTTTTTAACTGTTGTTTGAAACTGGTGAATTGTGGATCAAGACGGAGGGCGGGAGGGAGGGCATTCCACAGGGCAGGAGCGGCAAAAAAGAAAGCGGAGGAGCGGGTAGATTGCAAGTGAGCACGAGAGGGTGCAGGAAGGGTAAGACGGTTGAGGTGAAAGGAACGGGGAGTGTATTTAGGAGAGTGAAAGAAAAGAAGGTCTGTTAGATATTGAGGAGTGCTAGTGTGAAAAGCTTTGTGAGTCAGCATCAGAAGCTTGAAAGTAAACCGGAAAGGTATAGGCAACCAGTGAAGGTGAAAAAGCAAAGGAGTTATGTGATCCCGGGGAGAGGAACAAGTGACCAAGCGTGCAGCAGTGTTCTGGATACGACGGAGACGGGTAAGTTGAGATTTTGGAAGACCGATAAAGAGGGAGTTAGCAAAGTCCACCCGAGACATGACTAAGGATAGAACCAAGGTGACGAGAGCTGAGGGGGAGAGAAAAGGACGAATAGAACGGATCTGACGAAGAAAAAAGAAAGATGTGGTAGTGACATGTGATATGTGAGAGTGAAAGGATAGATCAGAGTCAAAAAGTACACCGAGGTACCGGAAGGTGGAGACCAGAGGTACAGGGGAACCAGAAAAGGAAGGAGCCAGAGTGGGGGAAGGACCTCCGTGAGTGAACCAGATCGCAATAGTTTTAGCAAGATTCAAGTGGAGACAATTGGTAGAGAGCCAGCCAGCAACAGCAGTGAGACATGAATCAAGAATAGAGAGATCAGGACAGGAAGGGGAAGTGTGATGGAGCAGTAGAATGTCATCTGCGTATAGAAAAGTAGAAATACCAAACTGCTGTATCAGGGACGCAAGGGGGGCTAGGAAGAGGTTAAAGAGGAGAGGAGCAAGAACTGAACCCTGAGGGACCCCACAAGAGAGAGTGTAAGGATCAGAGGAGGAAGAGGAAGGGGAAGGGGAAAGGACCGCGCAAGACCTAGAAGATAGAAAGGAGTGAAACCAGTGAAGTACAGTGCTGCAAAGGCCAGCATCCCGAAGCCGGTGAAGAAGAAGAGAGTGGTCAACTAAATCAAAGGCAGCTGAAAGATCCAAAGCAACCGCCACCGAGATGTCACCACGATCATGTGCTACATGTAAAGCGTTGGTAAAGGCAAGAAGGATAGTTTCAACACTGTGACCGGAACGGAACCCAGACTGACGGGGGTGAAGGAAGTTAATAGAGTCGAGGTGATGGGATAGCTGGGCAAAAACAAATTTCTCCAAGAGTTTAGAAAGAAAAGGAAGATTTGAAACAGGACGATAGTGAGCAGGAACCAGAGGATCAAGTGAAGTGTTCTTAAGAATGGGGCGAATTAACGCGTGCTTCCAGGATGACGGGAAAATCCCAGTGGAAAGACTAGAGTTGAACATAGAGAGAATGAAAGGAAGAAAGCCTAGAGAAGGGGTTAGCAGCCAGGAGGAAGGAATGGGATCAAGAGAACAGGTGGTTTTCTTGGAGATAGAGAGAAGATGAAGAAGCTCAGGGGGAGTGATTGGCTCAAAAGAGGCCCAGAAGTGAGAAAGGCAAGAGGTAGGAGGGGGGGGAGGGAACAGGGGGCGGAGAGGTAATGGGGGGAGGACAGGAAGGCAAGGATGATCGTAGATGCCGCAATAAGGATGGCGGCAGAATATTGCTGCTATACATATAGCTAGGTCCTCTGCCTTAACTCCGCCATGACAATACGAGTATCGTACTGCAATGGTTATAGAGATTTTATGGTTTACTGAATTTTCTATACTGCCTTTACCCACAGAACAAAGTGGCACAAGTCAGGTCGTGCTGCTCAAAATCCTAATTTCAGTGAGGTTCTTCATAATTTTACTTGACTGCAAATCTTGCACAGGGATAAGAAAATATGCACAGCAAAAGATTGGTTTGGCAGGCAGCGACACTGACTCAGTTTTACTGAAACACCAAACCGTTTCTTTAACTCTCTTCTAAATGTGTTTATAGACCTGAGATGCACAGACAAGATAGCAGTATCAAAATTTTGCCTAATTAATACAGAATATATCTATGGCAAACAAGTCAAACTACTTGTGTTTAAGTAGAGAATAGTGCCAAATAATTTCTCACTTACATCCCTAAGCAGCATTTATCAGTCAGCTCAGTCTGATGCAATTTTTCAGTGAGAGATCATGTTGTGTATCCTTACAGAAGATTCCTTGCAGACTCCAGTGGTAAGGGGGGTGGGGGGGGGGGAAAGAACAGGGGGAGGGGGGAGGGAGGAGTTGTTACTTCTTGGCGATCTTCCCTCCAAATTTCCATGGTTACTGCTTCAATCTTTTGCTATAAAATAAAGAATTAGAATCCCTTTTCCTCAAACTGTAACAGCTTGAGAGATTCACCGCAGCACCCCACGTCTCTGAATTCGAACATTTACAAAACAATATTGCCACTATATTTAACTGAAATTAGTTATTGCAGCCTATTGAGAAAATTTGAGATGAGTGTTATATGTTTTACCTTTTTCCAGTGTTGCGTCTCGCATTGTATAGCTCAAGTCTCATTGGTGCACTCTGCAGGTTCATGAAATTTTTGCTGAACCCCCCCCCCCCCACCCATTTTGCCTTTAGACAGGGCAAAAATGTTCGGAATTATCTGGGTGGTGGGATAGCGTCTCCTGCTGAAGGGATTTATTCTGCTTGTGGTAGCTGCCGCTGGTGTGAAAACACTATTGAAGGTGCACACTGGACTCATCCTATCACTCTAAAAACATACAGAGTTTATCACTCTAGTTTTTGTACTTCTCAATATCGTGTGTATTTAATTATTTGTCCTTGTCCTAAATCGTATGTTGGATGTACTATCCAATCAATACGGAAATGACTTAGTGAACATTTCAGCAGAATTACCACTGGCAATATTTCGGCTCCTTTAGTATCTCATTTTAAAGAAAAAAAATCATGCTGCTAATCAGTTCTCATGGAGAGTTATTGATCAGATTATGATAGATTAGCGAAGGGATGATTCACTGCGCAGGTTAAATTATCTTCAGCAACAATGGATCTTTCACTTAGTTTCATTGGAACCTGCTGGGTTTATTTAGGCTGATTTGCTGGAGTGAGTTGATCTTCCTTTATATTCAGATATGTCTTCCGGCTCCATATACAGTAACAGCTGTTAATGTTTGTTTCAGTATTAGTTGGTGTATGTTAGTTTGGAGTGCTACCCCTGAGGCAAGGCTGAGTTAATCTTGAAACGTGATGTCATGTCGGGTTTTACTGGCATCGTATATTGCAACTAAGGGGTATGTTTACTAAACCGGGCTAACGTTTAACCCGGGCTATCTGCAACTAGGTCCCATTGAATAATATGGAACCTAGTGGCAGATAGCCCGGGTTAACTGTTAGCCCGGTTTAGTAAACATACCCCTAAGTAATTTCATGGTATGGTAATATGATTTGAGAGAATTTTGACACAATTTGTTATTTATGTATTTATCATGTGTTTGCTGGTACTATTGGATGAGACCAATGAATGATACTGCTGGGACCTGTTAATAGAGGTTTATCCTCTTTATAAGTCCTGATATGAAAATCTGAAGGTCTCTCCATTCTTTTAAAATTTCTCTTAAGATTGTTGCTGTGGGTATTTAGCAGATAATTTATGTGCTATTCAGAGCCAATTAAGAGATGTGCGTCCCTGGGCCGTCCTGATGTCCAGACATCCGGATAGCCCGGGGATGCACCTGATTCTGCTATCGTGAGGTTACACAGCCCCACGGGAGCAGAATCATGGCATAAGGCTGGGACATCCAGGACATGCCCTGATTCAGGCACCCCGGACATCCAGTCTATTACCCGGCTAGCCCAGCCAGGCTCCTGCATGGAATCGCGGCTCCGTGGCATCCTGTTGCCATGGCACTGAGGCTCCATGCAGGAGCCGCGATCCCCAGCAGACCCTGAAATGTTTCTTTCCCCTCAGCCCGACCCCCGATCAGGTCTATTGTGGCCAGGGTTAGGCTGCAAGGAACCCCCTGCACCCCCTCACCTCTCTTTGCAGCCCTGGTGTCCTCTTTCTGCACCATCTAGAGGAACTTATTCCACCTCCTGACTCTGGACATACAGGGCTGACCTCAGAATCGGCCCTGTATGTCCGGGGTCAGGTTCCCACCCACTCCACACCCTCGTTCCTCCCCCAGTCCACCCCTCCCACTCACGAACAGAACTCCCCACATATCTTGCCTGTATGTGCAGGGAGCTCTGTCTGCAGGATCACCACTATGGCATTTAGTGGGGATGGACGTCCAAACCAGATGTCCATTCACAATAAATGCAAACCAGAATCTACCCCAAAATAATTGAGAAGGGAGCATGTCTTCCCCAGATGGCACAAGAACCACATGCATACAGTATATGAGACATTTTATTGTACATTGCTTTATTGCTGTAGAAAGAATCAGTATATTAAAATAAAGGATCAAAGCAAATCAAATCAAATCAAATCAAATCCAGCATTCTGGTCACTTTCTATGCCAAGCATTTCTGTATATCTTTGGGGAAGTGGATAGAAGTCCTGGCATTCTGCTGCATGGCTCTCAGAATCTGATGGAAGCATAAGGAGAAGGTGGTTTGAAATAGCCTTATTAGAGTGGCCAAAAATGGGGGAAAGCCAGCAGTCACCCAAGAGCTCATGGTTTGAAATGTTTTATCTTTGAAAGATACTAGCAAAACAGGGAAGTCGGGCCATCCTAATAGAGAGGTTCCAAAAATGGTAAAAGTAGCCCAGATACCTTTAAGTGAAGAGTAGACGGAGTTAAAAGATCCCAAATTACCACTGTCAACTGATAACCAGATTGCTAATATGAACAAAAAAAAATAACTTTTAAATGCCTGTATGCAAATGCTAAAAGTCTGAAAAATAAGATGGGTGAATTAGAATATATGATACTAAATGAAAGGTTAGAACTAATTGACATCTCAGAGACCTGGTGGAAGGAGGACAACCTGTGGGACACTGTGATACCTGGGTACAAATTATATCACAATAATAGAGTAGATTAAATTGATGCAGGGGTGACACTATATGTTAAAGAGGGAATAAAGTCAAACAGGTTAAATGTTTTGCAGAAAACAAAATACCCTGTAGAATTTCTATGGATAGAAATTCCATGTAAAAAGGGGAAGGCAATGGGAGTGGGGGTGTACTACTATCAGCCTAGCCAGAATGAAAAGAGGAATGATGAAATGCTAAAAGAAATTAAGGAAGCTAACAAAAATAACAACACAGTAATGATTGATTTCAATTACTCTGCTATTGACTGGGTTAATGCCACATCAGGACATGCAAAGGAGAATAAGTTTATGGATGAAATAAATAAATAACTACTTCATGGATTAGCTGGCTCAGGAGCCAACTATTTTAGACCTTGTTCTTAGTGGAACACAAGATCTTGTGCAAAAGGTAATGATGTTGAGGCTACTTGGCAATAGTGATCATAACATGATCACTTTTGATTTAATAAATGGAGGGAGGACATCAAGGACAACCACAGTGCTAGCTTTTAACTTTCAAAAGGGAGCCTATAATAAAAAGGAAAAAAATGGTTAAGAAAAAACTAAAAGGAGAAGCTGCAAAGTTAAAAGTTTATATCAAGTTTGGGCGTTGTTTAAAAATATTATCTTGGAAGCCCAGACCAGATGTATTCCACACTTTAAGAAAGGTGTAAGGAAGGCCAAACAACTGCCAGCATGATTTAAAGGTGGGATCAGAGAGGTTGTTATAGCCAAAAAAGCATCTTTCATAACATGGAAAAAGGAGCCAAATGATTAAAACAGGAAACAATATAAATACTGGGAAGTTAGATGCAAGGCAGGCAAAGAAAGAATATTTTTGTGGAAGCAAAAACTCATAATACAAACCTTTTCAAGTAGATTCATAGCAAAAAAACTGTGAGTCAGATGGACCATTAAATGATAGAGGGGGTAATAGGGGCTCTAAGGGAGGATAAGGCCATACTGGAGAGACTGAATAAATTCTTTGCTTCAGTTTTTACTGAAGAAGACATAGGGACATTACCCATGCCAGAAATGATATTTAAAGATGATGTTTCAGAGGAACTGAAACAAATCTCAATAAACCTGTTGGATGCGTTACAGCAATTTGATAAACTGAAGAGAAACAAATCACCTGGACCAGATGGTATACATCAGAGGGTGGTAAAAGAATTAAAAAATGAGATTATAGACCTATTATTAGTAATTTGCAAGTTATCATTAAAATGATCTGTAGTACTTGAAGATTGGAGAGTGACCAATGTAACACCAATTTTTAAACAGGATTCCAGGGATCATCCAGGAAATTGATGAGACTGACATCAATTCAGGTCAAAATGGTAGAAACCATTATAAAGAGCAAAATCACTGAGCATATAGAAAGTCATGGTTTAATGGGAGAAAGCCAACATGGATTTAGCCAAGGAAACCTTTATATTTTGAAAGTGTGTGATGGGGTCCATAGAATGTTATCCGTCCCTCTCCAAAGAGAGTATTAACAATCCCCTTTAAGATAGTCTACAACTCAGAGCTCAAGTCTAGGAGAGTGTGCCTCACAGGGAGAGGTTAAGAATCCAGAAAGCTGCAGGAGGGAGAGAGGCCCATGAAGCCAGAAATCCTTTCAAGGCAAGCTGTACAAAGGAGTTCTGAAGTAATAACTTTAACTGGAGCTGGAGGAAGGGCCATGAGCACCGGCTTGTGGAGGTTTAACAAGCTGAAACCGAAGTAAAGTTGATTTTGTTTTCCTTGAACTGCTGTCTGTTCTGGGTTTTGCTTTGTGGAGCTTTAACAAACTGGGACAGAACAAAAACTGCTTTTGTTTTCTCTGAACTGCTGTCTGGCCTGTGTCCCTTGTACAGGGAGATGATTTTCAACCAGAAATTTCAGCCCTGTTGAATCCAGCTCAAGTCCCGACTGGGGACCAGCTCTCTGCTACCCAGAGAAAAGATTTAAAAAGTTTGATCCACTAAACCTAAAGGTGTTCTCCACCCTTTCAGATTCTGGAGGCTCGGTGACAGACTATTGCCAAGGAGCTGGAAGAGATGCTTAACCTGGGAAATGCTTAACTGGTTGTCACTCATTGTTTTGATTCATAAACCCGATGGAAGCATCAGATTCTGCATTGACTTCCAGAGCGTCAATACAGCTTCTAAACTGGAAGCGTATCCCATGCCCAGAATAGATGAGCTAATCAAGTGATTCAGTGGAGCACGCTTTATATCAACTTTGGATCTGACCAAGGGATACAGGCAGGTGCCCTTGACTCCAGCTGCCAAGGAGAAGACTGCTTTTTCAATATCGCAATGTCTGTTCCCATTTACAGTACTTCCCTTTGGATTACATGGAGCTCCTCCCATGTTTCAATGCCTAGTAGACTGCCTATTGAACCCACACAAGGAGTATGCAGCTGCATACTTTGATGACATTGTCATCTACAGCAGAGATTGGACCACCCATGTAACCCAAGAACAAGCCGTGTTGACCATCGTGCATAAGGCCGGGTCAATGGCCAATCCCAAGAAATGTTTTCTGGGAGATCAGGATGTTCAATACCTGGGATATTTAATTGGGAATGGGCAGATATGACTTCAACTATGGAAAGTGGATGCCATTGCACAGGTCCCCATCCCAAAATTGAAGAAAGATTTTAATGCTTTCCTTGGATTGTTTGACTATTGACGCCAGTTCATCCCTAATTTTGCAGAGGTGGTGGTGCCATTAACCAGTCTCCTCTGGAAGATGGCTCCAAAATTGATTCAGTGGTCACTGGACCTAGACCTGGCCTTCCAACACCTCAAGAAGACGAGGTGCTCTGAACCTGTCTTGATTAGCTCTGATTTCTCTTTAATGGTTTTTTTTTGCCAACTGATGCCTCAGAGGTGGGCCTAGGAGCCATTCTGGCCCAGGCAGTCAAGGGTGAAGAACATGAACATCTCATAGCATTCATCAAGAGGAAGCTGCTCCCTCAGGAACAGCACTATGTGGTGATGGAGAAGGAAGCACTGGCTGTTAAGTTGGCAGTTGAGACCTTCAAATACCACCTGCTTGTCCATCCGTTTATGCTGGTAATGGACCACCAACCTCTCAAGTGGCTGGCTCAACATAAGAAGTCCAATGGCTTGTATTATGCGATGATTTTTGAATCTCCAACCCTATGATTTGGGTCAATGATAGAGCTGGTCGGATTCATCTGAATGTGGACTTCCTTCTTGGGTGAGGGTCCCGGGTGAGGCAGGCACTCAATAGGGCATGGTTGAGTTGAGGGGGAGGGTGTGTAATGGGGTCTATAGAATGTTACCACCCCTCTCCAAAGAGAGTATCGACAGTCCTCTTTATGAGAGTCTGCAGCTCAGAGTTCAGGGCTGGGAGGGTGTGGCTCACAGGGAAAGGTTAAGAACCCAGCAGCCTGCAGAAAGGAGAGAGGCCCATGGAGCTAGAAGTCCTTCCAAGGCAAGCCGTGCAAAGGAATTCTGAGGTAGGAACTTTAACTGGGATTGGAGGAAGGGCCAGGAGAATCAGCTTGTGAAGAATTAACAAGCTGGGACAGAAGTAAAGCTGATTTGGTTTTCCCTGGCCTGTGTTTTAAAGAAACTCCTTTCCCACTACATGCCACACTACCACAGTGTGAATTAACAGGTAGATAAAAGTGTTGACACAGTGTACCTAGATTTTCAGAAAGCCTTTGAAAAGGTCCCTAATGAAAAACTCTTGAGAAAATTAAAAGGTTATCGGATAGGAAGCAGTGTCCTATTGTGAACTGGAAACTGATTAAAAGAAAATAGAAAGTAGGGCTAAATGGCCAGTTTTCTCAATGGAGAAAGGTGCATTTTAACATATTCATAAATGACCTGCAATGGGAACAATGACTGAGGTAATCAAATTTGCAGATAACACAAAATTATTCAAAGTTGTTAAAGCACAAAAGGATTGTAAAAAATTGCAAGAGGGCCTTGAAAAATTGGGAGACTGGGCATCCAAATGGCAGATGGAATTTAATGTGGACAAGTGCAAAGTTATATACTTAGGGCCGAACAGCCAAACTACAATTACATGATGCAGGTTTCCATGTTAGGTGTCACCACCTAGGAGAAGGATCTAGCCATCATTGTGGATAATATGCTGAAATCCTCTGTGCAGTGTGCAGTGGTGGTAAAGAAAGCTAATAAAATGCTAGGAATCGTATGGAAAGAAATGAATAATTAAACTGAGGATTAATATTATAATGCCTCTGTATCACTCCATGATGCGACTGCCACTTGTGTGCAATTGTGTGCACACAATGTGTGCAATTGTGTGCAATTCTGGTCAAAAATGCAAAGTGTGCCTTTGAGTCAATGCTGACTCCTGGCAAACCAAGAGCTCCTAGGTTTTCTTGACAGTGTAACCGAAAGTAGATTGTCAGGCTTTTCTTCAGAGGCAATGGAGGGTTAAGTGACTTGCCCAATGCCACAAGGAGTGCTAGTCAGAATCAAATCCTGGTCTCTCAGTTTTGGTGACCATATCTTAAAAGGCAGGTATAGCAGGGTACAGAGAAGAGTAACCAAAATGATAAATTGGATAGAAAGATACCTCTACGAGGAAAGCTTAAAAGGTTAGGGCTCTTCAGCATGGAAAAGAGACGGCTGAGGATATGATAGAGGTCCATAAAAATATGAGTGAAGTGGAATGGCTAAATGTAGATCAGTTGTTTACCCCTTCAAAAAAGTAGAAAGACTAGGGGTCACATAATGAAAATCCAATGTAGCACATTTAATACTAATTGGAGAAAATGTTTTTTCGCTCAAAGCATAATCAAACTCTGGAATTTGTTACCAGATAATGTAGTAAAAGCTGGGTTTATAAATGGTTTGGAGAGGTTCCTGGAGAAAAAGTCCATAAACCATTATTAAAGTGGCATGCAGAAATCCACTGCTTACCCCCAGGGATAAGCATCATGGAATCTATCTACCTTTTGGGAACCAGACAGGTTCTTGTGATCTGGATTGGCCACTGTTTGAAAAGAGGACATTGGACTTGATGGAGCTTTGATCTGACCCAATATGGATTTTTTTTATGTTTTTAAGCAAGCTAAGTATATGAAGTGCCTCTAATAGCTTCCCAAGTCCTGGGATGGCATAAGAACATAAGATATGCCATACTGAGTCAGACCAAGGTCCATCAAGCCCAGTATCCTGTTTCCCGAGGTCATACGTACCAAGAAGTTTACCCAAAAGACACAGGTTCCGCAATGCTTGTACTGGGTCAAGCATTGATATCCTGGGTCCCTTCTTAATAATGGTTTATGGACCTTTCCTCCAGGAACTTGTCCAAACCTTTTTCAAACCCAGCTACACTAACAGCCTTTACTACATCTTCCAGTAACAAATTCCAGAGTTTGATTACATGTTGAGTGAAAAAATATTTTCTTTTATTAGTCTTAGTTTACCCTGTAGCTTCATTGCATGTCCCCTAATCTTTCTATATTCTGATAAGGTAAACAATCAATCTACGTTTACCCGTTCCACTCCGTTCATTAATTTATAGACTTCTATCATATCTCCCCTCAGCAGTCTCTTTTCCAGGTTAAAGAGCCCTAACCTTTTTAGCCTTTCTTCATAGGAGTATCCTTCCATCCCCTTTACCATTTTGGTGGCTCTTCTCTGAACCTGTTCTAATAACGCTATATCCTTTTTAAGATACGGCGACAATATTCAAGGTGCGGTCTCACCATGGAACGATATAGAGGCATTATAATATCTTTTGTTTTATTTTCCATTCCTTTCCTTATGATACCTAGCATTCTATTTGCTCTCTTGGCTGCCGCTGCACACTGGGCCGAGGGTTTTAACATGTTATCCACAATGATGCCTAAATCTTTTTCCTGACTGGTGGTTCCTAATGTGGAACCTTGCATTGTGTAACCATAGTTTGGGTTGTTCTTCCCTAGGTGCATAACTTTGCACGTCCACATTAAATTTCATCTGCCATTTTGATGCCCAGTCTTCCAATTTATCAAGATCCTCTTGCAATTTTCCACAATCCTCTTGGGTTTTAACAACTTTAAATAGTTTTGTGTCATCTGCAAATTTGATAACCTCACTCATTATTCCACTTTCCAGGTCATTTATGAATATGTCAAAAAGCAGCGGACCCAGGACAGATCCCTGGGGTACACCACTATTCACCTTTCTCCATTGGGAAAATTGGCCATTTAGCCCAACCCTCTGCTTTCTATCTTTTAACCAGTTCCTGATCCACAGTTATACACTGCCTCCTATCCCATGACTCTTTAGCTTTGCCAAAAATCTCTGATGAGGGACCTTGTCAAAGGCTTTCTGAAAGTCCAAATACACTATATCAACCGACTCACCTTTGTCCACCTGTTTATTCACAAAAACATAACAGATTAGTAAGACAAGATCTTCCTTGTCTAAAGCCATGTTGGCTGTCTTGGGGAAACTGCTAGGTACATATGACCTAGATTGGCCACTGTTGGAAACAGAATACTGGGCTTGATGGACCTTGGTCTGACACAGTATGGCATTTCTTATGTTCTTATATGTTCTTATGTTCCCATTAGGCCATGACTATCTACATGCTGAGTAATTTTATTCTTTATGATGGTTTCTACCATTTTTCCTGGTACTGACGTCAGGCTCACCGGTCTGTAGTTTCCCGGATCACCCCTGGAACCCTTTTTAAAAATTGGTGTTACACTGGTGATCCTCCAATCTTCAGGTATTAGAGATGATTTTAATGATAGTTCACAGATTACTAATAGAAGGTCTGCAATCTCATATTTTAGCTCTTTCAACACCCTTGGATGTATACCATCCGGCCCGAGTGATTTGCTACTCTTCAGTTTATCTAATAGTTGTAATACATCTTCCCGATGTATCGATATTTCCTTCAATTCTTACGCACCTTTAAATACCACTTCAGTCATGGGTAACATCCCTACATCTTCCTCAGTAAAGACTGAAGCAAAGAATTCATTCAGTCTCTCCGCTATTGCCTTGTTGCCTCTTAGTGCCCCTTTAACTCCTCTATCATCTAATGGACCAACTGACTCTCTCACAGGTTTTTTGCTATGAATGTACTTGAAAAAAATCTTTATTTCGCGTTATTGCTTCCGCAGCAAGCTTCTTCTCAAATTCTCCCTTTGCCTGCTTTATCAATGCCTTGCATTTGGCTTACCAGTGCTTGTGCTGTTTCCAGGTTTCGTTGTTTGGCTCTTTTTTCCATTTCCTGAAAGATGCTTTTTTGGCAACAACAGCCTCTCTGATCTCACCTTTAAACCATGCTGGCAGTTTTTTGGACTTCCTTCCACTTTTCTTAAAGTATGGAATACAGCTTTTTTTATCTTTATCTTTATTTCATAATTTTATATACCGCTTTGGCCGAGACATAAAAGCGGTTTACAATAAATAAAAAGTCTACGCTACCTGACTAGAGAAAAGGAACGCCATGGTAAGATATGAAAGAGAGGAAAGGACAGTGTAAGACTTACAATAGGTATACCAGACACAACTGCCAGTACTCAGGGAGCGATATTAGGAGGGAGGTCAAAGGCTTGTTGAAATAGATGAGTCTTCAGTAACTTCTTAAACTTTGGATATGAGGGTTCCAGATGGAGGGAGGGTGGTAGGGCGTTCCAAAGTGCGGGGCTGAGAAAAAAGAAAGCCAAGTGACAGGTTTGTTCTAAATGTGCTTGGGACGGAGAGGGCAAGGACAAACGATTGGCATGCAAAGCACGAAGCTTGATGTAAGTCTTTAACCCACCCAAGCTTGATGTAAGTCTTTAACCTTTGCAACTGCTCCTTTTAGTTTTTTCTTAACTATTTTCCTCATTTTATCATAGTCTCCCTTTCGAAAGTTAAAAGGTAGTACTGTGTATTTCCTTACTATCCCTCCTCCACTAATTAAATCAAAGGCGATCATGCTATGATCACTATTGCCAAGTAGCCCCAACACCCTTATCTCTTGCACTACATCTGGTGTTCCACTAAGTACTAGGTCTAATATGGCTTCCCCTCTGGTCAGTTCATGAACCAGCTGCTCCAAGAAGCAGTCATTTATGTCATCTAGGAACTTTATCTCCCTAGCATGTCCTGCCGTGACACTGACCCAGTTGATACCAGGGTAATTGAAATCACCCATTATTATTACTGCGCTGTAACTTTTGTTAGCTTCCTTGATTTCTTTGAGCATTTCATCATCCATTTGTTCATTCTGGCCAGGCGGTCGATAGTACACCCCCACTGCCATCACCTTCCCCTTTTTACATGGAATTTCAATCCATAGAGATTCTACAGCAAATTTTGTTTCCTGCAAAACTTTAATCCTTTCTGACTCAATGCCCTCTCTAAAATAGAGCGCAACACCTCAACCAATTTGATCAGCTCTATCATTACAATATAGTTTGTACCCAGGTATCACAGTGTCCCACTGGTTGTCCTCCTTCCACCATGTCTCTGATATTCCAATCATATCTAACCTCTCATTTAGTGCTACATATTCTAACTCTCCCATCTTAATTTTTAGACTTCTAGCATTTGCATACAAGCATTTTAGAGACTGTATTTTATTCATATTAATTTGTCTATTGGTAGACATGGGTAATTTCGGATCTTTAAGCTCTGTCTGCTCCATACTCGAGGGCATTTGGGCTACTTTACTCTTTTTTGGAACCTCTCTGCTTTTGGTAGTATCCTTCAAAGAGACATTCTTCCGAACCATGCACTCTTGGGCGACTGTCGGCTTTCCCCTATTATCTAGTTTACAAGCTGCTCTATCTCCTTTTTAAAGGTTAATGCCAGCAGCCTAGTTCCATCCCGGATAAGGTGAAGCCCATCCCTTCGGAAGAGCCCCTCCTTTCCCCATAATGTTCCTCAGTTCCTAACAAATCCAAAACCCTCATCTCTGCACCATTGTCTCATCCATGCATTGAGACTCCGGAGCTCTGCCTGCCTTTTGGATCCTGCACGTGGAACGGGAAGCATTTCGGGGGAACACTACCCTGGAAGTTCTGGATTTCAACTTCCTACCTAAAAGCCTAAATTTAGCCTCCAGAAACTCCCTACCACATTTTCCTATTTCATTGGTACCGACATGTACCAAGACAGCAGACTCCTCCCCAGCACTATCTAAGACCTTATCTAGGTGGCGCGTGAGGTCCGCTACCTTCGCACCAGGCAGGCATGTTACCAGGCAATCCTCACGTCCACCAGCCACCCAGCTATCTACATTCCTAATGATCAAATCACCAACTATAACGGCAGTCCTAACCCTTCTCTCATGGGCACATTGCCCTGGAGAAACTTCCTCGGTGCGAGAGGGTTTTACATTACCTGGAGGACAGGTCCTAGTTACAGGATCACTCCCTGCCACACCAGGGTGATGCTCTCCTTTCACGTGACCTCATTCCTCCATGGCAACAGGGATGCTGCCAGACAGGAGGTGGGCCTTCAGGACTATATCCTTGTAGGTCTCGTCTATGAACCTCTCTGTCTTTCTTTTGTTTTCCAAGTCTGCTACTCTAGCCTCTAGAGAACAGACTCGTTCCCTGAGAGCAAAGAGCTTCTTGCACCTAGTGCACACGTAAGACCTCTCACCAACTTGAGAAAATCATACATGTGACACTCAATGCAAAAGACTGGAAAGTCCCCATCTCGCTGCTGGACTGCTGCCTGCATCTTAGCTTTAATTTTTTGTTTAGATCTTTAAGTTCTTTACTTACTAAGGGTTGCTATGGATATTTATACCAATAAAACTGTACCTAATACGTTTAATATACCTTGTTCATCTGAAGCTTAATTAATCTCAGGTCCTTAATGTATGACTGATTTGGGTAACGAGCTTCACCTGAGAGCACCTCCTGTCTTTTAAGATGTGTAAGTACTGTGACACGGAAGATCTGCCCTGTGCCTTAAAAACACAGAAATCTGCTGTGTATAGCTCAGATTCTGACAGGCAGGTAGATCAGAAGCTTCCTAGTTACCATAGGCAACCAAAACAAACTGAGACACGAGGTCTGCAGTCACGCCTAGTTAGCAAACACTCCCCAGTTGATCAGGAAAACAGTTTTCACATGGGCAAGAAAACGCCCTAAAGCTGTATAAAAAATGTCCAAAGCAGACAGAGTTAGACCAAGACAGAGACCGAGACCGAGACCAGGAGCAGGTAGACCAGGAAGCTGCAGGAGCTTGGCAAGTTGGAGGAAACTTGCAGGTCTCAGACGGAGGCTCAGAATACTCTTATACTGATTCTGAACTGCTTGAACCTTGGAGTAGAAAGCCACGGAGGAATTATCAAAAGGAAACAAAGTTACCTTCACCAAGAGAGGTTAGTTACAGGAAACCCTCACTTCTGAAGCAGTGTGATTTTCCCAGGCACCGAGCTCAGTGGAAGGAACGTGAGGCAGTTGGTAACAAGCCATATGTATTTGAGAAGCAGAGCTGCTTAAAATACTTACAACCCTGTGAGAGGGAAAGTAATCCTGTTGAGGATATCTGTATGCTTGATGATGATGAATGTATGCTCCTAAAACCCTGCAGGAGACTTCCAAAAGAAAAGTCTTCCATTACCAGAACAGGACAGTGCTATGAGCTGCCGTCAAGTACAAGAGGCAGGAGGTTTAAAAGTTACAAGGAAAAAGCTTGTTTAGACAGAGCTGTTTCTCCGTCCTGCTTTTACAAGCTGTGTGATAAGTATCTGCCTTATTGTGAAGAGGGCTGTCCTGAGAGCTCAGAGAGAGAGACTGAATTGAGGAAGTTTCAGACTTTCTCTCCTAGAGAAAATACTGTGTTTGATGAACCGACGATTACAGAACCAAGTAGTTTAACTCCATGTGTTGAAGAAATGGATTGCTCTTTATTGATGGCTGATATCAGTTCTTCTCTGCATTAGCTAAAGACAAGAATGCCTTGTAGAGAGCTGGAAAGCATAGAAGAGACTGCCAGCATATCAGCTGATTCTGTTTAATGTAATTCATGATTTTTGGTTAAAGCAAGAAGCTGTATTTTGTTTTCTTCTTCAGTTTGCCAGAGGCATGGCTGTATTTTAAGTTCTTGTGTTTTGTGCTACTTTTGAAAATCCAACCCTGGGAGGGGAATAAAATCCTTGTTGAAAACCTGACTACTCGGACTCGCAACTACTACTTTTCATAAAGATAGGTCAGGTCCAGCAGTGTGACTGGCTGCTTACGCCACAGTTCAGCCACTGCTGGTGACATAAATGGCGTAGTTGGCAGGATTTTTTTTTTAAAAATGTACTACCCAAGGCTTTTCCTAAGAGGATACAGTTGGCTGAAGGAAAAAAAAAAAGCAGCAGCAAAGGAAAATCCTGAAAGAGGAAAATCCTGGTACAGAATTCTCCAGCAACTGGATTTCCACAGGCTGACCTGAAGGAGGCGTGGATAAAGAACCTTTCTCAATGCGAGATCCTACACCGTGCTGAGGTATAAGTAGGTGGGCAGGGGTGGTGAGGATTGCTGAGAAAGGGGAAAAAGTTATACCTTGCTAAGGGCAGGCGGGGAGAAAGGAAAAAAATATATTGTGCCGCACTTGGTGGGCCCTGTTTTTTTTCTCTCCCATACAGGTACACTTCAACGCCAGGATGGATCCCTAGGACATGCTCCGATGGATGGAGGACCAATGGAAATCCAAGAGTGAGCTCGCGCTACAGGCTCAGGATCGGACTATGGCAGCACTGGCTGCACAGCAAAAACCACTCCTGGACTTGTTAACTACGCTGGTAAAGAGGACCCCCACCACAGATGAAGATGGCGTACCAGTATCACCTGTGGTAGGACTGCAAAATTGTAGTGCATTGGCACTGGGACCTTTACAAAAGAATGATAATTTTGATGATTATTCCGATGCCTTTGAAAGGATTGCGGAGGCGGCTAAATGGCCACTAGACCAGTGGGCCATTAGGTTCGCCATGTCTTTGACCGGAGAGGCATTGGCAGCCTACAAGGCAATGCCCGCGGGCCTAGCGTCCAATTACCCAGACGTGAAATTAGCGGTGAGAGATAGGCTAGGTTTAACACCTACCCACTATCGACGTCTTTTTAGAGAGGCAACACTCTTGCCTAAAGAGACGCCGAAAGCTTTGATGCAGCGACTTAAAGGTCTAGCGACAAAATGGCTTGCTTCGGAGAAAGCAACAGTGGAGTCTTTGATGGACGCTGTGCTCCTTGAGCAATATTTTGAGACTGTACCGCCGGAGGTTAAGGCTTTCCTGTTGTTACAGAAGTGCAAATCCACTAAGGAAGCGGCTGAACTGACAGAATGTTATTTTGAAGCCGAGTTAGCTGGGGCTTCCAGGGATAGCATTTTAAAAGTAACAGGCATGGAAAGAATGCCGGGTATAAGAAAAGCCTATACTCAAGAGGTACAGAGGAAAAATGTAAGGAAATATGATGTTAGAAAATGCTTTCAATGTGGAAAAAGTGGTCACACACGCAGGGAATGTGAAGAGCACATCGCCCTTGTATCAGAAGGAGAGAGACGCACTGGGGAAGAATTTGTTATAGACGTCCAAGTGGAGGGGATGGATGCTGTAGCGCTCCTTGATACAGGAGCAGACCAGAGTATGGTCTCCCATACAATGTGGCAGGCTATTCTGACTAGTAACCCCTCTGTCCTATGCCAGATACCCCCGAATGTGAAAGTGAAATGTATGCGTGGAACCTCATCCTATTACTCATTATATAATGTGCTTGTAGAGGGACTGGGTACCAGTGAGAAAGTACCAATAGTGGTAATCCCAAACCTTCCGAGAGAGGTTGTGTTAGGAAGGGATTGGCCTTCTTTTCAAAAAGCCCTTAAGAAGAGGCTAAATGAAAAAACAGGTCTAGTTTCCACTAGGTCCCAAAGTAAGGTCTCAGGGGCAGGGACAAGTTCGCTATCAGAGCCAGAGGAGGTGCCCGAGGATAGGGACATATCCCCAGAGCCAGAGTCTAACCCAAATGAGGAACCGCAAGACATACTTCCCTCCAATGAAGATTTAATTAACCTTCCAAAAAAGGTCAGGAAGAATAAGGCTAAAAGATGCCAAGAAAGGAGACATAGGTCGCAGGGAAGAGCAGACCTGGAAGCCGGGGAGGGATTACCTTGGGTCCCAGCCGAGCTGGTAAAGAAATTCCCCTCCTTCCCTAAAGAACAGCAGGGTGATCCAGCATTAAAAAGGGCATTCGAGTATGCTCAAGAGGCTAGGACAATTTTACCCAGGTTCTTCCTAGAAGGGGAACTGTTGTATAGGGAGAGCGCAGATCCCAGAACAGGTACTGTACGTAAGCAGTTGGTGGTGCCAACTACCTTCAAAGCGGTAGTCATGAAATTGGCGCATGAACACCCCGTGGGCAGTCATAAAGGTGTCCAAGGAACCTTAGACCAGGTGCTAGCTCGCTTTTACTGGCCGGGAGTGTTTAAAGAAACAACCCGGTATTGTGAATCTTGTCCGGCATGCCAACGGGTCACGGCTGCCAAACCAAAGCCAGTACCGATGGCTTCCCCACCCACCATTGCAACCCCAATGAGGCGATTAGCGATGGATATTGTAGGCCCGTTAATAAGAACACCAAGGGGTTTTCACTATATTTTAGAGATCATGGACCATGCAACCAGGTTTCCATGGGCAATACCCCTGCGCAACATTTCTGCGAAAACCATATCAATAGAGCTCATAAAGTTGTTTTGTGAGATTGGGTTTCCCCAAGAGATCTTAACTGATCAAGGGACAAACTTCACATCAAAACACTTAGCCATGCTTTGGGACGCCTTTGGGATACGTCATATCCGCACCTCAGCGTACCACCCCCAGTCCAACGGACTGGTGGAACGCATGAATCAGTCTTTAAAGCAAATGTTAAGGTGGAGCTTAGGAGGGAATATGGTTGAATGGGACAGTGTCCTCCCATTCGTCCTTTACGCGTGTCGTGAGCACGTGCAGGCATCATTAGGGGCATCCCCTTACGAGCTGTTGTTTGGGAGGGCTCCGAGAGGGATCCTAGATATCCTTAGGGAGCAGTGGGTTGCACCAGATGAGACAGAAGTAGGGGTACCCCAATTTCTAAAAGACCTCAGAAACCGTTTAGAACGGACATCCCGAGTGTCTATGGACAATCTGCAAGCCAGCCAGTGCAGGCAGAAAAAATATTATGACCGGGGTACTAAAACGAGGAATTTATCTATTGGGGATAAAGTTTTAATCCTAGTGGCGGACGCTGGTCCGAAGTTTGAGGCCAAATGGAAAGGCCCGGGTACAATAGTTGGCCAGGTGGGTCCCGTTTCCTACAAGGTAGAAAACGAAAAAGGGCGCCGCCAAGTATACCACGTGAACTTGCTGAAGCCTTGGCGTGAAAGGTCAGTGGACATAAGGTTGGTACATGTAGTGAGCAGAGGATTTCACTCAGGTGAAATTACGCGCTGTCCGACGAGGACGTCTGCAGCTCGTAATATCTTAAGGAGGGGGATGTGTGACACGGAAGATCTGCCCTGTGCCTTAAAAACACAGAAATCTGCTGTGTATAGCTCAGATTCTGACAGGCAGGTAGATCAGAAGCTTCCTAGTTACCATAGGCAACCAAAACAAGCTGAGACACGAGGTCTGCAGTCACACCTAGTTAGCAAACACTCCCCAGTTGATCAGGAAAATAGTTTTCACATGGGCAAGAAAACGCCCTAAAGCTGTTAAAAAATGTCCAAAGCAGACAGAGTTAGACCAAGACAGAGACCGAGACCGAGACCAGGAGCAGGGAGACCAGGAAGCTGCAGGAGCTTGGCAAGTTGGAGGAAACTTGCAGGTCTCAGACGGAGGCTCAGAATACTCTTATACTGACTCTGAACTGCCTGAACCTTGGAGCAGAAAGCCACGGAGGAATTATCAAAAGGAAACAAAGTTACCTTCACCAAGAGAGGTTAGTTACAGGAAACCCTCACCTCTGAAGCAGTGTGTGATTTTCCCAGGCACCGAGCTCAGTGGAAGGAACGTGAGGCAGTTGGTAACAAGCCATATGTATTTGAGAAGCAGAGCTGCTTAAAATACTTACAACCCTGTGAGAGGGAAAGTAATCCTGTTGAGGATATCTGTATGCTTGATGATGATGAATGTATGCTCCTAAAACCCTGCAGGAGACTTCCAAAAGAAAAGTCTTCCATTACCAGAACAGGACAGTGCTATGAGCTGCCGTCAAGTACAAGAGGCAGGAGGTTTAAAAGTTACAAGGAAAAAGCTTGTTTAGACAGAGCTGTTTCTCCGTCCTGCTTTTACAAGCTGTGTGATAAGTATCTGCCTTATTGTGAAGAAGGTTGTCCTGAGAGCTCAGAGAGAGAGACTGAATTGAGGAAGTTTCAGACTTTCTCTCCTAGAGAAAATACTGTGTTTGATGAACCGATGATTACAGAACCAAGTAGTTTAACTCCATGTGTTGAAGAAATGGATTGCTCTTTATTGATGGCTGATATCAGTTCTTCTCTGCGTTAGCTAAAGACAAGAGTGCCTTGTAGAGAGCTGGAAAGCATAGAAGAGACTGCCAGCATATCAGCTGATTCTGTTTAATGTAATTCATGATTTTTGGTTAAAGCAAGAAGCTGTATTTTGTTTTCTTCTTCAGTTTGCCAGAGGCATGGCTGTATTTTAAGTTCTTGTGTTTTGTGCTACTTTTGAAAATCCAACCCTGGGAGGGGAATAAAATCCTTGTTGAAAACCTGACTACTCGGACTCGCAACTACTACTTTTCATAAAGATAGGTCAGGCCCAGCAGTATGACTGGCTGCTTACGCCACAGTTCAGCCACTGCTGGTGACAGTACCTATAAAGCTACGATTATCCCAGGGGTGGGTGAGTGTGGGGAGGGAGGGAGGGAGGGAGGGAAATAACACTTATTAAAAGAGGGTTGCTACACAGTACCCTGTCCTGTACTGCTGAGGTAAGCTATATTCTTATTTGATGTAAATTATAGCTCTTTGCGCCTGCTAGGCTCTAACTTATTATGAAATTTAAACTACAAGCTCTCTTCTGGGTTCTAAATTTAACCAGAAAGCTCTCTTCTGTGTTTTAAATTTAAACTTAAAGCACTTTGCTGATACTAGGCCCTGAGTGACTATTTATTTATTTTATTTTATTTATTTTCATTCTCTTATATACTGTGCTATTCTGCATTAGTGTGGTTTACATTGAACAGGGCATTACAACTTGGAGATAACTATTTTACAGGGAACATGGGCTATGGAGGGTTAAGTGGCTTGCCCAAGACCACAAGGAGCACCTGTGGGACTAGAAACCTCAGTCTTTCTGGCCCAAGGTTGCTGTCCTCTAGTGGGATTTGAACCCCTGACCTTCTGGCCTGAAGTACCTTGCCCCAACCAGTAGGCCACTCCTCCACTCCTCCACAGACTATTAAATTAAAATGACAAGCTCTCTGCTGGGTGTGAAATGTAATCAGAAAGTTCTCTTCTGTGTTTTAAATTTAAACAAACTGCTGCTACTAGGCCCTGACTGATTTAACAAAAAATAGTGAGTTCACAGATTAAATAGCTTTAATAGAAAGAATTTCTTTCAGAAAATTCCCAGAAGTATATACTCACAATTGCAGATTTCTCTCCAGAAGTAACAGTCCCCTTTTCTAGTCCTTCAAGACTGAGGATCACAGAGCTCTGGTTGAGTTATTTATGCCTGTGCTGCTGAGGTAAGCTGTGACCAACTTCCTGGATGATTAACAGTCCTTGCTTGGATAGTCCCTGTGAGCATGATAACGACTAATGAATGGTTCCAAATCATCCTTCAAAACCTCATACAAGTGCACAATAATCTGCAAGCTGAATTGGTACCTCATCCTCAGGCCATCCCAGAAGGGTGGACCTGAAAGGAGAAATATGCTCTTGCCTCTGCATCACTGTCATCCCTTGGCCCCATGCAGGTGCCCACTACCCTCCTTGACCAGCGATGTGTCTGAATAACTAGGGGTAGCTGATGCTCCTGATGTTATGCCAACTGGCTAGCAATGGACATGTATTGCTAAACCATGCAGCAGTACCTGGATGTGCTTTGGAAATGCAGTCTTTTATAGCACTGAGTATGCTGTGGGTGTGTCTCTTTCCTTAGGTCACATTTGGCTTAGAAACAAGGGGAAAGATCAAGCCCGTGGTAACAATGGCAGCTCAAAAGGTGTAGTTAAATGAATACTATGATTTTGTCAATACTGAGCAGTGCAGTGCTTTTAATGCATGATGCCTTGCTCTTCGGTCCTGTATTAACATGTCGGAATACTCCCTCTCTTGATTTACATAAATTTTCCATCTTATTTGCACTAAAACTCAACTAACACATGGTACATTCAAATAACATGGAGACCATTAAGGTAAGATGAGACACGTCATCTTAAGACAAATCACTTTACCTGATAGTCCCTTGAAACAGACATTTCTTGTAATGACATTTTGGGTTTTACTCTTTTACTACCTTGTCCATTTTTGTTTCTTTGCATTAAGCTTTGATCAGTTGAAATGTGAATGTTCCAGGTGATCACAACTGCTTGATGCTCTTCAATGTTGTATTGCTTACACAGTTTCTAGTTGATGAGTTATACTGGTCTTTTCCCCTATGGGCTAATCAGGAAACGGGAACTAAGATTATTAGAAATACAAGACATAACTAAGAATGGGCTGGCTATAAACACATCCCTAGTAGGCAGAATAGTTCCTCCCAGAAGATCAGTGGCCTTCAACTCAATGGGCATCTGTTCAAGGCTAGCCCAGAGTTGACAACTACTAGGAACACTGGAAAAAACACAAAATTTTGTTTGTTTATTTTTCCGCATCCAGTTCAAACTTCTCCTGCTGACCTATAAATGAATTCACTCTGCAGCTCCTCACTACCTTTCTTCTCTTATCTCTCCTTACACCCCCCCCCCCTCCTTGGGAACTCAGCTCTTCGGCAAACTACTTCTATCTGTGCCCTTCTCTTCTATTGCTAATTCCAGACTTTGCTCTTTTCATCTTGCTGCACCTTACACCTGGAACAAACTACCTGTGTCTGTACGCCGGGCACCTTCTCTGACCCTTTTCAAATCCAGGCTGAAAACTGACCTCTTCGCTGCTGCTTTTGGATCGTGACTCACCTCTTCTCCTTGTTTCTTTACCTTTCCCCCTTGTTTTATCCCTATCTGCACCTTCTGTGTTGTCTGTCTTGACTAGATTGTAAGCTCTGATGAGCAGGGACTGTCTCTTACATGTCTGTGCAGCGCTGCGTACAACTTGTAGCGTTATACAAATGCTCAGCAGTAGTAGTAGTAGTAGTAGCAGTAGTTTTCTGTCATTTTGGGATAAAATGAAATGGGAAAGTTTATATTCCTCATATTGTATCAAACAAATGAACAACCCTAGTTCTGTTCTACAGAATCTGCATTTGACTGACTCCCTCAGCCAGATATCTTCTGCACCAGGACTTCTGAGCCAGAGACCCTCGACTCAAGGACTCCAGAGTCTAAATGACTCTGTCCCAGAATCTCTCTACCCACCTAACTACCCCGACTTTCAAACCTCCCCCTCACTTACCTACCTATCTCCACCTACTCACTTAACTACCCTATCCACATCCTAACCCCCTTCCACCTACTCACCAAAATACCTGAATCCAGCTAACTATCCCTACTCAATCTACTGATCCTTTGATACTCCCTGTAGTCTTACCTATCCGTTTGAATGTGTCCTCCTCTTTTTCTTCTCTTGATCAATGGCAACTGCCATTTTAATAATGACAGAAGTTTAATTCATGCCACTGACTTTGGCTGAAACTGTGGCAATCAAGAGTAGAAGGAGGAGACATTCAAATGGATAGATAGGAATGAATTGATCATAGGGAGTAGTTGAGTAGTTATTTGGATGGGGAGTTGGTTAGAACATGGGTGGGTGGGTAGGATAGGAAGTGAATGTGCTATGTAGGTGGGTGGTTGAGGAGTGCATTAGGAGATAAGTGGTAATAGATTTGTGAGTGGGTTGGTAGGTTGGATTGGGGGATCTCTTGTTCCAGGTCCAGGGATCTCTGGCTTGAGGTTCCCAGAGCAAAGGCTCTCTCACCCAAGGGCCCTTGAATAGGGAACCCCTGGCTAGGGGTTTCCTGGGACAGGGGTCGCCAGCTCAAGGGGTTTTAGGCTGGACCAGAGAGCCTACAATTGTTTACATTTAAAAATATAGCAAAGTTAGTGCATTTTTTTCTCTTTACTAACATTCTTAAGGCATTGTTCTATATAAAAATGTATTACTAACTTTAGGGCACATTTTCACTCAGATTTTAGTTCAGATGTTTAATAGCATGCATTTTTTATTGCCTAATGCTTTATATTTAGTTAGTTAGTTATTTACAGGAATTTGCTATACCACTAGAATGAACCACGACCATCACAATGATTTACAATATATATAAAATGAAAGGAGAAAAAAAAAGAAACTTGAGAGGGTAGCAGAGGGGCAGAGGGGGAGACAGGAAAGTTACATCAATAGGCAAAAGAAGAAAGAAAGGAAGGGGAGGGGAGACAGGTACGGCCTGGGATAAGGGAGGCAGATTAATCAGAGGAGGCTTGAGGAAAAGAGAGGTGGAAGAGTCAGGCATTAAGGGAATTTAGGTAAGAAGGGGCCATGTCTAAGAGTGAGAAGGAGAGAGTTCCAGAGGTGAGGACTTAGGTAGGAAAAGGATTCCCTAGAAACAACCGAGGATGTCTGAGAGGGGAGGGAGAGCAGAGCAGATTGAGAAGATGAGAGAAAATGGGAGAGAAAAGAAGGAGAGATGAGGGAAGTGATGAAAAGGGGGGGGGGGGATTCAGCATAGTAGGCTTGGACAAAAGTGAGGATCCTGAATTTTACCTCTTTATGTCCCTTATCACCTGAATTCCCAATGCTGAGGCTTCTCAATAATGTAGTTGTGTGGTAAGAACCAAAACAGCCGAGGATTTCAAAGGTAACAGGAATTTTATTTTCTACTTAACCATTGAACTTCTTGGTCAGTGAAAGTAAGCTTGTCTGTACAGGGCGGTGTACACAACCAGACTGTCTAATAAAACCTGAGAAAGAGTTACAATTGTTCCACGCCCTCGCTGAGAATTGCCTCGCTGAGAATTCCCATAGCTTCCCCTGAACCTGCCTCTCCCCCGCCCCCTTCCCAGGGCTGGATGCATAGAAGCAATTTGTAAATTAAGCAGTTTAGTCTTCTTTACATCTAATCTGGTTTGTTGCTCCTGCAATTCCTTGAGATATTTCAATTCACTGTACCGTGCACCTTCCAAAATTGCATCAGCTGATCTAGCAGGCCAATCTATTATTGAAGTTTCCAAAATTTCTTTTATTCTTGGAATCAAACCATTTACAAAAATATTAGTAAATCCTGAAGGTGTATCTTCTGTCTCGCCAGAATAATCCTTAAACGCTAGCATACACCTAGTGTGAAAAGCTGTAACTTTTTCACTCCTTTCCTGTGTTAAACAAGTGAGTTTTGACCAGTCCTTCACAGGCTTACATACTGTTTTAAGAGATTCTAACAATTTTTCTCTACATAGAACAAAATTATCTCTTGGTGTCTGTTCTTGAAGATCTGTTACAGGGTCTGTCTGTGGCCATACCCAATTATCATCTCCAATTGGATGGGTTACCTTATGAAAATCAGCTGGATTAATAAAAACAGATCTGAGCAGATTATCTAGATCTGCCCAAGTAGGATTATAACTATTAATTATTTGAGACCACAAGGATACAAATCTACCTGAGTTTTCCCTGTAATCAGGAAAGGTTTTAGCCAAATCAAATACTTCTTTAGGACTCCAATTTGCAGGTACAGTCATTGCACCTGTAGGTCCTGTTGGATATACATGAAAAGGATATGCAGGTACTATATCTTCTTCTACAGGTTTTACAGTTACAGAACATGGATCATTATGTCGGCGTAAAACAGTCTGAAGAAAGCTTATATCACCATATAATTGATCACATTTTTCCTTATAGGTTATAAAATGCTTATCCAGATCTTTCTCAATATTATCAATAAGTTTACTAGAAATTCCCAATTCCTTTGTAGCAGAAATATTATTCCTTACTATTCCCTTTAAGGATTCTATCATATGTACAATACTTTCTATCTCACGGCTAAGAAGTGCATTCACTTCTCTAAGCTGAGAAACATTACAATTACTGAAATCTTCAAACTTTGCATCCCCCAATATCTTCTGTTTATTCCTTATCTCTTCTCTTAGTTCTGCTGCACGAGTGATCCTCCCCCTTCCAGAAGTTACATGACTCTCAGAAGAAACAGGGGGAGATGATGGGGATGCACTTGGGACTATTCCAGCTCCAACTACCAATGCAGCCACATCTGCATCATATTCTGGAGAAAGAACGGCTGGAAATTTCCCTGCCTGTTCATTATCATTCTCTTGTGATTCACTCGCTTTACCAGCTCCAGCATTCTTCAACACAAACAAATCATTTTTCGTATCATGTGCCATTCGTTGCCACCAATTAAACATAATTTACGTTTAGCCTGCAAAGCACATTTAAGATAACAAAGTTTATCTATAGAAAAAGTTCCCTCCAAAGGAACTGTAGAAGCACATTATCCTTAGTCACTGCATGCCAGTGTACAATATAATTAGTAGCCATATCCCCATACTTCTCACGCATACAATAAGAAGGGCTACCTTTCTGAACAGCTAAAACCTTAGCTTTGTCATGCCATTCACGCAACTGAGATAAATCCCGTCTACCTAACAGATTACCCATTGCTGTCACCATATAATACTCACAAACACCTTCTGCCCTTGCCAGGAATGTAGAAATCTGTAATCCGAGTCATGGCACAAAGTGAAAGATACTCTGCGCCCCCCTCACCAGCAACACTGCAGGGCTCTTGGAGTAACGGAAAACCACACTCAAAGCAATGAGAAGGAAATCTAAGAGACAGCAATAAAATACCACACACTTCTATATATATAGATACACTAAAGCTTTGCGGAGAGAAACAAATAGAAACAAGTTCTCTTTGTTTACTCTAACTATTAGCTATGGTTTACTTTATTTATAAGGCTCTTTTGGATGATACAGCATAATTTCACTTTATTGTTCTACATCAGGTATTACGTATTCATAACATCATAGGTCAATTTCTAATCAACATAGGTCAGTATGAGGAGACATACATGTATTCCAAGACATAATTGTAGATATTAAGTTTACTGCTGACATCTTAACATCTTCCCGTGCTAGACCTGATCTCTCACCTGTACCCCTGCCAGCCCCGGATGTAACCTTATTTGTGGATGGTTCGGCTTTCAGAGATGAAATGGGAAAACTTTGTGTAGGCTATGCAGTAACCACAATTGATGACGTGGTTGAATCAGCTTCTCTGCCATTTTCTAGTGCGCAGTTAGCAGAAGTTTTTGCATTGACATGTGCTCTTGAACTCTCTAGATATCTTCTAGCAAATATATATTCAGATAGCTCCTATGCAATGAGTGTGCTATGGGATTTTGGCAATATTTGGTTGCAACGAGGATTTTTAACTTCTGCTAATAAACCAATTAAACATGCTAAACACATTTACCGTTTGTTACAAGCTGTTTTCTTGCCAGCACAAGTTGCAGTTTTAAAATGTAAAGGACATTCCTCTGCTGGTGATTTAGTTTCAAAGGGCAATCGTTTTGCAGACCAAGAAGCGCGGAAGGCTGCTCTTCAGGCATTAGTGTCACCAACGCTGCTGTATTTAAAGCCTTCTAACATGACTTTGTTCTCCTTGTCCTCTCTTTTACAGCAGTATCAAGACACTTCCCTTGAAACCAAAACTCTATGGACGTCTTGGGGTGCATCCTGTGATACTCAGGGCTACTGGAAGAAGGAGCACCTACTCATTTGCCCTGACTCTCTTTTGTTTCTGCTTGCTCTGTTCCTGCATCATAAACTTAATTTATCCGCTGCAGCCATGACTCATGCCTTTGCGGTTTTGTGGTATCACCCGAAGTTTATTTCTGAGGCACAGGCTGTGTATGCTGCTTGCTTGGATTGTTTGCAGGCTGGCAGGGTGGGGCCCCTTCTGAAGATTGCTGCTGCTCTTCCCAGACTGTCTGGACCATTTTTGATTTTGCAGCTTGATTTTACTGATTTGCCCTGTGCCAGAGGAGGGAGGCGGTATTTGTTGGTGATCACTTGTCTTTTCTCTGGTTGGGTGGAGGCTTATCCCACTACCAGTATGACAGCTGGGGTGGCCATAAAATTGTTGCTCACTCAGTTTATTCCTGTCTGGGGTGTACCTTTTGTTCTTTCTTCTGATCAGGGTCCGGCCTTCATTGCACGTGTCTGGGAGGATATTGAAAATTGGTTTGGTGTCAAAAGACAACTGCACACACCCTATCATCCACAAAGCTCTGGCCAAGTGGAGCGGATGAATAGGACTCTCAAAGGTTTCTTGCGTACTATGACACAGGATTGGGCTACGGATTGGACAGAAGCCCTTCCTTTTGCCCTTATGGCGGTGCGTAACTCCCCCCAGCGCACTCGAGGAGGTCTGACACCATATGAAATAGTTACTGGATGTCCAGCTACGTCTCCACATGCCTTGGCAGTTATCCCAGACCCCCAGTTGTTGCGCAGCGATATCTTAACTTATTGTGCACGATTGCACTCAGTCCTGTCTGTTTCCCCTTTATTGAAGGCGAATCCTCAACAAGATGCTCCTCCAGAATCATCACATCCGGACATGAAACCAGGGGATTGGGTCCTGATTAAGAATTTGCATCCAAAGACGCTTCTGGCTCCAAAATTCCTAGGTCCCTTCCGTGTACTTCTGGTGGGATATTCAGCCTGTAAAGTGGAAGGACATTCTCGTTGGATACATCTTACGCAGTGTAAGAAGGCTCCCTCACAAGATCCAGAAGGTGGTTCTCCGCATCCATGATTCAAGAAATACAACGCAGACTCCTCGGACAACAGTGATATTGCAGAAAAAGATTTTTATGATTTAAAGTACTTTCAGAGAGAACAATGGTGACATAACAGAAAAAGATTATTGTACTAAGTAAATTCTGAATGGACTATTCATGCAAAATGCTTTTGTTCGGCATTTATAGTATTGCTTAGAGGGATGAGGTCAGTTTAGATTAGTATTTTCCTGATATATATGTAATGACCTTTAGGTACTTAACCTCTACTTCATAACCTTATTGAGACTTAGGGGTATGTTTACTAAAGTGCGGTAAACGTGAATAACGCGCATTGTACGACGGTAACAATCGTAAGTGCAGTATAACACGTGTAATCACGCGCCAACGACCGTTAACATCATACTATGCGCGTTAACCGTAGTTAACGATCGTAAAGCCCCGCGGCGCGTTAAAACAGCGCAGAAGGTGGAGAGTGGGCGGAGAGAAGGGTCAATGGGCGGAGAGTGGGCGGGGAGAGGCTCCCCTCACACTAACGCGCTGAAGTGCAGAGCTCAATTCCAACGCGAATGAAAACCTGTCGTTAAAGGCATATTAAAGGGAAGAGAAACCATTTCCGTCAGCAATGTACAGCAAAACCGGGGAAACCTATAAAACGTGAGCAGGGTGATACATGTGCACAGAACAAAATGTCAAATAAAACTTTAGAATGACCACAAGAAACAGTGTAAAAATTATAATTCAGCTGGGAAACAGTGATAGCTATGGGCAACAATAAAAAACACTCCCAGGAAAGCTCCAAAAAAAAAGAAATGATGTTTGAAAGGGTTTACGCTCCGTAGACCCTTTCCAAAAACATTTCATTTTATTGGAGCTTTCCTGGGAGTGTTTTTTAATGTTGCCCAATGATATCATTGTTGCCAAGCTTGGTTATGGGTGTTTGCCCCTTTTTTCGAGGTCTTTTTTGAGGTTTATGTGCACTTTTGTCTCCATACAAGGTAAATGAGCCCACAGTGCAATTGTGCAGAGCAGGGTTTCTGACTCGTCAGGCCAGTTGTCCTATCTCCAGGGACTGCACTGTCTCTGTGGCCACAGTGTGGCGCAACGGACACAGCCAGTACCTGTAAGACCAGAGGGTCACAGGTTCAAATCCCAGCTGGGGCTCCTGCTAACCCAGTCCCCATAGTTTTACCCACCACTAAACAGTGATAGTAAAGACACTCCTTTATTGCAGAGAACATACGCATGGTTAATACGCCTATATTTTACCACACCAAACACAGACACCATAAACAGGCGCATTACCTAGAGCAGAGTCCCGCAAATGCAGTCCTGGAGGGCCCCACACCATTCAGGTTCCATGCTGCCTCTAATAAAGATGCCTGTGCTGCATATCTATGCACCACCCCCATGGTATGCAGATGTAGCTCATGCATATTTATGAGGGACAGCATGAAAACACGAACAGTGTTTGGAACACCAGGACTGGAGTTGGGGAACTCTGCCGTAAAGCAGCAGCCAACAGGGGCAGACACACCCACACACACACACCCACAGGCCCCATTGGCCAATGCCTCCTGAAGAGGCAGGACATTGGGCCCTGCCTGTATCTCCCAATACTAGCAGTTGCATACCTTAGCAATGCCACCCTACACCTGGGTATATGGTACACAGCTATCAAACGTTTCCTATGATAACTGGAAGATAGCAATTCCTACGTTAAGCACATTTTGCTCATTGAGCCCCACCATAACAATCATTCTGATGTCTGCGGTGTGTGCTGCAGGTCTGGTCTCTGATAGTGTTTACCACCCTGGGGAGTGACCCCCAACAGTATTGCGTACCATATCCATGCCTGTACTGTGCCCAGGACTGGTGTAGTGGGTATGGCTGCTGAACACCTCTATAGTAGCACAATGCTGGCATAGGTGTGGCGGTGGCTGTCTGTCTATCCAGTGTGTGGTGGCTGCAAACACCTTCCACAGCCCACACTGCCAGCAATGTTGCCAGTATTGGGCTGCCAATGTGCATAATGAGGAGCAAGGTACCATGGGTATAGGCTGGACAGGGTGGCCTGGCCAGGGTGCATCTGCACAGGGCATAGGGCACTGACTGGGACATTTTAGTGCCCGGCCACCACCTACACAGACAGGGTGACCTCAGTATGTCCTGCTGAGAGATCACTCTCACCCTGACTGTGCAGTGACCACAGCATGGCTAGGCACCCCCATATTGCTATATAGTAGTTCTCTCATGTGCTAGATATGGGTTTTCTTTTGGGGCCCAGTCACTGATTTATCTGCTTGCTGTGTATGCTGACATCCCAGTTCTGGGTGCATGCATCTCCACTGGGCACATGCACTATGGACTAACTAGAAGGCTGTTTGCAGCTGGTATGTGTCTTGATGGAGTGGCTTGCAGCAGGAGCATATCAGATAGTGGTGGGGTGCAGCTTACCATATCCAGGCCTAATGTCTGTCTGCTATTGTGTTATGGATGTGTACAGAGCTGCATTGACTGCCCTGTGGGGTGTCTGTTCCTCAGCAGGACTGGGGTTGATGTTCCCCTCTACTGCCACCTTTGCAGGGAGGTAGAATGTGGATCTATTGTTAGGAGACCCTGTTTGCCCCCCTCGGCCCTGGGGGGTTGGTGGGGGGGGGGGGGGTGGTACATGGGCCACCTACGGGTCCATGGGGGCTACACCTGACTGAAACAGACAGAGATATCCAAAGTGTTTCGGCAGAAACTACCTATCTCACACATTAACACTGCTTTGGACCTGCGCCATGGCCTCTTTCAGCCATGGACGGTGCTGTGGACCTGCGTGAGCACAGTACCCGCACAATGTGACAGTGTGTAGCTACTCTGTGCCAGTATAACACACGGTCAGTACCCCCTACAAGGCCGAGGTGCTGTGAGGGTGCACATGGTCACTTCCCCCTACCAGGCCGAGGTGCTGTGGGGGTGCATTCCCCATGGTGTGCATCTGTGGACAGCTGATTTGCATGTGCAGTGCATCATGGGTGTGACTGGCACAATCCAACCCTGTGAAAATCCAGCACCTGCTCACAGGCTCTGATAAACCATAGGCCATCACACGTACATCTGTTAGCATAATGCATAGGTGCGAGACACCCTAAAGAGTCTGTAATATAAGGTGCCCACGCTGGTAAAAACACACGTACCCACACACGATTGTACGCACGCACCAACGCACGCAGCTACGCACGGGGCTACGCCCGTACCAATGCACGCAGCCTCGCACGCACCAATGTACGTGGCTAGGCACACTCCGAGGGTGTGTTTCTCACACCACTACTCAACGTAAAGAAAAACATGCCTCCTCATTCCCTATGTAATGTACAGGGTGATGCCTGGGCCAGCTTTCTGCGTTAGGCACACTGGGGAATTGAACCCATGCTGCCTGTAACAGCGGTCAGTACCGTAACCATTGTGCTACAGCTCTGTTTCAGTGCTTTGTGTCTGTACGCCGTCTTACGATTAACGCACAGTAACGCGCCACGGCACCCTGTAACGCTCGTTTGTTTTTGGAACGCGCGTTAGTGGTAACGATGTACCACCCATGTCCTTATTTGGGGTTTCTGTCACTACCGCGGCTCCTAATGCGAATTGCACTAATGCAGTTTAGTAAACATACCCCTTAGAGGCTAATTATAGCTATAGTATATATCTTCATTATATAAAGGAGAGTATTAAGAAGAGTAGGTATATTTTCAGTTTTGATTTAGTATATTTTTAAGTAATTATAGTTTTAGATATTTAAAAGTTTTGCTAAGAATGTTTTTATATCTAATCTTAGTTGTGCTGAGACATATTAGTGGTAGCAAAGCAGTGCTGCAGTTAGAACCTTGGGAATGTTATGAGGAATATTCAAATATTTTCGAGTCACAGGTACACTCAGTGACAAAACATTTTAATTTATCAGATTGTGCAGCGTGTCTTCCATCTGTGACAGCTACTCAGCATGGATTTCTACCTAGGGTTAGGCCTAAGACCTTCGAGGAGATTCGTGACATAGCTTTTAATCTAACTACTGTACAATGGTCTCATACAAACCCAGAACCTAGAATAGTTAGTTCTATGCCTCTACAAAATCCTCCAATATGTTTTATGGCTCAGGGAAGAAAGGGAAGAAAGGTAGGGGATACTTCATGGAATGTTTGTAGAATAGTAATGCTGCGTAATTCTTCTATCTGGTATAAGAAATCCCATGTAGGAAACTCTTATATTTCAGTAGTACAATTAATGTCAGTTCTAGGGAACCAGGTGCATGATTATGAATTACTACAATATAATAGTTCTGGCTACCCTTTGAATGACTCTAGTTCAGACCTAAACATACCTAACTGGAGTTTCCCTTTACTAGGGTATTATCATCCCTGGAAACGTAATTTGTCTGGAGGGCTTAATGAAATGGACATGACTCAGTGGGCTTTGAATAATTGTATCCAGAATATATCTTGTCCCCAGAATTTGACAATCTGGGAAGATGGCTTAGTGGCTTTAGAAGGAGATTATTTTGTGTGTGGTACGTTTGCGTATACAGAGCTTCCCAGAGGTTGGTCAGGTACTTGTTATATAGCCCAATTAGATACCCCGTGGCGATTTGTACCTTACCAGAACATTACTTTATTATCAACCCTGAACAATTCTTTTAGAAGAAAAAGGGATGTTTCTCCACAGGATAAGGCCATAGAGGCTGCTCAATAGCTGGTAGACACTACAAAACCTTTAACTAAATCTCAAATAGATGCATTCACAGGTACTGTGTGGCTTTCAACCTTTGGAGCTATAGCACCCACCAGAGAATATGGTACCCATATTATGCGACTACAGGCAGTTGTTGAACTTACAGCCCTGGATCTCACTGAGGCAATTCGTGTATTGCAAGGTGCAGTGAACAAAGTGTCAGCTTATGCAGCCCAGAACCGAATGGCTTTAGACTATCTCCTAGCAAAGGAAAATGGTGTGTGCGGAGTAATAGTTGGTTTTTGTTGTAGTATACTTGATAATAATGGAAAAATAGTAAAAGGCCTATTAGATAAAGTTAGAAACCGTACTTTTGTTTCAAGTGATAGTTATGTAAGTTCTTTTTCAGATCTATTTGATTCTGTTTCTTCATTTTGGAATTCATTATCCAGGCCTCTGCAAGGCATGTTAGCATCATTACTTGGCTTTTTGGGGATTTTCATTCTAGGAGTATTAATTCTCTGTGTAATATCAGCCTGCTATAAGAAATCAGTGGAATCACTGACCCCTACAATGATGTTACAGATTGACCCAGAATCTAGTCTTAATTCCACTTTAATGGCAATGTCTGAGTTTCCTTACTTTGAGAATGATTCTTTACAGAATCAGAGGAGGGACTGAAAGTAAGCTTGTCTGTACAGGGCGGCACTGTTCCCTCTAAGCTGTGCGCGTGTGCGCGCGCACACACCTCACCGAGCGAGCGCACATACTTTACAACAGAGCGCACAAAAATTACAGTTCTGATTCTGATAGAACACAACACAGACGTCTTAAAATTTAAAAGTTGTTATGTATTTACGGTTTTCACAAGTTCTACAATGTTTTCTAGTGCAATCAATGTGGTGTACATACTGTATTCTGATGTGTAGTCAAGTTTTAAAGTATATAACTCTGAGTGTCGTTATGTGGCGCACAAAAATTTAACCTTCCTTCAAAAGTTGCACAGCTGATATTTTATGCGCACACAGCCTACAGAAAGTTAGAGGGAACATTGCAGGGCGGTGTACACAACCAGACTGAGAAAGAGTTACAATTGTTCAGAACTTTGCTTAGAAATAAACTTCATATATTTGCTTACTAAGTAGGTGAAGAGGTACAAGTCTTGTAAGCTATGTGAAATAAGAAAAAGGGCAGCTTGTCCTCCAGCCTTTCAGTCTCAGGGTTACTAGATATCAAGCAGTCAGCAGTAAACGTAATATCTACAGTTATGTCTTGGAATACATGTATGTCTCCTCATACTAACCTATGTTGATTAGAAATTGACCTATGATGTTATGAATACGTAATACCTGACGTAGAACAATAAAGTGAAATTATGCTGTATCATCCAAAAGAGCCTTATAAATAAAGTAAACCATAGCTAATAGTTAGAGTAAATAAAGAGAACTTGTTTCTATTTGTTTCGCTCCGCAAACTTTGGTGTATCTATATATATAGAAGTGTGTGGTATTTTATTGCTGTCTCTTAGATTTCCTTCTCATTGCTTTGAGTGTGGTTTTCTGTTACTCCAAGAGCCCTGCAGTGTTGCTGGTGAGGGGGGCGCAGAGTATCTTTCAGTCAGCAGTTCAGATATAACCAGAACAAAAATGGGATACTTCTCCATTCAAAAAGGAAAACAAACTTTACAGCACAGTTCAGGCATTAGCCATTTCAAACAGCTTGTTTTAAACAAAGCAATAAACCTTGCCTTCAGTCAAGATTACATTCTTAGGTCCCAGGCTTGGTATAGCACAAATCTGTATCACTCAGGGCTCTGCACAGCACCTTGTCTTCTGGGTTACAAGCTGCTAAACCTTTGTATCATTCCTTTTTAAAGACATTGACATTCTTCACTTTCAAGTTGCAAATATTGTCTTTTAACTTCCAGCATTCATAGCCTTCTTTGAGCCTGTCTGACTAGCTCAACATTAGTGCTTTAATTAACCAAATTTCCAGCAGGTCATAAACTTTCCAAAGCTTCCGGCTTTTCCACTACTTTTAAAAACCATACAGCTTTTACTTCTTCTGACTCACACAGTAGGAGCAATCCATTTCAACATCAGAACATACACTTTCTGAAAGGCATTCTTCTACTTCCATACTTTCCTCATTTGGTTCAATTAGCACCTGGCTGGCCTCAGCATCTCTAACGGCAGGTTTTAACTGCTCCAACAATTTCAAAACCCGTTCCCATTGGGAATCCTCACTATGCTGAGTTGCAGGGGAAGGATATAGGAGATCTTTCTTTTTTAATAAACCTTTTAAAACTTGCAAGGGGCTCACCTTGTTCCCAGCAACCTGTCTTCTCTCAGGCTGTGCCACAGGTAGAACCTTCTCCACAGACTCTCTCACAGAGATTCCTGTTCCTTGCCTTCCACCAGCATTTCCCCCAGAATCAACTCTCCTGCGTTCCAAGCCAGCTGTACTCTTCCTACCAGCTAGGCTTCCTTCAGGGCTTGAGTTGTCTGAATGCTGCATGCAATAAGGATGTCCTTTGAGGCTTCTGATAGAGCACTTCTCTCTTACATGTGTCCTCCTAATCTCCTTACTTCCTGTAGTTTCAAGAGATTCTCTGCTAGTGTCCAGCCTGCTAGGGAACGTCTCCTCCTCAGAGGATTTCCCTCCTGGACTCCGCCCATGGAAACGATCTCCTCCTGCTTTCCTTCTTCCTGGTCTCTCTCCTTTCACTCCTCCTCCTCCTTTCGTTCCCCCTTCGTTCCCCCTACTCTGGAAGACTCTCTCTGCTTATATGATTGGGGCTGCCCTATAGCCTCAGACTCCACCCCCAGGCTTCCCTCATCACCTCCCCTGGTCACCATGGAGCTAGGGCGTGGCTCACTCTCTACTTCTCTGTGCACAGAGTTTTTTTCTTTGGTTAGAGTTTTAACCCTTAAACTCCCTGAAGCTTTCTTCTGCCCAGAGGTAAAAGGCTGTTTTTCCCCACTTTCTTTGGGCTCTATACCTGTCTCGCCACCACAGAATCTGAAGTTGAGGAACTGTGAAGATAAAGCGAGATCCACAGATATGACATAGAGCAAGAAAACAGGATCTAGCTGTAGCGTTAATCTGATCCTTGAAGGTGAGGGAGGAATCAAAAATGAAGCCCAAAGTCTTAAGTCATTTACTTACTGCATTGGGCATTAACAGATTTTAGCATACGATTAAGTAAAATATGCACTAAAAATTAGCATGCATTTAAAATCATATTTGAATAAATCAAGGCCTATATGTGTGATTTATTGCCTTCAGTTCTTGGGCTGTACAATCTTAGTATACACTAGCTTTTACAGAATACCTGGTGAGGTTAGTCTATAATTCCAAAACTGTAGGAGAATTCAGGGACTGCAAGTTGATAAATGGCTAATATCTTATTCTGTGTTGTTAGAATGCTTTGCCGTGCCAGTTTCAGGCTCCTGTAGTACTCTTTGCTAATCTTTTCTGCCAGTGATTTGTGCTGGATTGATACACTTTCCTCTGCTGCATCCAGGCAGGGAGATGCTTTCTGTTTTGCTCAATTTTCCACACGTAATGCAGAAATTCCTATTATGGAGCGTGGCATGAGTGGGGTTTACACAGGGGTGCATTATCTGTTGGCATGGCAGATAAACTATGCAGTTAGCTGCACTTCAGAAATGTAGCTAACTGCATGCTGAGTTGGTAGCTATGCCATTAATGCACAGTAGTAACTATTGCCTTTCCCAAAATGTTGGTAACACCTCCAAGAATGAACATGTATTTAATGTGCTTTAACTTTAGCTATTAAGGCATCTCTGGTGCAAAACCTTAATGCAGCATAGTATCTAAGCCTCCTAATGCAGTTTAGTAAATAGCCTAATTACTGATTAATAATTCAGCCTTTTTGCAACCTGCATATTTTTGGAAAATGGTGCATTCCAATGGACTGAATAGTGAGCAAAACTTTCCACTTGCATGAGCAGTAGTTATGAACAAATGAATCACAGTGAGCAGAACAAGACTGAACAAGGAAACTGCCCCTTGTTTAAAAATGATGTCTCAGTCTTCCTTTGCCACGGTGTATCTCACATCACAATCAAAGATTAAAGTCTTCTTTGTCTAAGGATATTATAATCTCATTATAAGGGCCTGATTCATTAAGACATTTCTCCCATTCTGTGTTAGTGGGAATGAGGCTCAGCTGATATGCTTACAGGTGCGATATTCCCACCACTCAGAGATTTGTGACAAATGTCTGTCCATGGAACACGATTCCAAATATTGATGTTGTCAGATCCAATGTGTATGTTACAAAGTTTCATAGGTGGCTAGAATGGAAAATAAGTACTAATCTATTGTCCAACCTTCTAATTGTCTAGCAGTTCTCTGTCCATGATAGACAATATGTTCCAGCTGTACATCTGCATTTGATTGTGCAGAAGTGTAAACAATTCCGTCCAACCTCAAATAAGACAATTAGATAAAGTCTGTGGATCAGTATTTTCCTTACAATCTACTGTAACCACATCATTATATGTACTGATCTATTTTTCCTCTAGAATTTTTCTAGTTTACTTTTGAAGTTAGTTAGCATTCAAGCTATTACTGCCTCTGGTGGCAAAATGATCCAAAATTTCAAGATGCTTTGTCAGAGTAAAGAATTTAGTCCCAAGATGATGAAATGTCTTGCTCTTAGATGGTCCACAATAGATGAATTAATACTTTTGCATAGTGTAATTGATTATTTGAGATAAATTGTGCTAAATTAACTTCTTTATTAGCTTTTTAATGTGCATTTTTAAATATTTGGATATGTTATTTGAGGATGTGTACCTATGCTCCAATATGGTTTAGCTCATGCCACTAACTTTAGCTGAACTATTGGCAATCAAGAATAGAAGGGGGAGACATTTAAATGGATAGATATGTATGGGGTGATCATAGGGGAACCTGTAGAGTTGGTGGGGGAAGCAAGATGGGTGGGGAGTTGGTTAGAACATGGGTCTTTAGATAGGTAGGTTAGGAAGTAGGTAGGTTAGGAAGTAGATCATGCTATGTAGGTGGGTGAATGAGGAGTGATTAGGAGGTGGATGGTACTGGGCTAGTCAGTGGTTTGGCAGGTTGGATTTGGAGCTGCTTGACCCTGGGCTCAGCCATAGCCAAGACAGAAAGTGAAGGGGAGGGGGGGGGGTTGGAGATGGAAGCATTATGAAGAGACAATTGAGTGTGGCAAAGAGATAGCAAGGGTTAAAGGCAAGAGAGCTGGTCAAACAAACATGGTACTCTTGTTTGGCAAATGGAAACAAGAGTGATAGGAGGTTAGCAAGAATTTGAAATGTATGAAGTTAGCAAGGGCACAGGATTTTGGCCGAAGGTGCTCTGCACAATGAGCATTGGAATATAGGTAGTTGATTCTGGAAGTCAGCTATGACTGGGTACACTTGGTACCCTTACAGGACATGGAATGGTTAGAGAAATAGTGTCCAAAGAAGAAAACAGTATATATTTATAGAAAAACGCTCCCATAGTGAGAGATTTGGATAATATAGCGGATGAGAGAAGCGATGAAAGATGAGACAGTGGTGGAGAGAGTGCAAGAGTGAATAACCTGAAGATTCCTAAATGTGTTGGTGGTGATTGAGACTGTGGAGGAGGGTGTTCAAGGGTGAAAGTTAACAGATAATGGTCAGACAGGGGAAGAACTGAAGTGGAAAAGTCTGAGCAATTTGAGAAGAAGACAAGAATGAGGCAGTAGCCATGCTGGTGAGTAGAGATGATAGAACATAAGTCAGAGGGGTCATTGGCATGAATGTTAAAGGGGAAAGGGAAGATGATTCAAGAAAGAAGGAAAGCCAGGTGTCAAATTCAGTGAGAAAGGAAGATGAGGAAACTTATCAGGTAGTCCATAAATGACACTACCCAGAGAGTGAACAGGTGGATGGAGTGGACTTCAAAGGAAGAAAAGGAGTGAGACAGAGTTAGAAGAGGTTGAAACCTACAAGAAGGGGAGAGTAGCAACTCTAGACTGCCACTGTAGCTAACTGGGCAAGGTGCATGGTAGAAAAGGCAAGTCTATGACAGAGGGCAGCAACTGAATCAGAGCTTTCAAGGGAAAGCCAAGACTCAGAACAAGAAGATGTAGTGTATGAGAAATAAAGTGGTCATGAATGTAAGCAAGTTTGTCGGGGACAGAGTAGACATTTCACAGGGCACGAGAAATGGGGAAAAGAGGGATAAAGGGGAGGGATATCAATAACACTGGAGGAGTGATGGTTTGACCTGCACAGATGTGGTGAAAATTGCCTTGGAGGGCTAGAATTGGGATTGTTATCCCCATCTGAGAAGAGGAGAAGGAACAGGAGATTACAGAGATGAGAAGAGGAGGCATGAGAGTGATAAAGATGTGATGCTTTCAGAGAGAATGTAGATGGCTGAATGAGAGGAAGAAAATGTTGAAGCTCAAAAGCAGAGGACAGGTTGGAAGACAAAATGGCTGGAGAGGTGAAGAAGTAGAGAATGAGCAGTGTATTCTTGAGGTTCGAAGTGGTTTGAAGTAGAGAAAAATATTGGGGAGGTTAGTATCAGGACTAGAAAATGAAGTAGAGTCATAGAAGAGAAAAATTCAAACCCTAGGAAATAAATGGCATACATCTTGTGGCAAGTGGATGAATAGCATGAGAGGTAGCATAAGTGGAAACCTAAATGGATTGGGGTGGACAAGAAAGCCACCCCAGAGGATGCTGGGAGGAAAATGCAGAAGAGCACCTTGCAAGCAACTGGAGCATTGGACAGCAGTATCAGAAATCCAATTGGGCCAAGTGGTCTTGGGAACCACCCTGGAGGACACTGGGAGGAATATGAGCATGGACTGCAGCTGGAGAAAGCCCAGGATGGAGGGAGTGGAAGTCTGAATGAGTCAGGGTGGATCCTAAGAATGTTAGGAGGAATGCGTAGATGGATTGCAAACTTTCCCAGCATCAGAAAATACTTATTTTAATAAAGTTAAAATGAACATTTTCATGTTGAAAATATTTGCAAATATGCCCTTCTTAGTTGGCTGCCTCAACAAAGGAGGTCACCCAATTGGCCAATTTAAAATCCATTTTTTTAATCAGTAAAGCCCAGCACTGAAATAAGTTTGATACCTTGTCGGAGAGGGACAGATGTGGCAGATTGGGCAAGAGTGAAACCGCAAGGCAGCCCTGGAGACAGTGGATAAGTGCCGAGTCACAGTTTCAGGGCCTTTGCCATTGCTACTGGCTCCAGAAAGGAGTGGCAGTGACAGCAGTGGGCACAGAAGGGCAGCTAGGGGTGGCAGGATATAGTGCAAGGCCCCATGCTAATGAGCTAGCAGGCAATTGGGCATAGACTAGGCAAGTTTGGGCTTTAATATGAGTGTTGATGATGCATCACAGTTAGCCTTCACATCACTTTAGTGGGTGACATTGTGCACCAGAATGTTGGTTAGTGCAGTGTTCTGCATTAGCATTGTGCTATCAGCAAAGGGACAAATGTACATTCTCCCAAATATTAGCACAAGCCTCTGCACTAATTTAGTGGGACAATCACATGCTTCTGGTGCACATTTTAGTAAACATGCCCCTGAGGTTTCAGAAAGGTCTGATTTTTGCCGTGCAGGGTCACCACTATTTATAAAAGCAGGAATTGTGATGGGTGGGATTCTGTCTGGAGAGCAACCATTAACCAAGCTACATGATGAAAAAAAGCCTAGCTTGCAAGTAGAGGTAGCAAAGAAATATGAGATGGTAGCAAGATCAGTTCTAAAAGCTAGACTATTATACTGTAATTTCTTTATTGCTGTCAACGAATTCAAATCCAGGTGCCCAAACAGAAGTAAACTTGCAGAAAAGGAATGTATATCCTCCTCTATTGGGGAAGTGTATATAGGAGGTTTCGGAAGTGGGAATGGTAGGTGGGAGTATAAACCATAATTCAAATTCAAAGAAGATTGAACCAGTCAAACTGAAAAGATTAAAAAAGACCCTTTACAAAAATATCTAAACTAGTTACCAAGGCTGGATATCCTAAATTCATCTGTAGAAGACAGCAGACAAAATGAACCTTGATTAATCAGTCTCTTTAAGTTAAATGCAGTTATAATTTCAATGGACAAGGATCCCCTGCAGATAGATTCTATTAGCGAGCAATAGTCAGGCATAAACTATAATTCAAATTCAAAACCTGAAAGAGTGTAAATTGTACATGATCTTTTGAGTCCGTATAGGACCTGCCAACTGAAGGTGTCACCCTGTATCTGAAAAACTGAGCTATGCAGTCTCAAAATCTTATCAACAGCATTATTGAATAATGCTACATTGGTCCAATAGGACACATCACAAGCTGCAATTAATTCAGTTTTTCTCAAGATTCATATGATCACTTGAGCTATATGTATGTTTCTCCAGTTTAAATTGAGTTGCTTGGGATTATGAAATCATTGGTTTCCCCTTTAATGAGTAGAAGTTTATTTCTGGATTCCTTCTTACCTTTCCTTTCGCCATTTGTCTCTTTCTCCTTTGCAATCTTTTTGATCTTATCTACTTTCTTTGAACCTGAGTTATCTATAACAGCATTGCTTGCTCTCCCCACCCATTCAATAATAGTTTCACTATCACCCTATCTATCTGACCATTCCCCACATCATGTGGCTTAGCATCCTGTTGAAATGCAAACTGATGTAGATTTATAGAATAGGAAAGTGCTATAAAAGGTTTTATAAAGTAATTGAAATTGTATTTTTCCACTTAAAGGCACCCAAACCTTATTTCCTATTACATACTCTGAGTCATACACTGAATTTCCTTCTCTCCTTTTGTCTTCTTGGTATAGCACATGACACGGAGAATGATTTCTGAAAATACTGCCTCAGATGATGTATGAGGTAATCTATGACTCTTCCTAGCATAACTACTCCCAGAAGTCTAGGACAACTGCAGGGCAGCTTGTTAAAGAATTTCAAAAGTAACTAGCATGAGCAAGGGTGAGTAATACTACTTATTATGTACTTTTGTAATACCAAAAAGTATACACAGAAGACTGTTTTCTTGAAAGGAAAAATGTGCAGTAAAATTAGTCCGTCGGTAATTACTGTTTAAAATGCATGGCTGTGGGCTACTGAGAAAAAGGAATATTGAGTGTGAGGCATTAGAGGGAAGACAGCTTACTGAAAAATAAGGTGGTTGTTTTTTGTTGGAAATGGCACTGAATGTCTTTTTGCATATCTGTCTATTTATACCCTGAAATATGAACCAAACAAATTTTGCTGCTTTTATCTACATGCAAACTGCTTTCTGGCATAAAGATGCATATTTAATGGTCCAGTGAGTTGACCGTGTGAAACAGGGAACAGTCATGCAAACAGAAATAAAAAATTGAATGAGAGCTCAAAACAGTTCTAAGAAGTCAATGAGAATTATTTTGGAAATTATCTCTGTTCTGATTACAAATGAATGCAGGCAGTCGAGTTACCTTTCTTTAGAGGTTCAGATGGTAACATAGTATATGACGGCAGATAAAGACCAGTATGGTCCATCTAGTCTGCCAAGCAAGGTGGTAAGAGTAGGTGTACCTGCCACTCCGTGCAGGTCACCGCTCCCCATGCCTTTGTTCAGGGATGTCCCACTGCTCTGTGCAGGACACCACTATTTGTGAGATATACGAGAGAGATAGTTAAGTTTATTTTGATTTTATCCTGTTGCTATAAAGGGATCCGCTGTGTCTGTCCTATGCCATTTTGAATTCTGTCACTGTATTTGTCCCCACCACTTCCATCGGGAGGGCATTCCAAGCATCCACCACCCTTTCAGTGAAAAAATATTTCCTGACATTGCCTTTCAGTTTACCCCCTTGCAGCTTCATGTTATGCCCTCTAGAATCACAGCTTCCCCGTCTTTGAAAAAGGTTTGTTTGTTCATTAATACTCCTTAAGTATTTAAAGGTCTTTATCTTTTTTTTTTAATTTCTTTATTTACATTTTCAAACCAAATTACAACAAAAGCAAAAATTACAATTAAAATGATAATCCTCTTTAAACATAAAGGCAAAAACCCCAAGGCTTTAACAGACTACCCCAACCTTACCCCTCCCTTCACCATGCGATCATCGAAAAAACGTATGAAATGAGCACAAAAAAGGGGGACCTGCAGAGGCTATGACTTCACACCAGATCCTCACCATGTGATAACACAATGGCATGTCTACATTACCCCTTAATTTACACCATATCATGCTTTAGAGATGTAAGTGTTTAGGGGTTTCCACTTGAGGAGGGTGGAAGGCATGAGAGTTGTGCCATTACGAGCCATTTGTTCATATTTGCAGCATAAGCACAAACGGTTCCAGCATTCGTGCCAGCTAAGCTCTGCAGTATGTTTCCAGTTTGCAATAGCGAGATGCAGAGCCACTCCCATCATGAAGTCAAATAAAAAATGACAATACCTATGTAACGAAGAGATGCCAATTGTTGACCGAAAAATGACCACAGACCAGGAGAGAGTGGCCCTGAATCCCAAGACTTCTTGGATTTGGTTCCAAATTGAAATCCAATAAGACTGAATATTAGGGCAGTCATATACCACATGTCTTAAAGTGCCACCATCACTCTGACAAGACCAACATTTATTTCCAACCGTTTTATCCCACTTAGCAACTTTTATCGGGGTAAAATGAGCTCTGTGTGCAAAAAATATAAAGCTTGTGAAATAGAGGCAGACTGAGATACTCTATTTGTCTTGCTCCAGAATTTTACCCATGATTCTGGAGAAGGAGTCTCCCCTGTATCATGTTCCCATATCCACTGAGCACCAATGGACTGTGGGGTGTGATTCTGAACAAACAATTTATAATAGTAAGAAGCCACCCCAGTAGCCATTTAGGCTGAACCTATAATATTCAACAACCTCCATTCTTGAGTTAACCCTGGAATTACCGAGATTTTTTGCACACACTGAATACCGTTGGGGTCATAAATAACCCCACGACGAATTTTAATTGTTAACCATGAAAAATTTAAACTAAACAGACAAAATATTATTCTGAATTAATTATTTATTATATGAAGGTTAAATGTTTTGAAATTTAATGCTTTAATCATAAAATTACATGAAGAAGAGTTGCCATGAAAGCAGTTTTTGCATGCACTTGATGAACACAGTAAAGTACTACAGTCATTTGCATGAGACACAGACAATTTCTGAATGTTCTTTGCAAACATTGTACTTTCAGGAGGTGCAAGCTATGTTGCTTTTCTTGTCTTTTTCTCTGGAACAGCAGTGACACCTTGCCCTTTTCTTTGGGATCCCGACATTGCAAACAGCATCAGTGGCTTCTTCAATGCTGGAAGAAGTCTCTCTGCAATTACTCTGAAGCAGCTGCTTTCCTAATTCCAAGAGAAATAGATGACGTCTGTACTTTGACTTGGACTGCCATTCTGGATTTAGTGACATCCAAACAATGAAGGTGTTCAAAGCACTGATATCCAACATGTTGTAGAAGATTGTCACTGGCCAGCGTCTTGTCATTCGTTTTGTGGTATACGTGCGCAACATTTGATCTGCCGTATCTACTCCACCTTTACTAGAATTATAGTCCAAGATCATGCGTGTTTTTTTTGTCTGGACGTGTGTTATCTACTTCTTCTTGATCATGCAAAGTGCTCAGAAGAGCAACCACTTTTCCTTTCTTCGGGCAATAGGAAACCAGAGTGGCGTCATCGCGAAAGGCAAACAGTGAAGTGAATACCTCTCGGCCCTTTGCTGTTACAAATTCTGGAGGTAATTTTTTTCTGTTCTTTTGAATTGTCCCCAAAAGTGTCATTTGTTTTTCTAGCAATTTCCGTGACAGGGATAAACTGCAGAAGAAATTGTCAACAGTAACATTTCTGCCAGATCACGTCAATCCTTCAGTGAGTTACAGCACAACCCTTTCACCCTGATTCTGTTCCCTGTTTTGTCTGAGTTCCCTTCCTGTATATACTTGAAGACGCAGAACATATGACGTTGCACTGTCACACAACATCCATAGCTTTATGCCATATTTCCCAGGTTTGCTGGGAATATATTGTCTGAATGGAACACAGCCACAAAATGTAAGCAGTTGCTCATCCACGGTAACATTTTCACCAGGAACAAAGGCGTCACTTAGAGTTGCTTCCCAGGTATCAAAAATGTGTCTGATTGGAGCAAGCTTATCCATGCCTCGTTGTTCACATCTGTTGGTTGCATCATCAAATCTGAGAGCACAAGAAATTTGCTGAAAATGGTTATGGGCCATATTTTTGCCAAAAACAGAATGACCATCTTCAAGGTTCCACAACTGAACTAGGGATTCATTTTGTGACTTGTACACGCCTGAGAGGATCAGAAGTCCAAGAACATGTTGAAATTCTCTGTCTGTCAAATCTTTCCAGGTGTCATCATAAATGTGTCTTCCTTGTTTACTCGTCCACATCATAATTTCATTCAATAAGTTCTTCCTCATGAACAAGTGGAATGCTGCGAGAGGGCCATCAACATTTCGTACAGCATACCTTGTAGGACCTTGTTGTACGGGCATGACATTAGCTCTGGCGTATCTTCCAGCAGCTTGCTTTATAGGTTTCCTGTTCCATGATGTGGCATCCTTAGATACATAGGCTTCATTGGCAACATTTGTGCTTATAGATGATGACCTCTTAGCTCCTCTACGACCACAACTAAGATTCTTCACAGATGATACTGACACCGAGGACTCCTACCTTCTTCCCCGTCCAGCACAGCCTCAACCTTTGCCTCGACCTGTAACTTGACTCTTTGCTGCAGGCGATGTTACCGGCTCAACATCAGTCTCAACATTCACTTGGCGACCAACTGCTGTTGCCATCTGAATCATGACTGTCGTCATCAGATTTATCGCCCGAACTTGGCTGATATGCTTTTTCGCTTGCTGAATATGCTGCATCATCAGACGACTCAGAGCCGTCACTGTCAGCATCTTGTTGCAATATTTCTCTTACTTGGGCAGCTGAATACTTTTGTTTTGACATCATAAACAATAATCTAAAATAAATAAAGATAAAGTTGAATAAACGCAAAGCAGTTTTACTATAGGTGTACAATAATCGTGATGAACGAGCTGAAAGCCTTTAGATTTCATTGGAAATAATGAGAGAACGTATGATATCAATTACAGAAAATGTGTAATTTTCATAAAATAAGAGTACAAAAAATAAATGATACATAATGATAAATACCTTTGTCAGATCAAAAAATTCACAAAACTGCAAATTGTATCACGATCCAAACCGGACGTAAGCAACTGGGGTAAAAAATGACCCCACTGGTACTCTGTGCTGCAATTCATCACTAGCGTCACCTAGCGGATGAAAATTATTCCTCTCATGGCGCAATATAAAGAGAATATTGACACGTGAAAAGTCATAAAAAGATTGCATTCTTGAACAACTAGTTTCCGAAATACGCATTGTGAAACTTGCAATGGGGTCACTTTTGACCCCATTGGTACTCCCAGGGTTAAAGATTTGATATTGATAGGGGATTTCTCTATACAGTGTCTCAACTGAATCCACTGGAAGTATAAGGATTTAGGCAAGTCAAACTCCCGCTGTAGACAAGCAAAAGGCTTCCACTTGCCATCTAATATCAGTTGGCTGATGGCCCAAATACCCCTACTGAGCCATTGTTGCCATGCAAACGGACTTTGATGAATTTTAAAGAAGGGACTGTGCCAGATGGGGATTAGTTTCGATAAGCATTCCTCCTTAAGAACTGCCTTCACTAGCTGCTGAAAGGTCGTTTGAGTGTCTGCTATTACCCTATGAGACTTCAACTTCTCAGAAGACACCATGCTAGGGAGGAATTTTAAGGGGAACGGAGCACTCAATCTCTCTTCCAGGTCAAGCCATACTGGGTGTTTTCCCCCATCCCCCTCCACCCATTTTGAACCCTTGTTTTAGTAGAAAAGCACAGTGGTAGGCCTGAAAATCAGGGAAGTTCATACCCCCTTCCTCTTTTTTTGACTTAAGCTGCCTAACTTAAGAGCAATTCTAGGTGGTTTATTTTTCCACAAGAATTGGACCAGAGTCCTTTCAACTTGACGATAAGTGTTACTTGTAAGAAAGACTGGTAACATTTCTAACACATAGGGGTATGTTTACTAAATTTTCTTAACGTGTGCGCTGCGCAATTAGTGCGCGCTAAGGTACCTTAGCGCACGCTAATGACGCTTTATGGGCAAAAATGCGCTTTAGTGCGCACTCATGCGCGCAGCGGCGCACACGAGCGCTGAAGGCGAGGAAAGGCTCCCGGAGGGCGGAGGAAGGCTCCCCAGGGGCGGAGAGAAGGGGTCAATGGGTGGAGAGTGGGAGGGGAGAGGCTCCCCGCACACTAGCGAGGTGAAATTCGAGGCCAAAAATAACGCAAGTGAAAACCTTGCGTTAAAGCCGATTTAAAGGGAAGAGAAACCATTTCTGTCAGCAATGTACAGCAAAACCAGGGAACCCTACAAAAAAGTGATAAGTGTGATACATGTGCACAGAACAAAAGTACAAATAAACATTGAAAAGGACCCCAACAAAATTAAAAAAAATCATAATCAAGCTGGGCAATAGTGATAGTAATGGGAAACATCAAAAAACACTCCCAAGAAAGCCCCAAAAAATAAATATGAATTTTGGAAGGGTCTACGCTCCGTCCCCATACAAGGTGAATGATCCCACAGTGAAATAGCACTGATCAGGGTTTCCCTCTCCATTGGACAGGTTACCTATGGCATGCACATGTTCCACAACAGCAGGGCAGGCATTTCGGAATGGGCAACTGGACAGATGCTGGGAAAGGGGATACAGAGGGCTGCAGGCAGCACATGCTATGGTGCAGCTGGGGCACAGGGCGGATTAGGCAGATGCCTAGGTGGCACTTAGGAATGCTGAAACTGAACAGCAGCCAGACAGCAACTGATAAGGGCCCAACATGAGCACGAGAGTGTTTATCACAGTGTCACAGGGGATAGTACTCAGCAGGTACCCCCAAGGGCACAGAACATTGGCAGGCGGTGTTGGGGGGAAGCGTGGACGCCTATGCAGGCACCCCTACCCTAGAACACGCACCATAGGCAGCCACCTACCTGCACACTGGATGGCTTGAGACTGCACACCACCAGCAGAAGGGCATGTCAGCATGGTGGCAGAGGGGTACTGGTGGTGGAGGGGGGCAGTGGCAGCTGCCCAGAGCCGACCATGGCCTAGCCCTGTGTAGGTGGGTGCCATGCACTGCAACAGACAGGCTCTGTCTGACAAACAACCATGGTATCTCCAGGGACTGCACTGTCTCTGTGAGCACAGTGTGGTGCGGTGAACACAGCCAGTGTGTTCAGGAGCAGAAGGTCACAAGTTCAAGTCCCAGCTGAGGCTACTGCCAATCCAGTCCCCATATTTTACCCGCTACTAAACCGTGATAGTAAGGACAAACCTTTATTGCAGAGAACATACGCATGGTTCAAACGCCTATATTTTACCGCACCGAGCACAGACACCAGAAACATGCGCATTACCTAGAGCAGAGTCCCCCAAATGCAGTCCTGGAGGGCCACAAATCATTCAGGTTTTATGCTGTCTCCAATATAAGGCCATGTCCGCATGGTGGCTGAGGGGTACTGGTGGTGGAGGGGGCAGTGGCAGCTGCCCAGAGCAGACCATGGCCTAGCCCTGTGTAGGTGGGTGCCATGCACTGCAACAGACAGGTCCTGCCGGACAAACAGTCATGGTATCACCAGGGAATGCACTGTCTCTGTGGCAACATGGTGGTGCAGTGCACACAACCAGTGTGTTTGGAGGCAGAAGGTCACAGGTGCAAGTCCCAGCTATGGTGCCTGCCAACCCAGTCCCCATATTTTACCCACAACTGAAACGTGCTACTACAGACAGAACGTTTATTGCAGATGACGTAAACATGCCCAAAACACCTACATTTTACCCTACAGAGCAAAGACACCATAAACAGGCGCATTACCTAGAGCAGAGTCTCCCAAATGCAGTCCTGGAGGGCCAAACACCATTCAGGTTCCATGCTGCCTCTGATAAAGATGCCTGTGCTGCATATCTATGCACCACCCCCATGGTATGCAGATGTATCTCATGCATATTCATGAGGGACAGCATGAAAACCCGAACAGTGTTTGGCACACCAGGACTGAAGTTGGGAACCTCTGCCGTAAAGCAGCAGCCAACAGGGGCAGACACACCCACACCCGCAGGCTCCATTAGCCAATGCCTCCTGGAGAGGCAGGACATTGGGCCCTGCGTGCATCTCCCAATACTAGCACTTGCATACCTTAGCAATGCCACCCTACACCTGGGAATACGGTATACAGCTATCAAAAGGTTGCTATGATTACTGTCAGATAGCACTTCCTAAGTTAAGCACAATTTGCTGATTGAGCTGCATCATAGAAACCTTTCTGATGTCTGTGGAGTGTGCTTCAGGTCTGGTGTCTGACAGTGTTTACCACCCTGGGGAGTGACCCCAACAGTATTGCTTACCATAGCCATGCCTGCACTCTGCCCAGGACTGGTGTGGTGGCCAGGGCTGCCAAACACCTCTATAGTTGCACAATGCTGGCATAGGTGTGGGGAGTGTGTGTCTGTCTATCCAGTGTGTGGTGGCTGCAAACACCTTCCACAGCCCACACTGCTAGCACTGTTGCCAGTATTGGCCTGCCAATGTGCATAATGAGGAGCAAGGTACCATGGGTATAGCCCGGACAGGGTGGCCTGGCCAGGATGCATCTGCACAGGGCATAGGGCACTGGCTGGGACATTGTAGTGCCTGGCCACCACCTGCACAGACAGGGTGGCCACAGCATGTCCTGCTGGGAGATCACTCTCACCCTGACTGTGCAGTGACCACAGCATGGCTAGGCACCCCCATAGTGCTATATAGTATTTCTCTTATATGATATTTATGGGTTTTCTTTTGGGGCGCAGTCACTGACTTATCTGCTTGTTGTGTATGTTGACATCCCAGTTCTGGGTACATGCATTTCTACCAGGAACATGCACTATGGACTAACTAGCAGACTGTCTGCAGCTGGTATGTGTCTTGATGGAGCACCTTGCAGCGTGCAGCGGCTGAAGGCTTGCTGCAGGAGAATATCAGATAGTGGTGGGGTGCAGCTTAGCATATCCGGGCCTAATGTCTGTCTGCTATTGCATTATGGATGTGTACAGAGCTGCATTGACTGCCCTGTAGGGTATCTGTTCCCCAGCAGGACTGGGGTTGATGGTCCCCTCTACTGCCACCATTGCAGGGAGGTAGAATGTGGATCTGTTGGTGGGAGACCCTGTTTACCACCCTCAGCCCTGGAGGAGGAGAAGGAAGAGGGTGGTGGTACATAATCCTCCTAGGGGTCCATAGGAACTACACCTGACTGAGACATACAGAGATATCCAAGGTGTGTCTGCAGAAACTACCTATCTCATACAGCACTGCTGGGGACCTGCAGCATGGCCTATCTCTGCTGTGGACCTGGTGCTGGGCGCCCCACCTCACCCTCAGGGTGAGTGCAGTACCTGCACAGTGTGACGGTGTATAGCTACTCTGTGCCAGTACCACACACGGTCAGTTCCCCCTACCAGGCCGAGGTGCTGTGGGGGTGCATACCCCATCTTGTGATCATCTGTAGACTGCTGATTTGCATGTGCAGTGCATCATGGGTATGGGTGGGTTAACCCTATCCTGGTGACCACAGCAGACTGTTTGTGTGGTGACTTGCAGTCCTTCTGCAGACAGCCAGGGGTTTGCTAGCAGCTGTAGAGCTGTAGCCCACTGGTTGCTTCATTGCCAGTGGAGCCAGAGGTCATGGGTTCAAACCCACAGTGGGGTTATTTGATAGGGCTGTCCAAAGCATTATCTATTTTTAATGTACATTAGTGCTGCCAGCAAAAACACCCTCAGCGTACTGTACCCATAAGGTGCCTCAGAGGCCGCTTTATAGGGCGCCCTATAGGGCACCTTATGGTTACCGTCCATATAAGGTGCACTATACAGTATCCTATGGAGCGACTGATAGGGTGCCCTATAGGGGACATTATAGGGTGCCGTGGCGGACAGTGCACTTTATAATGTGCCCTATGGAGTGCCTTATAGGGTGCCTCATGCGGCACCTTAGGTTACGGCATGTGAGGGTGTGTTTGCTGGCAGCAATTAATAAAATACAAATAAAGTGCAGCAGGACACAATACTTACATGTCAAAGCTGATGGCTCAACCAGCCTTAAGTATTAGGCACACTGGGGATCAAACTCATGACCCCTGTATCATCAGTTAGTGCCTTAACCATTGTGCTACACTGCTGTTCCTGTTTGCATGTCAGCGCACCTACTTAAGATTTCCATGCGTTTAAATGCACAGTGCTGCCATCAAAAACAGTGCTATGACCTTGCCGTGCCTCATAGGACATCCTATATAGCGCCCTATAGGCCACCCTTTAAGCAACATTGTAGGGTGCCGTGGCGGACAGTGCACTTTAAACTGTGCCCTCTGGGGTACCTTATGGGATGCCTTATGCAGCACCTTATGTTACAGCGCTTTGAGAGAGTGCGTTTGCTAGCAGCAGTAATTAAAATAAAATTAAAATGCCTCATTACACATAAATGGTAGTGCCTCAGCCAGCCTTATTCATTGGGCACAGTGGGGGATTGAACCCATGACCCCTGCACCATCTGTCAGTGTCTTCACCATTGTACTGCAGCCTTGCTCCTCTGTTTGCACATCAGCACGCCTGCTTATGCTTCCCACGTGCGTTACTCTGCACTAATGTGCGCGGCGCACAAGAGCGTGCGGCGCACAAGAGCGCGCACTCTAATCCCGTTTTGCTATTTTTGACCGGACCGCCCACTCCTTATATGGCATCCTGCAGACTAACGCGGCGCGCACGTTAAGAAACTTTAGTAAACATACCCCATAGTTCACTTTAGGAGTGATAGTCATTTTTGTTGCTTCAAGATGACCCCACCAAGAAAGATAGATCGGCGACCACTTCACAGTTATATTATGAACTGTAGAAAGGAGCTCCCCTTCATTGAACAGTAAAGTTTTACTAAGTGGATAGCAATAGTGGACTCCCAAATACTTCACCATTTTAGGCTCCCACAGAAAAGGAAAATCTTCCAGATCTGCCCTACAAACCCTTGAATTTAATGGGAATGCTACAGACTTTGACCAATTGATTTTATAACCTGATAATCCTGAATATTGATCTATCAACTCTAGAATAGCTGGTATAGAGCTGGGCGTGGTAAACAGCAGTAAATCATCAGCGTAAGCAGAAAGTTTAAATTCCAAGTCAGCTATAGACACACCTTTAACAGCAAGACTTTGTCTTAACAATAGGGCCAAAGGTTCCAAGGCCAGATTGAAAAGGATGGGTGAAAGGGGGCAACCCTGAAGGGTGCCATGCCCTAAAAGAAAAAATTTTGACTGAGTTGCATTTAAAGAGATATTAGCACTTGGTCTCGCATACATTAGTTTGATCAATTTACAGAAACCCTCGCCAAACCCAAACCACTTCAGAACAGCAAACAAGAAAGGCCACTCCAGTCGGTCAAATGCTTTCTCTTTGTCTAGCGATAATCCCACAAGTGCATCTTCCAAAATGTGACACAACACTCTAGCATTATCGGCTGTGGAGCATCCCTCAATGAAGCCACATTGGTCTGGATGTATCAAAGAAGGGATCAATTTGGAGAGACGACCAGCTAAAATGGCTGCAAAAATTGTATAATCTGCATTTAGTAATGAAATTGGACGGTAATTACTAACCAACTGAGGGTCCCTCCCAGGTTTTTCAAGAACCACAATATTTGCAGAGGCAAACGCTCCAGTCTGGGCCTCCACTTCCAAAAGAAGCCTGTGATATTGTTGAAGGTATGGGCCTAATATTTTGGAAAGGGTTTTATAAAATTCAACCGGAAGGCCATCTGGGCCAGTGGCCTTGCCCACTTGCATAGAGTTAATAGCCTGGATAATTTCCATGACCGTAATCTGTTTGTCTAGTCCTGCCGCTATATCCTGATCTAATACCGGCCTCTGTGTATTGGCCAGTAATCTATCAAACTCCTCCTCAGAGAAATCTATCTCTGGGGAGTATAACTGAGCATAAAATTGGCAAAAGGCCTCTGCAATATCAGAGTCCTTGACAATCAATTGCTGCACTTGAGGATCTCTCAAAGCAGTGATGCGAGAAGTTTCCTTATAGCCTTTTAACGAGTTAGCTAGTAACCGTCTGGCCCTGTTACCTTCTAAGTAATACCGCCCTTTCTGTACTTGAATATTCTGTGAAGCCTCAGTAGTCAAAATTGAGTTATATTTAAATCTAAGACGCTGTAACCGTATCAGAATATTAGGATCAGTTTTCTGACCTATAATGCATTTTCCCACTTTAATCTGCTTGCCTAAAACTTCAAGTTCTGCTTTACGCTGCTTAGCTTGTCATATAGCAAAACTGGTAATGGTGGCCCACATATTAGCTTTAAAGCCTTCCCACAACACCCAACATGAGGTATCCTGAGGTAAATTAAACTGAAAATACTCCTCTATAGCCAACAGGATAGTTTCCCGGAACTCCTGGCTATCAAGAAGAGTTCTATCAAACTGCCAGCATGAATGAGATGGGCCACTCGTTGAGTCAAATAGGGTGAGTGAGATTGCAGAATGATCAGAGATATGAGCCGCGTGTATATTGGTCTCACTAATTCTAGAGCATAGTCCAGTGATGGCTAACCTTTTTGAGCCCGAGTGCCCAAACTGCCGCACAAAACCAAAGAATTTCCTCAAAGTGCCAGCACGTCAATTAAACCTTAACAACAATATTTTAGAGCCTTATAATGATGTTCCAGATCACCCATTTTGGGCAAGGATACTGGGGCGTTACAAATTACACAACACTTGTCTTTAACCATGATGAAGAAGTAGTCCATTTCCCATTCATCATGAAAGTGGTAGGTTTTGCTCTTCTTTGGAACCCAGCTCCCGCGCGGGTCCTATAATCTCGCGAGAGGACGGCGCACGAGCCCTAGCGTGCAGCTTCTCGGCGAGAGGCGCGCAGAAGCTCTGACCGGAAGGGGAAGCGCGGGGCTGGGCTGGGGCCTTTCTCCTAGCACAGGGGTCTGCAACCTTTAAGACATAAAGAGCCACTTGGACCCGTTTCCGAAGGGAAAAAAAAAACTGGGAGCCGCAAAACCATTGCGACATTTAAAACAAATCTAACACTGCATATATTGTTTCTTACAGTGTACCATCATAATCACAATCACAATCATAGCCTGAGGTAAATATGAGGGCCCAAATGTAATCCACATTATAAATATATTATTATATTATTGTCACTTTTCTTTTAATATTTTTTTGACCCCCCTCTCAGAACTACTTTTCATAGAAAACGTTAAATTTACTTACCGTATTTTCCGGCGTATAAGACGACTGGGCGTATAAGACGACCCCCTACTTTTCCTGTTAAAATATAGGTGTTTGGCCTATACTCGCCGTATAAGACTACTCCTCTTCCAGCGCACACCAAAAAAAATACGCCGGAAAATACGGTTAATTAATCACAACAAGTAACAATATTTGATTTCAAAATTATGATGATTTTGTAGTCAAATCACTAATATGAAATAAAATTATTTTTTCTACCTTTGTTGTCTGACCAATTTATTCTCTGATCATGCTGGTCCCGATCTGAGGCTTCTGCTTTCCTGTCTTCTCTTAGCTCTGTTTCTGTGGTCTATGGTCCATCTGCCATTTCTTATCTCTTCTTTCGTTTTCTTCACTTCTTTCCATCAGCCTATTTCCAGTCCCAGTAACCCTCCCCAGTATCAGCCCCTTTCCAGTCCTCACTCCCAGTACCTTCCAATGTCAACTTGCATTCCCATGATTGCCACTGGTGTCCATTCCCTTCCAGTCCCCCTCCTTCCCCACTGACCAGTCCCTTCTAATACAAATACCATGGCAGCCCCTCTCAGATCCACTCCCTTCCAGTTCCATTCTCCCATCCCCTCGCATCAGCCCATTTGTAGCCTTAGCCCCCAGTTTTCTTCCAGGGCCAGCAGCTCTATCCTCCCCTCCCCACAATCAGCCCATTCTCAGTCAAAGCCCCCCAATCAGCTCACTTCCAGTGCTAATCCCCCCTCAACCCCATTACCAGTGCTAGCCTCCCCTAATCAGCCCAATACCACCAGTCCTACCCCCCCCATCACCAGTCCTATCCCCCCATCAGCCCATTTCCAGTCCTAACCTCACCGATCAGCTCATTTCCAATGCTAGCCCCCCATCAGTCCATTATCAGTCATACCCCCCTATCAGCCCATTACCAGTCCCAACCCCCCCCTTGATCAGTCCATTCCCAGTCCTAGCCTTCAACCCATTACCAGTCCTAGTCCCCTCCCATCTGCCCATTACCAGTGCTAGCTCCCCCATCAGCCCATTATAATCCTAAGACGCAATGTCTCTCGCCTCTCTCCAGCATTTATCCCGTCTGTCCAGTATGTCCCTGTCTCTCCCCTTTGTGCATGCCAGCCCCCCTCCCTCCATGTCAGCCCCCGTCCTTCCATCTGTCCATGTCAGCTCCCTCCCTCCCTCCCTCCCTGTCAGCCCCACTGTCCATGTCAGCCTCCCTCCATGTCAGTCCCCCCTCCCTCCATGTAAGCCCCCCTCCTTCCCTCCATCCATATCCGCTCCCTCCCTCCATGTAAGCCTCCCTCCCTCCATGTAAGCCCCCCTCCCCCCCCATGTCGATGGTAGCCCCCCCCTCTCCCCATGTCGATGGTAGCCCCCCCTCTCCCCATGTCGACCCCCCCCTCTCCCCATGTCGATGGTAGCCCCCCCCTCTCCCCATGTCGATGGTAGACCCCCCCTCTCCCCATGTCGATGGTAGCCCCCCCCTCTCCCCATGTCTTCCTCCCTTCGTCTGCAGCCACGGCTCCCTGCCTGTTAGGGAACCGCGACTGTGCTTGTAAAATCGTTGCGGAGCCCTTCCTGTCTTGACGGGCTCCGTGCAGCATTGTCCCGCCTCTAAAGGAAGTTGTAAGTAGCCGGACTTCATTTCTCATCCACTCAAGTTAGTCTACTCCCAATACTTTATTTATGATCACAAATAACTATTATAGTCTCTTACTAACCATGTAAATCTACCCCTCTGGTTCCTTGTAACATAGTTTTATGACTCCTTGTAACATAGTTTTATACTTCCCCTTTATGTTAATAACCCTCACATTGTTTTCCATTTAACCTAGTTATTATGCAACCTAGTTTATGTTCACCTAATATTTAATGTAATTCAATATTGCACTGTTCTGCTATATTGTTGTTTAAGTTCCTTGTAAACCGCCCCTGATCTCTGGAAGGGGCGGTATAAAAAAGCACTGAAATAAATAAATAAATAAATATTCTTTGTCCATAGGGTGTTGCAACCGCCATATGTCTATCAGCCCCAATTCTTGCATTAAAAATGAAAGAACAGGATGAGCTTTGGGGACCTTATTAGTTCTCACTGGACTCCTGTCTAACAAGGGGTCAAGTACGAGTTTAAAATCTCCCCCCACAATAGTTGGATAGCTGGACACCTCTTGTGCCAAGGCCGCAATGGAGCTAAAGAAGGCAGGGCAATCTATATTAGGAGCATATATATTAATCAAGACCAGTTCTATGGATCCTATTTTAAGGACAACCATTGCCCACCGCCCTTCTGTATCAGATCTAGTTTGTATCACAATGGGGGATAGAGATTTCCTTACTAGAATGGCTACCCTGTTTTTTTTTGATTGGCAGCAGAAAAAGCCACTAGTGAAAATGATGTTATATCGAATTTTAATGACTCCTTCGCATTTAAATGTATCCCTTGTAACAGTAGGATGTCAGCACTTTCCTTGCGTCCATATAAAAATATCTTTTTCCTCTTTAAGGGATTGTTAATGCCCTTAACATTCAGTGAGACTATCTTAAAGGGAGACATATTGACAATATAGTACAAAATGACAGTCAACTGATACCGAAACATACCAAGTTGTAACATATGATTTTACATTGTTGATCCACACCTTAAAATACCTCACAATTATAGCTGCACTTATAGCCCAAGAAAAAAAAAACACAAAAAGAAAATCCACTGCTTAGCCATTGCCCCTATAGAAGATCACTCAAAATAAAAATACATAGTTCTAAAAAACAAAGCCACCAAAACCCTGGGGAGCTATAACAGCACAAAACTTAGCGGGTGATCCCAAAGGGACAAGACAGGCATAGAGGGAAAAATTAACTAGTTTACTTCAACTCCTCTGCCGTTTAAATCAACTTAAACTACACATTACCCACTCCAGAAACAAGAAAACAGTGTCCCCAAACCCGGAGCACCAAAGGTTATAGCGAAACTGCCTCCACCATAACAATTTATGTTCACAAAAGGCCGCATGTATGTAGGCAAGGCTGTCCCACTCCTCCAAGCCCCGCTGCCCTCCCAACTACAACAGACATCACAAACAACACTAAACACAAAAGAAGAGAGAAAGAAACAAAGAGTAAGACATTATTGACCAGGGCAATACCCTGGAGTTCCTCCAAGAGAGTCACATTGAATGGCACATTGAATGTCAACTCTGCATGATTGAATGTCAACTCTGTATGGATGAGTCACTTCTTCACGACCTCAGACCAGTCAAACCACCCAAATAAGTAAGCGTTGAAGAACTTTTACAAGCCACTGATTGCAAGGCAAGCTTTCACTGCATCAACACCAACTCCTTATTCTCTAAGAATCCGTGCAACTCCCCTGGAACATCAAAAGTCCTAGTCTGGTTGTGCAGCATGACTCTCATGCGAGCAGGGTAGAGTAACCCAAAATGGGTCTGCAGCTACACTAAGCATGGACTTAGCGCCAAAAAGCTCTTTCTCCGATCTACCGTCACCTTCGCGAAGTCAGGGAAGAATAAGAGTTTATGTCCCTGATAGTCCAAGGGAGAATGTGCTCTGGCTGCTTCCATTATTTGTGTTACTTGTTGAAAGCGCAAAACTTTGAGGATGATTGGATGTGGACGCTTGCCCGCAATCACGGACTGAGTAGGAACTCGATGGGCACAGTCAATCTCAAAAGGCATGGTGAACTTCACCTTCAACACACCCGGGATCATTGCAAAAAAAGCTATCATGTCAGGACCCTCGGCTCCCTCTGGAACTCCCAAAATTCTTAAGTTGTTCCTTTGAGCACGATTGTTACCATCTTCCAACTCTTTTTGCAATGATTGTATCAACTTTTCTTGCTTCTCAATGGCTCTGAACTGCTCCCCATGCGTTGCCACCACACTCTCCATCGTTCTCCAGTCTGACCGTGATTAACTTCAAAGTACTTTTCAAGGTGCTTATATCCTCCTGCATTGTGCACGAGTCTCCATTATCTTTGACCAAGTCCTTGACAGCGTGAATCTCAGAAAGAAGTTCTTGTAAGGCCTCAGGACAATCTCTGATGACCGCCATCTTGTGAGGTGAGAGAGGCTCCATTTTGGTTCTCTTTGCGCTGGCATTTTGAGGTATTTGGTAATCCAGCTGCATCGGCTTGGGGCCAGACATATCCAGGATCAAATGATATCAGAGTAGGTAGGAACTGCTTGGTTAAAGGCTGCAGAATTCAGGATTCATGACCATTGCCCTCCAGAGCACAGCTCTTACGCGACCATCTTGCCCGGTGCTAGGCTCCGTCCCCCAAAGGTCTTTATCTTATCTCCCCTGTCTCTCCTCTCCTCTAGAGTATACATATTTAGGTCTTGGAGTCTCTTTTCATACGTCTTCTGGTGCAGGCTACAAATCATTTTGGTCGCCTTTCTCTGAACCGTTTCCAATCTTTTTAGATACTTTGTGAGATATGGTCTCCAAAACTGAACATAATATTCCAAGTGAGGCCTCACCAGTGACTTGTAAGTGGCATTAGTACCTCCTCCTTTCTGCTGGTAATTCTTCTCTGCATGCAACTCAGCATCCTTCTGGATTTGGCCACCACCTTGTCACACTGTTTCGCCACTTTGAGTTTCTCAGAAACAATCACTCCGAGGTCCTTCTCCTGGTCCATGCACACCAACATTTGCACCCTATCTCATACAATTCACTTGAATTTCTGCATACCAAGTGCATGCCACTGCACTTCTTCGCATTAAATCTTAACTGCCAAGCATTAGACCATTCTTCCAGCTTTTGCAGATCTTTCCTCATGATATCCATTCCCTCAGGGGAGTCCACTCTGTTGCAAATTTTTGTGTCATCTGCAAAAAGATAGTCTTTTCCATTTAGTCCTTCAGTAATATCACTCACAAATATATTGGATAGTACTGGCCCCTGGACCGATCCCTGGGGCATGGCACTAATCACCTTCCTTTCATCCGAGTGAGTTCCTTTTACCCTCACCTTCTGTCATCTGTCAGCCAGCCAATTTCTGATCCAGTTTACCACCTTGGGACCCATCCTCAGGCTGGTTATTAAAAAACCTAAATGAGCCAGGAGCAGCTATAAATCCCGATGTGGACAATTTTGGTCTTACATGTGCACTCCCTATATGAAATGAGGCGTACATTTTTGACCTACCCAGGTCACAGTCTAACAATGCTGCCAACACACCCTATTGCAATTTTTACATATTATGGATATGAATGTGTAAATTCAGCCCTAAAATCAACATTTTACATGTAGATGTCATTTCCATGAATAAGACTGGATTTTCCATGAATAATACTTCTGAAATAATTTCCTATGTGCCAAGAGCTGATGTACTAAAATCTTGATTTATTTTTGGTTTGAGGATTTCTGGAAAATAGATTGTATGGACATCCTTTAGAGAATAAACTTAGAATTCCATATATATATGGTAGACTGGTCCCATGTTCCAGTCTGCCAGCCTCTTTGCTATCTTGGAGGAGTAAGATAATCTGAAAAGGGAACATTGCTTTGGTGTTGCAGGAACAAGCTGAAACTAGAAATGCCTACCAAGGAATATGGTATCTTCTTACACCAATGATATGTCTAGACGCATATGTCCAGGAGGGAAGGGTTAAAACACCCATTGCAGTTGGTGGTTTGATCATTAGGAATGCAGATAGCTGGTCAATGGTGGGGGCATGAGGACTGATTCATAACCTTCTTGCCTGTTATGAGGGTGGCAGACCTTATGCATCACTTAGATAGGATTGTATATAATGCTGGAAAAGAGTCATCTATCATGGATATGTGGGTACCTAAGACAAAGGAAGGTGCAATATGGGAGGTTCTGGAAACAGAATTTAGGTTTTTAGATAGAAATTCAAATACAGAACCTTCAGGATGATATTTGCAGAAATGCTTTCTGTTCCATGTGCAAGACCCCAGTTGCAGGCTGAGTTTGCGTCTATGCATGGATGAGATAATGCAGCAGAGATTTTATAGGAACTGGACAAGCTAGGGAAGGATGGACTCCATTTTAACCATTGGTTGTTGTGCTAGCATTGAAAAAGTTGAGAGAGCAGCTTTTTAACTAGTTAATTTGGGGAAACCACAGTTGCTCAAGAGTGCAGAGTTCAGACTGAGATACAGTATCTCTTCAAAGGCAAATTGGGGCAATTGGAATATTCTTTTTTGACTCTACTTTTATTAATTTTCAAACATGCAAATACAAACACATATCAAATAATTCTCCCTAAACTCCCCATCACTCACCCCATATCCTCTAAGTATTCTATAACCATATTCACAGTACCACTCAAAAATACTCTACATCCATTCACCATAACTTTACACATCTATTTTTTTCTGAGCTCACCTCATAAAAGATGTCCAATGTTTGTGAAACACCTTCACCATTGCGAATAGCAGTGAGCTTGCTTTGGAAAGAAGCATTCCACAATCATTGAAGAATCTGCTTCCAACCCAGGATCTGAGGTGATTTCCACATCTTTGTAAGATCACTCCTAATGGTTTTAATAAGGGTAAGGAAGCAGAGATAATAAAGGCCTCAAAAGGTAAATTTAACTGGTACTTGTGACCTTGGGCAAGTCACTTTACCCTCCATTGCCTCACAAGAAAAAGCCTGGCAATCTACTTCCGGTCATACCTTGCCAAGAAAACTCAGATGCAGCTGGGTCACTAGGAGTCAACATTGACTTGACGGCACTTAGAAAAAAAAGTCTTAAGGCATATCTCTGCTTTTATGCCAAAATGGTTGTACAACAGGACAACTCCACCAAAATATATAGGAGATTGCCCTCCTGTCCACAGTCTCACCAACACTTATCTGGCATTTGAGGACAAATTTGTGGTAAGCTTGGTGGAGTCATGTACCTTTAAAGCAAAATTTTAAAGCAGATATAGAGATGCAAGTAACGTGCTTAGAGACCTCTCCACTAAAACCTCCAAAAATGTGATATGCTTAGGCTTTAAGGAAACCCCGATCCCCAAGATCCTATAAAGTCTAGGAAGCAATCTGTCCTATCCAGCTTCCGTTTGTAGTAGGGATTCAAATGCAATAAGTTCATGGGTGAACATCTCTTTACAAAGATCAGTACAAAAGATATTCCATACTTGAAGAAAACAAAAAAGTCCTGCCTTGGGAGATCATAGCTTCTTGAAAGGAAGTAAAATCTCTTAAAATACTGCCATCAAAAAATTGACCTGCAAGCCCTTTGATTCTCACCGACAGCTCTCAGAAAAGCATGAGTCCCTCGGTAACCCTAGCAAAAATCCCAATGGAGTCAAGCAAGACAAAACTCTCCCCAAAAGAGTTGCCCATGCTTCTGTCCCTAAATTTACAAAGTAAACACTAGACCTGGGGCATTACTTCACTCTCTTTAGTACTAATGCTTTGAGTCCAAAGAAAAGATTCAATAGCCTCACTTTCTCAGTATGGCCTGTTCAATATGCACCCACGGTTTACTGTGTTCCATATGCCACTCAAGTACAACTCGCAATTGAGCAACCCTGTAATATCTTTTCAAGTCATGGACACCAAGCCCCTCCAGAACGATCTCAAATGAAGACCTTAGCTGCAATCCTAAAAGGTTTCTGCTTCCGGATAAAAGTGAAGATCTTTTGATTAAAGGCCCAAAGCTTCCTCTTGGGTATATGCCCAGGGAGTGTCTGACATAGATATAAGAACTGGGGGAGGAGCAACATCTTGATAGTAGCAAATCGCTCAGCCAAAACCAGTGATCCAAATCTCAGACTAAGGGGGGATTTTCAGTGGCAGCAGCCAGCACAGTTAAAGCGACTGGCCATCACCGCTTTAGCTTTGCCCCGGATATTCAATGCCAGCGCCATATCCAGGACCCAGCATTGAATATCCAGATTGTGATCTTACAAACTGGTCAGTGGCAATATTCAGCAGCTGGCCAGATTGCAAAACCGGCTAAAGTTAGGACAGTCATTTGCATTGAATATCCCCCCCCCCATGTTGAACCTATACATACTGGCCGCGTCCGCCCCAAGATATTTTAGTGATTCCTTTGTTTCATTAAAAGAGAGTGAATGTACCAGGTGCTGAATATGAGCTCCATCTAGGGTTATATTGAGCAATTCAGATTTAGACCAAGGTAAACCCAGATAGGTGACCATGGGCATTTCAACTCCTGCATAAGAGATGGAAGAGACTGTTGCATTTGTGTCATGGTTGACATAATGTCATCTGTAAAGAGAGATATTTTAAACTTCTTTGTACTTCATGACATTCTCTTACAGCTCAAAACCTTGCAGCCAAAGGCTCCATAACCAGAGCAAACAAAAGCTGGAACACAGGACAGCCTTGCCTAGTCTCATGGCTCAACTGAGTAGCTCCCATTCACCTTTAGTGCATACTCAGAATAGAATAAAGTGCTGTAATCCAAAACAAAAAATTGAAGCCAAAGCCTAATCATCAAAGAACTGCCTGCATAAACTGCCATACCACTCATTCAAATGCTTTTTCAGCATTGATTGCTAGTAAAACAAGTGGTCTTATCTAATATGGCCTCCAAAAATAAGGTTAATCAGCTTCCATACATTATTACCAGCAAGTCTTCCTGTGATGAAACCCGATTGGTCTTCATAAATTGTCTCCTATGAATGGATTTAAATATCCAGCTAGGATTTTCACCATGAGTTTTACATAGATTTAATAAAGAAATCTATAGCACTGGATCTTTACCTGGCTTGTAGATAATAGTTATGCCCACCTCTACCATCAAAGTATCCAGGAATCCTCTCTGGAGGATGGAGTTATTGAGGTCTGACAATCATGGAGCTAACAAAAATGCATAACATTTACAAAACTTCAAGGACAGACCATTTAGGCCAGGAGACTTCCCTGGTTTAAGATCTGTAATGGTCGCCAAAACATTTTCCACAATTAGAACATCCAGAACCGAGGCCTGCCCTGGAGTAAGAATTGGAAAGCTAATCATCGATAGATACTCAGAGAGCTCTTCAGAAGAATACAACTGCCAAAAGAAATGTACAAATTGTTCTCAGATAGCTGAACCGTCAGTTAACATTTCTTCAGTGACCCCATAGACTCCCAGGATATGATTATTGAGAATCTGTTGGTGAAGTTGAGAGGCTAATAGCTTACAGTGCTTTATGCTGGCCATATCAGAGTGAATTTTATCTGCCCATAAGGATTGCAGTTGTCTCTTCAAGGCAATCAACTCCTGCTCCTTGCCAGAAGCTAGAGAGATATTTATCTCGTTCTCAAGACTCTTAATGGCAGCTGTTAGTTGCTGAAACTGGGCTTCCCACTGCTTTTTCTACCAACTTGCACATTGTATAAACTTATCACATACCATCACCTTAAAGGCATCCCAAGCTATCCCATCCTTGTGTCAAATTCACTTCAAAATAGCTCCATTTCACTAAAAATATTTGATCTTTCTAATAGACTTTCTTAAGTCTCCAAAAATGGAGCCCTTCATTTACCAACAAGAGTTTCCAGGCCACTAAGACAGGCACATAGTCAGACTATATCCTATCCCCTATTTTGACATCCTCTACTAATGGGCACAGAGCAGAATCTAAGAAAAAATGATCAATGCAAGAGTAGGAGTGGTGGGGTATAGAAAAAAAAGATATACGTCCTCAACTGTGGATGCAGATGCTAACAGGTATCAAATGCTCCTAGGGATCTCATTAGAAGTTTAAGAGCTTATTGATCTTCACTTCTTCGGACTACCCCACTAAAGGCATCAAGGCCAGGTGGTAGGCATTAGAGTAATATTAAAATCATCTCCTAGTATCCAAAGTCTATTACGTAGAGTAACCAATTTGCTTTCCAGCTCTGCATAACAAGCTTTCTGGTTTACATTATGAGCATAAACACACCAATTTAAATACATTTGGATAAGGGGAAAACTCTAGAACCAAAAATCAGCCACATGGATCGACAACCTGTTCCAGAATATCTGGCGGGAGAATGCAAAATACCTGCAGCAGGTCTAAATGTGGATGCCCCTGTCGTTCCTGAAATCGAATGGAGACCCATTAGTCCATTCCACCTCCACTGCACCCCCTTGCCTATTTGCATGTTCTTGTACTGGAGTCGTCTGTAAACGTTTTTGGAATGGCTTCAGAGACATCCATGTGCATGTCTTCAGATGTCCTAAATCACAACTGAGCCTTTTAAAATGATCCCCTTAATGACAGTCTTTTTAGAGCTCAGTAGCTCCAAAATCTCAAAGCCAATTTCCTCAAAAGCCTTCACTGCATTCTCCATTTTGTGAAACCTAAAGTTTGTCCCTTGATGGTTGTAACATCCCTTGTCACAGAACCTATAGAGTGTCATGCTGACAAGTCATTGAAGATACTATTTGGTAAGTGTCTCATTTTTGTTCTTCTCAGCTCTGGCCTTGGAAAGTATGCACTGAAAAAAAGACTATAATGTCCCTGGATAAATTTGAGTGGAGGTTCCCCAGGGCTTGATGTATCCAACCAATCTTTACCCCTGCTCAATCATCCTTATTACTGATGACCCTCAAGTGATTCATAAATGTTTTGAAGTACATCTTCACAATTAGAGTATTCAGGGGATTCAGTATCCATCTAAAGCAGAGACAGCATTGCCGTCTTCTATTTTCAAGATCCTCTAATTTATCAGATAATTCTGCTTTACTCAATTGTAACTCTTCCACTTACTTTTCAAATGTTAAGAACACTTCCACTTAATCATCTGCTCTCTGCAGCACTGCTTCAACCCACAGATCGTGTTCCAACATGGTCAAAATGTTGCTAACTCACTACAAACTGCTGCTATATCTGTTTTGATCTCCTTAAGCCATTCACACAGCTTGGCAAAAGCACGTGCCTCATCGATTCATGGCAAGCCCTGTGGATAGTTGCTCTAAACTGTGTTCAGCCGGGTGGCTTTCTCCTTTGCATCAAGATTCATCCTTGTCAAGCAGAATGTCTTTCTCTAAGGATTTTTCTCTTCTTATGATGTGTCCAAAGTATGAAAGTTAACTTCTTGTAATTTGAGTCTACAAGGAAAGCTTAGGTTTGATTGCCTCCAGTACAAATGGATTTGATCTTTAGACAGTCCATGGTATACTCTATTCTTTGCCAGCACCATAATTCGAAGGCATACAATTTTTTCCTGTTTGTCTTCTTCACTTTTCAGCTTTTGCATCCATATAATGTTATTGAAGATACCATGGCTTGGACAAATTGAAACTTTATACACAGAGAAACATCTCTGCACTTGAAAATCTTGTCTAGGCCCTTCATAGCAGTTCTGTCAAGAGCAATGTGCCATCAGATTTCTTAACTGCTATCATTTCATTATTTATTATGGCTCCAAGTAGGTTGAAGTTTCTACTATTTCTATTTTTTCTCAATGTAATTATTGATGAAATAATTGATTTTGTCAATTGCCAGGATCTTTGTCTTCTTCATGTTAAGGTGCATGACCATTTTAAGACTATGCTCTTGATTCTGATAAGCAGATGTTTCAGATTATCTTTACTTTCAGGCTGTAATGTGATATTGTCAGCATAGAGAAGATTGTTGAGTCTTCCACCATTCTTCACACCTTCGTTGACCTCATACAGATCTGCTTCTCTGATGATTTGTTCTGCATATAAATTTAACAGATATGGGGAAAGTATGCAGCCTTGTCATATACCTTTACCAATTTTAAATCATTCTGTTTCTCCATGTTCCATTTGAATTGTTGTTTCTTAATCAATGTAACGTTTGTGCATGAGAACTAGCAAATGTTCTGGTATACCCATGCTTCTTAATGTGGCCCAGGGGTTTTCACAATGAAAGGCCTTGCTGTAATCAATGAAATGCACATCGATATCTTTTTGGTATTCTTTTGTTTTTTCAAGGATCCATCTCACAGCCATAGGGATGTCTTTTTTCCTCACACTTTCCTGAACCCTGCTTGCTTTTCAAGCAGTTTTCATTCCAGGTATGGTTGTATTCTCCTTTGAATGATTTAGAATAGAATCTTGATGGTGTGTGGAATCAGAACAATTGTGCAATAATTTCAATAGCCAGTTGGATCACCTTTCTTCAGTATTGGTATGAACATAGTTCTTTTCCAGTCAGTTGGTCATGGTATTGTCATCTAAATTTCTGGGCAGAGCTTTGTAAGTATTGTAACAGCTGCATCTGATTGGAGTAATACTTCAACGGGAATGCCACCAATGCCCAGTGCTTTGTTCTTTGATAATGCTTTCAGCGTAATTTCAACTTCTTCTTTCATTACCAATGGTCCCTGGTTGTAACTTAGTAACATAGTAAATGACGACAGATAAAGACCAGTATGGCCCATCTAGTCTGCCCAGTAAGTTGGCAAGAGTAGGTGCACCTGTCACTCCGTGCAGGCCACCCCTCCCAATGTCTTTGTTTAAGGGGTGAACCCACCACTCCGTGTAGGATACCCCTGTATGTTGAGAAATTAGTTAAGTTTATTTTGCTTTTATCCTGTTGCTGTAAAGGGATCCACTGTGTCTGTCCCATGCCATTTTGAATTCTATCACTGTATTTGCCCCCAACACTTGCAAGGTATAGGTTGAAATGACTATTGATCCTCTTGATCTTTATGCTTTTATTGACTTGGTGCATTCTTTTGACCTTTCCTTGATCTTCTCAACATCATTCAACATGTATCCTTGAGCTTCATTTAGCATTCCAATTTGAGGGTGAAATTTTCTCTTTAACTCTCTTAGCTTTAGGAAAGCAAATCTTGCTCTTCCTTTAATATTTTCTGTTTCTATTTTCTTGCATGCATCATTGTAGTACTTCTCTCTATCTGATCATGTTGCACATTGGAAATCTCTGTTACGTTCTGTGACTACCTCTCTTTCTCCTCTGATTTTAGCTTCTTTACATTTCAGAGAAATTTTTAGAGTGTCTTTGGACATTTTTGCTTGTTCACCTTTTGCAGAGACTTTTCATGTTCTTCGAACTTTCTTGATGTTATCCCACAGCCTTCTGGTACTCTGTCATTTGTATTCAAAGCGGCAAATCAAGTTCCCAAGCATTCTTTAAATTCTGGTGGTATATTTTCAAGATCACACTTTGCTATATTCCTGAGTGGCTTGCTTTTTTCAGCATTAGCTTGAGCTTGCATACTAGTATTTTAGTATCATAGTCAGCTCCATGGTTTGCGATAATAGAGAGCTTTTCTATCATTGACTTCACAGATGTAGTCAATTTGATTTTTGTACAATCCTTCGGGCAAAGTCCATGTATACAGTGCTTATGGTGTTGCTAGAAGGTTTTTGAGATGAATAGATTGTTGGTTTTGCAGAGCTCTATCAGGTTTTCTCCAGCTTCATTTCTGTTGCCAAGCTCACATTTTTCAACCACTTTGTCTTCTTCCTTGTTCATAACATTTGTCCTGCATTCGCCCATGACTATCAGTATAACCTGTTTGCATATTCTGTCAACTGATCAGCCTCGTCCTATTCTGTATCTATTGTTGGCACATATAACTGAATAATAGTTGTGTTGATGGGCCTTCCTTGTAGAGCAATATAAATTAAGCGATCACTAACTGCATTGTATTTCATTATGGCTCTTACAAGTTTTTTCTTAATTATAAATGCAAGACATTTTCTACTTTGTCTTTCATTTCTGATGTAGCATGCCATGTGATTTTCAGGTTTAAAGTGCCTGATGCCAGTCTGCTTCAGTTTCCTAACAACCAACAGATCAAGTTGTGCAAGCTCCATTTTGTTCTTGACCAGCACCAGCTTTCCTTGGAGTCCTGCTTCGTACATTCCATGTCGCAATATATAAGACCTCTTTGTGGTTTCTGACTCTCATGTAAAACATGGCTACAACGGTAGTCAGAAGTCCTGACCACATCATAAATGCCAGCTTTACATCAAAGAGTCTTCAACTCTTTCTCAGTAACTCACTGAGTGCCTTCCAACCTGAGAGGCTCATCTTCCAGCACTATATCACAACTAGATTTGTTGTGACTATCCATTGGGTTTTCATGGCAAAATACGGAAGTGCCACTGAACCCATAGAAATAAAAGGGTCATGGTGGCACTTAACAATGCATGTTAATCTTTAGTAAACATACCCCTTTGTGTTTCTGAATTTTCAGAAGGAAATTGGAAAGTGGTAGAAATAGGGATAGATAAACTGAACTAGGTGTACCCAGTGATCCCAATTGTATTAAGGATAAATGCATGCAAAAAAAAATGTTTTTGTCAGGCCAGGTTTCAATAGCCCGGTATTAAAGACTGGTATACTTCACACCTGTGTCCCTTTTACTTCATACAAAAATACAACCGGGACCGGAATAGAGGAGGTACATCAGACTCTGAGCAATGGTTGTTGGATATGAGGAGCTGAATGATTTTTTGAAAGTATTTCCCCTGAAGCAGGATGAATAATAACTTTGATGGTCATCCGAAACATGACACTGTGTCGGGGTTCACCAGGTAAAATAGAAGTTTCTAATTGGACTACAGCCATTCCTCGCTTAACGACCGAGTTCCGTTACAACGACCCGGTCGTTAAGCGAATTGGTCGTTAAGCGAGGAAAGGCATACTAAAGCTAAAGGAGAAAAATACAGTACGATATGCTGAAACTTGACTTGTTTTAAGGCATATGAAGGGATGGAGCAGGCTCGTAATTTTTTAAAAATCGTTCCCAGTATGGTATGGGGAGGCAACACATAGCTCAGTGGAGGCCGGACTAGAAGAACTACAGAAATATGACGGCAGAAAAAGCAAGTGCAGACATACCAAGCAGGAATGAATCTGAGAGCTCGCACTTGCGACCATCGCTTCGCCGTTACGACCGCTCACCGTCGGTGATATGGTCGTAAGTGTGAGCGGTCGTAACGGCGAAGCGATGGTCGCAAGTGCGAGCGGTCGCTAAACAGGTAGGTCGTTAAGTGAGGACTACCTGTATATCTGAATTTCCAGAAGACATTTGACAAAGTCCCTTGTGAGAGATACCTCAGGACTTTAAAAGTCATGGGATAGAAAACAATGCCCTGTTTTGGATTTGAAACTGGCTAAAAGATATGAACAGATAGCTGGGATCAGTTTTCTCACTGGAGAAAGGAAAATAGTGGAGTACCCCAGAGAACCATACTGCAACCAGTGTTTTTAACAAAATTTGGAGAAGGAACTGAAGAGTGAGGTGATTAAATTTGCAAATGTCACAAAATTATTCAAAACTGTTAAATCTTGAGTTGATTATGAAGACTTGCAAGAGTCTGTGGTGAGACTAGTGGACTGGATATCTGAATCACAGATGAAGTTTAATATGGATGTATACAGGGAAAAGATCCTAACTATTGGTACACAATGATGGGTTCCATATTTGGAGTCACCACCTAAGAAAAGGATCTTTGAGTTATTGTGAACCATGGTTTATGGTTTATTGGTTTCTTAATATGCTGCTTCTTGGGTAAGGCAGGGAAGCAGTTTACAATAAAATAAAATAAAATTAAATCAATAAAGAACTATACATTGATATAGGAAGGAAGAGATAAGTAAAGGAACAAAGAAGAGTGCAAGGTTATCACGCAGGTCCAAGCTTCATACTGCTCCCAGTTCATCCCCAAAAGCTAGTTTGAATAGGTGGGTCTTAAGACACACCTTCAAGGTCTTATACGAAGACTCAGTGAGTAAATCTGGAGGCAAAGGAGGTCATTTTAAAAGGCTTAGTCATGAAGTAGGATGTCTGAAGACGTGCATGTGGACAACAAAATCATGGAGACATCTCCGAAGTCATTCCACAAGTGATGTTTACAAATTTCTCCTGTGCGGGGACAGTCAAGTAGGCGAGGGGCATGTTGGAGGTGCTTTGGACTTACACATCTCTGTATGATTTCAGGAATGACTGGGATTTTTGTGGGCATGTCCACATTTAAACCTGCTACAGGCACAAATAGGCACCAGGAAAGTGCTTGTTTTGACCTTAAAACATTCAGAGAGTATAGAGAAATTGGAGAGTTAAGTGATTAATCTAAGATCACACAGATCTACACTGGGATTGAATGCTGGCCATCCTACTCTCAACATACTACTTTTATTATTATGCTGTTATAGACCTACATTCTGAGATGATATTCCAGGGATGTCTATGTAAACTTCTATATAGATTCCATATTGAGCACGTCCACGTTTCTGAAATCGTGCCCAATCTTTCATGTGCCTGCATTTTTTTCAGACAGTCTGGCTTTGACGTCCCAGATTGCACTTGGATATCCCATTGCAAAATGTGCCTCAAAGTTTTCTACAAGGTAGGAGACACAAAAAAGAATGCTGAGTGTCTTGTGCTCTCTAGTCTTGCCTGGAGACAGGAGGGCTGTTCAAGTGGTTATCGTGGAGAGATTGGAAAACCTGGCAGGGGTGTGAAGAGAAATTACTGATATCAGGTATGGTGGGGAATAAGAGTATAGAGTTTTGTGTATTAGTGTAAAAATTTTGAATTGAATGCAAGTGAAAACTGGGAGCCAGTGGAACTGTAAGGGGTGACATCATCACATTTTGACACGTGACATAATATATGTACTGTAGTGTTGTGGATTGACTGAATGCATAATAATTCAGACTGAAAAAGACCAGAGTAGATGGAATTACAATAATCAATATGTGAGATAACGTGGATAAGGGTGAGAGTATGTTGGGCAGCAGAATTCAGGAAAGTACGAACAGCCCGAAATTGACGTAGCGCTAGGAAGGAAGTCTTAACAATTGAGCTGACCTATTTTGCAAATGAAAGGTCTGTATCAAGATAAACTCCAAGATAGTGCTCTGTTCCTGTTTGCTGCATTTTCCTCTTGATTTGGACCCTGATCTCTGCTGCTTTGCACTAGCCTGTGATGTGTGGCTCTAAGGGCTATTTCATCCAGTCCCACCTCGGGACATTGTGAGTGCTCTGTTCCTGTTTGCTGCATTTCCCTCTTGATTTGGACCCTGGTCTCTGCTGCTTTGCACTAGCCTGTGATGTATGTCTGTAAGGGCTATTTCATCTAGCCCAATCGCGGGATGCGGCCATGGGCGTGTGGCCATGGGTAAGTACTCCGAAGGATCTGCCCCTTTGGAGCCACTTCAGAGCATGAAGGAGGATTAAGGAAGTTGCTTGGTCTCAACATGGGGAAACGAAAAAAGAAATCTTTTGCTCCCCCGACAGTGAAAGCTGTTAAGTTTGTTGGTCCTCTTGACACTCATTTTGGAGTTATGGAGAAAGTTCCTGCAACTTCTGCCACTGGGAAGGAGTCTCCAGCTGTGAGTATTGTCTCTTCCTCCTCCTCAATCTCATTGGGTTTTACTCCTCCCAACCTGAGTAGTAGTTCTGTTAATGCTCTCCCTGCTGTACCTAAGCAGAGTGGGGAACAATGGGGCCTATTCCCCGGCTGGATTCTTTCCTACCTTTGGAATCTCTCTCTGACTCTAAATTTGTGTTACCTAAATCAGTTAGTTTCTTAGAAGTTTCTGAGAAACCTGAACCTCCACAAGATATTTCACTTAAAGATATATGGGAAGTGGTGAAATGGACTGAATTATATTTGCAATCTTCTCTTTCTTGTATTTCTGCTTTTTCTGAGGTGGTGGTGTCTGCTCTTGACGAGCATGAGGTTAAATTTTCTTTATGTGATAATCGGTATTCTAAACTTGAATCTCAGACTTCATTGGTCCAGTCTGCTCTTTCCTCCTCAGTGCAAGATTCTCTTGCTTTGCATCATCAGAGTGAATTTTGTGAGAATGCTCTTCGTTCAAACAATTTGAGGTTTGTGAATTTTCCTTGTATTCATTTCTTGCCCTCTGGGATTTTGTTCTCCAAATATCTTAAGAATATTCTATTGCATCCTGATCCTGATTCAATTAAAATTTCAAAAATGTATTATTTGCCTAAGAGTATGAAGGGTACACCTAAGGATGTTTGCTTGGATGGGCAGGAGATGGATCAATTAAGTGGGCCAAGCCTTGATTTGGCTGCTTATTTAGAGATGTCATTGGAGGAAATTTCCTCAAGAGCAACTCTTTTGGTGAATTTTCTAATGGAGTCAGACAAAGATTGGGGGTATGTTTACTAAGCAGTCTTAACGTGCAGCCGGTGTTAGTGTGTAGGATGCCATATAAGGTAGTGGGCGTTCCGGTCTTAAGGTAGCATTTAGGGTTATCGTGCGATAAGGTACTTTTCGTGCGATAGAGGGAGCCGTGGCACGTTAATGCGCGTTAGCCCTAATTAGGTGCGCTGACCGACAAACACAGCAACAGAGGTGTAGCACAATGGTTAATACACTGACTGATGAAACAGGGGTCATGAGTTTGAGCCCCAAGTGGGCTTGATGAGTAAGGCTGTCTGAGGCATTACCCTTTACTTTAATTCAGTGCTGTCTGAGGCATTTTCTCACAGTGCCGTAACCTAAGGTGCCGCATAAGGCGCCCTATAAGGCACTCCAGAGGGCACATTATAAAGTGCACTGTCTGCCAAGGCACCTTATAAGGCACCTTAGAGGGCGCTTTATAGGGTGCCTTATAGAGCGCTTGAGAGAGCGCCTTATGAGGCACCTTAAGGCTGCAGCACTGTGAGAGTGTTTTTGCTGGCAGCACTAATTTAAATTAAAAAAGAAAATGCCTCAGACAACCCTATCAAATAACTCCACTGTTGGATCAAACCCAAGACCTCTGGCTCTACAGGCAGCGAAGTAACCAGCGGGCTACAGCTCTATAGCTACTAACATACCCCTGGCTGACTACAGAAGGACTGCAGGTCACCACACAAACTGTCTGCTGTGGTTACCAGGATAGGGTTAACCCACCCATACCCATGATGCACTGCACATGCAAATCAGCAGTCTACAGATGATCACAAGATGGGGTATGCACCCCCACAGCACCTCAGCCTGGTAGGGGGTACTGACCGTGTGTGTTACTGGCACAGAGTAGCTACAGAGCGTCACATTGTGCAGGTACTGTGCTCACCCTGAGGGTGAGGTGGGGCGCCCAGCACCAGGTCTACAGCACCTTTCATGGCTGAAATATGCTATGCTGCAGGTCCCCATCAATGCTAGTGTGTATGATAGGTAGTTCCTGCAAACACACCTAGGATACATCTGTGTCCATCTGTATTTCTCAGTCATGTCTAGCCCTTATGGGCTATGATGCACCCAGAATAGTGCATATCCTGTGTTGGTGCCATGGTCACATGAGGTAGGTGAAAGAAAGAAAGAAAGGGAGGGAGGGTGTTTGGACCCATAGGCGGATTATGTACCATGACCCAACCCACCCTCTGTGGCTCAGGGTGTGAAACAGGATCTCCCAACAACAGATCCACATTCTACATCCCTGCAACGGTGGCAGTAGAGGGGACCATCAACCCCAGTCATGCTGGAGAACAGACACCCTACAGGGCAGTCAATGCAGATCTGTACACATCCATAAAGCAAAAGCAGACAGACATAAGGCCTGGAAATGCACAGCTGCCCCCCACCACTATCTGACATCCTCCAGCAGCAAGCCTCCAGCTGCTGCACCCTACAAGGTGTTCCAGCCAGACACATACTAGCTGCAGGCAGTCTGCTAGCTAGAATGCATGGTCCTGGAGGAGATTCGTGTTCCCAGAACTGGGATGTCAGCATACACACAAAGCAGATAAGTCAGTGACTGGGCCCCAAAAGAGAACCCATAAATAACACATAAGAGAAATACTAGATAGCACTATGGGGGAACCTAGCCATGCCGTGGTCACTGTTCAGTCAGGGTGAGAGTGACCTCCCAGCAGGACATGCTGTGGCCACCCTGTCCGTGCAGGTGGTGGCTGGGCACTACAGTGTCCAAGCCATTGCCCTATGCCCTGTGCAGATGCATCCTGGCCAGGCCACCCTGTGCAGGCTATACCCATGGTACCTTGCTCCTCATTATGCACATTGGCAGGCTGACACTGGCAACAGTGCAAGCAGTGTGGGCTGAGGAAGGTGTTGGCAGCCACCACACACTGCGTAGACAGACACACACTCCCACACCTATGCCAACATTGTGCAACTATAGAGGCTTTTGGCAGCCCTGGCCACCGCACCAGTCCTGGGCACAGTGCAGGCATGGCTATGGTACGCAATACTGTTGGGGTCACTCCTCAGGGTGGTAAACACTGTCAGACACCAGACCTGAAACACACTCCACAGACATCAGAAAGGTTGCTATGATACAGCTCAATGAGCAGATTGTGCTTAACCTGGGGAATGCTATCTGCCAGTAATCATAGCAACCTTTTGATATATATGTGCCGTATTCCCAGGTTTAGGGTGGCAGTGCTATGGTATGCAAGTGCTAGTATTGGGAGATGGTGCTGCATGCAGGGCCCAACATCCTGCCTCTCCAGGAGGCTTTGGATAATGGCGCCTGTGGGTGTGGGTGTTTCTGCCCCTGTTGGCCGCTGCTGTAGGGCAGAGGTTCCCAACTCCAGTCCTGGTGGGTCAAAAACTGTTCGGGTTTTCATGCTGTCCCTAATGAATATGCATGGCTACATCTGCATACCATGGGGGCGGCGCATAGAAATGCAGCACAGACAACTTTATTAGGGACAGCATGACAACTGAATGGAGTTTGTCCCTCCTGGACTGCATTTGGGAAACTCTGCTCTAGGTATTGCACATGTCTATGGTGTCTGTGCTCTGTAGGGTAAAATATAGGCATTTCAGACATGTGTATGTTATCTGCAATAAAGGTTCCCTCTTTATTACCATGGTTTAGTACTGGGTAAAATATGGGGACTGGGTTGGTGGGAGCCACAGCTGGGACTTGAACCTGTGGCCTTCTGCTCTTGAACACACTGGCTGTGCATTCTGCACCACACTGTTGCCATAGGGACAGCTTATTCCCTGGGGATACCATAACTCTTCGTCAGACAGGGCCTGTCTGTTGCAGTGCATGGCACCCACCTAAACAGGGCTAGGCCATGGTCTGCTGTGGGCAGCTGCCACTGCCCCTCCACCACCAGTACCCCTCTGTCGCCATGCTGACATGCCCTTCTGCTGGTGGTGCTGGTGGTGCGCAGTCTCAGGTCATCCATTGTGCCAGTCGGTGTGGGTTCTGGGGTAGCGGTGCCTTCATAGACGTCCACGCTTCCCCCCAGCACTGCCTGCCAATGCTCTGTGCCCTTGGGGGTACCTGCTGGGTATTATCCCCTGTGACACTGTGGGAAACACACTCATGCCCATGTTGGGCCCTCATCAGTTGCTGTCTGGCGGCTGTACTGTTTCAGCATTCCTATGGGCCACCTAGGCATCACCCTAGTCCGCACTGTGGCCCAGCTGCACCACAGCATGTGCCGCCTGCAGCCCTCTGTATCCCCTTTTCCAGCAACTGTCCAGTTGTCCATTCTGACATGCCCACCCTGCTGTTGCGGGACATGTGCATGCCATAGGAAACCTGTCCAATAGAAAGGGGAAACCCTGATCAGCGCTTTTTCACTGTGGGATCATTCACCTTGTATAGGGACAGAGCACAGCCCCTTCCAAAATTGATATACTTTTTTTGGAGCTTTACTGGTGGTGTTTTTTTATGTCTCCCATTAATATCACTATTTCCCAGCTTGGTTATGTTTTTTTTTTCCAGTTTGTTCATGTCATTTTCAATGTTTTTTTGCCCTTTTGTTCCGTGCATATGTATCACACTTATCACTTTTATGTAGGTTTCCCTTGGCTCTGCTGTACATTGCTGACGTAAATGGTTTCTCTTCCCTTTAAATCTGCTCTAACGTGAAGGTTTCACTCGCGTTAGTTTTCAGCCCAGGAATCCACAGCGTTAGTGTGCAGGGAGCCTCTCCCCTCCCACTATCCACCCATTGACCCTCTCTCTCCGCCCCTGGGGAGCCTTCCTCCGCCCTCCGGGAGCCTTTCTCGGCCTTCAGCCCTCGTTTGCGCCACTGCGTGCGTTAACGCGTGATAAGGCGCCTTATCGCCCAGTAAAGCACCATTATCTCATGATAAGGCGCCTTATCGTGTGATAATGTGACAGCAACGCAAATAGCGCCCTTTAGTAAACATACCCCTTGGTCTTTAAGCTCTATTTAAAAAAAAAAGCAGGTGAAATATTTTGGCAGACTATACAGATTTTTCCTGATGTATCATGGGTCACTCAGAAGCATAGGAAGGCCTTCCTGGAGCTGCGACCTCGGGTCCTGGCTCTGGGGGCCTCTTTTTATTTAAAGTTTCCCTGTAAATGTAGTTTGGTTCATCAAGGTGTGAGGTATGTCTTTTTGAACCTTCTCACTTGGAGATTTTCTTGCAGGGTAAGGGTTGAAATATCATAATTTGTTTCTTTCTTTTGGATTTTATTTCCTTTGCTGTTCAGGATATGATAAAAAGGGGTTAAGTACTTTTTTTGGGGTGATTCTGGTTTTCTGGGGCTCACCATTGATGTGGACTGTTTAATATGTACGAATGTATTATGGCATTTCTATATTTTTTTTCCTTCTTTTATTGTAAAAGCATTAAAAAAAAGTAGGGGTGAATGTGTACTGAATGACCATCCAAGATAGGACCAAGAGCAGGAGCAGTTGTACTTCCAGTAAGCCAGGTAGCAGAGGTTTTGGCAGTATTTAGCTTTAGGTGGTTATCACACAGCCAGCTAGTTATCCAAACATTATTTAGGTCAGTAAGGTCTGGGAACTGAGAGTCTGTAGAAGCAAGTAGCAGTATATCATCCACGTAAAAGTAAGCATTTATTGAAGCATCTTGGATTGAAAGAGTCAGGGAACTTAGAAAGATATTAAACAGAAGCGGGGCTAGCACTGAACCCAGTACAGATCTAAGGACATGATTTTGAGGTATCTCAGCCTGTCAGTACAGAGTATGAGCATTCGGATAAGAAGGAGGCAAACCAGGCAAGAACAGTATCACAGAGGCAAATTGAGGTCAAGTGAAAAAAACAGAATAGCTTCACTGACTAAATCGAAGACTGATGATGTGATTTTGCCATTATCAATGGTGCTGCGGAACTCACTCATGAGGGACAAGAGTACAGTCTCAGTACTGTGGCCCAGCCAAAAGTCGGCTTGCGAAGGAAGAAGAGTGGTATTTTTTCCAACATAGTTCCAAAGCTGCATAAAGATGAGTTTCTCTGCGAGTTTTGAAATGTAGGAAAGATTAGAAATGGGTCTATAGCTGCTGGAGTGGTAGTAGAGAGTGATCTGTGTTTCAGGAGTGGACGTAAAATGGCATGTTTCCAGGACAAAGGTACTTTTCCAGAAGATAAACTCTTATTAATAATGATTTAATAGGATACGTTGGAGACACAGCGATGGCTCCCCAATCCAATGGGAGGGGATGGGGGTCTAAAGAACATGTGACCATTCTTGTGGAGAAGATGGTCTTAGCCACTAATGTAGGGGTGGCTAGATTAAAAGGGGACCAGACATGGCAATGGATGTGTGAGTTTGCTGCTGGATGTTTGAAAATAGTAGATAGAAACATAGAGAAACATAGAAACATGGATGGAGAAATCAATTATGGGCCTACAGATCTTCTTGTAATAATACTCTGTTAAGCAATCAAGAGATGGTCCACACCAGTTATTTAAAGGAACAGTGGTCCTTGGGTCCAAGAGGTGAGTCCAGAGGGTAATTCTTTGCTCTATTTAAAAGAGAGGAACAATAAACGTTTGCCCTTCCATATCAAATATGATAGTCCCTTTTTTTTCTTTTAGAGATTTTTTGTGTTGGTCCCATACTTTCTTGAATTCAGATACAGTCCTGGTCTCTACTACCTCTCTGGGAACCTATTCCATGCATCTACTTCTCTTTCCGTAAAGAAATAATTTTGCATATTACTCCTGAGCAGTGCTTTTTTTTGTAAAGAGAAAAAAAAAGGTGCTAAAACACATACTTGGCCAACTTTAAGGGATGGGTGATGGTCCATGGCTCTGCACCTATACTGTACAGCCATGCTCTCACAGTAGTCACACCCCTGTGACAAGCCTTCGTATCCAGCATCTCCCTTCCAGTCATTAACCCCCACTGCAGCCAGTATCTCTCTTCCATTCATTAACACCCTCACCACAGCCAGGATCTTCCTCCAGCCATTAAACCCCCTGCAGCCAGCATCTCCCTTCCAGCCATTAATCCCCATTGCCTGCTGCCACCCACCGCCTGCCATCACTGCTGCTTTTCCTGTGTCTGCAGCGGTGGTGGGCATTGCACTTTAAACAACAACAAAAAAGCTGCAGGCATTTGCGATTCCATACTTGGAAGGCCTGCAAATGCCCACTCTTGATGCATTGCATTGCTGACCATTTTGGTAGCCACCCTCTCCACCAATTCCATTCTGTTTGTATCCTTTTGAAGGTGCGGTCTCCAGAATTGTGCACAATACTCTAAATAAGATTTCACCAAAGACTTATACAGAGGCATTATCATTGCCTTCTTCCTGCTGGCCATTCCTCTCCCTATGTACCCCTGCATCTTTCTGGCTTTTGCTGTCACCTTTTCTACCTGTTTAGCTACCTTGAGATCATCAGAAACAATCATTCTCTGGTCCCACTCTTCTTTTGTGGACAGAAGTACTTCACCTCCTATACTGTACCGCTCCCTTGGATTTTTGCATCCCAAATGCATAACCCTGCATTTTTTTAGCCTTGAATCTCAGCTGCCAAATTCTCGACCATTTTTTAAGCTTCGCTAGATCCCCCCTCATGTTATCTACTCCTTACTGGGTGGCTACCCTATTGCAGATTTTGGTATCATCTGCAAAGAGGTAAACCTTACCTGATAGCCCTTCTGCAATATCACTAACAAAAATGTTAAAAAGAATCGGATCAAGGACAAATCCCTGCATGACACCATTGGTAACATCCTTCTCCTCAGAGTGAGCTGCATTTACCTGTACCCTTTGCCGCCTCCAACTCAACCAATTTCTAACCCAGACAGTGACTTTAGGGCCCATCCCTAGGGTGCTCAGTTTGTTTATAAGTCACCTATGTGGAACAGTGTCAAAAGCTTTACTGAAATCTAAGTACACCAGATCTAGGTCTCTCCCTTGGTCCTACTCTCTGGTCACCCATTCAAAGAAATGAATGAGATTTGTCTGACAAGACCTGCCTTTAGTAAAACCATGCTGCCTTGGATCCTAAAATCCATTCAACTCCACAAACCTCTCTGTCCTCTGTTTTAGCAGCATTGCCATTAATTTACTCACCACAGAGCTCAGACCAACTGGCCTGTAGTTCTCAACTTTATCCTTACTTCTGTTTTTGTGCAAAGGGACCACATGCATCTTTTTCCATTCCTCTGTGACCCCTCCTGATTCTAAAGAAGCGTTGAAAAGGTCAGATTGTGGAACCACTAGAACGTCTTCAAGTTCCTGCAATACTCTCAGATGGACTTCATCTAGTCCCATCGTTTTGTCTACTTTTAGTTTAGCTAGTTCCTCACAAACAAAATCTTCTAAAAATCATTGAAGATTCCATGCAGGATGATTGGAAATTGATTAATGACTCTGGGCTCTTCCTCTTTCTCCAGAGTCTTTTAAAATGGAACACATGACGCCTCAGCGTCAAAGACAAGAATAGTACCAGGATGGGAGTGTCTCACAAAGGGTTTCTGTGCTACCAGAGGGGCCAAGGAATCCAGCACTGTTTCAAGCTTCTGGTTCAAAGAGTCAATTCATCTTCTAAAGAAAAGAATTGGGGAAGATCAAGTTAGCTGCTGGGAAGGATGCTAGCATTGTAGTGGTTATGTACTTCCTGAGTGTGGTAGAGGGGTTCATATTTATTGCCATTAGTATGTAAGGTGCAGCATATGGCAGTTGGAAAGAATTAAAAAATGGTCTGACCATGGAACTTGTAGTGATGCAAAACTCGACAGTAGAGGATGTCTTCTCAGTAAAGACAAAATTCTAAGTGTGGCCTGCCTGGTGGGTAGGGAAAGTAACATGCTGGAGAAGACTTAGATCTGCTGTGAATGCAGTGAAATATCCCTGGGTATTGAGGGAGACAAAGTGGATATTGAAGACCCCGAGGAGCAAAAGTTCACGGAGAGAAATTAATGTCTCAGTGAGGGATTGGTAAAATAGATCTCAGACAGTAGTATCTAACGAAGAGGGACAATAATAGAGTAAGAGGTGGAAAGGAATAAGGGCAGTAAATTTGAATCAAAGACAGCGAAGAAGATAAGAATCCTTTCCCTCTTGAAGCCAGGTCTCCATGAGAGACAGGATACCCAAGGAATGAGCAACAGAATATCATGGAGCAAGTGAGTCTTTGACTTGAGTGATTGACAGTTAAGGAGACCCATTGGAAGTCTCCTATATAAGGAGGGAAGTGTCGGCAGAGAAGGGGGAGAAGCAATGAAGGAATCATTGTTTTTTTGAGTTCTGACAGTAGGTCAGGTATCTCAGGTATCTTACCTTTTGCTAGTAACATGACATCCGAATTGTCATGCCCATCGATGATCATAGAACACAGAAATGGAAGACATAATATCAGCAGTAGTGTCAGTCTGAACTACTGTATAGCCATAGCAGACAAAAATAGGAATAGAAACCAGTGGAAAAAATGGGAATAAGCAGTAAAGCAAATCCAAGGAAGTGGGCACTTCATATTGCCCGAGGAGTCACCCCAAGAAACTTGCCCAAGGATATGCTGATATCCTTTGCGTAGTGAGCAGAAGTGATCAAAAAAGCAAATAAAATATTAGGAATTATTTGGAAACGGATGGTGAATAAAACAGAATATTTATAATGCCTCTGTATCAAGCCATTGAAGAACTGTACTGAAGGTACTATGTGCAATTCTGGTTCCCCATCTCAGAAAACGAAACCAGAAAAGGTACAGGGAAGGCCGACCAAATGATAAAAGGGATAAAATAGCTCCCTTTTGAAGAATTTTATTATTTATTTCTTTAATTTTATATACCACAATCTTTTGAAATCAGAGTTGTTTACAAAGAACAAGAACTTTAATGTTTTACATTGAACAGGGATGTCAACTTGGCTAGTAACTGGGAGAACTATGTTCCATAATAATACCTGTTTCCTAAGGGCTTAGAATGAGGGTAGATTGTGCCATGAGACTGGCTGGTCTGTGAAAATATATGGTTATGTTACATGGTCATAGTAGAGGTAGAACAGATGAGTCTTTATTGCCTTTCTAAAGGCTGACATGTCAGAAATTGTTCGTATTGGGGCAGGGAGAGTGTTCCTTAGGGTTGGTTCGCATAACGAGAATGCCCAGCTCTTAGCAGATTGGGTACTTTTTGTTATTGCTGAAGGGTTACGATTGTATTAGCCATTCTGGTTCTCCTTTCTCTGTTATGAGGAGTTGAGTGTATGATAGCTGAGAGGGAGTCCGTGGATAGGTTATGTAGTACTTTAAATGTAAGCAGTAAAGTTTTATATTTCAGGCAGCTTGATACTGGTAGCCAGTGTAATTGCTTTAAGATGGGCGTGACATTCTCATATCTGGATGCTCCATGCAAAGTTCGAGCTGCAGCATTCATGTCCATTTGGGGTAGTTTGGTGCACACCTTGGTAGGCCTTGGAGTATGATATTGGTATAGTCAAAGTGCGGAAGGAATAGTGCCTGGAAAATGGTGCGTAAGTCTGGTGCCTCGAGAAGTGGACGTAAGTGTTGGAGGGTTCTCATTTTATGATATATTGCCTTATTTATGTGAATCTGCATACTCAGTTGTTGGTCCAGGGTGACTCCAAGATAGAGAACTTCCTGCTTTGTCGTCAGTTTAGCATCTTTTACCCTAATAGAAGTAGGTGTGGTGAAGGTCTGTTTTTTTTGTTATGAACAACACTTCAGTCTTCTTGCAGTTCACTTTAAGATTCTGTGTAAAGAGCCAGTCTGAAACTGCATCTAAGCATTCTGCTATCTTGGTGTAATTCCGTTTGTCTGTAGAGAATGGGTATATAGTAGAACATCATCAGCGTAAATGTGGTATAATATGCCATATGATTGTTATTATTGAGCAGATTGGCTGAATATAGATATTGAAGAACAGGGTAGATAGTGATGAACCGTGCACATCTCCTTGCATTTGCAGGTATGTGATGTTTGAGCGCCTATTCGTACCTGTTGTTGGTGACCTGTTAAGTAGGATCTGTACTATTCCAGAGCTGAGTTTTGTATTCCTTTCTCCTGTAGCCAACAGAGAAATAGGTTGTGGTTGACAGTGTCGAATGCTGAGGCAATGTCCAAAAAGATTAGGATGAATCCTTGCTTCACTTTATCAATGCCTAGGATTAGTCTGTTTAGGAGGCTAGCCATGAGGGTTTCAATACCATGCTGTTGTCTGAACCCATGCTGCTGTGAGTCACGTGGAGTGTGTGTCAGTGTGATGTTGAATCTGTTGTTGGATTATTTTCTCCATTTTCTCTGCCAAGAATGGGATACTAGATATGGGTCTTTAGAAATTTATGTTGAATGGGTCCAGTTTACTGTTTTGAAGTAATGATCTAATGGAGGGTCTTCAGGGTGGATAGTACAAATCCCATGGTGAGTGAGAGGCATACAATTCTGGCAATGGTCGTGCTAAGGTCTGCTTGAGCTAGCTTGATCCAATGTGTGGGGCACGGGTCGTTGGGAGAAGTGATGGTGTTGATCCCTTTTATTATGTTCTCGATGTGCTCTGTGGTACTTGGGCTGAAGGATGATATAAGTAAATTAGACTTACCTGCTAATTGTTGTTACTTTAGGAACTCTAGTCCAGTCCCGGAATTTCTGGGATCATAGGGTTCTCTGCAGCTTGGAGACTGAACAAATACACTTGTGATGTCACCCCTATAACATCCAGAGGTGATCACTTCCAACCTCAGTTTCACTATTGACAAAGCAGACTTATAGAGCAACAATTAAGCATCAAGAACACAATGTGAGCAAAAATCTATAATTTTTTTTTTTTTTCATTTTAAAACATGTTTCAATTTTTTTTTTTTTAAAATAAAAATTTTAAACAATTAACATACTTCAGGCTAAATCTTATCTGTAACGCATATAAGGGAGGGATGCGGGACTGGACTAGAGTTCCTAAAGTAACAACAATTAGCAGGTAAGTCTAATTTACTTTTACTTTACGTCACTCTAGTCCAGTCCCGGAATTTCTGGGATATACCAGAGCAGTGTCTTTATAGGGTGGGTCTTTTTAAAACAGCCTGAAGTACTGCCGACCCAAAAGAAGTATCATGCTCTGCATTTAAATTTAATCTGTAATGTTTCACAAAGGTACTAAGCGATGTCCAAGTAGCCGCCTTACAGATTTCTACAGGCGGTACCAAGCTTCGTTCAGCCCAGGAGGTAGCCTGTGCCCTGGTTGAATGCGCCTTCAGCCCCTCTGGAATGGCCTTCCCTTTCAAGATATATGATGACGAGATGGCCTCTTTAAGCCATCTAGACATAGTAGCCTTTGAAGCTGGCTCACCCTTCCTGGGCCCCGCAAACAAAACAAACAACTTATCTGACCTCCTGAAGTTCTTTGTCCTGTTCAAATAAACCTTCAGAGCTCTACGAATATCCAACAAATACAATCCACCTTCATTACCTTCTTTTTGTATTACCGGTAATGATATAACTTGGTTCATATGAAAAACCGATACGACCTTAGGTAAGAATGATGGCACCGGCCTCAAGAGAACTTTCTGTCCACAAAACTCCAGAAAAGGTCTTTTACAGGATAACGCCTGCAACTCAGAAACCCTTCTTGCTGACGTAATAGCTACCAAGAAAAACACTTTGAGTGTAAGATCTTTTAGAGTTGCTCTCGACAATGGCTCGAAAGGCTCCTTAATCATAGAATCTAAAACGATCTGTAGATTCCAAGAGGGAACGTGCGGCCTAAGAGGCGGCCTCAACAAATTAACCGCTCTCAGAAACCTTTTCACTTCTACGTGTGAACCGACGGATTCTCCCTTTACCTTACCTCGATAGCATGATAAACCTGCCAGCTGAACCCTTAAAGATGACGGTGATAATCCCTTCTCAAAGCCTTCCTGCATAAATGAAAGAATCTGTGGAATTGAGGCTGCCGACGCCTTAACTGACTTCCGTTCACACCAGCTTTGAAATATTCTCCATGTACGAATATATGATAAAGTAGTGGACTTTCTTCTTGATCTTAATAATGTAGAGATTACTTTTGAAGAGTACCCTTTGGATCTCAACCTTGCCCTTTCAAGAGCCAAGCCGTAAGCGAAAATCGATGCACCTGAGGCATTATTAACGGACCCTGACTCAACAGATCGTCCCTTAGCGGCAAGCGCCATGGTCGGTCTATTAACAACCTCACCAAATCTGCATACCAAGGCCGTCTTGGCCAATCTGGTGCTATTAATATTATCCTTCCTTTGTGAGACTCTATTCTCCGAAGGACCCGATTTATCAATACCCACGGTGGGAATACATATAACAGCTGACCCTCCGGCCAACTTTGAGCTAGTGCATCTATGCCTTCCGACATTCTCTCTCTCTTTTCCTGCTGAAGAATCGATCTACCTTTGCCGATAAGAATGTCGCCATGAGATCCATTATCGGAACTCCCCATCGTCTTATTATTGTTTGGAAAACCTGAGGATTGAGACTCCATTCTCCCGGATCTATCCTCACCCGGCTTAAGAAGTCCGCTTGCACATTGGTTCTTCCCGCAACATGGTTTGCCGAAATTGTTTCCACGTTTTCCTCTGCCCAGAGGAATAACTTTTCCGATTCCTCTTCCAGTGCTGTACTGCCTGTGCCTCCTTGTCGATTGATATAGGCTACTGTTGTCGCATTGTCCGACAGAACTCGAACGGCCCTTTCCTGAATGCGATCCTGAAATGCCTGTAGCGCCAGAAAAACTGCTCTCAATTCCAATCTGTTTATTGACCATGTCAATTCTTGCCCTGTCCATTGGCCTTGCACAAACTGCCTTTCGCAATGTGCCCCCCAGCCTTTGAGACTGGCATCTGTTGTGACCTGAATCCAAAACGGGGACTGTAACTGCACTCCCCTCTCGAACACCTTTGGATTTAACCACCAAAGTAGAGATTGACGAGTGTCCAGTGGACAGGGCAACACCTGCGACATCGGAGCTTTCTGGTGAGACCATCTCCTTAATAATGCCTTCTGCAAGGGACGCATATGAGCCCTTGCCCACGGTACTAGCTCCAATGTTGCCGCCATGGTTCCTAACAGCTGGAGATAATGCCATGCTGTTGGATTCTTTCTTTTTAAAAATTGAGTTACCAAATTCATAATCGTCACTATTCGCGCTTGTGGAAGGAAAACTTTCCCTTCCTCTGTGTTGAACCGGGCACCTAAATGCTCTAGATTTTGTGTTGGTACTAATTTGCTTTTTGTCATGTTTACCACCCAACCTAGGCTCTGCAGAAACTGCACCACTCTTCCTGTTGCTGCTGCCTCGCTCTCTGCTTGCGACTTTGCCCGAATCAACCAATCGTCGAGATAAGGATGAACAAGTATTCCTTCCTTTCTCAGAGCCGCTGCTACTACTACCATTACCTTCGTAAAAGTTCTTGGCGCCGTTGCCAACCCAAAAGGTAACGCCCTGAATTGGTAATGACCCATCGGCACAGCAAACCTCAGATATTTCTGGTGCTCCTGGCGAATTGGAATATGAAAATAAGCTTCTGTTAAATCTAAGGACGTAAGAAATTCTCCTTTTCTTACCGCCGCAATCACCGATTTCAGCGTCTCCATGCGAAAATGCGTTACCCGGAGATAACGATTCACACCTCGCAGATCCAATACTGGTCGAAAGGAATTTTCCTTTTTCGGAACGAGAAAATATATCGAGTACCGACCTAACCCTTGTTGTTCTAATGGCACCGGTACTATTGCTTTCAAATCCAACAGTCTCTGCAAGGTGTCTCGTATTGCTTTTCTCTTGACGCCTATTGTGCATGGGGACTGTACAAACAGATCGGCTATTGGACGTTTGAGCTCCAGAGCATATCCTTTTTGAATTACTTCCATTACCCACTGATCTGAAGTGATTTGAGCCCAGGCGGATTGAAATTGATGTAGCCTGCCACCTACAGGAATCAAATCCGCCTGGGAGTTCCTTATCTCATTGTGGCTTTCTTGAACTGGTATTTGTAGAGGAGGTTGTAAAACCTTTCCCTGCGCTACGAAATCCGCGAAATCCTTGATTTCTATAGTACTGACGACCTCTTTGCATTTGCCCAAAGCGTAAAGATCGAAAACGCCTAAAATCTCTATATTGACCTCTAAAAGGCTGATTCATACGCCCTTGTCTATGCCTATCTTCTGGGAGTTTCCCACTCCTACAATCTCCCAAATCTTTAACAATTTTTTCTAAATCTTCTCCAAAAAGGAGTCTTACCCTAAACGGCAGTCTAGATAGTCTTGCCTTTGAAGATGCATCAGCAGCCCAGGTACGCAGCCATACATGTCTTCTAGCTGCCACCACGGATCCCATTGCCTTCGACAGCGCCCTAATGAGATCATAATGAATATCTGCTAAATAGGCCGCTCCAGTCTCTAGTCTAGACGCTCCTTCCAAGGAAGCACCTTCGGCATCCGCGTGCAAATCCTGTGACCAGCGTAAAGACGCTCTAGCAACCCATGCGCCACAGATTGCCGCCTGTACAGATAAAGCATTTATATCAAAGATCTGTTTTAAAAGCGTGTCCAGTTTTCTGTCATAACTATCCCTTAAGGCCACCCCACCTTCTATAGGGATAGTAGTACGTTTAGTAACCGCGGAAACAGCTGCATCAACCTTAGGAGCTTTAAACAATTCACAATCCTTCTCTTGTAAAGGATATAAGCGTGTCATAACTCTGGTTCCACGCAAAGCTGCTTCAGGAACATCCCATTCCTGCTGAATCATTTCCTTTACTACTCTATGCAGTGGAAATGCTTTTTGCGATTTCCTGACCGCCAACAATAAGGGGTCTTCTAAATCTGAGTTTTCCAAATTTTCCGGCATTGCTATATTTAAAGACTTTAGGGTTTCCTCAATTAATATGGGCAACTCCTCTCTTCTAAAAACCCTTACAATTCTAGATTGATCCTCCTGTTCTACCAGCTCGCCCTCTTCCAAATCTTCCTCAAAATCATCCTCTATATCTGATTGAACTTCTTGAGAAGACATTGAAAAGGTTTTTTGTAATTTAGCTCTTTTGTGAGGAAGAGGGAGCTCATCCAATCCTATGGTAGTAGCCAAACGCTTCTCCGCTAAATTACTTAGTGGTACTTTATTCTGCGCATGCCCTTCAGCAATATCTTTGTGCATTAGAGCAATAAGCTGTTTTGAAAAAAGTGCAGCTATATTAGATGTCAGTGATGATAGATCCGCTGTCATACGCAAAGAATCAGGGACAGGCACATCCGGCCTTGAGGATGGGCCAGGCAAAGGCTCTGGCAGCAGCTGCGGTGGAGAGTCATTCTGTCTGCCTTGCTTTTCACCACTGACAACGTCATCTGCAAGCCTCTGCTGATCTGCCGTCAGCTGAGCACAATGTTTACATGTCCCTGATCCACTCAACAATGTCCTTTTCACGCCACACGTTAAACACTGTTGCTTCCCAGGCATGATAGCAATAAAACCCGCTGCTACCAGGTCTACTCCAACCAATATTAAATTTAAATTCTAAAACAAAATTCTCTAAAATCACACACACCGATAAACATATACAGATCAGTACAGTCGGTATTATCCTTAAAATCACTTCAGTATTGATTTTAGGACCAAAAGAAACTCATGCGCAACGGCGCTTTTAAAAATAGCTCTGCTTCAAACGCGCCGGAACTGAGAATTCTAAACCGTTTAACAGGCCGCGGCAGTTTAAAAAAGCTTTATATCTTTACATTTGCCCAAATGCCGCCCTATTAAAACCGGCTCTAAGCTTTTCAGTAGGTAATTTCTACAAATATACCTGTTTTCAGGCTGTTGCAAGTATCCCCTGACAGCCGGGACTTGCAATCAATTCAGTGCGGCGTTGCAAAGTTAGACGCGTCGAGGCAATTAACAGTAAACTACGCCTCCGCATCAAGTCAGCTTAATGATTTCTTCACTTTGCAGTTCCTCTCCCAATATTGTGGGATCGGGAACTGTGCTGACTACTTAAGGGGAGTTTAAAAACGCTCCTATTACAGCCACGCCGAAAAAAACAAAGGAACTCCCCGCAGCTTACCTTAGTGTTAAACAATTACTTTGTCTAAAGAATTCTCCTTCAGTCAATTTTTTTCTTAATCGCTCCTCACCTATCAATGCAGGATCGGGAGCTTCGCTGAAACCGAAAGTTTACACTGCTTTCGGTTTTAAAATTACTCCTCCCCTACACCCATGAGGGAGGGCATGAAACTCCTTAAAGGCACAGTACCTCAAGAAATCAAAAACTGTTCCCTGCACTGCTTATTCCAAATTTTTTAAATAGGAAATATGCTTAATTGTTCCTCTTCAGAGCCAGATTAGGCTCTTAGAAGTACAAGCTGCTTGGAGACTGATAAAACTGAGGTTGGAAGTGATCACCTCTGGATGTTATAGGGGTGACATCACAAGTGTATTTGTTCAGTCTCCAAGCTGCAGAGAACCCTATGATCCCAGAAATTCCGGGACTGGACTAGAGTGACGTAAAGTAACTTGGTAATAGTAGCACTGTTGTCCATTGGAGAATTTACTTGGTGAATGTAGTTTCTTTTGGTTTTACTTTGGAAGTTGTCAGCAAACACCTGTGGGTGGGGGGAGTTCGTAGGGTGTTGCTTCATTGGGTCCTTCATTAGGGACTCAATTGTTCCAAAGAGTTCACGAGACTTGTTCAAGGAGTGCATCAAGATGCTAGTGTGGTGCTCTTTATGTTTTTGTTCAATTGCTTTGCGATGTTCTTGTAGACTGGCCATGTAAATATTTCAGTCCTGGGAGCATCTTGAGTGCTGCCATTTCCGCTCAAGCATCCTGAGTCGTAGTAGGGATTCTCATAGTTTTGCAGTGTACCATTTCACTGTGTAAAGCTTCCTGGCAGGCTTCAAAGTGTGTGGTAGGAGTGAGGCCATGCTTAGGGTCTTATTCCAGATATTTACTAGTTCATCAAGCTCCGTAGTGTCTGTATTAAGAATGAGTAGGGTTTCTTTAAAGAAGAACTCTTTGTTAAAATGTCAGAAGCGATGATTAGATTGGGGAGCAGTAAGCACTTGCTCCTGTTCATCTCGATCCATGGGGATTTGGAAGATGATTGTGCTATGGTCTGACCAGGTGACCGGGATAACAGTTGGTAGGGTTTGAGTGCTTGGATTGCATGTGGATGAGAGTGCAAAGATATGGTCCAGGGTGTTTCCTCTCATGCGTTATCGGAGCCGCGACCCCATTGATTTCAATGGGGCCGCGGCTCCGATAACGACCGCGAACCGCTACCGCGGCTTTGTAAACAAGCCCCTATGTGTATGAGGCTGGTATGGTCTACTAGGTGCGATGCACTTGTGGAGGTGAAAGTTTCCTTCTGTCCCCTTCTGCCATAGCCTTGCATTTTGGGAATTAGGGCTGGTCGGTGGGAGTATGTTTCATTCGTGTTTTGAATTGGGTTATGCAGATGAGGAACAATATGCTGTTTAGTCTGTTTGGCATTGTGTACAACTGTTTATGGGGATGGTCTTCTTATGTTACCCAGGTAGTTTGTTAAGGGTTTAGCCTTTGAATGTTTGCTTGCCTATCTGAAGTTGTAGAAGTGTTTCTGTATCCTACTGGATTGTTTACAAGCTAGTGAGCAATGTTTTTTGTTTGGGTACTTGTGCTTTCTCACGGTCCACTGTGTTATAGAGTGCAGGTTATTGGTCCAGTGGTTGCAATGGTGTCATATGCTGCTCCTGGTCTCTGCAGGGGCTGTTGCTCATGGGTCAGTAGTGTGTTAGCTGGGCCCCACATAAGGACCATGCCAACAACAATCACCCCAGATCCCACCTTTCTTTTATGGATAGAAGTACTTCACTCTATATACTGTAATGCTCCCTTAGATTTTTGCAGGCCAAATGCACAGCCCTATATTTTATTTTTTTAGCATTAAATCTCAGCTGCCAAATTCTGAACTATTCTTCAAGCTTCATGAGATCCCTCCTCATATTATCCAGGGCTAGCACAACCATTAGGCAAACCAGGCAGTTGCCTAGGGTGGCAAAGTGCAGGGCATTTAAAGCTGAGTGGTGGAGTCTGAAAGCCAGGGGAGGAGCATACACCTTGCACCAACTGTGGGGCCTGCCCTGATGCTATCTACTCTTTCCTGAATGTCTACCCTATTGCAAATGTTGGTATCATCCATAAGGAGGCAAACCTTACCCAACAGCCCTTCTACGATATCACTTACAAAACTGTTAAAAAGCATCGGACCCATGACAGATCCCTGTGACACACCACTGGTAATGTCCTTCTCCTCTGAATGTACTCCATTTACCTGTACCCTTTTGTTGCTTCCCCCTCATCCAGTTTCTAACCCAGTTGGTCACTTTAGGTACATCGTTAGGGTGCTCAATTTATTTATAAATCACCTGTGTGGAACAGTTCAAAAAATTTACGGAAATCTTAATCAGTTTTGTGTGACATTCTCCCACAATTATGTAAAATATAGAAAGTTAAAATATTTTTTTGTTGAGACACTCATTTGAAGATTCTTGGCATAAATATTGCCTTATGTGGCTTCTGGCAGGTGTATTTGGTTGTACAATGACTACTGGTTCTGTAATGGACCAGCTTTCAGCATTCATAGGTCTGTATATATTTTTCTCTGAGACTGAACTAGTGTGGGCATAGATACAAATAACTGTTCTCTATAGTGTTAGCACATGAACAAGAATTCATGCCTGTATAGCTAGATAAGAAAACACATAGGAGGCCATTCGTGCCCTTCCTGCCAGCGTCTAACTTCCGCGCCGGTTGTACGGGGAGGTTAGACGGAGGCGGGGAAGGGGTGGATCAGGGGCGGAGGCAGGCTGGGTGATGGGCGGTCGTCGGCCCTGGACATACAGGGACAATTCCAATGTCGGTCCTGTACATCCAGGTCCGACAGCTTAGATGAGGAACTTATTCCACCTTTGAGGTGGAATAAGTTCCTTGATCTTGCAGGGGATGGCGGGCTGGGGCTCAAAAGAGGCAGCAGGGGGCGGGGGAAATTCCCTGCAGCCCGACCCTGGCCTTGGGAGGCTGGATCAGGGGTCGGGCTGCATGGAATGCTTTTTTCTTTGCTTGTGCAGGGATTGCGGCTTTACAATTGAGCCGTGGTACCATGGCAACTGGACGCCATGGTACTGTGGCTCCATTGTAGAGCCCTGACTGAGTTAGCTGGGGACAGGCCTGTACATGAGGCTGGGCTGAATCGCAGTCCCGGCCTGAACGTACAGGCCTGTTCGTGATTCTGATCCCATGGGGCTAGATGTGCTCCGCTTGATCAGAATCGTGATCTCTTCTGTAGTCCGGCTCAGACCGGATGTACGAGGGGCTGTATGTCTCCGATGGAATGAGCCCCATATTAAATAAGCTTGACAGCAAAAAAAAAAAATCATATCTCCTTTATCCCACCTTTCCTCTATCGTATACATATTAAGATCTTTAGTCTGTCCCTATATGCTTTATAACAAAAAACACGAACTATTTTAGTAGCCACCCTCTGCATTGACGCCATCCTGTTTACATTCTTTTAAGATATGGTCTCCAGAATTGCACACAATATTTCAAACGAGGTCACATCAAAGACAGGGGCACTATCGTCTCCTTTTTTTCTGCTGGCCATTCCTCTCCCTATGCACTCAAGCATCCTTCTGGCTTTCACTGAGGTATTGTCTCATCTTGGCAAAGTTATTTTTCCTAAAGTCTGAGATCCTCACTTTTGAATGGATTTTATCAGCCCTAGTCCTAATACTGAACCACACCATATGGTAATTACTGGGTGTGAGATGATCTCCCACTATGACATCAGAAACACTTTCTCTATTTGTGAGCACCAAATCCAGTATGACCCCTTCATGTGTGGGTTCTGTTATCAGTTGCTGGAATAGTTCTCCCTGTAGAGAATCTAGGATTTCCTTACTTCTAGATGACACTGCAGCAGGGATTTGCCAATCAATATCCAGCATACTGAAATCACCTATCAGTAGCACTTCTCCTTTCATGGCAATCCCTGTACACTTCTTCTCCCTGTGAGGGAAATCTATACATTACACCAGTGCAAATGGATTTCCCTTTCCCTCTTTCTAGTTTAATCCACAGTGCCTCCTCGCTCCCTTTTAAGCCCTGTAATTCTATAGCTTTAATATTATGTTTTACATATAGTGCCCCTCCTTCTCCCCTTCTTCCTACCCTGTCCTTCCTGAATAAAATATATCCCAGTATAATTACATCCCAGTCATGATTGTCTGTAAACCATGTATTCGTAACTGCCACTGAACCTAACTCAGCTTCTTCCATCAAAGCTTCAACAGCTGGGATCTTATTTCCCATTCTAAGGGCATTTATACACACCGCATTTTTTGGCACTTTACAGACCAGGTTGGAAGGAAGCCCAGATGACTGTAAGTGTAAAGAGTATCCGCGAGTTTCACAGATCGTGCTGTCAAAAGTTCAGCTGTGCATTAATAGATCGTGCTGTGATCATTTCAATTCCCCCTGAAGAAGACTAACGAAACGCAAAGTGTGGTATCCAATAGATGGCGTCGGGGATATGATCAGCGATGACCAGATAAGCTGAATTAAATGCAATATTTTGTAAACAAATATGCACGCACGAACAAGCATGAATTTAGATTGATGTAGCTGTGAAGCACAATCTAACGTATGATATTAAGAGATTGAGACGTGATAGTTTAAAAGCTTCAGAAGATTCTGATATATGGGATAGAATTTTCACTACCCAAGCATCGCAAGTTATCTGGAGACAGTAAATAGACAACGTTTAAGATGAAATTTTAAGTATAAAGAAAAAAATCCAGAGATACATTGAGGTCATTGATGCAATCAGGCATATTGCTCTAGAGAAAAACTTGAGCATTGCCACTATAAGTCTGAGACCTCACATCACTGGTGAATCCATACCTAGGTGATTGTGTTAGGCGATGATAATTAATATTATGTGATAACCATAAGTATTCTTCTGAGTTTAAGTAGAGGGCTTATTTTTCATTTTTGGATCAGTACATATACCCTCTGGAACTAGGCCCAGTAAACAGTGTTGTTATATTTTGAATTGCTATGTAAAAAATTACTCCAATCTACGACAATTTCCTCTAATAGGCTCCGTTTAGGGAACCTGTTTATGAAAGTGTTATTTTTTTAAACCGGGTCTCAGACTTTTAGGGGGACTTGTGATATTCAATCACTTATAACTCCCTTATTTGCATCAATGACCCATTTTTTAGGTATATAGAAAATACTTTTTCCGTTATTCTAATGGTTTCACAAGAAGTTATTTTTCAAGTAGCCAATAGACTTATAAAGAAAATCGGGCTTATCTTTTCAGTAGTATCCCAACGCCAGACTTGGCGCCACTGCGTTTCACATTGAACTTGTTTCTTCAGGGGCATATAAACTTGGCTTCCAATAACAGTACTTCCTGGAAGAGTGGAAAACATCTCGTTCAAAACTATCTTTTAATAAAAAATTAAAACAGATTATATATGCAAAATTGTAAAGATCATTGCAGAAAAATGATTAGCGGGGCTTACCGACAGTTCCAGCCTAGAGCGGGTATCTCCCTGAATATAAACGCCGCGCATGCGGACTGGAGGAACGAAAGCTTCTTTAAATCTTGGAACCCCTAGTACCATACTCAGCTGTTAACAATTGTTAAGGATATCATCTAACTGCACATACTCCAATCTATTTGTGCATTTA